>OY723393.1:14674855-15274855 GCA_963210295.1 Ophion ellenae | reverse complement strand
CGCTAAGGAGGACGTCGAATGGTACACGTATACACGCACACGCATACACTCTATTACGCATATACAGATACATATGCCTGAATACGCGCATGCGTAGACACACGTATATACCCGCACACATACATGCCTAAACATACACCAACACACGTATACTAGTACCTATATGTATGCATGCGTGCCTGGTATAGGGATCCGCGTATATATGCATACGTGAGGGCAATTCCTATAAAAAATATTGTAACTGTTTGCCCAAGATCCATTTCGTCCACTTTGGAGAGTTGCTGGAGCTGCAGGGGCAAGTTTGAAGCGAATGCGAAAGGTTCGCTGGCTGGAGATAATGGAAAGGCCATTGGAAAAGTAGGCCTCTACGGCGAACGCGCGGTCCTACCTAGTCCAACGCATGATGGTTACTGGAAACTATCAGACCCCCTCTTTCGAATGCGACCATCCCCACCCTCGTTTCGTCAAAACAGCCAAATGCGCGATAGGCCCAAACGCAATCAAAAGAGGAGCTGCAACGACTTCAGCTAGGTTAGGTAGGAGTATAAGGGCCTATGCAGGAGGTAAGCAGCAAAGGAAGAGCATGTTAGGACCCATAGTAGGACTTCTAGCAGCAGAAGAGGAGCTGCAACGACTTTAGCTAGGTTAGGTAGGAGTATAAGGGCCTATGTAGGAGGTAAGCAGTAAAGGAAGAGCATGTTAGGAGCCCATAGTAGGACTTTTAGCAGTAAACAGACTCAAGTAAGGCTGACATAGGATCAAAGGCCTTTAAAATAGGCTGAACATTTCAACGCGGGATGTGCATCTATCGACTGCTGAGGCAGTTATAGGGCAAGCCTATTTACGGCCTTATCAGGGAAAGCCTTAGTGCCTTAGCCTTAGGACCTCACCTGGGAAAGCCTGCATAGGGCCTTATCAGGGGAAACCTCAGTCGGTCCTCATCAGGGAAAGCCTTGGTAGGGACCTATCGGGGAAAGCCTTAGTAGGATCTTATCGGGGAAAGCCTTAGAAAGACCCCATCAGGAGAGCCTTATCAGGGACTTAGTAAGGCCCTATGATAGAAAGCCTTCCCGAGTCGAAATTTTCAGCCTATTTTAAAGGTCTTTGATCCTATGTCAACCTCACTTGAGTCAGTTTACTGCTAGAAGTCCTACTATGGGCCGCCACATGGTCTTCCTTTGCTGCTTACCTCCTGCATAGGCCCTTATTCTCCTACCTAACCTAGCTGAAGTTGTTGCAGCTCCTCTTTTGATTGCGTTTGGACCTATCGTGCATTTGGCTGTTTCACCGAAACGAGGGTGGGGATGGTCGCATTCGAAAGAGCGGGTCTGATAGTTTTCAGCAACCGTCATGCGTTGGACTAGGTAGGACCGCGCGTTCGCCGTAGAGGCCTACTTTTCCAATGACATTTCCATTATCTCCACCCAGTGAACCTTTCGCATTCGCTTTAAACTTGCCCCTGCAGCTCCACCAACTCTCCAAAGTGGAAAAAAAGGATCTTGGGCAAACAGTTACAATATTTTTTATAGGAATTTCCCTCATGTATACATGTACACGCGGATCTCTATAGCAGGCACGCATGCTTACGTATAGGTACTAGTATACGTGCGTTGGTGTATGCTTAGGCATGTGTGTGTGCGGGTATATACGTGTGTCTTCGCATACGCGTATTCAGGCGTATGTATCTCTATATGCGTAATAGAGTGTATACGTGTACCATTCGACGTCCTCCTTAGCGCCTGCAAGTGGAGAAAAGGGAAATTTGTTCCCGTTCTAGGCGTTAAGTAGGAGCTTATTTTACATTGAATGCGAAGCTACTTTACTGCCTTTATCTCCTACCACTGTGAGGATCTGGAGGGGCAAAATAGGCTGAAAATTTCGACTTGGGTTAGTAGAGCTTATCAGGAAAAGCCATTGTAAGGCCCTATCATGGAAAGTCTCAGTAGGGCTTATCAGGGTAAGCCTTAGTAGGATCTTATCAGGGACGGCCTAGTAGGGCCATTTCAGTATTGCCAAGTTTCGGGCCTAAATACACCCGGTCCGATCAAGGCCGTATCAGGATGTCCGTAATAGATGTTACCCGTATCATACCCTGATCGGGGCCTGATCCTGACTAGGCTAACCCTAAGAAATATCTACGCGGGATCGCTCTTTCTTTCTCCTTCTCCTTCAACCCTGCCTACACCATTTAACTACCATAAGTAATTCTACCGTTTACAAATTGGACAGTTCCGTATTCATTGATTTGCCTCAAGAATGCTCCCTACGCCTGAATACACTCAAATCAGTCAATTGGTCTCAGCCTCCATCGCACACACGAATATTCCTGAGATACGATAAGATTTCCCAATGTTTCAGAGGACCACTAACGCGTTGAGACCCAGACTTTAATTCATTAATCAAAAATAAAAACACATTACCGGATGAAAGAAAAGACGAGGGTCATTCATCGAAACGCTGCAACGAGGCGAAGAGAAAAACCCGACGAAAAGTAAGTGCCGAAAAACGATCAAGAATCGTGGAAAACGTCGCGAGAAAGAAGGAGCAGAAAAGAAAGAAATTCGATTGAGTGTTTGAAGCAACGAAAATAAAAGGCAGGCTAAAGGACGAGTGAAGAAACGAGTGTTACCTCTAACTGTGACATTCGAGAGAACAGCTCGTGCCTATTCGCGCGAGTGACATTTATCGTCATTCCTTATTTTTTCTCACGTCAACGTCGTGCCCCGTCGTCGTATGCTGAAGCATTTTATTGCCGTCGGTATACGTCAAGCTCACGAGGAAGAGAATCCCAATTTCTTTCCCGTTGGCAATCGTTACGTTACCGTAAAACGGGGTTAACTTGACATTCAGGGTAACTTTGACAGTTTTGGGGGCTGCTTTAACAGAGCGCCAAAATGCGCTCGCTGCACACACATTTATAGATGTGACTTCCGGTTCTACCGCCATGCTGCGGACTGGATATGCTGCATCACTTGCAAAAACTGGGTCTGCGGCATGTGTAACAAAGGTTTGACCAATCCTGCTTATGAATGTGTGATGTGCGAGGACGCAGACTAATTCTTTTTTAACGTTTTTTTCTATTGTTGCTCAAATTTGTTGTTCAAGTCCATTATAATGTTGCCAAAGTTGATCGTAATGTTGCTCAAGTTGATTTTGGTCTCAATGACAATTAAAAGACTGATTAAGTTCCTATAATAGTACTCTAAGTACTTGATATTTTTATGGAAAATTTTTCCTTAATAAATCTGACAGTTTGATTGTAAAAAGGCGTTGTTTTTCATCTAAGTCCATGTATAATGCATAAAATGTTTAATTTTTTTTATCAAAATGTCAACGTAACCCTTAATCTTTGACAGAAGTTGCATTTCAATGCCTTGGCAAAGAAACCCCACACTCGAGGTTAATTTGACACAACAAAAAATATCTATTAGGACTTCCAATTGATTCGTAGCGTGTTGTTAATGAAAAAAAATATTTATCTTAAATGAAAATGAAAAAAATACCTTAAGGGGTTAGGTCACTTAAGAGGCCGAAAAAATAGGCTTCTTGGGGATTTTTTTCAGAAAACCTAGAAAATAAATCGAGATTACAAGAAAGGGTGTTTATCATACATATCGGTGACTGTATACAATAATTTTTTTGAAGCGATTAATTTCAAAATGGCGGCTTTGCAGCGTTTATCTCAAAACTGCATTTTTTAAGTTGGCCGGAAACATAACTCAAGCAATTTTCGACCGATTCACTTGAAATGTTGAATACATCTTAAAAAATTTTGTTCTTCATTGTCTATGGAAGTACGTAGTTCATTTGTTATTAACGATTTTTTTGGGCAAATTTTTAGAAAGTGAAAAATTTGCCTAAAAAATCGTCAGATAATTGTTAATAACAAATGAACTATGCAATATAAAAAAAAATCCTACGTACTTCCATAGACAATGTATTTTTCAAGATAAATTCAACATTTCAAGTGAATCCGTTCAAAATTGTCTGAGTTATGTTTCCGGCCAACTTAAAAAATGCTGTTTTGAGATAAACGCTGCACAGTGGCCATTT
This sequence comes from Ophion ellenae, assembly GCA_963210295.1. NCBI lineage: Eukaryota > Metazoa > Arthropoda > Insecta > Hymenoptera > Ichneumonidae > Ophion > Ophion ellenae. Next base: position 15,270,802 of record OY723393.1, on the reverse strand, counting down.
TGAAATTTATCGCTTCAAAAAAATGATTGTATACAGTCACTGATATGTATGATAAACACCCTTTTTTGTAATCTCTATTCATTTTGTAGTTTTTATGAAGAAAAAAAATCTCCACAGTATTGAACCCCCAAAGTAACCCATGACTTTCTGCGCTTCGGATTTTCGTAACGGAACCATTTTTCAATACCAGTGACACTTTAATGCAAAGAACCGGGAAGTAAAACTCCCCGCAAAAACACTTTATTCGGCACAAATGTTGACATATTCAATAAATTATAAAGTGTCGTTATTTACGATTCAAAAAGAGGTTATGTACAGCAAATTACATTCAATGATAGCTGTTTTACGATGAATACATTACTGTAGGTAACAACGAAATAATGTAGTACCTACGCCATCTCGTGTAGAACACTACGAATTAATTCCAACACCTAATATATAAAATTGTGGCGGGTGTTGGGGCTTGACTTTCTTATACATTTGATAGCCAAAGGACACATTGTTCTATTGGAGCAAAAAAAGTTTGAATCTAGGATGTTGAAAAAAAGTTACCTACAAAAAACTCCCAAAACCCGTTCAAAGTGACCCTATTTTACGGTAATCGATTAACGAAAAATTGAGAGAAGAAAAAAATGTTACTCGATCGTAAAGCTTCGAGCTCTCTTGTGGTAGCGCGAAGCTATTCGACGACGGAAAGTACGATGAATTTTTTATAAATCACTCGCTTCGAGATGATCGCTTCGTCTGTCTTCGAGCACGACAAAATTCTAAACACTCCCGTCCTTCAATTTAACGCCTCGCCAACGATAGATCGACACTCGACGTGAGACACGAGAGAGCGAGGAAGAGGGAGAGAGAGAGGGAGAGAGAGAGAGAGAGAGAGAGAGAGAGAGAGAGAGAGAGAGAGAGAGAGAGAAAGAGAGAGAGAGAGAGAGACAAAGGAGAAAATAATCAACATAACGCGACGAGTACCACGTGTTAAGCATCCTTCGAAAATCAGGCGGAGTCGTATAAAAGTCGAAAAGCGGCTTCTCCATATCGGTCAAAGGACTCCGAATTTCGTAGCAGACGAGACGTCAAAATCCCTTCCAGGAAATACCGAAAGGGCCCACCCTCTCTTTCTCTCTCTCTCTTCCTTTTGGCCAGACATAGACGACTCGTGCGCGTACACTGCCGCGACAAGAAAAACCCCATGAACTTTTTCGGTGGGCAAAGGCTTCGTATAATAAATTCGCTCCTTTTCGCGCACCATCGCCAAACTAATTGTCGCACGGTGCGAAGATGAATCACGTGAATCAAGAATCGAGAAATGAAAATTTGCGATTGTGAATTTTGAATAGCTATGAAAATACTTGTAGAATTTAAAAGGAAAAATGTGGGGTGCATGTAATAGATAACTGCCGCATGAATAGTTCACCTCAGTCACTGACAATTTTATTACACTGCACATGATATGAACTGTTGAGTGTTTTCTCAACGACTACTACTCTCTACCCTCCTTACTATTCTTTATGCATGCGCCCCACTTTTTTCGTTTTAAAACTTACAAATATTTTCATAGCTATTGAAAATTCAAAATCACAAATTTTCAGGACAATCTGTATGCGGTTGGGAATCTTTATTGGTTTATAAATCTGTATGGGGCTAGGGGAAATTATTTTATACTTTTGAGTCCGTTATAATTTTTTTTTTATTTAAATAATTTTATTTTCTGCTTTTTAGTCTCGTGTGTATGAAATGTTGCTTCTCCTTCTCTCGGCGTCGCTTGCGTTGAGGGGCTATCGACTTGACCATAGTCGAAATCATCACTGATGCACTATTCACTATTAATATTATTATTATTATTTTTAAATTCGATTTCACCAAACTATATTTTTTATTTCTTTATTATTTTTTTCACATTTTTTTCTTTTTCTCTCACTTTGACAGACTTGCCGGTCCGTTTATTTGTCTGTCATCCAGATCGGAGCTATGTTCAAAGTTTCGAGTATCTAGCTCGTCCGGAAGTTAGTTTAAAATCGATTGCAAAATTTGTACCGAACAGACAAGAAGACGACAAGCAAAGCGAGTTAATAAAAACGTGGTAAAATAGTAAGAATTTAATGGAAATAGGCGGAAAACATTCTTGAGATTTTTATGAATAATTTCAACGAAGAGTACAGCGTGTTGTCTGTCTCGTTATCGAGATATACGTTAAATAAAACAGAAAATTTCAGCGGATTCACGTAAAACGATGAAGCGCCCTACTTCACGTGGCAACGCTACTGTCAAGTCGGCCATTTTGAATAGGCGCCAAAATTTGAAACGCACAAACTATTGCTTCCTCGCTATAAATGTCTTACCACGGTTTCATAAAGAGATTGTCAATATTTCGAATCATTCTTTACAGAAGCCGCAGTGCATGTGTTTCGACATAACCTTAAAATCAATTACGCATCGTCCCTCGACTGCGCATTCTTTTGCCGGCACAACTACTCTTTTTCGGCCGCCTTCCAGGTTGTACTTGCTCCAACCGTCGATTGTACTGTTTTTCAGTTTGCATTTTTCCCTTCCATCATTTCATTTTCGCCGAACAAAAAAACGGAATTCGCGAAGGATGTTTGGCAGCTACACGCTCACGATGTGGCGTTCGTATCTGAGCTCAGTGATGCCAGTTACTGAGAACTAAATTGCGCGTTTGCCACATTTTAGCTTGGTTAATAACTTATTCGCGATGTAAATAAACAAAAAAAGATTAATAACATTTCTAAACAGTCAGTTATATGCATTCCACATATTTATTAGCTGACATTTATTTATTTTACGTAACCGAAAATTTGATTATTCGTGGTTGGCAGCCGTTACAGGCGCCCATGTGTAAGCATATGCGTTCCCCTGTTGGCGCCTGCCCCGCAAAGAACTAGAGCAGCCTCCTTAAACGCGTTCTTCTCATAACACTGTTTTTAAAGTCGGTGGACATGATATCTCGAGAACCACTTGATGGATTGTTTCCAAATTTACAGGAGATACGAGGAGAAACATTTGAAGGTCGTTGACGATCTCACTTTAAAAAAATCGATCTTCATTTTTCATAGTGACGTAAAAATGACGACTTTTTTCATAGATTTTGTATGCTCGAGTTACGATTCGTCGCTACGTTGTTAAAAAAATAGGTTCAAAAATCGACGATCGTCAACGACTCGTATTTATTGTTAAGTTGGATAACCCGTTTGGTTTTTAGATTTCGGATAGATCGTGTAAGCTAGAGAGTATCCACCGCGAAACGTCGCAAAAAAATTCCATCATCTGCCGGCGGCCACGTTTTTGTTGTTTTTCTGTATTTTTTGGTGATTTTTCTTTGTAGCTCTCAATATATATATATACCTTTGTGTTAAGGGGTCAGTCCACTTTGAAAATTTCAAAAAATCGAAAGCAAGCAAGACTTGAAGAAATCGACGATGATGAGCAATCAGAAGGGATTTTGTACGGTGCAAGAATTGCCGATTTTGTTTAGGTAAGAGTTTTTCATAGTATAAACTTCAAACGCGTTTTTCTCGAAACAACGTTTTCAAAATCTAGCTCCATCGTATCACTAAAATTAATAAACCGCTTCTCTTAAAATTTGAACCACATCCCGTGTGGAAATATTTTCCGGGATGTCTAAAGGACCCAACTAATTGTCCCCAATTTTAGCCGGGGCCTGGTTTGGATTCCGACTGGTACCTTTATAGGATTGTCCCGCTTTTGAAATCGGGCCCTTTAGTGGACATCTATTCGGGGCCATACTAGATTCCCTGATTGCGCCTGAACTATCCAATTTCGTCCCTACTATACCCCTGCAATTAGCCCTGTTAAGTCCCCACGTTCACCCCGTCAGATCCCTATGATTCCCCTGTATTTCCCTGTAATAAAGAAGATGCATATTTTCCGAGAAGATTTATAAATATATATTTATTTATTTATTTATTTATATATATGCCAGCAAGTGTACAAACATTCTTATAATAGAAAACAATATGCTGACATTTTAAGGATAATGTGAACAATATAAAACGTTATATGTTAATCATGTTCACGATTCAGAATACTTCAATGGCTAAAAATACTTTTTAAGACCAATCTTCGGGGAGGATGAAAAATGCAATAAGAACACTCAATCATCCATTAGAGCAATATTATCGCTAACAGCATGAAAGAAATCTCATTCCATCTAATCCAACAGAGATCCCCATTCAATTTAAAATCATTAGCCGTACTCTCAAAGACGGGACAATATTTGTAAAATCAATGATATTTAATTCCTCTTTTTTCATCACAATATGTACGCCGAACAATGTTGTACTTTTGAGCGATGGTTGTATAATGGAGATAAAAAAAATTTATGGCGAAAATGAATCCCAAGAATCTCTCTACATCGAGGGGAAAATTTCGAAAAAAAAGTTGACATCTACAATTATCCACGTAAATCATCCAGTATTGGAGCATGGAGAATCCCAGATCAAACTTTAAACGATGCAGTTTACACATTGGCCAGCATCAAGAGAAAATTGGTAACATTGCGATTGTCCCTAGAACCAAACGGAAAACTCAATACTTATGCCCTGACATTGCTTCATGTATAAGTGATTACTTAAATAAAAATGTATATATTTTTAAGTTGTAACGTTTTCTTCTTTTCTTTCAAATTCATTGAAAATGATAAGCGAATTGTTAAGTGAGTGAGATATTTGCATGAGGCAGTTATAAAACACTGATAAATTACTATTAATTTTTGTCGCTTATTAATATTATAACTTTAATTGATCTTTGTGATGATCCCTGACTATATCTGACCAGGCTTTTTACTGGTGAACCAAATGAAACCGTAATTTATTTTATGATGGAAATTGTGACTGAACCACACTGGGCCCACATTAGTCTGCCTGGTCAAAACCCGATTAAACTCATTGTAAAAATTAGCCAGTGCCCTGACAGCACCTGGTCGGGGCCTTCATTGGTGCATCCATCGTACCCCTGTTATTTTGTATCATGGAAACTAATGAGTACCTTTCTAGGACCGTTTGTGGCAGTATTCTGGAAATCCCTGTCAGGGATTCCACTTCGAAGCCGTAACGGGACCTGTATATTCTTCGGGTTTCCCGGACTATTTTCCACACGGGATATTGTAAACATGATTCGCAACAAGATGACCCTCGATGGTTTAAACATTTTGATTTTTTATCTTTTTTGCGAAAAACTGCGAAAAAAAACGCTTTTTTAAACTTTTTTCGTTTTTCATCTGCCATTTTTTTATTTTTTGATAAAACTTTATATACCGAGGGTAATTTTGTAGCTGGTGTCATACTGAATCTAATGGACTTTGATTTTTTTGTTCCAGACAAGCCGTTGCCGAGTTGTGATGGAGCTACCTAGCCCACCTATTTTTGAGGAGTTACGTTAAACTATAGTTTTTGAACTTAAAAATGAATAAAAATGAATTAATTTTTTTTAATGTATTTAACGACTTTATTTATCAAGCCCAACAACTTTTATATTCATATCTTTTATAAAAAACCTCAGAAAAAATCGCGAAAATAGCCTTTTTTCGTGGCTCCAAAATGGACTGGCCCCTTTAAAAAATGCGTTCCTTTTTCACCTCTCATTTCCCGATAACGAATCGAAATTTGGCCATTTTTTCGAGGCTCTAAGTAGATAATAATCCCTTAAGGGGTTAGGCCCGAGTAACGGGTATAAAATCATGTGCGAATTTAACCATTTTTTCGTATGAAAAAGTGATTCGCTCATCAAATTAATTACACATCTATTTAGTATGAATATCAAGCTGTTAGAAAATATATCTTTTTTTTCGATGTACAAAACGGCCGACTACTCGAAACTTCTCGAAACAGCTTTTTTCCAATTGGCGTGACAAATAACTTCAACAATTTTCACTCGATTTACTTCAAATTTAAAAGTTATGTTCCTAATTGCATTTCGCAGAGAAGTACGTTCGGAATTTCTAATTTATCGAAAACCTTTCATATTATGAGCAGTTATAACGAAATTTTTCACTGAAAATTCACTCCTCAAGTTCAAATACCTACGACTTTTCAATAAAACAATATTTTAAAAATTCCGTACGTACTTCTCTACGTATTCTAATGTAGATTGACAGGAATTATTGTTTTTTGTTCTGAGTAAAAAATTGTGGATGCCAAATGTCTCGCCGCGGAGCGCCTAAAAAAAGATAACAAAAGAAAATACTAGTAGTAGGCATTTTGTACATCAAAAATAAATATATATATATTTTCTAACAGCTTGATATTCACACTAAATGGACGTGTAATTAATTTTTAAAGCAGTAATTTTTTTATCGAGTCAATGATTACGAGCTCACCTTTATCGTTTTTTTACCTGAGTCGGGCTACGATACAGAGTCACGTCGAGTAAAAAAATTGTTCGCCATGAGAGCCAGTGGTTCGAGTAATTGCAGACGTCCTCGAAAGAAGCGTCTCGTACCGTTTCACAGCTTGCCCAACGCGAGAGGAAACAAGAAACGAAGGGAGAAATAAAGAGACCGGAAGTATCGATAAAATTCTTTAATAATAGATAGTCGGACGTGATCGCACGTATACTCCGACGAGAGTTCAATTGCACACTGGTACGCGAAGAGACAATGACACGCAGGCATGATCGGGTCAATTGCAGGGGCTGGTGGGTAGGCCCGAACCAGCGGAGATTTGCATCGCGAGGGGTTGAAAGGCCATCGAGGTTGGGGTGTTACCAACGAGGCTGGAGGAATTTGGTATCGAGGCGCCCGGATGATTGTGATGATGATGATAGAGTGCTGCCGAGGCGTAATACTGCTGCGGATGATGATGATGATGAAGATTGGGATAGTGAGAATGATGCGGATGACGATGATGATTCTGTGTATTTTGATGGCTTGGCAGTCGCTCCTCGTTATTGCGGACGATACAATTCAATTCGCGACTCACGTCACATCCGTTGCCATTGTTATTGTTAATTTCGTCATCGTTATCGCCGTTATTGCTACCGTTATCGAGGTTGCGATCGTTGCATCGGTTGTTACGATGATCCGTTGCGTAGATGGATCTCTGCGAGTCATTGGGCGTCATGGAGGGACACACGGGAGACGACGAGTTGATGGAGGACGCGGAGCCGTTATTGGCCGCGTGATTCGGTAAAACGGCAGTGCTGGTGGTCGCGAGTATATCGTGAACCGTGTGCGATCTTGGCCAATGATGAAGCAGCCCCGACGAGCCCGGGAAGGTACCCACGGCCGTGCCACCAAGAATCGACGACTCGTGATGGTGGCCGTTGTGCGGTCCGGCTGAAGTACTCGAGGTTGGTGGCGACGGTGATAGCTTGGTGGACGATGCCGCGGTCAGACCAACTGGAAACGCACCGGGAACACACGCGCGTTCACAAAATTTATCAGTTTTGCCAGTTGCATCAGAATTATTCAAGTGTCTGGTTAATGCCTTGTGCCACTTTAAAAGCCGATAAAATACGCTTTTTGGGATTTTTTTTTCAGAACTACAAAATAAATCGAGATTACAAAAAAGGGTGTTTGTCATACATATGAGTGACTGTACACAATAATTTTTTTGAAGCGTTTAGTTTCAAAATGGCGGCTGTGCAGCGTTTATCTCAAAACTGCATTTTTTAAGTTGGCCGGAAAAATAACTCAGGCAATTTTTAACCGATTCACTCGAAATGTTGAATATATCTTGAAAAATACATCGTCTATGGAAGAACGTAGGATTTTTTAAAAATATTGCATAGTTCATTTGTTATTAACAATTATCTGGCGATTTTTTAGCCAAATTTTTGGAAAGTGAAAAATTTCGTCAGATAATTGTTAATAACAAATGAACTATGCAATATTAAAAAAATCGTAAGGGTCTTATGTCCACAATATTTATCTCTACAACGCTGCAAGTCCGTTTTTCAACTTTAGAATGACTTATCTCTCATCCGTATAAACTCGGAAATCCACCAACTCTACAAGAGTCTCAAGTTTGCAATATTGAACCTCTACAACGATCTAGCCTTATGAGTATCCCTACAACGTATTTATTCGGATTTGTATCAACTACACAATGAGGGATTTGCAATATGCATTAATTCTACAATGTATCAACTCTACAAGAACTTTGGGTTCCTAACGTTCAACTGGGCAATATTCTTGTTAAGGGGTTACCCCCACTTGCGATTTTGAAAAAATCGATTTTTTTATTGCATTTTTTTGAAGTATAAGTATCTGAGAATATGTCCTGAAAATTTCAAGTCGATCCGAACAAAATTGACTGAGATATGAGCGTTGAAAGAGTCTTCTCTTTCAACGCTCATATCTCAGTCAATTTTATTCGGATCGACTTGAAATTTTAAATATATTAATTCATGAATGAATAAATACATTTTGTATTTTCTTCATTCATTCATTCAATCAAATTCGAACTTGTCCTCTCTGCCGCATGGCGTATTATGATACGCTGAAAGTCTATTATTAAAAATGGAAGAATACATTTCATAACTGATGTACAAATGATCATTGTATATTCTGAAACTTAGCTTATTGTTAGTTATTTGATGACAGAGCGAGACATTAATTTCTCCGAACTTTATCAGATACAAAAATAAAAAGATTTAATCAATAATGATTCGTCTCGTATTTACTTCTATTGCACCTTGTCTTTTTATTTGGTATATATCTTTATCGCAAGTGATACGCAGCAGCTGTATCACCCCTGGAATTCACCCCTATTTCACCCCTGGGAAGGGGTTGAATTTTCTGCCATTTCGCTGTATAAGCCAATTTCGTGAATTTTATACCAAAATGAGTAAGAATACAACGTTTTTTAGCGATTAAAAATATTTTTTCATACATTTGTTCTTGAATATTACACTTTACCCCGCTTTTCAAGTTACAACCCCTTTTTCGCCCCTTGGGAAGAGTCAAAAGTCGAAGTTAATACCATAAATCGGAGGAACGGGCGATATTGCCTACAGGGTGACATTATTTCTGCTGCAGACTGCAAAAAACCGCCTTTTTCTCTCGAGTGTTCAAACATAGTCGCTTGGAATTCACCCCTATTTCACTCCTGGGAAGGGGTTGAATTTTCTGCCATTTCGCTGTACAAGCCAATTTCGTGAATTTTATACCAAAATGAGTAAGAATACAACGTTTTTTAGCGATTAAAAATATTTTTTCATACATTTGTTCTTGAATATTTAGACTTTACCGCGCTTTTCAAGTTACAACCCCTTTTTCACCCCTTGGGAAGGGTCAAAAGTCAAAGTTAATACCATAAATCGGAAGAACGGGCGATATTGCCTATAGGGTGACATTATTTCTGCTGCAGACTGCAAAATACAGCCTTTTTCTCTCGAGTGTTCAAACATAGTCGCTTGGGCGTTGATGTGCTAATATATCTCTTCTTCAATTGATACACCTGATATACCAGCTGTTGTAGAGTTAACAATGATATTGCCCAGTTGAACGTTGAGTACCCAAAGTTCTTGTAGAGTTGATACATTGTGGAATTAATGCATGTTGCACATCCCTCATTGTGTAGTTGATACAAATCGTTATGGAGGTTCAATATTGCAAACTTGAGACTCTTGTACAGTTGGTGGATTTCCGAGTTTATACAGATATGAGATAAGTCATTGTAAGGTTGAAAAACGGACTTGCAGAGTTGTAGAGATAAACCTTGTGGAAGGAGACCCTTCAGTCTGATTTATGTTTCCGACCAACTTAAAAAATGCAGTTTTGAGATAAACGCTGCACAGCCGCCATTTTGAAATTAATCGCTTCAAAAAAATTATTGTATACCGTCACCGATATGTATGATAAACACCCTTTTTTGTAATCTCGTTTTATTTTGTAGTTATTCTGAGAACAAAAATCTCCAAAAAGCCTATTTTTTCGGACTCTAAAGTGGCCTAACCCCTCAAATGATATTCTCTGCGCGTCCCAATGACGCTCAAACGCGTATAAAGATCGTTGCCTTATTGTCGCGTATGAAGCTTTCCCGCGGCAGAAGGGAAGCCGAGCTACGGGATAAAAACGACAGAGGGGGTAGGGAGAGAGAATTTGAGAGAAGAATAAATGGAGAAACGAGAAGAGAGGATCGCTCGTATGGATGGCAAACACGTAAATCTTTTGTTCTGTCACCGCGAGGAGAGCAAAGACGACCGAGATAGATAGATATTTATATCGGGGAGTTGCCTAGACTGCTGGCTGTGCACGTCGCCGAGTTGAGGTATTACGAATCTTGGGACAAGACGGGGCATCTCTCTACCCCGGACGGAAGCAAGAAGAATAAGAAGAGAAGAAGACGAAAAGGAAGGAGATGAAGAAAGAGGAAAAGACGAAAACGAGAGAGACGAAGAAAGAGGATAAGACGAAAAGGAAGGAGAAGAGGGAAAGAGAAGGAGACGATGAAGAAGATACGACAGGTCGCTCTATAGGACGGACAATATCCGAGCTTGGAGCTTTCCTGGCACGCGGCAGACGGCGAAAGACCCGGGTCAGGAATGACGTTGAATGCGACGAGCTTCTCGAGCGTGCAGTTTAGCTACAACGAGTCTCTCGAAAACCAACCACGTTCTCTTTTTCTCAAACCCTCTACTGATCTCTTTCTCCCTTGCTCTCTCTCTCTCTCTCTTGTCTCTTTTGCTATCCCATCTCTTTCATTCCCGACCTATTTCATTCTGTCTACGGCTTCTCGGTGGCCAAACTCGTCACTCTTGTAGACCTTTGGTACGCGCGAAACAGGATAAAAGTCGACGCGTTATCTTTCCAACGTACGGCCTGTTCCCTCGTTTCTCTCGTGGGTGAATGAAATATTAGGACGTTGAACAAGTTCTCGCGGTTTTCCAACAGATGGCGTTACCAGAACTCCGTGCGTGTAATTTAAGATGGTAACGCATCTAAAGCGTGTCTCTAAATGACCCGACATTTTCGTTTAATGATAAAACGCATTATTGATTTGAAAAGTACGAATTGTTTAGTTTAATATAGGGTGCAAACATGGAGGTTACGTGTGCAACACAATATCCGATAGATGGCATAAACGGCATGGAGCTTGGAAGACATATTCTTTCAACAAGATGGCGCAACATGCCACACTTCGGGCGAAACAATGCAGATATCGCAGACGAAGTTTCATCGTGCGATTTGACGCCATTGGACTTCTTCCTTTGGGGTTGTTCAAAAGGAAAAGCGATGCCAATGATCCACAAACCATTCCGGAGCTCGAGGAAGCAATTGGACGCAGCATTAATGAAATTAGTCCGCAATTGTGCCAAAGTGTTGTTGAAAATTTCGTCAAAAGAGTGAACATTAGCAAACAGAGACGAGGCGGCCATTTGTCGGATATTGCGTTTCACACATAACCTCCATGTTTGTACCTTATATTGGAATGAAATTATTCGTACTTTTCGAATAAATAATACGTTTTATAAATAAATCAAAATGCCAGGACATTTTGAGAAGTACTATAAGCAAACTTGAAATTCAGTGTATGCCATTTCGTCGAAGTGTAAACGTGTGTAAAACATTGTTTTTTTTATAGTATTGAACATATCAAATTTCGTGCCAAAAAAAGAGTATTTGCAGGGAATTTTTCTGCACTACGTTATTCAAGAACAAAAATCTGCATCTAAAGCACACAGAAAATTCTTCGTGTCGGAAACAACATGCAGAGATTGGTTTAGACCTTACAAAAATAATGATTGTGCTGTGTTGAGTTGGAGGCATTACTTCATGAAGACTCATGTCAGACGCTAGTTGAACTATCAGAATCATTAGGAGTTGATCACACAACAATAGCGAAACGTTTGAAAGCATTGGGAATGATTTTTTTACATAAAGAATTAATTTTCACGAAAAAAAACAGCGAGAACTTATTCAACATCCCAATATATCCGGCGAAATTCTCGTCACGAAAAACTCGGTGTCCGACGAGGGTCACTAATCAAGCGTTCTGGATTAGCGGGACAATACACTGAGAAAAAAAACCAATTGAATCAAAAAAATATATTGGTTGATTCAAATAAATGTCTGATCGCGGGGTGCCACCGATATATGAGACTGTTACAATACTATAAAATATTGAAAATTGTGGTTAATTCAAATAATATATTATTTTATGTTTCTGTTTTCTGTTCTCTGAATATCTACATTATCCTTCGAATAAAATTATATTCTATTGAAATCATTCTATATACAATCCGTAGATGTATGGATGAAATAATTAAACGGTTGCTACAACATTTTTTATTTCGTACAAAAATATAATCAATAGAATGAATTATTTTGTTACTACGTCGAAACGAATATGCCATGAGACGTAAGTTTTTCAATTTGTTTTAAATCTTAAATAAAAAGCGAACATTAGAATGATCGTCCACGATAATAGTGGAGAAAATATCAGATATGCAATGGAATATCCATGAAGAGAATGCTGTTAGCCACAGGCCAAGAAGCGATACTCTAGAGTTTCTCCGGCGTTTAAGGGAGACTTTGTCCTTGAAATCGGCGGGAGATGTTAGCGGCTCAACATGAGCAGCTAGAAGAAGAGGAGGGATGCCTCTATGGACCAGGCATTGCCGATTAGCGGTAATTATAAACACATTTGTGTAAACACATTACAAAACTTCAAACGCGTTTTTCTCGAAAACACGTTTTTAAAAATGGCTGACATTCTCCTGACCGCTGGAATTAACATATCGACCTGAAATTTGGAGAGCATACTCAGAAAATATGTCTTCACGGAATAGCGGATCGTTTTTTCGATGGATACATTTTTGCATTTATTATTTATCTTTTTAGGTGAAAAAAACGCGAAAATTCGATTTTTTTTAAATTGCCGCCATTTTCCGAAATTTGTACTAAACGTAAAACTCATCCGTCATTCCATGACCAAAGGGTCACAGATTGATAATATGCTTTGAATTTGTGTTTCAGATCAACAAAGAGGGGGCAGTGATGTCAGCCGTTTACTTCCCGCGATTTGAGGACCTGTTTTCGCGGAGCTGCAACGGCCGCCATTTTGGTTTTTTTTTTCAAAAAAAAATTTTTTTTAACGTTCTGTATATCATGAATAAAAGCAAGAAAAAAACCACACTCAAAAAGCTTTACTCGTTTCGTTTAAAAAAATAAAATGTAAACACCTGAAATATGGCACTCCAAGGACAAAGTCTCCGTTAAGTAGATTTTCAGTTCGCGCTACGCTTACGAGAAACGAGCGCGCGTGCGACTTCTAGCGGTCACTCCGAGAACTACGGGTTTCCTCACACCTATAATTTCGGTGGCGCTCGGCCATGATTTGGTTGAATTTTTTCAACCAAATGTGCAAGAAACAAATTTTATTTTCGCATAATTTTTTAACCAATTCAGACATTTGCTTAATATTTGTCAATCAAAATAAAATATTAATATTTTAACGAATAATGTACTTGAAAATCGATATCGGATATGGTGAAAAAAAAAAAATAACATATTTACTCAATCGAATTTTTTTCCGAATCAAACGAACGAAATTCAATTTTTCTTGTGTACTCGAATCAACAATATTCATGTTATAAATTGAAACGCTTTTTTTGTTCATTGCAGAAAAGGCATTCAAAACTATATAACTTGTTCCCGATAATTTTTTAGATACTTTCAATAATATATTGTCCTCGGCTAACAATATATCTTTTGAACGAAAAAAAAAAACCTTTAAATTTTATCATGTTATTAAAGTCAATAGCGTTTCGTTTGGACTAATAAATCCGATTATTTACACCAACAATTTTACAATTGAATCAACGAAATTTCATTCAATAACAATAATGATATTAGATCAATGATTTTTTTCTCAGTGTACGATCGATATCATCGCACCACGTCCTTTCGGTTTCAGGCTACATCAAGGCGAAAGCTCGAAGATCTAATGGAAGCAGGCGCAACGACTCACCTTGATGATGGTGATGATGATGATGCGGAACGGCGGCTGGCGGTGCGGCGTGATAAGGAGTCGGTGGATAAGGAACCGGACAGAGGGCAGCACCGGCGGCGGCCGCGGCCGCGTACAGATGATGATGATGATGATGATGATGAGCCGGATGATGGTGGGCAGGATGATGCTGATGCATGGCGGCGGCCGCTGCAGCCGCTGCAGCCGCGGCTGCTGCGGCGCCAACCTTGTTCCTCAGTATTCTCGATATACTCGAGACCGATGGTACGTTGTACTTGTCGCAGACACCGTCGGACAAGAGCCGATCGCGTATCTCCCAAGCGAAGATGCCCGGATCTTTGAGCTTCAGCTGCTTGATGTACTGAACGACTTTGGGGGTCGTGACGCGAGGTTTGCTGCCGCCTATGGCGCCCGGCAGAATGCTTCCGGTCTCGTGATAACGGGCCAATATTTTGCTCACGCAGCCGTGGCTGACGCGCAACTGCCGTGATATGTCGCAGGGCCTTATACCAAGCTGGGCCAACTCGACTATTCGGAGACGGACGCCGTTCGGTAGAGGTCGCCCGTTCACGAACACACCACCCAATTGATTCACTTCCCCGTATTGCTGCTGCTGTTGCTGATGCTGCTGTGATGCCTGCTGCTGCTGCTGTTGCTGCTGCTGCTGTTGATGCTGATGCTGCTGCTGATGCTGGTGCTGCTGGCCACCGAGGCCACCGTTGCCGCTGCTTTCTGGAAATAAATATGCGACAAGAATGAGGCATCGGGGCACGGAGACGTTTTTCATTCGCGGCTCGCTGCTGCAGCAACCCGTGCCGACATTTGTTGGGGAGCCACCAGATCCTGTCACGTCCCTATACGGATTTGATGGGGACGCCGCACGTAAGGAGTTCACATTGGTATCCAAGTGGATTCCGCGCTATTTGCCGATTGACGTCGTTTGAGAATTTTGCAATTGAAATTCTGAAGCGCAATTTGTTGGGTCTCCCAACAAAAAGTATCCTTTCGCGATCCCAAGATGCAATCACAGGTATATAGGGATCTGTTAGAGACGCCGAACATAGTAGGGAACCCTCTTTGGGATCTAATGGGATTCTGCACGTTTGCCAAATGAACGCCGTTTGAAAGTTCTTACCACGTTCGAATCGAAAACATGTGGAAAGTCACGAGCGAAACCTATAGGAGTTCCGAAACATAACCAGCACGATTCGTGAGCGTGTACGGGTGGTGATATGTCAAAGTGCAGTGAAGTAAATGACAAACTATAATTACAGTGGGTTTTCAGTGATGTGATTCAAATCGATTTTGAAGCTATACTAATTTACGATTCCACTCATTTTGGATATCTCAAAATGTATTAAATCTCAAAATATCCTTTCGCAATCCTGTGCACAAACTTGTTGGGGAGTCCCAGGATACACCTACATCTCTATAGGGATCTGTCAGGGACTCTGCACTGTTGGAAAATGAACGCCGTTCCAGAATTCTTATAAGTTCGAATCGAAAATATGTGAAAAGTCACGAGACAAAACTAGGAGTTCCGAAACATAACCTGCATAACGTGCGTGTGGTGATATCATGGAAAAGTGTAGTAGAATAAACAACAAACGATCACCACAGTGGATTTTCAGTGATGTGATTGACATCGATTATTGAGATATACCTTTTTGAGCGATGTATACTTCTTTAAGATAAGATTTTAACTCTTTTACAATCCACTCTTTTTGGTTAACTAAAAAATCTACAAAATCTAAAAAAAAATGTTTCACAATCCTGTGCGCAAATTTGTTGGGGAACCTCACGATGCACCCACATCTCTATAGGGATTTGTTAGGGATGCCGCACATAGGGATCTAATTGGATTCTGCACTGTTGCACAATGAACGCTATTTGAGAACTCGTACCAGATTCGAATCGAAAATATGTGAAGAGGCCCGAGAGACAACTCAGCGTTTCAAAACATAACCTGCATGCTATGCGAGCGTTTACGTGTGTGGTGATATCATGTCAAAGTGCAGTAAAATAAATGACAAACTATAATTACAGTGGGTTTTCAGTGATGTGATTCAAATCGATTCTTAAGATACACTTTTTGAGGGAATCATACTTTTTTGAGATCCACTCATTTTGTATATGTATCTGAGGCGTTCCATACCATTTGGAACGGTCAAAAAGTTGTCCACTCTCAAAAAAATCGAAATTTTGTCAAATTATTTTATTATATGAAAAAAAAGTCTACATTTTTCAAAAATTTTGGATCGCATTTCCTCGGTTTTTTTTTTCAAAATTTTCAAAATACCGTTATATCACGTGAGCATTTGATTTAACAGAAAAATGTTTAAGACAAAAAAGTTGTAATTTTGCATGAACTTTGTGAAAAAAATTTGTTTTGAATTTTTCGAGTTTAAAAAATGCCCATCTTCACCAAAATTATACAAAAATATTTTTCTTCGGTCGGTATGTCACTTTTGATTTTTCTCAAAAAATTCCAGAAAATACTCTGAAGTGTGTACAGTAACACCAATGTTTTTCAGAGTGGCTCGAATCGTTGTTCCAAAGCTGTGCTTTGTTTTGTTATTATGAGATATTTTTGTAACTCTTTGTAAAAATAAGTTTTTGACAAGGCACTCGAGAAACCACCAAGAAAATTCAAAGGAAGCATATGATGACTTCTCTGCTTGGCTCACACCGTGCAACCTAGTGTAAAAAAATCAAAACACACTGAGAACTCCGATAGTATTTTGGTATGGAGGGGGAATGTTGACAAACTGAAGGATGTAGAAGGCATTTGACGGCGCACATTACTTTGTATGACAATGTTTATATTGGGCGGTCAACGATACTTGTATCACATTTTACATATTGCACGATGACGTTACTTTGTATCACAATTTTGATGTTGGACGACGAACGTTACTTTGTAGGCAAGGTTAACTATATGTATACCTTAACTATATACGATAACTTATGATTAAGCTCAAAAAAATTAACACTGTTATGGATGTTTATTACCTGAAAAATGTGAGAAAAATTTGGGAGAGAACAATTTTTAATAATTGATTTGTCTAAAAAAAATATCTCATAATGATAAAACAAAGCACAGCTTTGGAACAACGAATCGAGCCACTCTGAAAAAAATAGGTGTTACTCTACAGACTTCAGAGTATTTTCTGGATTTTTTTGAGAAAAATCAAAAGTGACATAACGACCGAAAAAAAATATTTTTGTATAATTTTGGTGAAAATGGGCATTTTTTAAACTCGAAAAATTCAAAACAAATTTTTTTCACAAAGTTCGTGTCAAATTGCACCTTTTTTGTCTTAAACATTTTTCTGTTAAATCAAATTCTCATGAGATATGACGGTATATTGAAAATTTTAAAATTTTGGAAAACTCGAGAAAATGCGATCCAAAAATTTTGAAAAAATTTACACTGTTTTTTGCATATAATTAAATAATTTGACAAAATTTCAATTTTTTTGACGGTGGACAACTTTTTGACCGTTCGAAATGGTAGGAACGTCTCATCTATATATTTGGTTTAGAAAATTCAACGTACATAATGCGATGGGATCCATCAAGAATCGTATCGGATTCTGTTCGATAATGTACGAGCGTGACGTTTTACTACAGGGATCCAATGCGATGACCCATTGGATCCCATCAGGAAGTAGGGACAAAAAATCGCTAAGCTCATAGGTTGAAATCAAAGCGCACGAATGTCGATCGTAAAATTGACGTATGCGAAGCGCATAGATCTTGAGGAGTTAAAATTTACTTTAGTTAGTCGGTGAAATTGGGCGAAGCGTATAAAATGAAAGAAGATGCACGACCGGGCGAGATGGCCGAAAGCGAATGAGAAAGGGCACTTTTATCTCTCTCCCTCTCTCTAGAGAAATAGTCTCGCGTGAACGTGCGACGAGCAAAACAAGAAGAGGAACGAAAAGTCTTTTGTGGTCGTTGGTGTATGAACGAGGATGAGCGTGAGTTGGGTGGTAGATGTCACGTATACGCTGCCAGAAAAGCCACTGGCAGCGGAGCACACGCCAGCTTCGCGAATACTCGAGCGTGACCGTTCCACCAAGCGTTTTGCGACTCGCCCGTATAAAATGGTCGCGGGCTTTGCCTTTGTGCGAACCGAAGAGGCAGTGGAACAGCCAGAGATCGAGTTTAAAAAAAAGAGAGAGAGGGAGAGAACGAGCAATGTGATGCACGTGTCTACACGTGTGTAAAAGTACGAACGTTGGATTATAAAACGGCAGACACATTGACGCTAAATTTGCGGTGGTATTAGCCGAGCGTATTAAGGTTGATTTTCACTATACGTTCCGTCTCCGTACCATACCGGTTCCGCTCCGTTGACGTAAAATATTATTGGCTGTAAATGAATGGACGTAGGCACGTCTTCCGTTTCGTTTACATACCTCTTCCAATCGGTAAATCCATTCATTTGCAGCCAATAATCATTTACGTCAACGGAACCGGTATGGAACGGAGACGGAACGTATTGTGAACATCAACCTTAAGGCCTTAGGCCACAGTAACGGGTATAAAATCACGTGCGAATTTAACAATTTTTTTTTCGTATGGAAAAGAGAATCACTCGTAAAATTAATTACACATCTATTTAGTATGAATATCAAGCTGTTGGAAAATATATATATTTTTTTCGATGTACAAAATGGCCGACTACTCGAAACTTCTCGAAACAGCTTTTTTCCAATTGGCGTGACAAATAACTTCAACAATTTTCACTCGATTTACTTCAAATTTGAAAGTTATGTTCCTAATTGCATTTCGCAGAGAAGTACGTGCGGAATTTCTAAATAATCGAAAACTTGTCATTTTATGAGCAGTTTATGAGCAGTTATATCGAAATTTTTCACTAAAAATTCATTTCTTAAGTTCAAATACCTACAACTTTTGAATAAAACAATATTTTTTTAAATTCCGTACGTATTTCTCTAGGTATTCTCATGCAGATTGACAAGAATTTTTGTTTTTTGTTCTAGGTAAAAAATTGTGGATGCTAAATGTCGCAGAGCGCCTAAAATAGATAACAAAAGAAAATAGTAATCGGCCATTTTGTACATTGAAAAAAAATATATATGTATATATTTTCTAACAGCTTGATATTCATACTAAATAGATGTGTAATTCATTTTATGAGTGAATCACTTTTTCATACGAAAAAAAATTGTTAAATTCGCACATGATTTTATACCCGTTACGGTGGCCTAAGGCCGTAAGGGGTCAACCTACTGTGAAAATTGAAGAAAACATCGTTCGTCGCTTGAGGTAACTCAAATTGAAGAGGAAGGTCCAACATATGGTGCAGGAATCGCGGATTGCAGGTAAACTCGTGATTACAACTATAGAACTGCTCAAGAGTAAAACTTTAAGGGAGATTTTGTCCTTGAAATCGGCGGGAGATGTTAGCGGCTCAACATGAGCAGCTAGAAGAAGAGGAGGGATGCCTCTATGGACCAGGCATTGCCGATTAGCGGTAATTATAAACACATTTGTGTAAACACATTACAAAACTTTAAACGCGTTTTTCTCGAAAAGACGGTTTTAAAAGTGGCTGACATTCTCCTGACCGCTGTAATCAACATATCGACCTGAAATTTGGAGAGCATACTCAGAAAATATGTATTCACGGAATGACGGATCGTTTTTTCGATAGATACATTTTTGCATTTATTATTTATCTTTTTATGCGAAAAAAAACGCGAAAATTCGATTTTTTTTTAATTGCCGCCATTTTCCGAAATTTGTACTAAACGAAAAAACCCATCCGTCATTCCATGACCAAAGGGTCACAGATTGATAATATGCTTTGAATTTGAGTTTCAGATCAACAAAGAGGGGGCAGTGATGTCAGCCGTTTACCTCCCGCGATTTGAGGACCTGTTTTCGCGGAGCTGCAACGGCCGCCATTTTGGGTTTTTTTTTTCAAAAAAAACATTGTTTAACGTTCTGTATATCATGAATAAAAGCAAGAAAAAAACCGCACTCAAAAAGCTTTACTCGTTTCCTTTAAAAAAAATAAAATGTAAACACCTGAAATATGGCACTCCAAGGACAAAGTCTCCGTTAAGTAGATTTTCAGTTCGCGCTACGCTTACGAGAAACGAGCGCGCGTGCGACTTCTAGCGGTCACTCCGAGAACTACGGGTTTCCTCACACCTATAATTTCGGTGGCGCTCGGCCATGATTTGGTTGAATTTTTTCAACCAAATGTGCAAGAAACAAATTTTATTTTCGCATAATTTTTTAACCAATTCAGACATTTTCTTAATATTTGTCAATCAAAATAAAATATTAATATTTTAACGAATAATGTACTTGAAAAGTACATTAAACGCGTTTTGCGCGAAACTCCGTTTTGTCAAAACGGCGTAAGCGATTTCTCGATATTTTATCAACGGATTGACTGGAAATTTGGTACACTTGTTTAGTGTAATAGTAGTTTAGTCTTGATCGATTTTTCTTCTTGAGGGGGTGGCAAGAGCCCATAAAATTGCCAAATTACGATTTTTTTTCTAGTAAACGGAAAATACAGAAAAACAACAAAAACATGGCCGCCGGCAGATGATACTGTTTTCAAAGTCGGTGGACATAATATCTCGAGAACTACTTGATGGATTGGTCCCACATTTCCAGGAGAGACGACGAGAAACATTCAAAGGTCGTTGACGATCTCACTTTTTTCAAATCGATCTTCTTTTTTTGATAGTTACGTATAAATGGAGACTTTTTTCATGGATTTTGTATGCTCGAGTTTCAATTTGTCGCCACTTTGTTGAAAAAAAAATAATTTGTAAAATCGACGATCGTTGACGACTCGTATTTATTGTTAACTTCAATAACCTATTTGATTTTTAGATTTCAGATGGACCGTTTAAGTTGGAGAGTGTCCACCGGCGAACGTCACGAAAAAAAAATTCATCGTCTGCAGGCGGCCATATTTTTGTTGTTTTTCTGTACTTTTTAGTAATTTTTTTGAGGCCCTCTATATATTTACTTTTGTGTTTAAAAAAAGAGTTTCTTTTTCACCAACCGTTTACCAGAGAAAAAATTCAGAAACTGGTCATTTTTTCGGGCCTCTAGGTAGATGTAGCCCCTTAAGATTCTTTTTTCGTTCGTTATTAACGATAATGTCAATTTTCCTGGAAAAATCGAAGAAAAAAATCAAATTTTTCTTTTTATAGTTGAATCACCATACCAAAAAAAGCTCAGTCAAGTCTTAGCCAATATTATTGGTTTTAGAAGAAAAGAAACTCGTTTCTGTTTCAGATCAAAGGTCCATCACGCGATTCTTCATAACATCTATAATTAATATTTTTGAATGAAATTTGGTACACAAGTTTGTTAATGTACATACAAATGAATGTCCAATCGATTTTTCAATCATCTTACTCATTTATTCAAAATTATTCTTTTGAATAATCATGATTTTTTGTTCGTCACAGTAGCCTAACCCCTTAAGCTATTGCGCGATATCTGCACAGATATTTATCTTGTATATACGCGCGTTTTATACAATCGGGTAACTTTCATGTCGGAGTCGATTACCGGGGATAGCATTATGAGCCATTAAAAACCCGATAAATTCCCCGTTTCATTTATTCCTCCTGTTTGCACGAATAAATACGCGTACGCCGATTCGTCTTATCATTCTTATCATTGAGAGTACGTATAAACTATAAATGACCGTTCGTGATTAAGGTGTTTCGCGAACATTTTTTTTGCGCGGTTCTACCGATAATGGGATATCGGGATCAACGTTGCATTATTGACTACTGGTATCGAAAGTATCCTATTAACGGTTTGAGCTCTCTCTCTCTCTCTCTCTCTCTCTCTCTCTCTCTCTCTCTCTCTCTCTCTCTCTCTCTCTCTCTCTCTCTCTCTCTCTCTCTCTCTCCCGCCCCTCCCTTCCGCTATGTTTTAACGAAATAGTCATGCAAATTCTCGCTGCGTGCACTATCTAGTTTTATTCTTTGTATTTTCATTTTTTTTTTATACCCGTTATTTTTATTGGGTATCTATAATATTTGGCATTTTTTGTACCACTTTCTTTTTTGTTATTTGCAAATTTTTTTTCGATTGCGGTTTCAATTTTATATTTATTCTGTTTACATGGAGTCATTTTACTTTGTTTTTCTTCTTTTTTTCATACGATACTAATGAAGTTCCCAGAGATCCAAAACCCTTGCGGATTTTTACGCATTGCCGTTCTCAATTAAGGGGCTAGGCCACAGTAACGGGTATAAAATCATGTGCGAATTTAACAATCTTTTTCGTATGAAAAAGTGATTCACTCAAAAATTAATTACACATCTATTAAGTATGAATATCAAGCTGTTAGAAAATATATATATATTTTTTTTCGATGTACAAAATGGCCGACTACTAATGTTTTCTTTAGTTATCTTTTTTTAGGCGCTCCGCGGCGTGACATTTAGCATCCACAATTTTTTACCTAGAACAAAAAACAAAAATTCTCGTCAATCTATATTAGAATACCTACAGAAGTACGTACGGAATTTAAAAAAAATTGTTTTTATACGTAGTACAGTACGTAGGATTTTTTCGATAAGGTGAAATTTAAAAATTTTATTATCGATATTCGACCGATTTTTTTACGAAAAAAAACCTTATTAACGCAATTTTTTAAATTCAATATTTAGAAAAACCCATACGTACTGGATTAGTTTTTCATATCTACTTTCAAAATATTTTTCGTTTTTTGTTCTCGTTTGAAAATTATGACCTGTGCGAATGCACCCGTAGAGGACTATGCAAAAAAGGAGTTTTCTTTCATCGACTACTGTGCCGCCATTTTGTTCCAAAAACCGAATTTAAAAATATTGTTTTGTTTTTCTTAAATAAATTGTCAAACATGACCCTTGATTTTGCCCTCACAAAGGTATATTCCCCCTTAATGCGAGACCCACCGGCCTCGAACCCCGACCAACCATCCACCAGTGTCGGTCTTTTGATTTCTCTATATATTTTTCTTTCTATTGCACGAAAAATCAGGTGCCAGGGGACGTTTTCGTCCTAAAGGACTGATAAACCTAATCCGATCTAATCTCGCTATCTTTCCTATTTGATGCAAAAGACGAGTCAGTTTGTTTTCTTGGGATATCCAAATTTGGACGACTGTCGTATTGTCGTCAAGCACATGATTTTCGTAAGTTACAGGGCTACATCTACTTAGAGGCCCGAAAAAGTAGCCTTTAGAATTTTTTCTCTGGGAAACGGTTGGTGAACAAGAAATGCATTTTTTTTACCACAGTGGCAGTGGAAAGGTAGGATGTTTGGAATACTGCTGGTAATTTGGAATAGCAACGTTTCACGGGAACTAGTAGCGCCATCTCGGTTTTATGGCCGTGAAATGTTAAGGCGTTACCCCCAATTGTAGCGCAAAAAAAAAGGCCTTTTCCATGAATTTTTTTAAAGAAAACTACAAAACTTTTTTAATCGATCAATATACCATCTCAAAGAACACATCTTGAAGAACTTTCAGTAATTTTTTTATTGAAAAATATTACATTGTTTAGTGGCAAATGGCCGTCAATGAAATAATGTTTTTATATACA
The DNA here is from genome assembly GCA_963210295.1 of Ophion ellenae. Classification (NCBI taxonomy): domain Eukaryota; kingdom Metazoa; phylum Arthropoda; class Insecta; order Hymenoptera; family Ichneumonidae; genus Ophion; species Ophion ellenae. The sequence continues at coordinate 15,247,242 of OY723393.1, read as the reverse complement.
CGGTTTGCGGTGACCAACATTGCGGCGAAGTGGATCATCTGAAAAAAAAATGCGGATGGATTTAGTCAAAAATAAGTATAAACTAGTCTTTAATCGAAGGATTTTAAAAAATATTCATTTTTCACAAAATGGCGGACAGTCAAGGTTACACTGTAAAAAATAAGCGTGTTGTCGGTGTGTTGCTGCAACTCACAACACGCCTACAGCGTGTCTAGGACCTGATTAACGTGTTGAAACAACGTGTTTTACTTATTTTACCGTGTTGAAACAATACGCTCTATACCATTCTTGGTAACAACACGTTTTAAATATGTTGCTGTAGAACACGCTTAATGTAACACACATGAAGCGTGTCGAATCAAGCCATTTTCTTTCAAACAACACACTTAGTGTAGGTACACGCGACTCGAACGACACAAAGCGTCGTGAAACAACTCACTTGCACGCGTGTACCACAAACAACACGCGTCCAGTGAATTGATATGACAATATGGCGGCTTTATAACCTCGCTACGTTATGTACGAACTTGCGAAAGAATTTTTATATTGCGAATTGTGTTATTTTAAAAGCGAAACACATAAGTTTTTGCTCGTCGTGCACACCTACATGAATGAAGAAAATGATGTGCTCTGTGAAACCATGGTAATTGCAACACTCAGTTTATTGACGTATATATAAAATAATTTTTTGGTAAAGTGTCACTGCGAAGAATTTTTTTTATTTTGTGCGGATCAATATGTTGTTCGTTGTTAAGAAAAGTTTCTGTACAGAGTGAAGAAAGATGCTTCTAGGGCGCAAATTTAATTCTATGCGTACCAAGTTTTCTGTTCAGTGGGAAGAAATTTTCTGTGCGGAGTGGAGGAAATTCGTTGTTCCTGGCAAAGGAAATTTTGTATTCTGTGCAGACCAACTTTTCTGTCCGGAGTGAAGTAAATTTCTTGTTCGGGGCAAAGGAAATTCTTTATTTTGTGCAGACCAATTTTTCGGTCCAGGGCAAAGTAAATTCTCTGTCCGGAGTGAAAAAAATTCCTTGTTCGGGGCAAACGAAATTTTTTATTCTGTGCGGACCACTTTTTCTATCGAGTGCAAAGAAGGTTTTCTGTCCGGAGTGGAGGAAATTGTCTATACGGGGCAAACGAAATTTTTTATTCTGTGCGGACCAATTTTTCTATCCAGTGCGAGGAAAGTTTTCTGTCCGGAATGGAGGAAATTGCTTGTATGGGGCAAAGGAATTTTTCTTTCTGTGTGGACAAATTTTTCTGTTGCGGGCAAAGAAAATGGTCTGTTCGGAGTGAGAGAAATTTCTTGTTCGGGGCAAAGGAAATTGTCAGTTCGGAGTGAGAGAAATTTGTTGTTCGAGGCACAGAAAATTCTTTATTCTGTGCGGTCTAAGTTTTCTGTCCAGTGCGAAGAAAGTTTTCTGTTCGGAGTGAAGAAAAGTGCTTGTACGGGGCAAAGGAATTTTTTTTTCTGTTCGGACAAATTTTTCTGTCGAGGGCACAGAAAATTGCCAATACGGAGTGAGAGAAATTTCTTGTTCGGGGCAAAGCTAATTTTTTATTCTGTGCGGACCAAGTTTTCTGTCCAGTGCTAAGAAAGTTTTCTGTTCGGAGTGAAGAATAGTGCTTGTATGGGGCAAAGGAATTTGTTTTTCTGTGCGGACAAATTTTTTTGTCGAGGGCAAAGAAAATTGTATGTTCAAAGTGAGAGAAATTTCTTGTTCGGGGCAAAGAAAATTCTTTATTCTTTGCGGACAAATTTTTCTGTCCAGTGCAAAGAAAATTGCCTGTTCAGAGTGATGGAAATTTCTGTTCACATTTCACATTTTATGTGTGTTGGGTGTAGACACATACACATAAAATGTGAAATGTCTTCATTACTCTTCTCGTTCAATGTAACCATGTATTCCGTTTCTTGATGAAAAACCGCAAGTATAGCCGATAGCACAATGGTTAGCGTACGTATTAGGTATAGAAGTAACTAGGTTAGGTAGGTTCGAAACCGGGTATGGACAATAAAATTTATTCGCAGGAATTGATTTCAGGACGACTGGAACTCATCAAGTATGGTACACTGTAAAAAATAAGCGTGTTGTCGGTGTGTTGAAGCAACACACAACACGCCTACAACGTGTGTAGGACCTGGTTAACGCGTTGAAACAACGTGTTTTACTTATTTTACGGTGTTGAAATAATACGCTCTATACCATTCTTGGTAACAACACGTTTTAAATATGTTGCTGTAGAATACACTTAATGTAACACATATGAAGCGTGTCGAATCAAGCCATTTTCTTTCAAACAACACACTTAGTGTAGGTACACGCGACTCGAACGACCCAAAGCGTCGTGAAACAACTCACTTGCACGCGTGTACCACAAACAACACGCGTTCAATGAGTTGATATGACAATATGGCGGCTTCATAACCTCGCTACGTTATGCACGGACTTGCGAAATAGTTTTTCAATTGCGAATTGTATTATTTTAAAAGCGAAACACATAAGTTTTTGCTCGTCGTGCACACCTACATGAATGAAGAAATAATGTGCTCGGTGAAACCATTGCTCAGGTGCAACACTCAGTTTATTGACGTAGATATAAAATAATTTTTTGGTAGAGTGTCGCTCCAAAGAAAATTTTGTATTTTGTGCGGATCAATATTTTGTTTGCTGTTAAGAAAAGTTTCTGTCCAGAGTGATTAAAGATGCTTCTTAGGGGCAAATTTAATTCTATGCGTACCAAGTTTTCTGTGCAGTGAGAAGAAAATTTTCTGTGCGGAGTGGAGGAAATTCGTTGTTCCGGGCAAAGGAAATTTTTGATTCTGTGCGGACCAACTTTTCTGTCCGGAGGAGTAAATTTTCTTGTTCGGGGCAAAGGAAATTCTTTATTTTGTGCAGACCAATTTTTCTGTCCACGGCAAAGAAAATTGTCTGTCCAGAGTAAAAGAAATTCCTTGTTCTCAGCAAATGAACTTTTTAATTCTTTGCGGACCAACTTTTCTGTCCGGCGTGGAGTAAATTTCTTGTTCGGGGCAAAGAAAACTCTTTATTTTGTGTGTCCCAATTTTTCTGTCTCGGGCAAGGAAAATTGTCTATCCGGAGAGAAAGAAATTCCTTGTTCGGGGCAAACGAAATTTTTTATTCCGTGCGGGCCAATTTTTCTATCTAGTGCAAAGAAAGTTTTCTGTCCGGAGTAGAGGAAATTGCTTGTACGAGGCAAACAAAATTTTTGTTTTCTGCGCAGACCAATTTTTTCTGTCGAGGGCAAAGAAAATTGTCTGTTCAAAGTGAGAGAAATTTCTTGTTCGGGGCAAAGAAAATTGTCAGTTGGAGTGAGAGAAATTTCTTTTTCGAGGCAGAGAAAATTCTTTATTCTGTGCGGACCAATTTTTCTGTCCAGTGCGAAGAAAGTTTTCTGTTCGGAGTGAAGAAAAGTGCTTGTACAGGGCAAAGGAATTTTTTTTTCTGTGCGGACAAATTTTTCTGTCCAGGGCAAAGAAAATTGTCTGTTCAAAGTGAGAGAAATTTCTTGTTTGGGGCAAAGAAAATTCTTTATTCTTTGCGGACGAATTTTTCTGTCCAGTGCAAAGAAAATGTTCTGTTCGGAGTGAAGGAAATTTCTGATCACATTTCACATTTTATGTGCGTTGGGTGTAGACACACACACATATATATACATAAAATGTGAAATGTCTTCATTACTCTTCTCGTTCAATGTACCATGTATTCCGTTTCTTGATGAAAAACCGCAAGTATAGCCGATAGCACAATGGTTAGCGTACATATATTAGGTATAGAAGTAACTAGGTTAGGTAGGTTCGAAACCGGGTATGGCCAATAAAATTTATTTGCAGGAATTGATTTCGGGACGACTGGAACTCATCAAGTATGGTAGTAAACCATCGGAATAAAACACCAGTAACGGAGAAACCTTTTTTTTATTTATTTTTAAACGTATGCCTACGTGACGTCTTGTACGTTATTCCCAAGCGTCCACAAGTACACATCAAAAAGTGTGTTGATTTAGCCATCAACACATTTTAAACATGTTGAAATTGGCGACAAGCGTTTACACGCCTAAAGTGTATCGAAACAACACGCTTTGAACTTGCCAAAACACGCTTGAAGCGTATTGACAGAACACGCGTAAAATGTGTCGTTCGACATCAACACATGAGTTGCCGTGTTGAAAACGGCGACACGATTACACACGTGAAACGTCTTGAAACAACGCATTTGTTTTTACAGTGTAATGATTCGATTTTAACGAAAAAATCGAACGATTAAAGACTACATTTTTATGTATTAAATAAGCCTGCAAAATTTCAAGAAGATCGATTCATTAGTGTTCGAGTAACTTGGTCACCGACTTCAGAATTGCCATTTTGAGAAAAACGCGTTTAAAGTTTTCTCAAGCCGGTCGTGTACACAACGGATTCTTCTCTTTCAACGCTCATATCTTAGTCAATTTTGTTCGGATCGACTTGAAATTTTCAGGACATATTCTCAGATACTTATACTTAAAAAAAATGCAATAAAAGAAATCGATTTTTTCAAAATCGCAACTGGGGGTAGCCCCTTAAAAGAAGGCGTCACTTGTCGATATGTTCTACGATGGCGACCAGAGCTCGAACTGTGAAGGACTGTTTTTTAAACTTTCTAGGTACGCGTTTAATGAGTTCAAGTCGCTACATTTCCATATGATTATCTTGTTTAGCTTTATGTGTACTGTAAAATGGACCATAAACTTTGTATATTCCTTCGATTTCAAAGATTTGTATATTTATAAACAAAAAAATAGAGGTTATGTCCGACTACGTCTTGTTGCCAATTTGGAATACCAGAACTGATGATAATTTGGAATATTCTAAATTTCCATGAGTATTGTAACTAGATGTAGGTCTATCTCACTAATATATAATAGGGAAAGTCTATCTGTTGGTATAACAAGTTCGCCATACAAGAAGGATCTTGAGGAGTCCAAAGCCAAAAAGAAAGAAAAAAAAAGAAAAAGTCAGATCAGAAAATCTTAAAAAGACAGGCAAAAGAAAACACTTGAAGCAAAGGAAAAGGCAAAAAGACGAAAACTACAAAATAAATGGAGAAGGCTAAGACAAAATATGACAATATAGGAAAAAGAAATAATAAAAAGAACAAGAAACGAAAACTTGTTAAAAACGATGATGATGACACTGTAAGTTTAGAATCTTCCAACGCTCATAACAGTCGTAAGTCACATACGTCAGGAGAACTAGAAACTTTATTTGGTGGAAGACCTCCTGCAACTGATGCAGAGTGCATTTTCTGTAAAGGGAAGTATAGTGAAGACAAAGGGGGGAAGAATGGGTGCAGTGTTTTATGTGTGAGATTTGGGTGCACGGTGAATGTGCCTGCTATGAAGGTGGATCCTATGTTAGCGATTTATGCAAATAACCCATTTATTTAATTGTCAAAACTGATCAAAGACTAATTAAAAACTGATTAAAGTTGATTATAGAAATAATCACGTCTTACATTTTCTTCTAAAACAGTGGCCTAATAATAATAGCCTACATAACTAAGTTAAGCACAACGAATATATTTTGGAATAGGGGTATTCCAAAATACCTGCACCCCGTCTCGAAAACGGAATTGTGCCATTTTGCGTTCAAACTAAAATGGTACCCAGTAGCGATGTTTAGTTATTTTTGATAGCGTACAGATTGATAGTATATGAATATTGCTTCAATTTCATGAAGGTTTTATTTGTTTACACCTTACAGAAAAAAAGTCGCGGGCTTAAAACAAAATGGTATTCCAAATTACCTTCCCTCCTCTACATATATTGAGAGCCTGTAAAAAATCACCAAAAAATACAGAAAAACAACAAAAACATGGCCGCCACCGAGACCCTGAGCAGCCTCCTTAAACGTGTTTTTTTTTCGAAACACCGTTTTTAAAGTCGGTGGACATGGTATCTCGAGAACCACTTGGTGGATTGTTTCCAAATTTACAGGAGATAAGATGAGAAACATTTAAAGGTCGTTGGCGATCTCACTTTTTTAAAATCGATCTTCATTTGTCAATAGTTCCGTAAAAATGACGGCCTTTTTTCATAGATTTTGTATGCTCGAGTTTCAATTCGTCGCCACTTTGTTAAAAAGAAAGATTTAAAAAATTGCCGATCGTCAACGACTCGTATTTATTGTTGAATGGAATAACCCGTTTGGTTTCCGGATTTCAGATGGACCGTTCAAGCTGGAGAGTGTCCACCGCCAAACGTCGCGAAACAAATGTCATCATCTGCCGGCGGCCATGTTTGTGTTGTTCTTCTGTATGTTTTGGTGATTTTTTTTGTAAAGGCTCACAATATAAATACCTTTGTGTTTAAAAAAATGGATTTTTTTCACGAACCGTTTCCCAGAAAGAAAAATCGGAATTTGTCCGTTTTTTTGGATCTCTAGGTAAATGTAGCCCTTAACTTCGTTATTAAGAAATAGAGGTTAAGTTGTCCGAATGGACGCCGTGCTTCGAGGTTTACCGTAGGGGAAGTCTTGGAATCAAGATCAAGTGGAGAAGCGCGTCTCGAGTAATTAGGCGTCGCATGTACACGCGTAAAGTCGAAAAATGGGCAACACGATTATAATGAATTCTCGTTTTGCCGAGACGATACACTGGAGCAAATCATTTTCGTGGGCGCGTATGTACACCGCTTTTTTTTTCTCTCGTTGGTCGTGCGTATAGCGAGCTCGGGTTAGAATTCGCGGCACGCTGAGCACTAAATCGTGTTTCATGAGTTCGCGCCTCTCGCGATCTCTTTCTGTCTTTCTTTCTCTCTCTAGGGCGCCTCGGCGAATCTGTAAGCCTCGAGATCTCCGCAGTGCGACAATGGCGTCCATAGGACGTTTCACGTTGGAGTAATAGACACATACGTTTCGCCACCAAAAAAAATTCTCGAAACAAGACAAAAAAAATAATTTGCCACGATCAGCAGAAATTCTCCTTGGACGACGATTAACAGTCAATTTTATTCGTCAAAATCTCAGATATCGATGTACCCCCACTTGTTTTTCTATTGAGTAAATATGTTATTTTATTTTTTTCACCATATCCGATAATGATTTTCAAGTACATCATTCGTTAAAATATTAATATTTTATTTTGATTGATAAATATTAAGGAAATGTCTGAATTGGTTAAAAAATTATGCAAAAATAAAATTTGTTTCTTGCGCATTTGGTTGAAAAAATTCAACCAAATCATGGCCGAGCGCCACCGAAATTATAGGTGTGAGGAAACCCGTAGTTCTCGGAGTAGCCGCTAGAAGCCGCACGCGCGCTCGTTTCTCGTAAGCGTAGCGCGAACCGAAAATCTACTTAAGGGGTTACCCCCAATTGCGATTTTGAAAAAATCTTTTTGTTTTATTGCATTTTTTTGAAGTATAAGTATCTGAGAATATGCCCTGAAAATTTCAAGTCGATCCGAACAAAATTGACTGAGATATGAGCGTTGAAAGAGAAGAATCGGGGTTGAAAGAGAAACTTTAAACGCGTTTTTCTCAAAATGGCATTTCTGAAGTCGGTGACCAAGATTACTCGAACACAAATGAACCGATCTTCTTGAAATTTTGCAGGCTTATTTAATACATAAAAATGTAGTCTTTAATCGTTCGATTTTTTTTTTCGAAAAAAATGGCCGTTTTATAGCCAAAAAACGGCCGTTTTTTTCGTTAAAATCGAACCATTAACTTTGACTGTCCGCCATTTTGTGAAAAATGAATATTTTTTAAAATCCTTCGATTAAAGACTAGTTTATACTTATATTTGACTAAATCCATCCGCATTTTTTTTTTTCAGATGATCCACTTCGCCGCAATGTTGGTCATCGCAAACCGTGTATATAAAGACATTATTTCATTGACGGCCATTTGCCGCTAAGCAATGTAATATTTTTCAATAAAAAAATTACTGAAAGTTCTTCAAGATGTGTTCTTTAAGATGGTATATTGATCGGTTAAAAAAGTTTTGTAGTTTTCTTTTGAAAAATTCATGAAAAATGCCTTTTTTTGCGCTACAAGTGGGGGTAACGCCGGAGAAACTCTAAAGAGTATCGCTTCTTGTCCTGTGGCTAAGATCAAAGTGTAGTATCTGTTCTTATCAGTTCAATATCTGATATTCTCTCCATGGATATTCCTTTGGATATCTGATATTCTCTGCAATATTATCGTGGATGATCATTCTAATGCTCACTTTTTGTTTAAGATTTAAAACAAATTGAAAAACTTACGTCTCATGGCATATTCGTTTCGATGTAGTAAAGAAATAATTTATTCTATTGATTATATTTTTGTACGAAATAAAAAATGCTGTAGCAACCGCTTAATTATTTCATCCGTACATCTACGGATTGTATATAGAATGATTTCACTAGAATATAATTTTATTTGAAGGATCATGTAGATATTCAGAGAACAGAAGAGATTTTCAAATAAAATAATATGTTATTTGAATCACTCACATTTTCCAATATTTTATAGTATTGTAATAATCTCATATATCGGTAGCACTCCGCAATCAGACATTTATTTGAATCAACCAATATATTTTTTTGATTCAATTGGTTTTTTTTTCTCAGTGTATCAAATATTAACTCCCCAAGATCCTGATAGTGAACCGGAATAAAATATATATGAATACATTGATTATAATTGCGTTCACCACAATATTATTGCGGTGCCAATAAACTATAGCGAATTCCACACAGACCCTCTTTCACCATCAGCATTTTTTTGTAAATACCATGGACTTTTCTTTGATTGTGGCCGAAAACAAAATTTCTTAACTCTATGGCCCCTCATTTTTTTTTACCGCTCCGCTTTTGAACTGCAAAATCTGCCTTTGACATGCTTCACTCTAAGAGGTGGTTTTACCCCTCAAAACCGCTTTCACGCCGACAAAGAAAAATACGTTTATAATAGTTTTTAATGCTCTGCCACATACATGAGACAATTGGACGCATAATTCATGAAATTAGTCTGCATTTATGCCAAAATGTTATTGAAAATTTCGTCAAAAGAGTGAACGTTTGCAAGCAGGGACGAGGCGGCCATTTATCGGATATTGAGTTTCACACATAACCTTCATGTTTGTACCTTATATTAAAATAAAAATATTCGTACTTTTCAAATAAATAATACGTTTTATTAATAAATAAAAATGTCAGCTTATTTTCAAACACCCTATACGTGTTGCGTCTTTTTTAAATATAAATATTCGTCTAAATGACTCCATTTGTAAGATATGTTGCGAGTTCGGCGTCGTGCGTTTATTATGCCACTATCAATTAAACTGAGTAATGAAAATTCAAAAGAACTAACAATGTGAATATTTGTGGTTATTATTGACAGCACGAAAAACCCGAACCGAAAAATATCCCTATTGGCAGCTGTGCTATGTGAAATATTGCCTTAAGTTTGTGATTTTCACAAGTTTCAAAAAGTGCGAATATCTCGAAAACTATGACACTTTTACTGAGGTCATATTTGATTATTCTGGATCATCATGGGCTGGCCTGTCAGCACCTGCAATATTATCGTTGGTTTTTCGGGCACCCTGTATATAATATAATATATATTATACTATTGTATATACACTGCCGGCCAAAAGTTTTCGGACACTTCGGCTAATTGCGAAACTTTCGATCCCTGGACAATTGCCAAATAATGTTAGAATAATATAATTCATTTAATTTATTATTTTACGAAGATACTATATAGCTCCATATGATGAATTATATTATCCTAACATAATTTTGCAATTATCGAAGGTAATCAAAAGTTTTGCAATTATCTGAAGTGTCCGAAAACTTTTGACCGGTAGTGTGTGTGTGTGTATGTGTATATATATATATATATATATATATATATATAAGAACTAAGCCGATCGCGACGCACTAATGAGATGCAAGCAACGGAACTAGAGTTTTTTAAAGCGCGGTACGTCACGCGCCTGTTGCATCGCAAGCTAAGAAAATTTGAGAGAGCACATCGGACAACTGTAAGCCGGCACACACGTATGGAGAGGATAGTAACCCTTAATTAGCGAACTCATGCCCTGGCAATTGCCTCTTGCGACATTCCACTCGCGGTGCGACACTCCCTCTCGCATGTTCATCCGCCCCATCGTGTCGTGAGTGCCTCTTCCGTCCCGTGTGCATGCTCTTTTCTCTCTTGCTGTTCTTGTGTATGTATATATATATATATATATATATGTGTGTGTGTGTGTGTGTGTGTGTGTGTGTGTGTGTGTGTGTGTGTGTGTGTGTGTGTATATGAGCACATGCGACGGTTTTGAGGACGAACCTCACAACCAAATATCTCAAAAAATCCCTCCCTGCCCACTATATATATATATATATATCTTTTTCGTCTTTTTTACTTCTTTTTTACTTTACGTAGAGGAAATTGGAATCAGGCTCTCGTTTACCTCGTACATAAATTCAAAGTTTTCGTATTTTTGTATTTACTCGAGCTTGTGCGCGTCGCCGCATTCATCCCGGGCGCTCTCTCTCTCTCTCTCTCTCTCTCTCTCTCTCTCTCTCTCTCTCTCTCTCTGCACTTTAAATATTTCTCACGCGGAATGGAGCAATAAATTTTGGAAAACCTGTGACACTTGCATACCAATCTTTCCCGCAGGATGTATGTTCCCCAGGAAATACATTGAAAGTTCGCTCAACTTGAATCGGGGAAGGTCGAACGGTTCTTTACGAAATTGTGAAACTACCGATGGTAGGTTCGGGTTGAGGTTTTTTAAAATTACTGTCGTTAGTATTTTTAGCTACGTTCGTATGATACAATTGTTGGGATTCATTTTGGAGCAATTTCCTAATTATGTTTTTTTTTAAATATTTTTAAATAATATTTAGAATAATAATAATAATATAAGATATACACTGTAAAAAATGATATGAAATTTACAATACATTTAAGATACAAAGGAATTGAATTTTACGAACTCAGTAGATGAAATTAACTTTAAAACACTTGTACCGTAAATTTAAAACAGGAACATGAAATTCTAACGTGGATATAGAATTTAATAGATGCAACATGGAATTTCAAAGACAAGTTTGTAAATTTGTGGGAAATGTACTGTATTAACCCGTGTCTTCAATTGAAAATTACTACAGATGTATAATAAATCAACTATAAAAAACAGAGTATTGAAAATACAAAACAAGTTTGAAATTTATTTACGGCTGCCTGAAAAATATAATACATGCGGAACTGAATTGGAAATGGAAAGTATCTCGATTGTACCCCTATCTGATATTATTTCTCATCGACGCTGAGTTAAATATAAGACAAATCTTTAGGAATATCGATGATATACTTCTCGGAATAATACCATCCAGTACATGAATACTGTGATTCGATTCAGAAATTTCCAAGACAAAAGCCACTGAGATTAACAATTGTTTGTCAAAAACAAATCACAGGTAAGTTGAATTTAATGTGTTCGTATATTAATATTGAAGAAACATTTTATGATTTTCATAATTGTTGACCCGGACGATATCTCAAAGTCACATGAATTTCAAATACATGCGTGCAGTGGACAGAGATGGGCGCGCGGTCGGTGTGCGGGCTCGCCGGTCACTGAAGTTGAGCAGCATTGGGCGCGGCCTATACTTGGAGCGGTGACCGTTTGCCCGTGCACTGGTTTGCGCGTCAACCTCTGAGTGGGAAACAGTTTGTATGAGTTTCTGATTGATGGTAATACAACTGAAACTCAACCGAATATGGCCGTCTGTATCGGCCCAGGTTTTCCGCAGTTTCCCTGGGCCTTCGTGCAAATGCGATACAGTAGTGCATTAGGAAAAAGTGGATGCGGTCAATACTCTGGGGGGGGGGGGGGGGGGGCGCTGGAAGGAATGTAGGGAACTCTGGAAGGATTATGAATGATGGAAGGAATAAAGGAGAGGATGATAAAAGGAGAAGGCCCCGTGCCTCTGAGGAATACATATATAAAGAAAAAAAATACATACCTGCAGTGATTTCACTGCATTTACATTTTATTATTTAAGTATTCAATATTAATTATGGGATAAAGCTGCGAAAAAATCATATACACAAGTATCACGAAAGCATCATACAGTATATGAATTGAGTGGTCTTAATTTGATAATTTTTACATAAAACGTATTGCAATTATCAATTTCTGAAATAAACTTAATACTTAGGATCAGTAATTTTAATACACACCCGTATATTAATATTAGCAAATGGTTCTTGAATTTAATATACACTTGTATATTGATATCAGCAAATGGTTCTTGATTTCAATATACTTGGATGTGATTATTTCTTTACACGTGCATTATTTTTCAAACGCATAAGTATATTAATATTACGGAACTACACTTTCATTTTTAAAATAACCTGTTTGAAATTTTCAAAATCGTATCTGAAATTTCATAAGCGGTATCCGCATAAAAACTTCCTACACTTGTATATTAATTTTCGTACAGAAATTTTTTACAGTGTATGATATATCTATAATAATATAAATATAAATTCATCATATGAAAATGAGAATAATAAGACGAGAAATGAATTAATTGAACATGATGTACAATCTGCCACGGCTAAGCGTGATGCGTTTTAGGGGAATTTAAAAATCGCGGAAACGTAATCGTCAAATTCGTTAACCCGTGCAGAAATTTGTTGGGGATTTGATAGAGACGCTGCACGGCGAAAACAAAAAAAAATCAACTAAGATCCATTTAATAAAGTAGGTTTGTACGTTGTCTCACGGCCTAAGACCCCGATTAAGGAGGTTCGCTGATTGGCGCGAGTCCAAGATAAAAGCCCGATTTTTTTTTACTTCATTGTCGAGACCTTCGTCTATGCGTATGTGAAGTTTCCACGAGATTTACCGTAGAGTTTCCGAGTTATTAATTGTTAAAGTTGGTGAATTAGTCACACGTAGACGACAAAATGTGCCTGTCCTCCCATATATCGATTTTTTGGTGCTACTTGGAGCTATGGTACACGTAAAAAAAATTGACGGTCGCGTTCGTTGAATCTTTGTGATCAATAAGGCGCCTTGAATTGGAAAGCTCACCGCAGAAATAAGCAATAAATTTAGAATTAAAGTCGCGAAAAACCGAAGTATTCGGAGAGCGATACTTCTCGTGACGTAACAGCAGCCATCATGCTCGAGGTGTGGCAACGCCGGATACCCGCGCAAATTTGATTCGTCTATCGGATATTTTTAACGCGAATTAAAAATATGATTGTGCGAAGCCGTACATATTTGAATGGATTATAAAGGGCCTTTCGTCGATATATTTACTTCAAGTTCTTTTATGTACAGCCGAGGCATCTTAATTTTTCTGGCGACATGTATACAACGCATCTATATATAAATTCAGCATGGAAGAACCGTCATATAAAATGAACGTTGCTTTTTATATCTGCAAATATTGTAAAAAATTGGGAAAGGTCAAAATAACATAACAATCGATGAAATATGTTTTGACTTTGAACAGATTGGACATTGGAGATTGAGGTTAACCTCAACGCGACGTTCTTTATTTGCAATCGCAACATCATCTTTCCATTTTCCAATTCTTGTCGGACAGAATCTACCTTTGTCTCTAAACTGGACTTCAGGTACAATCCCGTTACTCTCTTGATAAACTTCTACAGTATTTTCATTCTCTATGTTTACCGGCCGCAAAAAATAATAAGCCGGGCGCGTGGGACCGATGACAGCCATCGAAAATGCGACGATGCTAAACGTCGACGATATGGCGTACCATTGAAGTCGAGTAGTAGATTATTACGTTTTTTTCCATATTATAAAAATAATAGATAGCTCGAAATTCAATACTTAAAAAATATTTCTCGAAAAATAGGCCATACACGTATGTCTAAAACGTGGCGGTATTACGGCGCCAAATAGACTCTAAGTTTACTAGCGTGGTCATCGCTGTATCTCCTAAAGCGGGGTGCTCGGGACCGAACGATCCACGGATAACTGAAACCACGGTCAGTCCGAAATAAATGCTCTACAACTTTTTGTAATTATTAATCCGATCTCAATTTTATTGTAGTGTACACATGACTTCTTATATTTAATGATAATCATCAACGTTATACTGCGTCATATTGGATTCTTGTTTCTCAAAAAACTAATGGATTTCGTTTTAGATCCCAATGGGATGACCCATTGGATCCCTTTCAGAAAGCAGCAGTGCCGGATTTATACTTTTCTTAAGTATAGGCCACTTGACTTTGTGCTGCCCTTCCTATCTTAATCACTTGTATTCACCTAGGTCTTTTTAGGCGCCGCTAAAATCCGTTGCCCCTATAGGCAGCAGATTTTAGAGACCTGCCTATAGGATTTTAGACCTGGATTTGCCTGTAAGGCGTATTGGCAAATCCAGGACTGGGAAGTAGGGACAAGTGTGGAAATCAATTGGATCCCTATACGACAATTTCTGTACTGGAAGTTTGACAGAACCGCGTGCAACGCCAAGAAAATCACGAAAAATCGCCTCTACGTTCTTTGCCAAAGTAGGGAAAAATAATGAGTGCACATGTACGCTACAACAGAATTTTGGAATCGGCGAATCAAACCCACTTTAACGTAGGCGGACAAGGGCCACCCAACCCTCCGACTGCACACTCCCGCCGCGACCCTTTGACTGCATATGGGGTCGATCGGACCCCTGACGTTTTTCAGATCGATGTATTTCGGTAAATATGCACTTTTTTTGTACAGACGTTTTTTGTAGTCAATGATCCTTATTTTATGGCCCAAAATTTATTTTTGAAGAAAAATCAAAATTGAGCACCAAACATCCGTTCAAAGTGGGAGATGCGTCGAAAAGTACGTACTTGCATGAAAAAGATATTTTCTTTTTCATTTTCGGGAGTGAAAAATGGAAAAAAATCAGCTCCTTCGGCGGTTTAATTGTTGAAAACGTATATTTTCCGCATATATTTACTTCAATGGCTTGTTATTATTCACATTTACCGAAATCGACGCACAAGTACATTCGGTGTTCGTTTCACACAGCCCTCCTGCACAACTGACACTATCTTCTACTTTTATGATCGACATTCTAAATACATAATTTACCATAGTATCGGAAAAAAACTATCTATGAGCATTTTCTATCGTAACTCACATATAGTAATAACGCACAAAAATTGACAAATAAAATGTTTCACTTTCACCGCACTACTGCATAAGCGGGGTCGACTCGACCCCAGGTCCTTTTTCGACAGCTGTCCTCAGTACACAGGCAGGATGTAGGATGGGGGACGAGTGTCCACCTGTAAAGTAGGGGTGGGGGAACATTCGAGCGCCGCACTGCGGCCGATTAGCTTAACCCGTTTTGCAATACAATCAGTGCAAAAAAATGGGGTCAAAACGACCCAGTGTGCAGTCGAAGGGTCAAATTGAACCTCAGGTCCATCTACAAAAATTATTTTCTTATCATTCATTTTTCTTTGTCCCCCGCATTTCCCATTGCGCTCACCACCCACTTGTCTCATTCGTGTGTGTTCGAGATACGAGCAAAAACGTCTGAAGAAAAAAAAGCCATCCGATCCGACGTTCAAAGACACGCCGTCGGAAGAATATTGAAGAAAAGATTTTATTTGCTTCTCGCGTGTGCGGACTCGTTCCTTTTTTTCTCTTCGCAATGACATACGCATATATATATATATATATATATATATATATATATATATATATATATATATTGCTTTCACTCATTCTCTCTGAGCTTTTATGGCTCATCTCGCGGATCACACTGGCAGAAAAGGAGATTAAAAAACGACCAACTCTTTGGCAGTGTCTCGCCAATTCGTTGGACGGTTTTATGCATGTCGCATCTTTCTTCGTTCGTTCGTTCGTCTTTTTAATCTTTTTCGGCGCATGTACACGGGTGCCGACGCAATAGGGGGGAACGAGGGAATAAGAGGGAACGGGAAAAAGAAGGGGATGGGGTTTCACGATTCGCGGTGGAAGTTAAGGGCGCGGAACGGTGAAAAATACATATAAGAGTTCAGTCTGTTACAAGTACTTGGATGTACTCGCAGCGTATTCTGTGAGTGGCTTTGTGTGTGTGTGTGTGTGTGTGTGTGTGTGTATGTGTGTGTGTGTGTGTGTGTGTGTGTGTGTGTGTGTGTGTGTGCGCGCGCGCGTGTATATTTACAAACACATGCGCCCACATTTCGCGGATACGATAAATAAGGGCGAGGAGAAGAGAGCCTCTCGTTAGGGGGCAGAGAGTAAAAGAGTGCCTCGCAGTCTGAGATTCTCGGAAGAGTTTCAACGGGAAACTTTCGGATAGCACCAAAAGCTCCGAGACGCGTTTTTGTCGTCGTCATCGTTCGCCGAGACGAGGACCCACCGAAGGAGCGATCCCCTTTTCCCTCCTTCCGCAAACCCCTTTCACTTACGATTCGCCAATTTTTTCGTTCGTTTTTTCGGTTCGCGCCTGCTTTTTTTCCTAAAGGGCTGTAATAACCCCGGCAAGCCTTTGCCTCTTTTTCCGATGTCTTAAAACATGTTTTCGCCTCTTTTTTGTCGAATTGTGGGCGAGACTCAATTGTTGGAACGTTAATTGTCAACAAAAAAGCCATGACTCGCACCGAATTTTCGGCAATGCTAATCGGAGCACGGCTGGTGGACGATAAATCAACGGAATAAGTCCGAGAATGTACACGAGACTGTTTTTTGTTTCTTTCTTGCATATCTTGACGGAATTAGGAGATGATTTTCTTTCTTATCACGTGCAGAAAATTGTGGAGAGCGTCGAGTAAGAGGCACCGCCACGGAGGCTCGAAGTACATCAAACATTGATCAATATTTGAAAATTACCACTTTCGTGCCTAATCGCGATACAGGGGATGTGCTAAAAGTTGCGGTAGACCTTCGCAGACTAGACAGATTGCAAAATTCTGAAGCGAAAAGTCGTCACGCGTTTCTTCATCCGACGTGCCGTTGCCCGGATATTAATTACGCAATGACGGCCAATCCGGGCGAGCTCTCCCACTCCGCGCTCAGCCCCACTCCGCGGTGCAGCGGCGCTCCGGATTGGCTGCCACTGCTTGGTCGATATCGCAGCAACGGCGCATCAGAGAGAAAAACAAATGAGGACTTTTCTGTTCGAAATTTTGCTATCTACCGGTAAAGCTCTCGCGCGACTTTCGGGACACCCTGTTTGGACGATAATGAGCCGCGACATGAGCATTTTCTTCCGAGTATGTTGGGGTCCTCGACTTCACCCATATCACACACACACACTTCGATATTTTGCAAATATACGACCAGTATTGAGTGGAAGAGAAAAACATCTTTTGATTTGTACTTCGCTTTTGTCTGTATGACAAAAAAACAACGTACGGCCGATATTTAAAAATTGTAAGTTTCAATGTGGATATACGGTATTATAATCCCTGCTCGATGTACATATATATCGATGCCCGTTATCCGGCGTGAGCACACTTCGATGATAAGACTTTAATTACCACGGTGAACGTTCCGGCGTCAAAAGGCGCCTTCGCCAATTACTCCGGCTCACTTTATTACGCTTTCTTAGACACAGCATATCGTTGCTTCATCGTCGTACTATACTTTTATACAGGTCTCTCTGCCTTTTTCTACCTCGCGCCTCCCTCCTCTCTCTCTTTCTGTCGCTCTCTCCCTCTCTGTCGCTGGGTATCGCTCCCCCGTAAAAGTTTTACACTGCGACACAAGCCAGTCAGCAGAGCACGCTTCTCGCGCACCGATGACGTTTTTACAGCCAGCATCGGGTTATAATCCCCCATCGGCGTTTTTGTATACTCTATTTTTCAAATTCCAATCCAGTCGGTACAGAGTCCAATTGAAAATATTGCATTGGTATTTCTGCAAAAAAGTGTACGTTCGAATTACAATTTGAAAGTGTCGTAATCAATCGATTATCGATTGCGAAACAATTAAATGATTTGATTGAATTTCAAATCCAAACCAATTGGATGTTGGTCGAATGGTAATTTACGATCGATTAATCAATATCCTTAAGCCTGACACGGAGCCTAAACAAATTCAAACGAATTTGCGAATTACTGTTCACCCCTGCCGTGTACACGTATATCGAACCAACTTGCAAGTTTTTTTTTTACGAGTATGTTAACGCCGTGTAAAACGGAGAGGTGACCTGGGTTTGCCCACGCGCGTCATTCACATCACTTTATTTATTTAAGACTTAACACAAATTGAAAAACTTACGTCTCATGGCATATTCGTTTTGATGTAGTGAAGGAATAATTAATTCTATTGATTATACTTTTGTACGAAATAAAAAAAGTTGTAGCGACCGCTTAATTATTTCATCCATGCATCTACGGATTGTATATGGAATGATTTTGATAGAATATAATTTTATTTGAACGATAATGTAGATATTCAGAGAAGAGAAAAGACTTTCAAATAAAATAATATGTTATTTGAATCAATCACATGTTCCAATATTTTATAGTATTGTAACAATCTCATATATCGGTGGCACAACGCGATCAGCCATTTATTTGGATCAACCAATATATTTTTTTTATTCAATTGGACTTTTTTTCTCAGTGTATCACTCCCTACCCGTACTGCGCCAATCTAACCTAACTTTGGAAAACATTTTGACGTCACATTACCACACCCATACGCGCTCACGAAGCGGGCAGCTTATGTTTCAACCCGCCGAGTTTTTTTTCGGGACTTTTTACGTATTTTCGATTTGAACCTGTTAGACTGACGATGAGAAAAAAACCAACTGAATCAAAAAAATATATTGGTTGATTCAAATAAAAGTCAGATCGCGGAGTACCACCGATATATGAGATTGTTACAATACTATAAAATATTGGAAAATGTGATTGATTGAAATAACATATTATTTTATTTGAAAATCTCATCTGTTCTCTGAATATCTGCATTATCCTTCAAATAAAATTATATTCTATTGAAATCATTCTATATACGATCCGTAGATGTATGGATGAAATAATTAAGTGGTTGCTACAACATTTTTTATTTCGTACACAAAAATAATCAATAGAATGAATTATTTCTTTACTACATCGAAACGAATATGCCATGAGACGTAAGTTTTTCAATTTGTTTTAAATGTTAAATAAAAAGTGAGCATTAGAATGATTATCCACGATAATAGGGGAGAGAATATCAGATATTCAACTGATAAGAACAGATACTACACTTTGATTTTAGCCGCAGGCCAACAAGCGATACTCTTTAGAGTTTCTCCGGCGTTTACGTAGATTTTCGGTTCGCGCTACGCTTACGAGAAACGAGCGCGCGTGCGGCTTCTAGCGGTTACTCCGAGAACTACGGGTTTCGTCACACCTATCATTTCGGTGGCGCTCGGCCATGATTTGGTTGAATTTTTCCAACCAAATGCGCAAGAAACAAATTTTATTTTCGCATAATTTTTTAACCAATTCAGACATTTGCTTAATATTTTTCAATCCAAATAAAACACTAATATTTTAACGAATTATGCACTTGTAGAACAATATCGGATATGCTGAAAAAAAAAAAATTCCATTTACTCAATAGAAATGTTATCTGAATCAAACGAGCGAAATTAAATGTTTCTTGTGTACTCGAATCAACAATATCCATGTTATGTGAGAAACTTTTTTGTTCGTCGCAAAAAATGCATTCAAAACTATATAATTTGTTCGCGATAATTTTTTAGAAAGTTTCAACACAATATTGTTCTCGGCTAACAATATATCTTTTGGATGAAAAAAAATTTTTAATTTCATCATGTTATTGAAGGCAATAGCGTTTTGTTTGGACTATTCAATCCGATTATTTACACCAACAATTTTACAATTGAATCAACGAAATGTCATTCAATAACACCAATGATATTGGATCAATGATTTTTTTTTCTCAGCGTAAGAATTCTCAAACGGCGTTCATTGGCGAACAGTGCAGAATCCAATTGGACCCCAATAAGGTCTCTCTATCTGCGGTGTCCCAAACAAACCCCTATAGAGATGTCGGTGCAGCTTGGGTGTTCCCAACAAATTTGTGCACGAAATCACGAACGGATAGTTTTTTTTTGAAAGATCCAACAAATTCCGGTTAAGAATTTCAAATAAAAAATACCCATACGAGGACAATCGGGAAATAGCGCGAAATCAACGTGAATTCGAATGTGGACTCCCTACGCGCGGCGTCTCAATCAAATCCCTATAGGGATGTGGTCGAATCTGGAGACTGGCCGAGAATTCTCGGCCCGGGCAGAGGCAATCGCCGACCGCTCTTCCACGGGTGTCGGATTACCATGCAAAATCACATTCCGCAGATTCCGGTCATAGATCGCTCAATAAGAATCCTAAAAATTGTGTACAAAATTATTTTCCTACGTATTTTTCAACGTCATTCAACCACTTTCCCAGTTTCAATAGTTTCGCTGAAGAATTCCCCGATAAAGCGTTTCTCGAACGCAATCATGCCACCGGAAACTCCTGACGGCTGTTGCAACAAAAAAATCGCAGCACCAAACGCTAACCTTTATCGATAAATAAAAATACCACAAAAATCGCGTTGGTGGTAGCAATGCGCGCACCCCGAATTGCCTAACCCCCTACCAATTATTCCAGTCCAACGAGGTATAATCATATCACGTTCATGGCTAATGGAGTTTCTTTTTTTTGTCCACAAGACCGATAAACATTTTATTTTGATATTAATTAAGGAGCATACGCGCGCGAGTGTGTGCTTAATGGCATTAGGCTTTTTCGTCTCGAGACGGCGAGGGTGCGAACGAGAGCGACGGATAGAGACGACAGATCGAACGGCAAGGCGCGAGAGAGAGATAGCGAGAGGGAGGGAGATCCCGCGTTGATGAATGGCAGAGAGATCAAAGAAAGCGGCTGTAAGCCAGTCGTAGTTTACACGCGTGTAATACATGTGTTTAACCAAGAAACGACTATCGTCAACATAGACTGACGACACACACACACACACACACACACACACACACACACACAATATATATATATATATATATATATATATATATATATATATATATATATATATATATACCATTGAGAATCTAACTATGTCGGAACAAGTGTAACTTTCTTAATAGTACATACACGGTTCAACATTTTTTTATTCAATGAAGATCTATTCAAGGCATTCCTTTCACGAATCCGAATATTTAACAATTTACTGATTTGCGTCTATAATCAAATAAAAATAGATTCCAGTATATTAGTAAAATTTCAAGCCAAGTTACCGAACTTTTAACGTAAAAATATGGCTCTAAAAATCGTTTTATTAATTCGGCACTTTATGGGGATGACGCAGTGGCCACATTTATATATAATCATTTATGCACTAAGTAACTCTAAATGCCTGATATAAACTGCTCAGGCGTGTAAAAAACTAGAGATTCCGTAGCAACTATAAAAACAGGGGGCCATCGAATGTTTAAAGGAGATATTGATGACAAAACTTGGAGAAATGTGACTAGCAGAAGAATTTTCGTAGCCGTGACTCTTCAGAAGAAATGTAAAAATGTCTAAATCTACTGAATTTACGCGAAATATATTATTCCAGTTTATCGTTGGGGATAATAATTTATCGTGACTCATTTTTATTAAGCGCCACTGTAATTTACCAGTGATTCGGAAGGGCCTGCCTTATGCCCCTACAAAATACGGCCCTCCGCGAAAAGAATACCTTAAGTCAAATAACTTTATTTTTGTCTCGCGGCCTACTGCAATTCTATCCGTTTAAAATATTTTTTTTATTGCTTTCAAACGTTCCTTGATATAAACAATTCCGTTAATACGTATTTGATCAAAATAAATTATTGATTTAAATGTATAAGAGATGCATTTGAATAAAAAAATATATCTTCATTTGCATGCAGTAAACGGCTCTTGAACTCATATACATTAGTATTTCGAACGAATATACATTGTATTTGAATTACTCGTATTTTGATTAGCAGCCAGTACATTTTCCATATTTTCTCACATACAGTGCATATTTGTCCATGTTTGTTAACAATCTTCAATGATGAAAAATTATAAATAATATTTCGTATTACCAACAGGGCGGTACATACGAGAGGATGTTTAAGAATTTTAATAGACCCGTTTAGTAGATGAATTTATTTAGCCATTCTTGCCTCTCCGGCTTAAGAATATTACACCAATTGACAGCGGTTACATACGGTTAAATGGGTTGACTTTGAACAGGTTTTAGAAGTTTTGTGTAGGTAACTTTTTTTTAAATATCCTAGATACCATATTTTTTGCTCCAAAAGAATAATGTGTCCTTTGGCTATCAAATGTATAAGAAAGTCAAGCCCCACGCCCACCCCCCGCAGTTTTGTTGAAGTGTCAAAGTAACCTCCAGTGTGGGGTTTCTTAGACATGGCATTGAAACGCAACTTATTTCAGAGATGAAGGGTTACCTTAACATCATTTTGGATAACATTTTTTATATTTTATGCATTATACATGTAATTAAATGAAAAACAACGATTTTTTACAATAAAATTATCACCTTCATTGAGAAAACATTTTACATAAAAATATCAAGTACCTAGGGTACTAGTATAGGCACTTAATCAGTCTTATAGTTATCATTGCGATCAAAATCAACTCAAAATTCATAAATATCATTCAGATCTTAAAATTGAGATGAAATTACAATCAACTTTAGCAACATTATAATAAACTTTAACAACAAATTTGAGCAAGAATAGAAAAACCACACATTTAAACCTTATTTTGGGGCTCTGTTAAAGTAGCCCCCGAAAATGTCAAAGTTACCCTCAATGTCAATTTACCGCGTTTCACGGTAGTTCTCTCTTATAGAACTCTTAAGTCTACATATAATCTTGTCCTCGGTTCATATTAATCTCTTTTTCCCTATTACTACATTTCCATGATTGCTTATCATTTTATACCCGTTTTACTTCCTGTTTTTTCCAGACCCCACCTTTTATTCGAACATTCTCACGTCTTCACATAGCACGGGCTTAGCTTCTCCATTCAGCAGCTCATTCCATCCATTCTGCTTCTTTGTTTCTATAAAGAGTTTATCCACGTTTTACCCCATAATTCACCCACCGTTCCCCATAGTCAGCCATTATTTTCCTAAATTTCTCACATTGCCTTATGTGCTCTAAATGCTCATTTCCTGTCCCACACAGTGTGCACGACTTTCAATACACCCGCGTAGTATATTTTTTATCACTCTACGATGTCAAATAGATGTTGATTTGAATACATTTCAAATAAATCTCTGCTATAGTAGAATGAAATTTTGCAAAACATTGACATCACACAAATTTTAATTAATGCATATAGAAATTGATCAAATTGATGAATTCAGTTGATTTCAATAAGTCTTCTCTATCGGTGTAGAGGTGACGTATAGCATCCAAAAAGCACGTGTATGGCTCGAACTAGCCAGATGCACGGATATTCAATACTAATTTTGAAAAACATTAATATTGCAAAAATGTTAATGAATGCACGTAGAAAAATATCAAATAGACGCATCTAGTTGATTTCAATAAGTTTTTTCTGTCGGTGTAGAGGTGACATATAACATCCATAAAGCATGTTAAGGGCTTACGTGGGTTTGAACATTTCAAAAAATCCATTTTTTTTTTAATTTTGCTATCTGACAGTACAATATGTCTAGAATATTTTCCCAAAGTTTTAAGGCCTTGTATACGCGAAAAATTTCAAAAATGTTCACCTATCGTGTGGAGCACAGAAACAATAATTACAATGACACAAAAAAATGAAATACCAACAGAAAATAGAGTAAACAAATTTTAAGTTTCGAATTTTTATTATAATAATTTTTTTTTAATAATATTGTTGGTTCACACTGAAGATACATTCATTATGCAATTATAAATATGTTCATTTTTTTCAGACACCCACATCGATGCCGAGAACGTTCACCATCAACGCGCGCGCAAAAAAAATACATTGCTTTATTGTGTTATATCTCCGCCATTTGTTAATATTTCTGATTTTTTTACATATACTTTACCATGTGTATAAATGATCTGTAAAAAAAATATTACAATATTTATTAAAAATTATAATATTTATACAATACATTATATATTACAATATTTATTAAATATTACAATATTTATTTTAAAAAATGTTACAATAATAATATACAATATATGCGTCATTTTTTTTAACCCCATGTAGGTTTCGCCAATCGAACCGTAACGGCCAACACTTGGACCAATGTTGGCGGGGCGATAATCGATTACCCAATTGTACGCCAATGCTCGGCTGAGTATTGACTAGCCAACATTGGTTTGCCGATACGAGGCCGATGTTCGGCCAAATATAGACTCGCCAATCATTGGCTTGTCGATACGAGGCCGATGTTTGGCAAAGTATAGACTCGCCAATCATTGGTTTGCCGATACGCGGCCAATGTTCGGCCAAACATAGACTCGCTAATCATTGACTTGTCGATACGGGGCCGATGTTTGGCGAAGTATAGACTGGCCGATCATTGGTTTGCCAATACGAGGCCAATGTTTGGCCAAGTATAGACTCGTTCATTATTGGTTTATCGATATGAGGCCGATGTTTGACGAATTATAGACTCGCCAATTGTTGGTTTGCCGATACGAGGCCAATGTTCGGCCAAGTTTAGACTCGTTCATTATTGATGTATCGATATGAGGCCGATGTTTGACGAAGAATAGACTCGCCAATCATTGGTTTGCCGATACGAGGTCAATGTTCGGCCAAGTATAGGCTCTCTAATCATTGGCTTATCGATACGAGGTCGATGTTTGGCGAAGTATAGACTCGCCAATCATGTTTTTGCCGATACGAGGCCAATGTTCGGCCGAGTAACGCATGATCGAACCGCAATTCGTATATTGACGATTCATTGTTTCGCGTCGAAGTCATTGTGAGACGAGATAAATACTTTTTAGGCGTCCATTGGACATTACTCTTAACAAATATACTACCAAATCAATGCACTCATTGTTGGCCGATTCTCGAACGAGCTCATACGCGATACTCTGCCGATTTTAATGAACCATCCTACACTGACAGAAAAATTCTATTAATATTAACTAACCGCGTCTATTTACTTCCTTTTTATTTGAATTAACTAGATTTTTCGGGAAATCATTTTTTTCCTATTGCATGCCATTATTGGAATTATTCATTTTAAATATACGTATTTATTCAAATTAAACTCGAACTAATGAACTAATGGTATGTCTTTATTGCCACACATATTAAAGGGTTGTGGGGGTAGAGGGGTAGAGAGAGGAATTATATATATATATATATACACATAGGTTATGGTTGAAAATTCTATAACATGTCATTCGATAAGACTCTCTAATTATCACAATGATATTAATTAATTGATATAGTTTATGTGATATAAATAATGATGAGAATCCATTTGGTCTCGTATGCCATATCTGCGATTCAGATGTTACAAGCACTCGCTAGCATAGGGGCAGCGTGCTTAGCTATGAGTAGGTAGGTTCAAGGTTCGAGTCCCATATAGGTGAAATATTTTCTTCAAACTAATCGTTTCGAAAGACCAGATAATGACGAATTACAATACAAAAATAATAATTTTTTTTTGCCAGTGCAGGACCAATTTTGGTGATCTATATCGGGTCACAATTATCCGCCAAGACTCGGTCGATAATCGGGCCAAGCTCCAGTGCCAATAATGGCAATCTTGACGGGGACTTATTATTGGCCGATGCTCGAATGAACTCCTACGCGATGCTCGGCCGATTCTCATAAGCCATTCTAGGGCCAATATTGATTGCGAATATCGGGCCGCTCTTATCATCCAAGGCTCGGTCGATGATCGGGCCAAGCTCGAGTGCCAATGTTGGCAAGCTCGGCGTCGAGCATCGGCCAATCGTTGGCCACTACCGATCACCCTACATGGGACCGCGTCTAGAAAAGTACCTTCGAAAAACGGCGAAATGGCGTATGTAAGGCCTTAAGTCAATCGGAGTAAAAGTCTAGGAGAGAGAGAGCCTCTGGGAATTCTCCCCGTTGGGAAAGACCGGCCGGTAGCGACGCAGGTGTATCGCATTTTTCTCAAAACACTATTTTTTAAATCGGTGGACGCGATTTCTCAATAACTAACAACTAATGTACCGATCTTACTGAAATTTTGCACACTTCTTCAAAATAGCATTGACTAGTGATTGAACGCGTTTTTTTTTTCGATTACAACTAATTTTACAAGGCTATACGTAGTATAAATTGTACCAAAAATTGAACTATTTTGCATACAACTCTGCCAAAAATTCAAATTTCAATTTAAAAAAAATCCTTTTTTCAATCACGAACTGTACTTATCTACTAACAGAAAAAAATTGGTTTTTTAATTTCAGATAAAACTACATGAGTTATCCTGACCACCACGAGGACACTTTTTTAGGGGTCACCGGAAACCAGGTTCCACTGGCCGAATTTCCCAAATTGTTGGATGAATTTTTTTTTAAATATTGTTGAAATGTTGCTCCTTTATATGCTTAACATTTTGAATAAAGTAATTTATATATGATATTTCTTTTTAAATAGAGCAAATATGCTCTTTTTGGCTTCGAAACCCACGTAACCCCTTAATGACTGAAACTAGCCAGATGCGCGGATAGTCAATATTGCATGAATATAGCGGGTCCAAAATATAATTTCCCCAGATACATATATGCACATGCAAATGTATGTATATGGATGTGGATTACACGTCGTATATATGTATAGAAGTAGATACGAGTAAATGGAGTCCAAGTGGGCGTGTTCGTAAGTTCGAGTGATGGATGTCAGTGTCACCCGTTCAACATGTGCTTTATTTTAGGGTTGCAGAAAGAGAAACGGAGCGACTGGGAGAAACAGACTGAGAAGAAAGGAGGGAGAGAGAGAGAAGAAGAGAGGAGCAAGCCGCCACAGCGGCTAGGGTAAAAGAACAGGGTACGCACAGTGGAAGGGCGAAAGGGCCGAAGCGAGACAAATAGAGACAGGTAGAGCCAAGGAGCAGGGAGGGAAAGGGATGGAAGAGAAAAAAGAAACGGAGAAAAGAAAGGATCAGGGGATATTTGACTATCGCCTCATCCGTTAATTACTGAATGCAATTTTATGTACCGCAGAAAAAAAAAGAAGTTTAAAGGAACGTTGTCAAATATTTTTCTTTCTTCTGGGGAAATTACCGTCTCGTTATACCGTGCCGGGGATGCCGTTGGCTCGAACAAATTGTGGGCCAAACGCAGAGGCAAATATGTAAATGCGGACGAAAACGAACTCGGTGTTCTATTGACAGATCGCATTTTTTACTCGGTCAGTTTAAGGCGGGATATCCATTTAGACAGGAACAAATAAGCAATATTGAAAGATTTTTTTAACTAAGAAATAATTATTCTACAATTATCAAACTTTAGGTATACTTTAATAGTTTATTTAAGTATACGAAACAATTTTTAAAATTAATTCGTCATCAAAATGACGGCGCTGTGGCGGAGTGTTACAGCAAGGTCGCCGCGGAAGTTGCGAATCGGCGTGCAGTCACTTTGATTTGCAAAAAAGTTCAAATTTTTTTTACAGTTCGAACATGTATAGTTTCTATGTGACGGTAATTAAAATGAGTAAAGTACTCGGTACACTTTAAAAGTATATTTGAGTATAGAGAACATTTGGGCACATCTATTTAGTATGAATATCAAGCTGTTAGAAAATATGTATTTTTTTTTTCGATGTACAAAATGGCCGACTACTAATATTTTCTTTTGATATCTTTTGTAAGCGCTCCGCGGCGTGACATTAAGCATCCATAATTTTTTACCTAGAACAAAAAACAGAAATTCTCGTCAATCTACATTGAAATACCTAGATAAGTACGTACGGAATTTAAGAAATATTGTCTTATTCAAAAGTTGTAAGTATTTGAACGTAAGAAATGAATTTTCAGTGAAAAATTTCGTTATAACTGCTCATAAACTTATCATAAAACGAAAAGTTTTCGATTAATCAGAAATTCCGTACGTATTTCTTTGCTAAATGCAGTTAGGAACATAACTTTGAAATTCGAAGTAAATCGAGTGAAAATTGTTGAAGTTATTCGTCACGCCAATTGGAAAAAAGCTGTTCCGAGAAGTTTGGAGTAGTCGGCCATTTTGTACATCGAAAAAAAAAATTCTAACAGCTTGACATTCATACCAAATAGATGTGTAATTCATTTTATGAGTGGATCACTTTTTCATACGAAAAAAAAATTGTTAAATTCTCACATGATTTTATCCCCGTTACTGTGGCCTAAGGCCTTAATTGTGAAATTTGGAAATCTATTTAATTTGCGTAATTAAATAGACACTTCTTATAAAAGTTACGAAATTACGACTAAAAAAATAGTTCACGTTTTATGAACTGGTTTATTTATGCTTGCTTGGGTGAAACCAATAAAATCAATCGATTATTTGAGTTTAATTATTTTTGTTCGATTTTTTTCTGGGGGTGGAGACGTCCCCCCTACTGACTACGCCAACGGCTATAGAGGAATGTTACATTTTTCAACTCGCCTTTTTATTGGCAGAATTGTAGTGCGCCTTTCGATGCATTTTCCCCCCTGAATACGTCCCTGAAGGACATTCCCAATAGAGTCCCGAAACATCGAACTATAAAAGCACTTGCTACTCAGGAACGACAAACAATGCAAGTCAACAATAATCGTAAGATAAATGTATGGTAATTAGTCACTTAGGTTCCTATCACCCATGTTCAATCAATACGAGCCATAGCGCCACACTGTATATCCACATGACTGAAGAATAAGAAAGAATAAATAATCATCACATTCCCGAGATGTGTATGGACCGAAGACGCGAGCGACGAAGCTGCGAAGGGAGTAAATTCCATATTGACTCTAATCGATGACGACTGCTCGGTGCAATTAATCAAAAGCTTCAACGACGAGCGCGGAATGCAAACGTAAGTAGCGAAGAAGGACCGCTGTACAGCTCGAAAAATCGGATACAAGATTCGCGGGGGCAACAAGAGATATTAGCGAGAGGGAGAAAAAAAACTTCTGGTACGAGAGAGTCGTTAATAGTGGCCGAGCGGAATGACGCGAGTGTGATAATGATCTCTCGGTTGGTTTGTGTACACACAGAGCGGTCTTTTGTGAAGCTCCGCGCGCGAGCCGATCCGTACACGCGCCCCTCGCGGCTGTACGTTCAAGCTGTACAGGCGCGTATGCGCGTCCGAGCTCGTGTCATTGTGTCTCTGTATATGCTAAACGCTGGTATGTAAGTTGGGTGTTTGAGAGCTGGGATGGACGAGTGCGGATGCCAAAGCTCTCGATCCAATTACCCACATGACCAAACTCCTATACGTGCCCTATCGTGCAATCGTCCTCAACACTTATTTTAGCGAGGTTAACTTCTTTCTCGGACGACTTATTCGCGGCGTTCCGCTATCTATAGAATGTTGGGCAAACGTTACGTAATTGCGTAATTCGAGGAGAAAGTGGAGCTACCATCAAAGCGGCGCTGTGAGAAATGGACAGCTTCGAAAAACGCGATACCCAAAGTCATCATCCCCAAGAGGAAACTCCCTGGTTACTCTTTGGGGAGACTGGGGGGTAAAGTAAAATCCTCAAGGCTGGGGTCAATTGAAACGTTTTTGAGAAAATCGGTTAGTATGACCTAATTTTATACCTTGTCTGTTTGGTAATGGGCTTTCATTGCTAGATTATTTGGCTATATGATAGCAGTATCGATTTTGCTCCTAATATGCTCTGAACTTAGGTAGAAGCTATTTAGAAACTCTTGGAAAACGTTTCATTTGACCCTGCGTCGGGGTCAATTGAAACGGTGCCTGGAGTTAGTTGAAACAGGTGTTTTCAGCTGATTGAACTGATGTTTCTACTAAACCTAGGTACTGTTCATGAAGTGTATGAAGCGATAAAGTATGTTTGTTGCGGATAAAATACACTTTTAATAAAAATAATCGGTTTTATTGCTTTTCATTCCAGTTGGTTTGGGTTTGGGTATCACCGAAGGCATATTAAGGTTCTTCAATATTATTTTACTCACCTAGTTTCAGTTTACTAAAGATAATCAGTCAGAGAATAGTTTTTGTTACTAGCGAGCAACTCAATGAAATCAACATAGAGATAAATCAACGTTACATTAATGTTTTGTCACGTATTAATTCAACCTAACATGTATAAACTAATAAAAAATAACCCGTTGGTCCAAACACACTTCTAATATGAACATTTATCAGACTCACAAGTTTTTATTTGTTAATGACTATCAGTCAGAGCAGAAAACAGTATTCCTTACTACGGAGCTACTCAATGAGATCGACTTATTAAAAAACAACACTATTAAAAGTTTTTATCTAATATTTATCAACTTCTAAGGAATCAACAAAGACCTTTGGTCCAAACACTCAAATATAAACATTATTTGGATTCACAATTATGGCACAAATAAATAAGATTGCCTGCTGTGCAAGCGACGTGTGGCCCACAGCCTGCACCCAGCCTTCTCCTGGCCTGCTGTGGCCGTAACTTTCCACGCAAACTAGACAGAAGTATTTTTCAGATTCATCATCTGTAGAAAACTCTTCATTTTGGGTTTATACTTGTTCTTGCTCTTTTCTTTATTTTTTTCCCCAAGGTTCTTTTTACTCTCTTAGCCTATTTTCTGCGGTCTTTCTGTTCAGTCTCTTTCCTTCTCTTTCCTTATCTCTTCTTTTTTTGGGGTGTCGGTGTATATTGTTGACTTTCTCTTTTTCCTACCCCTACTTAGCGTTTTCATATTTTTATTATTATATTTTTTGACATCTTCAAATGCCTTTTTATAATTTTCGAGATCGCAGCTTCCGTGGCTTGTAGTTTCGAACGTTTCTTGGCATCTAAAAAATAAAACAAGCTTTGGAAAACTTGCTTGAGTATAAAATGTTTATTCGGGGTCAATCACACGTTCGAGGTCATCACACGTTTCAATTGACCCCGAACCGTTCGTTTTAACTGCGCCCATACCCTCGCTTCAAATAATTGATCAAACAGCAAAGAACCTAAATGTTGCGGGTAGGTACTGACCACAATAAACTCACTAAGATATTTTCAATAATGATTGTAAACATCGCTGAAGAAGGAACAATAGTTTTAGCGCAATACGCAAAATAATCGTAATGAAAAAAACTTACTATTCGTGTCGAAAAAGCGATGCACCCACATAAAATGTCCGACGCTCTCGGAGGGGCGGCGTGAACTAAGCCACAGGTTCCGATATGCAAAGCATTTCTATCCCCCCCTTGGGGCCCCGCCGCTATCAATAGTCATCTTCGAGTTATTCAACTTGTTTCATTTGGCCCATGTTTCTACCGACCCCAGCCTCCCCTACTCTGGCAAAAGTGGGGGGAAAGGAACTCTCGACACTGATAAAAAAGATTTATTGAAATCAACTAAATACGTTTAATTGATCCTCTTTTTATTTAACTGACTAACATTTTTGTCAAATCAATGTGTTTGTTTTATTCTACTATTCCGGAGGTTTATTTTAACATATTTATCCAAATCTAGATCCATTTGACACCGTTGAGTGATAAAGATTATATATGCTTCAGATAGTTTTGGTATTTGGTATTATTCACTTAGAAAAGTATTTAGTCGTAGAGACTAAGCGGGTCTATTTAGATTCTTGCATTTGAATCAACTGGAAAAAGCATAGACGGAGTAGTACGCCCGGTGGCCGGAGTGTGGCGCAGGGCGCGAGGCTTCTCTCTCAAGCCATTTGTACTCCGAGCGAACTTATAGTATCTAACCGAGTCCACGAAACGTATCGACGGAATATGAGTTTTGCGCATTGTCGCTTGTGATCGGCCACGCGTATTCCGAAAGACGACGAGATTGAAGTTTGCATCGTTGGAATCCGAAGGAAATTAAAATTTCCGAATTGATTTAATTTTTTTTGCAGAATTTGCCACTAAAATCAGTTAACCATTTTTTGGGATACTTATTCCGAGATTTATTATTTAAATCTGGAAAAAAGATTTTGTATAATAATAGAAATAAGGAAATAAAAATATAAAATAAAACTTTCGTTGCATGCCAACGATGCAAACATCAGCACCATGAAAAACGTACAAATATGCATCGTATATGAGAAAATATGGTAAATTTACTAGTTGCGAATCGAAGTATAAGTAATTCAAATAAAAATTTTTTTCGGTCGTAATAAATCTATATTCGTATTTAAGACATATTCACTGCATGCAAATAACGATATTTTTTATTTAAAAATATATTTTCTACGTTCTACTCATCATTGTATGTTCATCAAATAAGTATTTATTGAATTGCCTACCTCGTGATACGTTCGAAAAAAGTATATTTGCAACAAATAAAGTCGTAGGAGGCCGTGACGAACAAAACAAATTATTTGATTGAAATAGATCCTAGTTAAACAAAATAAACTTTTTCAACAGCGTAAGTACCTTTTGCAGACTTTGGAGCCCCCGTAGTTTTTTTTCTGGGAACGATAAATCGATAAATCCGACTCTTCTCACAGTAATAGCATATTCCTTGAGGGGGTCCTTAAGATACCTCTGGGCGCGAATAAAATAGCTGATTTTCATTTTTTTTAAGGGATAGATTTCTTCACCATTTTTGAGTTTTATTGCTAATTTTGGTTGGTGCATGGTATTTTTTTTATTTATTTTTAAAAATGGCGGAGTTATGGCACGGTCTTCTCAAGTGCATTTTCAAAACTGGCATGACGTATAGCTAAAAAACTAATCGACCGATTCTGATGAAATTTGGTATAAATCTTTCTAACATTATTGTCTAAAACATGACCCTAAATGTTTTTGAAAATTAAAAAAAAACGTATTTGCATATCGCAAAATGTAGCCATTTTGTTCGAAAATTTCAAACTTTTTGTTTTAAAAGCGTAGCATTTCATCGAGTTTTAACATTTCTCACTTTTTTCTTGGTTCATCGTCTGCGTATGAGTGTTAAGGTGTCTGGCCAACCTGAATTTTTTTTTTCATTTTTTTGCTTTATAATAAACGTTGAAGTGTTTTGAAAAATTTAAGCCGTAGTTGGCATTGGAAATAGCAAAATTGTCGAAAGTACAGGTATGTTTCGATAGGAAGGTCGTACTTACATATACTTTCTTTTGCGATTTAGCTCGAAACTACATTGTTTGAACTGGTGTCAAGTAAATCTCGTAAACTATCGGTCCGATTGCTATGAAATGTGTACACAATACTTTTAGATACATTATCTAAAAGGTGGCGTAGGATTTTTGCGATTACTTGATTGGTTTTTTTTATTGGCGTTTTTTCTCGTGAAATTTCGGTGAAAAACAGACTTTTTTTTTCTTCGGCTCACCATAATTTCCCGGATGGTCGAAAAAAAATATCGCTGCGCTACATTGCAGCGACACTATCCACGGAATATGCTATTTTTTCAGATTCAACATGACGGTGTTACACCTGCAGCAACATACGCGCGTGCCGTGCGGAGGACCTCCGCGGATATTTCTGCAGCGCCGCCATTTTCTAATATTTTGAACTAAAATTTAGTTGAGGCATTTTTAAACCCGTTGCTTACCTTCCGTTAAGAAATTGAAATATTGCATTTTATACTTTCTAGTTTATGAATAAAAAAATATACCTATTTTCTGAACGGCCAGGGTGGTCAGACGCCTTAATCAAAGAAAAATCTTCGTTGGTTTTTTTTTTCAGATTAATCCCGCCACGCTGCGTGTCACGCCGTCTGACAACATTCGCCGCAACCCGTTGAGAAGACCGTGCCATACCTCCTCCATTTTTTAAAATTAATCAAAAAGAATGATCATGTAACGGCCAGAAGTAGTAATAAAACATACCCAAAGTCTTAAAAATGGGGAAGAAATATTTCGTTTTAAAAAGATCATGAAAATCAGCAATTTATTTCTCGCCTAAAGGTATCTGCCCCCTTAAATTCATCATTTCAAAAAATTACGTATGGTGCTCTCAACTATATTTAAACTATATTTTATATTTCCCTGACGGGACAATAATATTTTATAGCCATAGTTATTGCCAAAATTATTGCTTATTGATATTTGATCAGATGCATGAATTACGCACATATGTTAACCGCAACCACCAATCTTACAAGCATGC
Source organism: Ophion ellenae (assembly GCA_963210295.1). NCBI lineage: Eukaryota > Metazoa > Arthropoda > Insecta > Hymenoptera > Ichneumonidae > Ophion > Ophion ellenae. Next base: position 15,212,991 of record OY723393.1, on the reverse strand, counting down.
GTTTATTCTTCAATGCTAAATAATATAGTAGGTTTTCATAAAATGGATATTCCCTAATACTATTAAAAACTGAATTCCCCAAGATTCTGATAGTGATCTGAAATATATATACGTTGATTAAAATGGTTGCCTGTGATTTGCAACGATGTATATAGTGATTTGTACCATATTATAAGATACGACCTGCTACATGCGTATTTGGTGTTATTCAAGTGTTGGTACAAGGCATCAATGCCCGTCTACTGAGTGCATAGAATATTTCATAAATCCAAAATGAAATAAAATACGCAACTGAGAGTTCTACCTCGATGATTTTTAATTATAATTCGCCATTCCCTGACCTCCTGTAATGATTTATTGCGAAGAAAATATTTCGCCTAATCGGAATTGAACCTAGAACCTAACTGCCAACCTTCTGCCTATCCTACGCACTCTGCCACTCCGATACCGAATACTTTTGGCATCTTCAGCACCGATGTGGCATAAGAGACGTAAGTAATGCCGGCTGTACATCCGAATATCGGTTACCTACGATTTAGGTGAAATTTTGCACAGATTTTTTTTTTATAATATAAGTCAATGTTTAAATGGATTTTTGGGGCTTTGCAATAGTATTGTACCATATGATAGTCATTTATACCATATTACATCATACGAACTGCTAAATGCATAGTTATGTGTGGCCTACAAGAACAGGTGACCTACAAGAAGTGTTTAACTGATATCCTATTTTTGCAATGCCACAAACATACTATGTAACAGTTTGTGAGACATGCGTAGTTCTTGAAACTGTTAAGCTGCGGTTGTTCGAACTGCAAATCATGAACGTCGTCGCTCTAACTAAACTTTACTATAATTTTTTTCGAATAGTCACTTTTCATAAGGACTTCTAACAAATTATACTCGAAAAACGTTGATGTTAACCATGTAAATTGCACAAACTTGAAAAGAGTAGTAGAAGTTTGATGGAAAAAAACTTAACGTACAGTATACAATGTTAGTATATGTATACCGATTTTGTTACAGCACTGAATTAACTATATCTATATTATCAAGCCTCCACAATAGTGAATAATCATTTCGGGGATAATAGCTAGTCAAACATGCCACCCAAACCGCATGCTTAGGTATACTTATCGCTTATAGTCGTGTTAACCATATTATGATTGCGGTGCCAATAAACTATAACGAATTTTACTATCCCCTTTTTAACCATGGGCGTTTGTTGTAAATACCGTGGACTTTTCTCTCAACGTACTTTTTGGCGATCCGTTTACTCAGCTCGATATTACGACCCTCCAATGTCCACGTACAATTTTACCCCAATTTCCTTTTTTTCCCATATTAATTCCCGAATCAATTAACACCTGTTGTAATGAAGAGGAGAAAATTCGAATGAAGGCCGAATAGCCGAAGAAATAAGGTTTGCCAATTCTGAAACTTGACACTCCTGGGTGCCCGAAAGGGGACGACTGAATTTAGCGTTTTTCAACCTCCTGTACCTTTCTCGTGTACGGGATCAACTATAATGTGTGTGTGTGTGTGTGTGTGCAGGCGAGGGGAAAGCGTGAACTTAGAGGTGAAGAGTTAATCAAGCGGCCCGGTGAATCAATCATGCCCGATCGTGCCTATTACATTACGTCTGTGCACCTATATGTGTGTGTTCGCCGCTGGAACTTTACTGCCCTCGCTCCTTTTTTTTCGAACGCATTTCGTCCTTTTTTTCTGCTTTCGCTCCTTCAAACGTTTCTGCGCTTTGTATACATGACACGTTGCACACGAGCACACTCGTACTGTGAATATAATAATAATCATCGTCGTATAATATCCATAAAGAGAATTGCCCTGGTGATTTGATTAACGCGGTGCGAAGGGCGAGAGCGAGAGAGAGAGAGAGAGAGAGAGAGAGAGAGGGTGTGTGTTTCCAACGAAATTCAAATTCCCCCCTCGATCACGGTCTCAACAATTTATTTTTTACCCGTGCCTTCCATCCTCCCTCGTGCTTCGATTCGCCCACTTATATTTTTACCTCTCGATCTTTAACGTGGTGCAAAATGCGCGCGGCGTCTCCGATAAATGTTGCCCGCTCTGACGGGAGGCGCGAGAAAAAACGTGGGGAACAGCCGCATCGCGAGGAATCGAAAATGAGCTCATGGAGGCGATCCCGTGCAGAAATAGTCGCAAGGATCCAATTGGATCCCCATACTGGTCCCTACTGCTTGATACGAATCCAATGGATGGCATTGGATCGTTATACCTGAGGGAAGGTTCTGCCTTGTTGGTCCAAAAAATGTTCGATTTTTCACCAATTTTTTACGCGAAAAATATTAAATATAGAATGTTGATATTTGGTATGTTGACTAAACGGTCTTTATTGAACATAAAAATATTTTTTTAAGTATGACAAAACATGTCAAACATGTGTTTTTTTCCAAAATTTTTCGCAGTTTTTTACTCACTATTTTTTTATTTTTCAATTTTTTTTCTCGATTTTAGGTCAACTTGTACACGATATTGTACAAAGTAAAAATATGTTTGATTGTTTTGCTTAAGATCACCTGTCCGGGACTTACGACTTCACGGAAAAAAAGAAATAGTACAAAATACAGGGGCTACACATTTCGCATTGGACTCGAGCGATTGCACAGCGATATTTACTGAAACATAGTGCTCAAAATACAGTGTGCTCAAAGTAAATTATTACAGTTCCTATACTGTCCTCTTTGGACTCGAACCGCTCTACTGTATCTTTTACTGGAACACACAGTCCAAAATACAGTGTAGTCAAAAGTAAATTTTGACAGTTCAACACTGTAATATAAATTTAACAAAACTTGTAATCTGACAGTTGGTTAATCTGTATTATGTACAATGAATGCGCCAGTTACATCGACAGAGTTTATGTAGACACACAAAAAAAGTTTATCCATAAGAGAAGTTTGAAAACAATGTGTAGAAAATATTAAAAAATCAGTCACATACACAAGTACGTACCTTTTTGTAAATAATTTTCTCTTTTTTATAATTTCTTGAACCATATCGCACAAATTTCAACGTTCGCATCCTATCGACCACGCACTACTAACTGGCAATCCTTTGTGTCCTGGCCACGTGCCTCACCCCACGTGCGAGACAAGTCCTAATTAGACAAGAACGTACCTCTTCTTAAAACTTCTTAAAACTAAAAAAAACTTCTTAAAACTTCTTAAAACTAAAAAAAATTCTCTTTCTTTATAATTTCTTGAATTCTGTCGCACAAATTTCGATGTCCGCGTCCCATCAACCACGCACTACTAACTGGCAATCCTTTGTGTCCTGGTCTCGTGCCTCATTTGCGTACAGTATAAAAATCAGTGATCGCATTTAAATTTTGCAGTTGAATATTTTTACTGAAATCACTGATGTATTCACAATATCAAACTGCAAATAAACCAGTGTAACTGTAAAAATCTCAGAGTGCACAGATAACGTTACGAACTGTCGAAAGAAAAGTAAAACTACCGTGGCACACTGTACAATTTAATGAATCACCCTGTACTCAATACAGTGTACAGTGTACCCTTGCAGTTTGCATACAGTATAAAAATTAGTGATCTCATGTACATTTTACAGTTGAATATTTTCACTGAAAACACTGATGTATTCACGATACCGAACTGTAAATAAACCAGTGTAACTGTAAAAATCTCAGTGTGTAAGGAAAATTCGTCATTTTTGTAGGACAGGATTTACATCACTCTGTTCTACTGTAAAATGAAATATGGCACCCTGTTTTTTATGCGGTTTATACTGTGATTTTCGCCGTTTCTTTTTTTCCGTGTTTCGCAAGCGAAGAATGTCATTGCCCGCACACCGACATACGTGGCTCCTCCCACGCCCACTACCATGTTTTGTCAAACTTAAAAAAATATTTTGATGTTCAATAAAGACCGCTTAGTCAACATACCAACTATCAACATTTTATATTTAATACTTTTCGTATAAAAATTGGTGAAAAATCGAACACTTGTTGACCTAACAAGGCAGAACCTTCCCTCAAACGTTACCCTCGTATAGTGGATTCTCATCGGGATTTCCTATTGGAACGAATCCCATTTAAATAAAAAAAGATTCTCACATTATGGAACAGAATGCGATTCGATTATTGATGCATTCCTTACAGTGATTATCCCGAACTAATCACTTTGCAGGACAACGAAAGTTAAAAACAAAAATATTCCATTTTAGCATTGGAAATGCTTTAAAAACTGTATATGTTGAGGTAGACTGGGTATAGGGTCTGAGTTAGCTGGATGTCACACGAAAATAACGCCACCCCCACCGTACTGCCACTGTGTTGTAGCTGCGACATGCTGAATGCCTGTGATCGGTTGAAAAATGCCCTTTCCCTACCAATTCTAATCTTCTCATTAATTTCTTAATTATATTACAACTTATATACAAATGTATTACAAAAATTATATAACAATTATTATACAAAAATACCCAAACAAACCCAATTATATACCTCAATGTATCAATATTTAAAAAAATAATAAAGACCAACTCATATATTATTTACATTTACCTGTTTTTTATTACCCAAAGAGTCTGATTTCGGTTTCAATGCCATGAAATAGTTGCACTTTGTGTAATATCTGTACACTTTTTCATTTTAACATTGCAAATGACTTCAGTTCTAATCGATGTAATATAAGTCTCTATGGATCACGCTGATTTTTTTAGTTTTGAGGGATTTATCATGATCGACGGAAATAAAAGGGCCAGAAAATTGATGCAAACCCTTTCCTATCAAGTACTTATTGGTTTATTATTTAATATCTTCTTCTCCTTTTTTTTCGGATATTGATCTCGCTCTTTTTGTTTCAACTTCTCTATACAGGATCCTGTTTAAGCCTTTCGTACCTATCTCGGTTTATCAACTTCTCTCTTTGTACGGAGCCTTTATTCTTTCGATAGCGGCATGGCAATAATCCAAAAGAAACTTTTTATGTAACCTCATGCACCTCACTTGATGTAACCTGATGAAGTGAATTCGGGAGTGTACCAATTTAGTATTTCGACAACATATTGTTCGTTGGTTATCTACTTGCTAAGGTAGTATATGGGTGTTTACATACGCTGGCTCGAATTTCCTGATAGGCAAAGAGACAGAAAAACGTACACAGATCACTATCCCAGCGAAAAAGTCCTAGAATGCAAAGGGTTATTTCGCAAGTATCGTAAAATCAAAAGCGTAAGTGCACGCTGTAAGCATAACACTCTGTACGTGGTACAACGTACAGGACGAACGTTTATCCTCGTACGATGGTACCTTGCTTACGCGTAGCGTTTCGCTTGTAGCCACCTGGCGGTTTGTTTGCGGAATACATTCAGGTAATGTCTTCCCGGCCAGAACACTGGTATTTCCCAACATCGCGACAAGGCGTTCAAAAACCACGAATGACCTGCTTTACTTTTTTGCCTCATAAAATAATTTGGCTACTCGGTATGCTCAAATCATTAGTTATCGTTATCCCGGTATTTATAATAAGCATTGTTATCCTTGTCGATTATCATTGATGAAATGAATGCTTTTAATGACGAATAGAATTACAACAGATGTATTAGTTTCATCCCAATCAATTATAAATATCTTTGATGAGGTGAAAAGCAAAGTAGCTTTTCTGTAGTTCTTAAAGACATGCTCCACTTTTCAGAACATGTCAATCTTCTTGCCGGCTAGTCTTAACGTGAAGATGTACTTGCGCGTAGTGTATCCCGGCCAGAAGATTGTAATTTCCAAACAAAGAGAAGGTCGTAAACAAACGATTTTGCTGTCTTCCCGGTTTGTTCCATGGAAGGGCCCGAGCAGGTAAATCAGACAAGGCAAGTCTGGTCAGGACTGGTCACAAAGTAGGGAATGCCCGGTCAGGTTTCTGCACGGGTAGTTTAGCTTCTAAAACTATATGCCTTGTTTGTTAATATAGCTTTTTGTTTGTTAACTTGTTCGTTTAGCTTTCAAAACTATTTGTCTATTGTTCCGCCTTGCTAGCCTACCGAATTCTCTTACGTAGTAGCATATTTCTTAGAGTATTCCTCCCTTTAGCGTTTTGATCCACCAGTTTCTTAGACTTTCTTCTCCTCCTCCGCTGTTCACTTGTCCAGTCCTTTCACTCAGCTCCTGTCAATTTTCTCCCTTGCTTCCGCGCATCTCCAAATGTGTTCCAGTGTTTCTTCTTCCTTTCCACATACTCCTCACATCCAGTTTTCGTAACCCTTTTTTCCCGCTTTTCCTGTGTCGCCACACCCCAGTCTTGCCCATTCCTCCTTGACTGTTTCTGCAGTCCCCTCATCCTTCCAGTGTTTCTGCCTACCCGGATCTCTTTTATCTCCTCGTAGTCCTTACTGAAAATGGACTTGTCTACACCTTCCCAATCTTTCTGGATGTATTGATCCCTATTCTTTTCCACATCTTCCTTTAAAATTTTCCTGATTGTTTGGGTGATATTATTTTCGGCCATATTCGGGTCGAGTTCAATTCCACTGTGCCGTTGATGTTGCTGCCATCAACTCTTTGCGGGGAGTAACGAATTGCGCCATCGAATTTAGATCTCGCGATCGCTTTGCGGCTGCAGCATATGCCGAAGATAATGAAGAAGCACCGCGTTACCGAAAACGAAGAGGCTACTTCCTTCACTCTTATCCTACCTAATTTGTATCCGAAACTATGGCATTGAAGTTTGGATCGTTGGAAACCAACGAAAATATTTTTTTCGTATTCCCTAATCTTTTCGGCACATTCAGGCTACGAAAGTCAATGAAACATTTTTTGGAATCCTGGTTACAAAATTTATAACTGAAAGCTGCAAAAAAGATGTTAAATAATAATATTAGGACTTGGAATATATTCGTAGCCTTTTTTTATGGAAAAAAATATTTATTTTAAATAAAAATAAAAAAATACATCAATGAAAGTATTGGCCCTCGCCTTCTACTACTTTTGACCATCTTTCGGGCAGGGTACGAATACCGTGTCGGAAGAACGCCTCGTCTTTAGATGCAATCCACGAATCTACCCATTTTTGACAATCTTCGTAAGAAGTGAACTTCTGCTCAGACAGGCTATGAGCCATCGAACGAAACAAATGGTAATCAGAAGGCGCGATATCTGGAGAATACGGCGGGTGAGGTAGGACTTCCCATTTAATGAAGTGTTTCCAGATATGTTTGTACCGGTTTTGCGACATGCGGATGAGCATTGTCGTGCAGCAAAATGACTTGGCCGTTTCTTTCAGAGTATTCCGGCGGTTTTTCTTTCAATGCACGGCTCAAGCGCATCAATTGCAGTCGGTAGCGATCCCCAGTTATGGTTTCATTCGGTTTCAGCAGTTCATAATAAATCACACCCCTCTGATCCCGCCAAATACAGAGCAGGAGCTTAGACCCATGGATATTTGGCTTTGCCACTGATGTTGATAGTTGGCCGGGCCCATGACTTTCTGCGCTTCGGATTGGCGGAATGGATTCATTTTTCATCACCAGTGACAATTCGATGCAAAAAACGGGGGGAAAAGCGGGAAGTACAACTCCCCGCAAAAACGCTTTATTCGGCACAAATGTTGACATATTCAATACATTATAAAGTGTTGTTATTTACGATTCAAAAATAGGTTATGTACAGCAAATGACATTCAATGATAGCTGATTCACGATGAATACGTTATTGTCGGTAACAACGAAATACTGCCCTACCTACGCCATCTCTTGTAAAACGCTACGAATTAATTCCAAAACCTGATAACAATCAAGAAATAAAAAATTCAAGAATCTTCGTTGCATTCCAGCGGTGCAAACATCCGTCCGAAATTTCAACACGTGGTGGTCTGCGGGTAATCCTTTTTCCTGGCGGACAACTAGTTTCAATGGAGAAAATCGGCAGCTGGGATTTGTGTACGAGGTTAAAAACGGAAGCATGTGCGGTCGAGGAGACCGCGGCGCCCACTGGCGCCGTTATAGAATATTCATTAGCGTTCAATTAGTACTGTTTGTTTCGAGCAAATGTCGAGCCCAGTTTACCTGGAAAAATAGAGAGAGAGAGAGAGAGGAGAGAGAGAGAGAGAGAGAGAGAGAGAGAGAGAGAGAGAGAGAGAGAGATCGAGAGAGAGAAAGGTCTCCAGCTGGAAAGCCCGGATTGACAGAGGATTCCTACCCAAACAACGTGATTTGGGCACTCTCGCTCCCGAACAATATAACTCACTTTGAGGTTTCCTTTTTTTTTCGTTGTCTCTATCCATGGAAAACACGGCTACTGTGCGGGCTACGATCCCGTCCTACTATCGCCTATGCACACACACACACACACACATGCCCATTTTTCCTCCCGCATCTTCGGCTCTTCGTATATTTGCATAACTATATATGTCTCTTTCGGGACTCGATACATCCAGTCCTGAAACACACGAAGGATTATCCCACCGATCCCACCGGGAGCGAAGAATAAATCGGTACCAAAACAACCGTCGCTTTTCGTAACAATCGCCATTACCGTGCATCCGAATATAGTGATTTTTCAATCCAGCGAGACGTAGAGGCTTATCATGGCTGCATCGCGGATCAATGGTATTCGTCCCACGTTCAAAATAGCCACCCGCGTAGAAATTTTGATGGGGCCCAAATCAGGGCCCAATCAGGTTGCCTGACTGCCCTGGTAGGGCACTAATAAGGCAGCCTGAAAGGGCCCTACTAGGAAATGTAACGTTGTGTCACATATGGGCCTGACTTGGTTGCCTGATCAGGCCCCTATCAGGTTGCCTGATCAGAAAGAAATGCATATAATATTTCAAAAATCCAAAATGGAATGAACCACTTAATTTAGAGTTCCACTACAATAAATTTGTATTATAATTCGTCATTCCCTGGCCTGCTGACATATTTTTGTTCGAAGAAAATATTTCGCCTATATGGGAATCGAACTATGCTACCGTGAGCTTGTAACATGTTGGTCCCAGATATGGAATAAGAGACCAAATGAATTCCTATAATTATTTGTTGTATCGCATAAAGTATATCAATTAGTTAATATCATTGTGACAATTAAAGAGGTTTATCGAATAACATGCTATAGATTTTTGAAACTTAACCTTGTGTGTATATATATATAATTCCTCTCTCTCTTCGCCTTACAAAGCTGCCGAAATCTTCTAACAAGCATCCGAGTTGCACAACGTTTTTTGTCGTGACAGTCCATAGCACCTTTTTTTAAATAGAATTTAAGAATGCATCGAAACTCCGAAGCTACGTTGCTGTAAAATCGAAGTTTCCATGTGGAAAATAAGAGGTTATGTGCATCTATCGACTGCTGAGGCAGTTATAGGGCAAGCCTATTTATGGCCTGATCAGGGAAAGCCGTAGTAGGGCCACATTAGGGACAGCCTTAGTAAGGCCCTATCATGGAAAGCCTTAGTAGGGCCTATCAGGGCGGCCTTAGTAGGGCCACTTTAGTATAGCCTGATTTAGGGCCTAAATACTTCCGGCCCGATCGGGGCCAGATCAGTATGTCCGTAATAGGTGTTACCCGTATCACACCCCGATCGGGGCCTGATCCTGGTCAGGCTAACCCTAAAAAAATTCTATTCGGGCTGATCCTGGTCAGGCTAACCCTAAGAAATTTCTATTCGGGCAGTAGGCATTCCAAGAACATATATGTCAATTTTAATCCGCTAGTCTGAATTTAAAAAATAGTAATCGACTTTTTTATTTCTCATTGTATGGAACGACGTTAAGATGCTAAATTTGGATTGTGTGTTATTATAGTGGACGGTTTAGTCGCGATTCAACGATTTTCCCGGAGTCGAACGATCCTCGGAAAATTTAGTATGATGGGGCCAAGTTGGCAAGCAATTCGAAGACGATTCTTCAACAGTCCCATGTAGAGCACGTGTAGTTAACAGCAAAGACTTCAATCAAGGTATTATTATTAGATTTATTATTATTCGATTTGATGGAAAAATAAATAATTATTATTAGACTTAATTAACATCTTTTTAACGATAACTAGAATTGATAGAGAAGTTTGAATTAGGGTCAAAGTGGGAACAGTGGCAACAGTGGGTACACTGAACCTTTTCTGTTTCTCCGAAGTGGACATGTATATATGTGCGTCTTTTTCACATTAGAACCGCCCTCGGATGCCAATAGGTTTGAACCTGTTTGTGAGTGGTTCCCGCGCAATTCGGTTGTGAAAGGTGATTTTATATTATTTTTGGTGTCAAAAGTTGAAAAACCAGCTAAGTTTGTATGTTTTTTCCTTCTTTACCTATCGCAGTTATGTTCGAAGTGATTGTTCTCCAGCAATATACAGCTATATTGCGGTATTTGAGCATTGTGTTTGTTAATCTAACAAAAATAGAAACTTGTCAGTACCCGCTTTAGAAAAAAAGAGAGGGTCGGTACACAGTGGCTCAATTTTTCGAGGTACACAGAGGTAAGTCATAATATGAATATTTTCGCGTTGTAATTTGGATAGGTACTGGTACTAGCTCCTTAGGTAGGTACTCATTGTTGATTAATATTCAATAAATGATTGTGATTGATCTCATAATATGCTGTCTTTTTTTATTAAATTTTCAATAGTTTACTGTACAATACTCCCCATTGTATAGAGAAAAGCACTCCATTACCTACAAGTGTACAATGGATCAGGGTAATTTTCTTCAAATTTCGCTTGATTTTGAAATTTTGTTTGACTGTGAAATTAGGCATGTTTTACTGTGTACACCCCCAGTACACAGTGGATCAAATCCCATTTTTTTAAATGGTTATTATCTCAATATCTATTGGGTTAGGCCGTTCAGTGTCTTTTAACAAAATGAAACCGTTGAACACACCTCACGTTTAGTCAAGGTTTTATTGAGATTGTGTGAACGGTCAGGCAGCTATAGACCTCTGAAAAAAATGAGCTACTGATCCCACTCTGACCCTATTATTAGAATTGATAGAAAAATAAAAATTAGTTTCAGAATAGAAAAATGGGAATTGTGATTAAATTGAATAAAAACGTTTAACTTATTATTAGATTAATTATTAGTATGATTGACAGAATTGTTAAAATTACTATTAAAATTGAGGGGGGAGTGCCTTTAGGCGAGGAAAAAAATTGCTGATTTTCATGATTTTGTTTTCAAAGGAAATATTCACTGTTTTTGAGACTCAGGGTATGTTTTATTACCACTTTTGGCTGTTACATGGTATTATTTTATTTTTATTAATCTTCAAAACTGTCGAAGGTATGGCATGGCCTTCTAAACTGCATTTTCAAAACTGGTATGACGTATAGTTAAATAACTAATTGACCGATTCTGATGAAATTTGGTACAAATCGCTTTAACATTATTGTCTAAAACATGACCCTGAATGTTTTTGAAAATAAGAAAAAAAAGTATTTTTTATTGCAAAATGTAGCTGAGGTATTCCACGTGAATCCGGTGGACTTTGTCCCTGACCGTTCGATTTATTTTTTTTTATCTGATTCCATTGACTCCAATAGACACCCTGAATTTTTTTACATTTTTCAAAACTACCCGTAGTAAAAAAAAGTTTTTCTCCGAAAAAAAACGCCTCGATTTAAAAATCTGAAAAAAATCCCAAACATGCGTGATTATATGTAAACATTTTCAAGCTATCACCCGCAGTGGAAGTATGATTTTTTCTGTGCTTTCTGAGCAATTAACGTTTAAAAAAATCCGAAAAATTGACTGCTAACTATTCAAGGTCCGTGATTGTGATTTGGTTATATAAAACATGGTCGAAAAAATCCATTGTGAATATCAAAATATTTAAGTATCCGCCCGAAGTAAGCGGTTCTTGAATTTTCTGGATTTTTTTTAACGTTCTTCGCTCAGAAAGCACAGAAAAAATCATACTTCGACTGCGGGTGATAACTTGGAACTTTTTACATTTAATCACGCATTTTTGGGAATTTTTTCAGATTTAAAAATCGGAGCGTTTTTTTCGAATTTTTTTTTCTGGGACTAAGGGTTGTTTCAAAAAATGTAAACAAAATTCAGGGTGTCTTTTAGAGTCAATGGAATCAGATAAAAATAAATAAATCGAATTGGCGGGGGTCAGGGAAAAAGTCCACCGGATTCCCGTGGAATAGCCGAGCTATTTTTTTCGGAAAATGTAATCTTTTTGTTCCAAAGCATACCATTTCATTGATTTTCAACATTTCTCACTTTTTCTTGGTTCATATTCTGCGTATAAGTGTTAACGAAAGAACAATATTCGTTGGTTTTTTTCGGATCAATACCGCCGACGCTACGTGTCACGCCGTCTGACAAGATCCACCGCAACCCGTTTAGAAGTGCCATACCTTCCCTATTTTTACAGATTAATAAAAAAAATACCGCATAACAGCCAAAAGTAGTCATAAGACATACCCTAAGTCTCAAAAATGGTGAAGAAATCGTCTTCGTGGAAAAAAATCATGAAGATGATCATTTTTTTCCTCGCCTAAAAGTATCTCCTCCATAAACAAGAAAAACTTTTTTTGTACCCATAAGGGAGATCGGGCCCGTCGATGGGCAGTGAAAATTGGTGAGATTGTATTTCACCGACCTAATTAGATTTGGCACGGTTATCGGGTTACTTTTCTCTTTCTCTTGTCTCGATCTTTCCGCGCGAGGCGCCCAAATTTTTCTCGACGAAACGGTCGGCGAGATTACGACGAGCGGTAAAAAAAATCTTTTATTTCCGCTCCCAATAATGTGAGAATTTAATGTGTTGTTATTTTTTTTTACTCATGTTACGCGACGCGCCGTAACGGAGATTCGGCAACTCGACGAAGGCGAGCGGGAGGCACGAAAATAAATTGGTCGCTCGGTTGATAAACTGCTAGTTTGACGTTTACTCAGTCGTATATTCAAAGTATTATGTACGACCGAATAAACGAATATCACTAGAGCGCTATTTAAAGAACTTTTTTTCACATGGCGGGTACGTACACGTCAACGGGCCAACGAGAGCCGCGTAATCACGTCTAGCTTACGCATCCGACCCTCGTCGTCTCGGCTAATCGGTCATCGCGGCATCAAAGGTCATCGCCGATCGTGTGGTAAAAATTCACATTTCGTCAAACTTCATTCACACCCATACAGGGCCTGTCTGTTATATTTCCAACGATTTTTTATCCTCCCTAAATCGCGTACAGCACCGTACAGCGTTTGTTTTCGAATGTCTGTCGAAGACTTTGATCGAATTTTTTTCAAAAACATTGAACAGGAAAAAAAATCAAACCCGGTAAATTCATGGACCCCGTTGATGCCGTAAAACGGGATTAAATTGACATTAAGGATAACTTTGACAGTTTTTGGGGCTACTTTAAAAGAGCGCCAAAATACTTTTTTTTCTATTGTTGCTCAAATTTGTTGTTCTAGTTTATGATAAGGTTGCTCAAGTTGATTTTGATCTTAATAATAATTGTAACACTGATTAAGGCCGAAGCCTGAATTAGAACGTCTGAAATTTTTTTTTATTTGCTTAAATCGATAAACTATCGAAGAATATATTTACAAAGTTGCAGAGGCCAATTGTAAATATTTTAAAAGATACAAGGATACAAACTAAACGACCTATTGAATCAAATCAAAGTTTATTTTCTCCAGTATGAAAATCTCTTCAAAGTGAATTAAAAAAGTCATCAAAAAATATTTTTAAATAATTTTGATAGCACGTTAAAGTGTTTTATTTGAACACCTTTTTTTAAAACCTCAAACAAGTTATAATTCCACGATTTTTTCAGCTTTTTCTTAATTCACCCAGGAGAAAAATATATGACAGTTGAACATTTTATTGGTTTTTTTTTGTTTCAGTCAAGAATTACGAGCTGCATCTTTCCCGCCGATTGGAGACTGCAGTGGCAAGACTCACATGGATCAGGCTGATAAATCTGCAGTCATTTATTTTTCATGGTGAAACATTTTTTTATACATTTCAAATACACATGAAAAGATGTGTATTCAATGTTTTCTGGGCTCAATCGTTTTTTTACTGTGCTAAAAAAAATCCCGAGAAAACGCTTTTTTTGGACCTTCTAATTCAGGCTTCCGCTTCCAGTGCCTTTAATACTGCCCTAGCTACTTGATATTTTTGTTTAAAATGTTACCGTAATATAGATGACAATTCGATTATAAAAAAATGTTGTTTTCCATTTAATTCCATGTATAATGCAAAAAATATTACATTTTTTATCAAAATGATGTCAAAGTAACCCTCAAGCTTTGACATATGTTGCATTTCAATGCAACATATGCCAATGTTCAATGCAACAACGATGATAAGGGAGGAATATGTGGCTCGAGTTGCCAATTTCGTTGCCGAGTGAACGCATGTGCGAAACTCCCGCGGTTATCGTAACGTTTTGGCAAAATCGTAGAACAGTTTATAATTCGAATTAAAAAGTTTGATGATTCGCAAAGCATATCTGCTCCGGTGTGACACAATTTTTTAACGGGCTACATCTACCTCGGTGGGTAAAAAAATTGCATTTTCCAAAAATATTTTTTATTCCATAGTATCACCTTTTAGATATATTCCCTGAAAATTTCAATTCAAATTAAAAAGCGGTTTTCTCGAAACACTGTTTTCAAAGACGGTGGGGACACGATATCACGAGAACCACTAGATGGATTGTTTCCGAATTTACAGGAGATGCGACGAGCAACATTTAAAGGTCGTTGACGATCGCACTTTTTGAAAATCGCTCATCATTTTTTAATAATTACGTAAAAATGACGATTTTTGTCATAGATTTTGTATGCTCGAGTTTCGATTCGTCGCCACGTTATTTATAAAAATGATTTAAAAGATCAAAGATCGTCAACGACTCGTATTAATTATCAACTCGAATAACCCGTTTGGTTTTAAGATTTCAGATGGACCGTTTAAGCTGGAGAGTGTCCACCGCCTAACGTCGCAAAAAAATGTCATCATCTGCCGGTGGCCGTGTTTTTGTTGTTTTTCTGTATTTTTTGGTGATTTTCAAAAGGCCCTCAATATATCTTTGTGTTAAAAAATGAGTGTCTTTTTAACCAATTGTTCCCCAGAAAAAAAATCGGAATTCCGCCATTTTTTGGGCCTCTAGGTAACCCCTTAATACAAAGAGAGAAATGTATGGTGTTTTCAACCATATTTCAACTATTTAGTATGTTATATTCATATTATATATATTAATGTTGTATTATTATATTATTAAAGCGATATTACATCGTACTATTTTATTACAGGCATGTTATTATAAGCAATATTATTGTAAAAATGTTAATCATCATCGTCATTATTACTGTATTATGACAAATAAACAGCGATGGTATATAAAGTAAAAAATAGCTAAAGATGGACTTTCTATGTGTAATACACGCTAATGTATTGCCCGTGCATGAGGTAGATACGATTAATATCAAGCGACGGCTTTGTTTTTACCGCAGCATTTTTATTTAGCTTTGATTTAGATATTTTCCTATTTCTTCCGATTGCGATTCCTACGAAACTGAGAATCCCAAGACTCCAAGACTGTCTCATGTTTGTTCAAACTATGTTGCGTAATTAAATACCACGAAAGATGCGAGTCAATGCAGGTGTAAAGTCTTCGGTTGCAGAAAGGCGAACATTGAGAAAAATTATCCTTGGGAATAAAGAGGAGAAAACATCGATGGAAAAATAATTTCCAAATTAAGTGGCGAAAACATGGATGGGGGGAAAAACAATTTCTCGATAAAATGTACTTTCAAAGGATTCTCAAAAAGGAGCTGATTTCAAAACATATAGTTAAAAATGATTTTTCAAATAACGATGACGTAATTCGAAAAACATTTTTTTAACATAATTCTAAATAATTTCAAAATGGACGAAAAAAATGCACGTTTCGACGAATCTGTGAATTGCTGCAACGAAAATATTTTATGGATTGCGAATCGACGTGAAAGAAAATAGACACGAAAAATCGCCAATTCGACGCGTCAGCATGAAAATATTCGAAAAACATTAATCGTATAAAACGTTTTGGTTGGAACGATTCAACGTCTGAAAACTAACTGACCCGAAGATATTTGACTACACAGCTACAAAATCAACCTTGAATTGTATAAATTCGTGAAAGAAAAATCACGAATCCAACACGCCCACAGAAAATACGAAAAATATCACTCCGTCCTTTTTGTAGGTCGGACTACGCTTCCGAGAGCGACTCACGATGAGTGGGGTAAGCCGACCAGCGAATGGACGAACGCTGATTTATATTGAGAATAAGTAAAGATTATGAATTGTCAATGAAAACTTGAATTACTATTATTTGGAAAAAATCACATGTGTCGTTAATACCGATTTCTCAGTTCGATATCGAATTTTGACGCCAGACGGAATATTTCTAGTTTGTAGTACTTGCACACCGCGCAACTTTTAGTTAAGATACGGCTGTGCACGGTAGTTATTCTAAACCCGAAAGCAATAGTTTTTATGAGTTTTGAAGTTAAGCATGAGTTTCATTACTCAAGATAGAAACAATCCTTCATTTTTTGCGAATTTTTTAAATAAACACACTGTTTATTTCATAAATAACAACATTTAATTTTCTATTTCTGTCTCGAAACAAACTTTGGTAGTTTTTAGATAATGGCACGTTAAGATGCAAAAAAGCTCTACTTTTATCATTACCCGAAGCCTATTTTTACAAATTGAGGTCGTAAATATTCAATACGAATACGTGGAAACGTTTGATCGATTTTCATAGCCTAAATCGGCCAAAAAGAATTAGAATAATTGAGCAGAATTTATTTTTGTTGCATTCCAACGATGCAAACTTCAACGTCGTAAAAAGTTTTGTATATTTTCTACGAAATCGCAATGAAAAATATAATCCTCATACGTATAAGAATATAACTTTTGTGCAACACAGTGATCTCCAAGTTTAGCATTTAATAAAAATAAAGAACAAATCGTTATCCTTCACAGCGTTTATCTACCCTTCACGTCCATTTACTGGCGGTCGAATGTCCATTCACTCGTAATTTTGTTATCCACTGACGATTCAGTAATTCCGCTACTCACAATCAGTCATCAATCCCTCCAATATTATTTCTTGCAATTCGAATATTTTTTTCCACTATCAGGATAATATTTCTTGTTAGCTACAGCAATTAAAAAATTACCGTATAACGGGGTTAAATTGACAGTGAGGGTAACTTTGACAGTTTTTGGGGCTACTTCAACAGAGCGCCAAAATACGCTTTAAATGTGTGCGCATTTAAATATGTTTAAATATGTTGTTCAAGTTTATTATAATAAACAACTTTATTATAAGTTTATTATAATAAACAACAACTTTAGCAACATTTAATGTTGCTAAAGTTGATTGCAATGGTGCTCAAGTTGATTTTGATCTCAATGATAATTATAAGACTGATTAAGTGCCTATAATAGTACGCTAGGTACTTGATACTTTGATGTAAAATGTTTCCTTAAGGGGTCTTCTCACTTTAGACGCTAAAAAAGGCTATTTTCATGATTTTTTTAAAGTTTATATTATAGATATTGATATAAAAGTTGTTAAACTTAATAAATACTTATGAAATTTTAACCACATATTCATTACAACTATAGCTTTAGCACATATCAAGGATTTTCAAAATTTTGATATCTACTATTTTTTTGCAAAAAACGGTGAAAAAAACTTTATTTTTTATTTTTTCGAAAAACTTCCGCCATTTTGTTATTTTTGCATATATCAAAAATCGTATGATATGCGCTATAGCCATGAACATACTGAATCTAAAACCGTTTGATTTTTTTGTTTCGGACGATCCATCTCCGAGATTTGATCAACAGCGCAGACCTACAATTTTCTTAGGACACTTTTTTAACCCTCAACAGTCATCGGGGGTTGGATCAACCCCAGCCGTTTTTCGATCTTCTAGAATTTTTTTATATTAAAAATTACACGACTTGAAAATAATCGGCATGGTCTTACACACAAGGGTTGAAAATGCATTGTAGGATTTTTTTCCTTCAATTTTTCAATTATGTATCACTCTCCAAAGTAAGTGGGGTTGATTACACCTCCAACGTCACTATCTGGAGGTGTGTCTGACAAGGTTTAACTACCATTTTCGTCTATAAATAGTGACTTAAATAAATAATTGTTTTTTTATGTATTTCGGAAGTGTGTTTATTAAGTGTACCAACTTTTATATCCATATCGATAATAGCCTTTTTTAACGTCTAAAGTGAGAAGACTTAATAAAGATGACAATTGGTTTGTAAAAAAAACGTTGTTTTTCATTCAATTCTATGTATTAGGCATATTTTTTTCAATAAAACGATGTCAAAGTAACCTTTAATATTTGACATAAGTTGCATTTCAATGCCTCAAAAAAAGCCCACACTCGAAGTTACTTTGACACTCAAAAAAATATATATAAAATTGTGAAGGGGTGGTAGGGCTTGACTTATACATTTGATAGCCAAAGGACGCATTGTTCTAGTAGAGCGAAAAAAGTTGGAATTTAAGATCCTGAGAAAAGTTACCTACAAAAAACTTGCAAAACCTGGTCAGGTAACCCCATTTTACGGTAGTTTTCATAACACTTTCATCTTACGGTCCGTCTGAATCTTCCCGAGCCGTTATTCCTCTCTTCATTGGTCGGTTTACCCTATAACTTTTATCGTGCGCATAGATGGAAGAAGCGTTTTTATCTTACCTAGCACAACTGGATTCATCGGAAGGCCGGAAAGGCAAGCGTCGGGTATTCGCGTTGTCAACTGCGTGGTTGCGACCTCTCTTATTCCTCCTCGTAAATAAAAAACGCAATGACGAAAGAACAAAAAAAACTGAAAGATCGTTTCTCTATCTCGCGCGAAGAATTTGCCGAACAGTTCTAGCGAATGGCGATTTACTCGATAGCCACACAGTAACTTTGTCACAGGCTTTGTTTTCGCTATGCGACACACGTAACGGCCAAGTCACTAATCATAAATACGAAAGTTTATGTATACTTTTTTCATCACAATACACACGTAAGAAATATGTATAAACAATATATATACATTTGTTTATTTTCATATATATTTTGATATATATATATATATATTTCAATTTATATGTACACATGTACAATTTTTTTTATTAATGCGCCACAATGAGCACCTTTCGAAAATCGACGAAACGTTCCCTCTCAATTCTTCACCGTGCGACAGGGAAGTTTCGCGCGGGCGTCAATACGAACGAGAGGCGAGAACTGAAAAAATATGTATTGCGGATACGGCAACAAAGCGAAGTGGACACGATCACTATACCGTTCGCCCTTCAACGCCTCACTGACTGCGCGAGACACACGACAGATTTACCCGAGGAGAAATAAGAAATCTCGGAACGCGCGCGCAACACACCGCACTCGAACGTTGTGTTCTTTTGCGGCACGTTAGGCCGCCACGGGTCCTCGGAAAGACGCGAAGGGAGGGAGAGCGAGAATAGGGCGTCTCTAGTATCGTCGGATCCGTGAGCTCGCACACACGCTAAAAATATTTCACGATCACCAATTCGAACGGAGGCAATGAGGCAGAGGCGAAATTGAACGCTCCTCCCACTTCGAGAGGCACGAGTTGCTCTCCCACTTGCTCACGCGTGTTGCTCGGGGGAAATCTCAAGCGTATGGAAATATTGTGCGAGACACAAAACGCGCGAGTTCACATCTTCGCGGCGAAAAAGGGAGGGGGCTAGAGCTTACCGAATGTGTGGAAATTTGTGTGCGGATGCAACGAACTGCGAAATTCGAACCAGCGACTTTCCAAAATTGAAGCTTTGGAGTTCGGAAATGTGGGCGAGCGAATTTCCAAAATTGAAGCTGTGGAATTCGAAAATGCGGAGAGCGAGTTTCCAAAATTGAAGCTACGGAATTCGAAAATGCGGGCGACCGAGTTTCCAAAATTGAAGCTGTGGAATTCGAAATGCGGGCGAGCGAGTTTCCAAAATTGAAGCTGTGAAATTCGAAAATGCAGGCGAGCGAGTTTCCAAAATTGAAGCTGTGAAATTCGAAAATGCGGGCGAACGAGTTTCCAAAATTGAAGCTGTGGAATTCGAAAATGCGGGCGAGCTAGTTTCCAAAATTGAAGCTGTGAAATTCGAAAATGCGGGCGAGCGAGTTTCCAAAATTGAAGCTGTGAAATTCGGAAATGCGGGCCAGCGAGTTTCCAAATTGATGCTTTGAAATTCAAAAATGCGGGCGAGCGAGTTTCCAAAATTGAAGCTGTGCAATTCGCAAATGCGGGCGAGCGAGTTTCCAAAATTGAAGCTTTGGAATTCGGAAATGCGGGCGAGCGAGTTTCCAAAATTGAAGCTGTGAAATTCGGAAATGTGGGCGAGCGAGTTTCCACAATTGAAGCTGTGAAATTCGAAACAGCGGGCGAGCGAGTTTCCAAAATTGAAGCAGTGGAATTCGAAAATGCGGGCGAGCGAGTTACCAAAATTGAAGCTGTGCAATTCGAAAATGCGGAAGAGCGAGTTTCCAAAATTGAAGCTGTGCAATTCGAAAATGCGGAAGAGCGAGTTTCCAAAATTGAAGCTTTGGAATTCGGAAATGCGAGCGAGCGAGTTTCCAAATTTGAAGCTTTGGAATTCGAAAATGCGGGTGAGCAAGTTTCCAAAATTGAAGCTGTCGAATTGGGAATGGGAGTTACCGAGTTTCTAAAATTGACGCTGGGCGAAATTCGAAAATGCGTACTACTGAGTTTCCAAAATTGAAGCTACCGAGGGTCCAGAATTAAGGCTGTGAAATTCGAGCTACAGATTCGAGCTACAGATACAGGAATGGGAGCTACCGAGGGAGGTCGAACACACCGAACATGTGGAAATTTATAGTTTTGGGTTGTTTAGGGTGACTTGGGGTTAGATCTTCGATAGGCGCACACTAAGCAGTGCGGATGCAACGAACTGATAAATTCGAACTACCGGATTTCCAAAAGTGAAGCTGTGAAATTCGGAAATGCGGGCGAGCGACTTTCCACAATTGAAGCTGTGAAATTGGAGCTACCGCGGGTCCAGAATTGAAAGTGTGAAATTCGAAAATTAGAGGTATCGAGCTTTCGAAATTGGAGGTGTGAAATTCGTTTGAAAATTCTAGCTAGCGAGTTTCCAAAATTGAAGCTGTGAAATTGGAGCTACCGCGGGTCCAGAATTGAAAGTGTGAAATTCGAAAATTAGAGGTATCGAGCTTTCGAAATTGGAGGTGTGAAATTCGTTTGAAAATTCTAGCTAGCGAGTTTCCAAAATTGCAGCTACGAAGTCGAAAATTCCAGCTACCAAGTTTCCTAATTGTAGCTGTGAAATTCGTTTATAAACTAGAGATAGCGAGTTTCCAAAATTGAAGCTGTGAAATTCGGGCGAAAGGATTTCCAAATTTGTAGCTGTAAAATTTGAGCTAAAGGGTTTCCAAATTTGTTGCTGTGAAATTCGAGCTAAAGGATTTCCAAAATTGTAGCTATGAAATTCGAGCTAAAGGGTTTTCAAAATTGTAGCTGTGAAAATCGTTTGAATAATAGAGATAGCGAGTTTCCAAAATTGAAGGTGTGAAATTCGAGCTAAAGGATTTCCAGCATTGAAGCTGTGAACTTCAAAAGCACAAGCGACCGAGTTTCCAAAATGTAAATGCTGTGGAATAAAAACATGCAAGTACCTATATAATTCGCAAAATTACGTAAACCCCACCCTGTTCGAGTCACGCCAATATCCAAGTCGTATCTCATGCAATAATAACGGAACAGATAATCTTTTTATGTTACATGTAAAGGGCATCTCAAAATGACCTAATATTTTTACTTATCAATAAAACATATTATTTATTTGAAAAATACGAATATCTTAATTGTAATATTAGGTACAAACATAGAGGTTATGTGTGGGACACAATATCCGATAAATGGCCGCCTCGTCCCTGTTTGCAAACGTTGACTCTTTTGACGAAAGTTTCAATGACATTTCGGCATAATTGCAGACTAATTTCATAAAGGGTACGTCCAATTGCTTCCTTGAGCTCCGGAATGGTCTGTCGATCATTGGCATACAATTTTTCTTTCAAAAAACCCCAAAGAGAGAAGCGCAATGGCGTCAAGTCGCACGATCTTGGTGGCCAACTCACATCGCCGCGGCACGAAATAAATAACACGACCATGATACTTCGTCTGCAATAACTGCATTATTAAGTTGGCTATCATGTCACGATAACGAACACCATTGACGGTAACCGCATTTCCAGCAGCATTCTCGAAAAAGGACAGCCCAATCACCCCAACCCAAAATCCGCATCAAAGAGTGACTCGTGGTGGATGCATGGGAAGCTGTTGAATCACTTGTGGATCTTTGGTTCCCCAAATTCGTCAGTTTTGTTTATTTACGTAGCCACTAAGTTGAAAATGCGCCTCATCGCTGAAGATGATTTTCTTCGAAAAATACCAAGGATTTGTTGATACTCCAATATCCAATAGGCGAATGTACGGCGCTGCGTATGCACTGAGAAATCAATATATTTCTATGTACCAGGATTTGTTTACTATTAACAAATGATAAAGTTGGATATGGCGAAAAATATATATCTTCTTACAGTTAATAAATCATTTATTTGAGCCTCTGAATTGTCACAAATAAATATTTGGTAATAGTTAAGAAATTGGTACTTTGATGGAACATACCCGTTCTTAACAGCAAATAGATATGCAGTTGGTCTAACCCAATGCTTCGTATTAATATACTATAAATACCTGTTTCCTATAACTGAGGCGTTTATTCAATGAGATCAGTGAAAAAGTTGTCTAATCAAGATTCGTGTACCTTTTACCAAATGGATAAATCGAGAAAGTCATTCATTGATTGTCGGCAGATGAATGTGCAGTTGGATCAATGTAGCACTATAGTGCTAGTGGGCAAGTGTACAAGGAACAACTCTCATAGAAAATGAGAGTTGTTCCTTGCTACTTTTTGAGGACAAATCGCTGGACAACGATTTGTCCTCTACAAGTAGCAAGTCCGTTAATCGGAGGACAACAAAGATGGTAGCATCAATACGCCGTAGAGCAGGGAACAACTCTCATAGAAAATAGGCGGTCGACCGGTCCCGCGATCGACGTCTTGGCCACCCCTGCTCTAATGCACCCATTAATATTCTCTATATATATACTTTCGACAGTTTCCTAAAGATTTGGCAGGACCCACAAAACAAGCAAATCGATAATTGATGCCATCGGCGCAGAGAATAAATTCACGTTTTCACGGTCACAAACTGATGTCCTTTAGGTAAGTGGACATGCGGTCTCGCACAGTCTCCAGTGTACCTCGATTGTATCTACGTCGCGTCTGCGCACGAACCAGCTTGTGCGACAAAAGGCCATAGTAGCGTACAAAGTAAACGGTCTTGCCAAATGTACGACAATTATCTCTAGTACAGATTTGTTGACTATCAATAAATCATTATTTGAGACGAGTCGTCGATATTTTAACAGTTATTTGCTAAGTATTAAAAGGGCTAAATTTGATTCAACTGAAGATTGTTCAATTAGTACCAAATATTCATTTTGTGATAAGTGTACGACTGTTATCTCAAAGAACTACTGGACCACCATCTTAAATACAGATTTATTAATAGTTAATAAACCCTTAGTTGCGTTAAACAGAGTCGTTGTCGCGGCAACTATACTTTAACGGCCCCAAATCTAAATATATTAATTGTGAACAAATCTCTACTCCTTTGAACTGTATTATCATATCACAATTTCAACTCGTTATTCGATGACCATATAACCATCTACTGAGTTAACAGAAATAAAAGTGATCGAATAAATCATTCTTTTCGAAGAAATACTATGGCTATAAAATGTTGTCATGGGAAAACGAATATTTCTTAACGACTAACAAATTTTATAACAGTGAATCGATATTCTAATAAAAGTGCCAACTAAAAGTATTTCTTTACTATAAATAAACTGTTTTCTCAGTGTGGTCTGCTGGCTGTAGTTCTTCTGTCAATTTGATTTTGTGAGCATGCATATGCAGATCTTTCATTAAAATTCGCTGCACAGAGCATCTTGAAATGTTCAATTGCTGAGCACGATGGCGGATCGAGGTGGAAGGAGTTTCGTCGCACTCGCACTCACTGTGGCTATGTTTTCATTCGGCCGACCGGTGCGAGGACGGCCACTGATTTTCGCGGTCAGTATTGAACTCTAATCTCAAATTTTGTGATTAAATTCATCACAGTGTTGCCAGATAGTGCGTTATGATGCCAAAAGACGTGTTTAAAGACGTAAAGAAAAGATTAGTACTCTGTGTTAGCCACAAAAAAATGGCACGATATTTGAAATGTCAGGTCAATTTGAGACACCCTTTACTTCAATCTTCGAGAAGATGTCTCTCGCAACGATTAATCATTTTTTCTAAATATCACATCGAATTTTACACACACACACCCGCGTGGAAATTTCTTAGGGTGAGCCTGACCAGTATCAGGTCACGATCGGGGTGTGATACGGGTAACACCTATTACGGACATCCTAATCCTGCCCCGATCGGCCCGGAAGTATTTAGGCCCTAAATCAGGCTATACTAAAATGGCCCTACTAAAGCCGCCCCTGATAAGATCGTACTAAGGCTTTCCCCTATAGGGCCCTACCAAGGCTTGCCCTGATAGGCCCTACTAAGGCTTTCCATGATAGGGCCTTACTAAGGCTGTCCCTAATGTGGCCCTACTAAGGCTTCCCCCGATAGGGCCCCACTATGGCTTTTCCTGATGAGGCCATAAATAGGCTTGCTTTTCCTGATGAGGCCATAAATAGGCTTGCTTTTCCTGATGAGGCCATAAATAGGCTTGCCCTATAACTGCCTCAGCAGTTGATAGATGCACATAACTTCTTATTTTCCACATGGAAACTTCGATTTTACAGCATCGTAGCTTCGGAGTTTCGATGCATTCCTAAATCCTATTTTTTAAAAAGGTGCTATAGGTCACAACAAAAACGTTATGCCACTCGGATGCGCGTTAGAAGATTTCGGCAGCTTTGTAAAGCGAAGAGAGAGAGAGAGAAATTTTATATATATATAAGATTTATTTCAAAAATCTATAGCATGTTATTCGATAAACCTCTTTAATTGTCACAATGATATTAACTAATTGATATACTTTATGTGATACAACAAGTAATTATAGGAATTCATTTGGTCTCTTATGCCATCTCTGGGACCAAGATGGTACAAGCTCTCGGTAGCATAGGGGCAGCATGCGTAGTTTTGGGTAGGTAGGTACGAGGTTCGATTCCCATATAGGCGGAATATTTTCTTCGAACAAAAACATTTCAGCAGGCCGGGCAATGACGAATTATGATACAAAATCATTGTAGTGGAACTCTAAATTAAGTGGTTCATTCCATTTTGGATTTTTAAAATATTATATAAATTTCTTTCTGATTAAGCAACCAGGTCAGGCCCATATGTGACACAACGTTATATTTCCTAGTAGGGCCCTTTCAGGCTGCCTTATTAGAGCCCTACCAGGGCAGTCAGGCAACCTGATCGGGTCCTGATTTGGGCCCCATCAAAATTTTTACGCGGGCAGACACACACACATTTATATTTGTTGCAGGATCCCGCGTAGAAATTTTGATGGGGCCCAAATCAGGGGCCGGTCAGGTTGCCTGACTGCCCTGGTAGGGCGCTAATAAGGCAGCTTGAAAGGGCCCTACTAGGAAATGTAACGTTGTGTCACATATGGGCCTGACATGGTTGCCTGATCAGGCCCCTATCAGTATGCCTGATCAGAAAGAAATGCATATAATATTTCAAAAATCCAAAATGGAATGAACCACCCAATTTAGAGTTCCACTACAATGATTTTGTATCATAATTCGTCATTCCTGCAGAAATGTTTTTGTTCGAAGAAAATATTTCGCCTATATGGGAATCGAACCTCGTACCTACCTACCCAAAGCTAAACACGCTGTCCCTATGCTACCGAGTGCTTGTAAAATCTTGGTCCCAGATATGGCATAAGAGAGCAAATGAATGCCTATAATTATTTGTTGTATCACATAAAGTATATCAATTAATTAATTTCATTGTGACAATTAAAGAGGTTCATCGAATAACATGCTATAGATTTTTGAAACCGAACCTTATATATATATTTCTATATAATTCCTCTTTCTTTCTTCGCCTTACAAAGCTGCCGAAATCTTCTAACACGCATCCGAGTTGAATAACGTTTTTTGTCGTGACAGTCCATAACACCTTTTTTAAATAAAATTCAGGAATGCATCGAAACTCCGAAGCTACGATGCTGTGATATCGAAGTTTCCATGTGGAAAATAAGAGGTTATGTGCATCTATCGACTGCTGAGGCAGTTACAGGGCAAGCCTATTTATGACATCATCAGGAAAAGCAAGCCTATTTATGGCCTCATCAGGAAAAGCCATAGTAGGGCCCTATCGGGGGAAGCCTTAGTAGGGCCTATCAGGGCAAGCCTTGGTAGGGCCCTATCGGGGAAAGCCTTAGTAGGATCTTATCAGGGACGGCTTTAGCTTTTAGCAAAAAAAAAAAATTACTTGTGTTGCCGAAATATGGAAACTTCGCGGACATTGAGGTTGGCAACAATACTCTTCATTCGCCAGCCACAGTTTGTAATTTTCCATCAAACCTTGATGGTTCAATATTGAATATATATGGTTTACGATGGACAAGATGGGGTTGCTTTCTCTAAAGTTTTATCAAGGTTTACTTTGTGTTAATCCGTTGTTAGAAATGGTTTATCTTGGCGTTAAATAGCCAAAAACTATTACATACATTAAACTTCTTTTGCCTCTGGTGTTTTGTGGTAAAGAAATTTCAAAAAATTCGTAAAAACTCAGTATAATCTAGACAATTACATATATTTTTTTTCAATTAATCCTGGATTGTGGCTAACGCTCCAACCTCTTCATAGTGTTAGAAATGCAACATAAATAATAACATAATAAATTTGGATTAAATTATAAAATTAATTAACCAATGACAATAAATTAAGATTCAGATAATCGAGAATGAACATTTGAATATTATTTCGCTCTCGGAACTCTCGAAAATTGATAAAAGCTCTCTCTAGTCCTACAAACTACATAAAAATTATTATTTTTTCCACGTATAGCGATGAAAAAATATCTGTTACTCTTGTCATAGATTATAATTGTTTTCCGATAACCGCGGGAAAAAATCATCTTATGATTATGCCGATGAGCATACGAAAGCTACGCAAGCTCCGCCCTCTGCACGTCATGTACTTCCCCCACCACGCGGTTGTTGCCTCGCACGCACATTCGCGCAACTCTTTTCGTCGTATATATCCCGGCGCGGGGGAATGGGGATCACTAGACGTTATCAGCGTAGCCCGCCCGTGTTGTGCGACATTCGAGGCTTTTATTTGAACGACCGCGCGCGCACGTGCGGAAAATGACAACTGAAGAACTCGACTTTTTAGGGTTCCGTTGCGTGCCGGTAACCTTCGCAATTTGGACGTTTCCGGTCGCGACCGGTAGAGCTCCGTAGCGCTCAGTATTTATCACCGATCTGACTGCCCGGGAAAAAAAGTTCATGTCTGAGTGGATATGTTCATATATGTTTCAGATATTGTCATTTATGTATCAGATATATTTATATCTGACATTTTACAGTATCATATATGATTATGTCTGATCATATTCCACATCACATATGCATATATAAGATCATATCTGATCAAATACAGTATCTGGCCTGACCATATATGAACTCATATCTGTTTATATCTGGCTAAGTACCAAGGCGAGTAGGTACCGTAAATTCGTATCTCAACATACATGATGTGATATGTGAACGTATCTGTTCGTATAAGATCATATCCGATCAAATACGGTACAAGACTCTGCTATGTAGATCTCATATATGTTTTTATCTGGTCAGGTACCAAGGCGAGTTGGCAGTGTGAAACCATATCTGAACATATATGATGTGATATATGAGCAGGCACGTTCATATAAAATGTTATCCCATCAGATACCAAACCTGGAAAATATACGAAGTCTTATACACTCATACCTTATCGTATATGCAGTTCAGTTGTTCACACATGAAAACATCTGAATATATGAAACGATATATGAGGATATGAGACGATATCCGATCAGATATGGCACCTCACCTGACTGTATTATATGTGATCATGTGAGTTACTATAATATTGTTAATTATTAACACCTCAAGTGATGACGTATTAATAACCCCGCTCTAAATATGTAAACATTTTAATATCTTCGTGACTGCACTAACAAGATTTGATCTGTGTCAGCAGGGTAAGATTTGCTCTGATATAGTCGGAGTCATACCTGGTCTGATAGTTCAGATAAACTATGATTCTATCATATGGGCAGGTCTATTGTTCATAGATGTCCAGGTCTACTGGGATACACGGTATTTTATGCTTATACGGACAGACAGATCTCGTCCAATAAGATTAGATTTGCCTGACATGATCAGATCTGGCCCAATAAAATCAGATCTACCTGACATGATCAGATTTGGCCCAATAAAATCAGATCTCGTCTGACAAGATCAGATCTTGCCTGGGGATTGGATCTGGTCAGACCTGTTGCGATATGGACGGGTCTGCTCTTAAAATTTTTAAAATGGCTCTGATATGATTATACATGCTCAGATATAAGCATACATGATCTGTCATGACACTGCATGAATAGATATGGCCATTTTTCTTGTCTGATCATATCTGATTCTACAGATATGATTCAGATATATTCAGATATGAACTTTTTTTCCCGGGAATGTAAACTTTTCAGTGAAAAAACGCGGTATTTCCGGTGATGCGAAAAGAAACTATACATCGAAAAAAAATCCTCTATCCAAGCACTGCCTTTTGAAATACAAGAGAACCTCGTAAAGTTTGAAGTTGATCGATCGATTTAAGCCGATCGACTTAAAATGTTCAGAGAATATTTTTTTGAAGTGTTATATTTTGAGAATCCGTCGGAAACCAAAAATTGATTTCTTTAAAAATTTCAACTAGGCGTAAGCTCTTAAGAGGCGATACCTCTTAGCTCTTGAGATACCTTTAGGCGAGAAAAAATGCTGACTTTCATGATTTTTTTTAAGGAAAGATTACTCGACCATTTGTGGGACTTAGGGTATGTTTTATCACTATTTTTGGCTGTTAATGGTATTTTTCTTATTAATTTTTTAAAATGGCGGAGGTATGGTACGGTTTCCTAGAAGGTTGCGGAGAATGTTGTCAGACGGCGTGACATGTAGCGTCGGCAGGATTAATCTGAAAAAAAAAACAACGAAGATTTTGCTTTCGTTAACACTCATACGGAGAATATGAACCAAGAAAAAGTGAGGAATGTTGAAAATCGATGAAATGCGTACACTTTGAAATGAAAAGATTGAATTTTTCAGACGAAAATGGCTACATTTTGCAATAAAAAAATCTTTTATTTTATTTTCAAAAACACTTAGGGTCATGTTTTAGACAATAAGGTTCAAAAGATTTATACAAACTTCATAAAAATCGGTCAATTTCAAAGATTGATAAACCATAATACCATGTAACAGCCAAAAGTAGTAATAAAACATACGCTAAGTCTCAAAAATGGTGAAGAAATGTTTCCTTTAAAAAAATCATAAAAACCAGCAAATTTTTTCCTCGCCTAAAGGTCCCCTCCCTAAGATAGAAAACGGTTTTTCTTGAACTATACGGAAAACCTGTTTTTGTAAATATGTAGAGACTGTATCTTTCACAGTAACCTTGGTGCCTAACCATCGATGCGATATGATCTTAAAACCCATTCCCGGCATGCACACGAGCCACCGAAGTACCCGCAAGCGAAGCCGCAGGCGAAAGCTATTTGTAAACAAGTATCCCGCGCTAATTTATTTTTGACCCAAACAAATCGCGCTACTTGGTTATTGAGATTATTTTTTACCAAGCAACGAAGCACATTTTCTCATAAAAAATCGTAAATTTTGCAGCGGTTAAGGTAGTTCTGTAGGTACACGTATTAGCCAAAAGATTCGGTCGAAGCGTATAGTAACATCCAATGCCTATACGATGTTGTTGGTTGTACATTTTTGACAGAGCTTGTTCCCTCTATATGTCCCACACATTCGCACCTCGTGCCTAGATAGGTCTCATACTCGTATAGAGAGCGGCGCTGTAATCGTGGCAACAGCGTGATTTTCCAGCAGTCATAGCGTTGAGCTTCCTACGATCCGTCTTTCGTGAAATATTTTATATAAATAAAAAAAGCGTGAAAATGTCAACGCAAATGCGATACAAAGGAAAGTTTACAAGGAAAGAGACGCTTGCTGAAAGACTGAAAGCTGTGGTAGCCATGTGTCGTGCAAATGCGGCTAAACGCGATGAGAATAACCATAACCTCAACGATCAGCAACAAAAATTCGCTGTCGAAGGACGTCGGATCGTGGATTTACAACATCTTGCCGACAGTTTCAATTGTATTCGCTGTAACAAAAACAAAAACATGGATAAATTGAACAAATCAAATTTGTTTGCAGAATGAAATTATTTCACATCCGTTTCAGAATTACTAGAACTCGGGGAAAAAACACGCTTCGAGTTCCCAGACCACGCGCCGATCAGCTGGCTGCAGCGTACACTGTTGCCATTCCGTTACAGATGGTTGGGCCCGAGTTTGGTGTGGAATAAAATTACCACTTTTCAAAAGTTGCTAAATAACTAAACGGTTAAAGTTTGTCATTTTAAAAAAATCAATTCCACAATAGTACTGCGTACACGTGTGTTTTCATTTTGAAATCCTAAGATCCGTTTGAAACCTATATCGAGAAATGCGAGCCAACTCCTATCGGTTCACGTGTTAGGTATAGGGATCGCGTACAGAAATACCCATATTCCATTGTAATTATCTCATGAAGTAAACGGTAAAGCGAATTAAATTTTTGGGCATCAGTCCATGAAGGTCATATCTACACCATACTTAGATTTCAGCCAATTCCTAAGATTTGACCAAAACTACAGAGCTACCTTAATATCTCACGCTGACACATCCACTGCGCTCATTAACGATAAAATTCCACCTCTGTGTAAAATTTCCGGATCGAATGTTTTTTTATTGCCCTCGAATACAAAAGTGTCAAAGTTGAACTTTTACGGGCCGTATCTGCGCGTAACGCAACGATCACGATCCTTTATAACTCATCAGTCAAGCACGTTCGATCGTCCTGAAAACTGGCGCTGTTTGGTTATGGAAACAGCGCCACCAGTGACCACCGTTACCCCGTAGGCCCGCGGAACGCCAAGTGCACGCACACACGCGTATTTCGGACCGTGGGTGTGGTGGGCGCGCTCCCATTGGCCAACGCGATCAGGCGCGATAGCGTGGGTCTTCGCTATGCACACGCACGTTTCACGAGCTATTACTACGAGAGCTCGTGACGCGCGCGCACGCGACTCACGTCGAGCGAGAAATTGTGGGCGTGGCCTGGGCGCCCGCGGAGGCGCGGCAGGCTGAATCTCACGCTCCATTGTGGATGCGCGCAAATCAGTCGTCGCGTATATAGCGCCTCAACGCCCACTTATTCGGTCTCGCTGGCGCCTCGGAGAGAGCTATGAGTGCGTGACGACTCACGCGAGTCGAAACGTTCCCGTTGTGCTTGCCATATACACAGGACGCTCACATTTTACCTGATGACAGCGATAACAGTGATGTTTCGCCTCACGGGGCAGCAAAGGGAATCCACACTTTCTTTGTACTTGGAGCACGGTTTGACATACAGGCCTGGGAACTTGTGGGGTGGCGAGTGACCCAGATAATGTGGCATGGCGGTAGTTCTTGCTTTTGCCACCTGAAGCGCTGCTACCTAGGGGTGAGCCAATCAAACGCAGGCCCAAACAGCTCTGCAATGGAACTGATTTTTCGGAAAAAACAATATTTTTAAGAGCGATATGAATGGAAAATTGTTTTTTTTTTACTAGGGATCCTATGGTGGGAATGACAATTATTATTTCAGTAGACTGTGTTGCTAGTATGTTCGAACTCTTGTTATTTTTTCAGTTTGGTCTTTGGCCATTGGAGTAGATGGGACATGGGGTATGAACAATTTTTGTTCTCTTTTTTCTTTATAATTAAACTGTTTCTTTCTCTCAGTAGATTATATTCCTCGTTTGTACAACTTTTATTTTTATTTTTGCTTTCTTTATACCGACAACCGGGATAACTTTGGGACTAGGGGTACAACTACGGGACATCGCGTAATATTCGACTTTTGAATTTCCCACCAACACCATGCCTTATGAATTCGCCTGCAATAACCGCTACTGCCATACGCTGGTATGTGCTGGTACCTCAGCGGCAAATATCTGAAGCTGTGCCGACGTGTCCCAAAGTTACCCAAAATTCTCCCAAAGTTATCCCGGTTTACGGTAATGTTAAGACGGAATGACACCTCATCGCGGTCGGTATGGTAGAACAATTATAGATTCCCAAAATCTCTGAAACGGCTCTTCAGATCCCGTCGAAACTTTGCCAAACGACGTCAAATAGATAGACGAACAGCTGTCTGCCCCTCAAATTTTCTGTTTTGGATTTTTTTAAATCAGATTGACTTATGATAAGCCAATCTACGTTTTTTTTCTCAAATTCAGAAAATTTGAGGAGCAGACGGCTGTTCGTCTATCTATTTAACGTGGTTTGGCAAAGTTTCGACGGGATCGGAAGAGCCGTTTCAGAGATTTTTGGGTATCTACAATTGTTCTACCATACCGACCGCGATGAGGTGTCATTCCGTCTTAATGAGAACTTAGAAACAAATATCATGGAAGAGGAATAAAAAAAGAAATAAACGCATTGTGTATGTTTAAAAGGAATCGTTTTTAAAAATTGTTTTGCGAGGTTAGCGACTTTGTTTTTCTTTTTACATCGAACTGTTTTTGCCGTTTTTCCATTTCCGACGCAATTCTTCGTCCTCCGGAACTTTAAACACTGAACACTTTCTAGTATCGTTCTTAAAACTTTTCCAACAGTTCGGTACGATGCACGCTTTCGGCATTTTTCGAAATCAATAGATCCTTTGCTTTCTTTCGACACTACAAAGAAACACGGTAACACGATTCAGATACTTTGAGAGAACTATCTCCTGCTGTATATCTATATCTACAAGACCCCTACGTGCCAGCGCTTTCAGTGGATGAATGAGGAACTAAGTTCTTGCCTCACTAACGGTGCCACTTCCCACCACCAGGGGGCTGGCACCTCCTCTGCCTTACCGTATATAAAAATGCTACGCTCGTGACCGCTTTATTTAGTCCTACCTCTCCCCGTGGCGCTAGTAGGTCACTGAAAGTATTGTTATTGCGCAGGCGCGAAGCCCACACGGCGTACTTAACCACCCAGACGCCGAAAATGACTATATTGACGTTTGGAGTTTAAGCCGCGGTCCGGAATTGATGAAATTACCGAAATTACTTATACTCGTGGGCTAATGCCGTGTGTTGTGCACGGTTGCACCTCAAGGTACCCACGTAATCCTGAAAAGGTGCATTCTTCACTCGCATTCGAAGCTTTGTAAAGTCTTCGAATTATATATGTGCGTGTGTGTATAAATACATAGCCCCTGCGCGCGCATCAGGATTGTTCGAGACCAACTAGCGCTGCGAGTGGCAGAGTAGGACACTACAAACAGATGATATTTTGCGTAGCAAAAATTCTGAAAGATGCCAGCCCCCTCCCCACCACGCAAAAACGCCGGAGTTTCTGGATCTGTATGTAAGACCGTGACTTGGAGGTTTTGTTTCGAGACAGCATTTTTCTCCGGACGCTATTCAAGATGGCGGCGTAGCGGTCGGAATACAGCCTTTGTGGGAGATCGATGTTTTTTTTTGTCCCTGCATTTTTATTGATCGGTCTTCCACTGAATTATCGGCTCAATATTGAGACAAAGCAGAACATCGTGTTTAAAAACGTCTAAAAATCAACATTATTTTGGAACTTCGCTACCGACTCCCCCGCCAGTATTTCCGTCCCTCGAGCCACAGATCGCCAAACGCGATAGGTCATTTTGCACGAGGGACTGAGCGCTCGGGTCTCGCGTTTCTTCGCGCTTCAATGACAATTGGCTCGCTTCACCGCGTCCGCGAGCCAACACACACCACGTGCGCGCGTTGCTGCCGCGCTCTCACAGCGTACCAACGTTCGGCAAATTTATCGTAGAACTCGCTGCGGCAATAACAAAAGTAAAACAGTATATCGGAAAATAAAAGCCGGTTGATTTAAACACCAGAAAATGAATGCCCTCGCGCTTCTAAATTGTAACTTTTCATGCGCATAAGCAGGTCGAAAATTTCGTTCGTGTGTACGTTGGGAATTACACAAATTTGGAGGAGGTTGGAGCAGTCCAGTCAGGGCAAATTACGGTTTATGATTTTTTTTTCTCAATGAACCTCAAAAAATGCATACGAGGTATAGATTTATTCTGTAGATGCTAATTTTTCAGAAAATATATAATTGAAGGTGAAAACTATGCATTTTCATATTTTTATTACGTAAATAAGAAGTTTTTTAAAAAGCTTTGCAAAAAGTTGTGTAAATAAAACTCGATACTAACTACGTAAATAAGAAAAACTTTTGTGTTACTACCACACTGAGAACACAATATATTTCTATTCACCAGGATTTGTTAATTATTAACTAATGGTAAAGTTTGATATGGCGAAATAAATATCTTCTTACAGTTAATGAATCGTTCATTTGAGCCTCTAAATTGTCACAAATAAAGTTTTTGGTAATAGTTAAGAAATGGGTACTTTAATGGAACATACAATTTCTTAACAGCCAATAGATATACAGTAGGTCTAACCCAATGCTTAGTATTAATATACTATAAATACTTGCTTTCTATAACTTAGGCGTTCATTTTATGACCTAAGTAGAACAGTTGTTCCAGATGTAAAGGATAGTTCAGTGATCGATATTTTATATTCGCACAATTCAAGATTCGTGTATAATTACCAAATGAATATTTGAACAATCATTAATTGATTGTCGGCATATGAATGTGCAGTTGAATCAATGTAGCCCAATAGTGCTAGTGTGCAAGTGTACGATGCAAGGAACAACCGTTGACAGTTCATTTCGATTGTTTAATAACTCTCCGTGCGTAGCTATTTCTCTAATTTAATGATCTGTATTTTGATAAAACCAACAGAAGTGTACCATAAGTAATTGATTGAAAACAGTTTTTTTTAATAGAACTGTATTTACACGAGTAGAAACAAAGCTTCACATTTTTCCGGCCACAAACTGATATCCTTTAGGTAAGTGGACACGTAGTCACACCCAGTGTACCTCGACCCAAGTGCAGATTTGTTAACTATTAACAAATCATTATTTAAGACGAGGCATCGATTTTTTGAAAGTTATTTTCTAACTATTAACAGGGCTATGATAAATTCAACTGAAGATTTTTTAATCATTACCAAATACTTAGTTTGTAATAAGTGTAAGACTGTTGCCTCAAAGAACTACCTACTGGGCCAACATCTTAAATACGGATTAATTAATAGTTAATAAATCCTTATTTGCGATAAATAAAGAAGTTGTCGCGTCGACTGTGTGACTGCTGGCTCAAATACAGCCGAGATAATCGTTTCGAATAAAGATCAGTTGATTGTTGTGACATGTTCATTTGCATTGAACACAGGATAGTTGCGGCAATTATACATTAACGGCCCCAAATCTAAATATATTGATTATGAACAAATCTCCACTCCTTTGAACTGTATTACCATATCACAATTTCAACTCGTTTTTCGATTACCATAAACATCTACTGAGTTAAGAAAAATAAAAGTGATCAAATAAATCATTCGTTTCAAAGAAATACTATGGCTATAAAATGTTGTCTTGAGAACACGAATACTTCTTAACGACTAACAAATTTTGTAGCAGTTAATGAATATTTGAATAAAGGTGCGAACGAAATATATTTCTTTACTATAAAGAAACTGTTTTCTCAGTGCAACTTGAAAAATTATAAGATTATCGATTATTATTGTGAAGAAAAAAAACTGCGTCAGCAAATGTTCTATACAACTAAGAATGAAATTTTGAGTAATTTATAATTATGGCTATTTATATTTATGTCACGAAATTATTTATTATTACCATTAATTAATACTTAGTGTTGACACGGCATCTTCGCGGGCATTGGGGTTGGCAGCAATGCTTTTTATTCACCAGCCTAGATTCGTAATCATCCATCAAACTTTGATGGTTCAATATTGAATATACTTGGTTTACGAGGGGCAAGGTCGGGTTTTTTTTTCTAAATGTTAACCAAGGTTCCGTTGGCGTTAATAGGGAATCGGTCAACTTTTCAGAAAGTGTTTAAAAATAACCATAATGGATATTATATATAGCTATAAAAAAGTTAATAAAAAGATAAAAGTTATTCTATATAAATTCTATATAAAATTCTATAAAATATAAATTAAATCGACCCGCGGCGAAACCCGTCCGCTCACCACCCTTCACTGAAAAGGAATGGGGGTAAGGCGTCACTCCGTTGCGTGGTTTAAAAATAGGGGATAGTTGAAATTTCCGGCCGGGTCAAATTGACCCCCCCCCCTTCACTGATCGGGTTAAGTACCTAGAACTATGTCTGCAAGTTATTTTAAAAAAATTGCCGCGCAAACGTTACACCAGGCCATCTCAGAACGCGTGACGTCATATGTGTGTAAACAAACGACAAGCTAACCTCGAAATCAAGTGCAAGGTCTTATTTCTTACGTTTTTGTGAAGTTTGGTGTTCCTGGTTAAATCCTGGCTCCACGTCAAAACATGTAAACAAGAGACGAAAACGTAAACAAGAGAGAAAAATACGCGCATTAAAACGTATACACACGAATGACGTCATACGCTGTGATTGGTGTTTCGTTTGCGGTGAAGAACAGATTGAAAATATTCGAATTATTAGATTTCATTTATTGATTTAAAAATATAAATCATTATTATTCAATAAAAATATTAATGGAAAGATTGTTTTAATGATATGAACATTCATTCTAACTACATTTTAGATTTTTTCTGATTACTGTCCGATTGCCCATTCATCGTTAGGAATGGTTTATCTTGGTGCTAAATAGCCAAAAAAATTACATCACTCGTAGCGTGAACGTCTTGCCCATCTAACCGCACGTAAAAAATTACATACATTAAAATATTATTTATCTCTGGTGTTTGATGGAGGAAAAATTTCAAATAATTCGCCGACCGTATAGTCTAGATGATGATGTATATTTTTCTTAAATGTAATCTTGGATTGTATCTAACGCTCCAACGTCCTTAGGGTAGTACTAGCGGATTGACTAGTCAACAAAAAATCTATAAATTATCGAATCTAACAAAAACGAAATATAATGTATTCGGGTATAATAATAAACATGATACAGAAAATAATTATTTGAGGAGTGCATGTGATAACTGTTTTTATTATAGTATGAAAATGATATGACTTGAGTTGTTACAGGCCGCCATTTCATAATTCTGGCAATATTCGTGGCAACGCTGTATTCAGGCGCTTTCGATACATGTCAAGCATGTGTTTGTTTACCGTATGTGTAATCGTGTGTTGTAGTGCATGTGTAATGTGCATATTGTAACGAGAGAGAATGCAAATGCGGCTAGCAAACGCAAAAATGAGTCGATTGAATCGATGATATCTGCTCGAAATTTCCCGTAACCTATATTTTTTATGGAACATACGTGACCGCGACAGTTTTCTTGTTCGTCGCTTTTCGCATAGCTCTGATCTAATCGGGAACTATTATTATTTCCGTTCCAAAGTTCGATCCGCACGGATTCCCTATATGGTGCGGGTTAAATGCATTGATTTCGTGAATTAATTACTATTGTATTCAGCTGGTAAAGCCTGCAGAGTTTTCGCGGACGTCATTTTTTATGGCTACAGCATACGAAAAAATCGATGTTTTTTCTAATGAGGAGCTTCGTGCACGTACTACCTTAGTAATGAAGATGTTTTCTACAAAAAAAAGCACCTCCCTCTCAAATCGAAGGTTTCGTCACGCTCGTCCCGATGGACTTCCTCGAGATAAGCGTGCACACGTACTATTATACCCAGATAATCGTATTTAATGTGCATAGTTCACACGGAACAGTTTATGCGCGTACGAGGTGCGAGTTACTCTAGTGAGAAATGGTTTATGGGATATTGAGTATGAAATGAGCAAAGGACGTTTCACATCGCGAAGCAGGGAATTATCTGGCTTCGAGCCCAAACATTCTAAATTTACGTTATAGAGAGATAGAGAAACAGAGACAGAGCAAGCGAGAATGCCAAGCTCACGTTTTATAACTTGGAAACTCTTGCGCGTATGCGCGTCCAGGGGGAGACGGGTGCTTGAAGATGTACTCACGCACGCAAAGGGGCGTGCTCCCGTTCTCTCGAGGCAAGTTCAATTTTCCGAGAACTGTAAGGGAAAAAAATACCGCCGCACCAGCTCGCGATGAAAAATGTTTCTAACCTGACTGTTACGAGAATTATTGTATTTATTATTTTTTATATTACCACAACGGGGTGAAAAATGATCTGACACGGACGCTCGTAATTCAAGGATAAAGTTCGGAACGAAAAGACGGGAAGTGAGTGGCAGCATTGAAAAGCCGTTCGTCGCGCGAGTTGCGTTGTAGATGTCTCGCGAGAGAGCGCCCGCGTATGTAGTGCACCGCGAGGGAGCCACGCACGCAAAGCTTCGTTTAGCACGTAATATAACGCTGCCAGATAGCTATTTATAGGTAAATGCGCACGCGCAAACGTATATCTCGAGCGCGCTTGTTCTATGGCGAGAGTAGCACAAATTAAAATTGCATACGTACGTATGTGTACTCGAGTTGATTGCACGAAGCCTTTCAGGTCAAACGAACGTTCGCGCGGATATTGGGTGGGATTTTCGTTCTTTGTTGCGGCTATGAGGGGATTACGGATCAAGCTGTCGATGAAAATCGACGGGTACTCAATTCTTTACACGTATGGGTAGGGGAAACCGACCAGAGTATGGACGAATGAAACTTTAGGATTCTCAGATGAACTGTAAAATGAAAATATGACAATTTATTTTTTCATTGCTGTAGCTAACAAAAGACATTATACTGATAGAAAATAAATATTCAAGGTAATTGAAACAAATAATATTGGAGGAATTGATAAATAAGTAAGGAATTGACTAATTCGTGAGAGAATGGACGAAATTACCAGTAAATGGATGATGGTGTAGATGAACGCTGTAAAGAATAACGATCTATTTTTATTAAATGCTAGGTTGGAAGATCTTGTGTTGCACAAAAATTATAATATTCTTATACATATGAGTATTATATTTGTTATTACAACTTCGTAGAATATACACAAAGCTCTTTTACATCTTAACGTGACAACATTTCATTAAATGTATGGAGGCTGGGGACGATAGAAAACGGGTCAAATAAAACAAGTTGAATAACTCGAAGATGATTATTGATAGCAGTGGCTCCCCAAGGGGGGAAGGAACTGCTTTGCATATCGGAACCTGGCGCTTAGTTCACGCCGCCGCTCTGAGGACATTTTATGTGGGTACAA
Source organism: Ophion ellenae (assembly GCA_963210295.1). Classification (NCBI taxonomy): domain Eukaryota; kingdom Metazoa; phylum Arthropoda; class Insecta; order Hymenoptera; family Ichneumonidae; genus Ophion; species Ophion ellenae. The sequence goes on along the minus strand of OY723393.1, from coordinate 15,173,293 downwards.
CGCTTTTTCGACACAAAAATTAAGTTTTTTTTATTACTATTATTTTGCGTATTGCTACAAAACTATTGTTCCTTCTTCAGCGTTGTTTATAATCATCATTACTATGAATTAGTGAGTTTATTGTGGTCAGCACCTACCTACAACATTTAGGTTCTTTGTTATTCGATAAATTATTTGAAGCGAGGGTATGGGGGCACTTGAAACAAACGGTTCGAGATCAATTGAAACGTGTTTCTATTGACCCCGAACAAACATTTTACACAAGCGAGTTTTCCAAATATTGTTTTTTTTTAGATACCGAGAAACCGTCGCGATCTCGAGATCACAGCTTTCTCGCTGCGATTTCGAGATCGCGAAGGTTTTAAAAATTGTAAAAAAAAATCTTTTTTTTAATTATAAAAAGGCATATGAAGCTGCCAAAAAATATATATAATAATAAAAATATGAAAACGTTAAATAGGTTTAGGAAAAAGAGAAAGTCAACAATATACACCAATGCCCCAGAAAAAGAAGAGGTCAGGAAAGAGACTGAAGAGAAAGACCGCAGAAAACATGTTAAGAGAGTAAAAAAGAACCTCGGGGAAAAAATAAAGAATAGAGCAAGAACAAGAATAAACGTCAAAATGAAGAGTTTTCTACAGATGATGAATCTGAAAAATACTTGTGTCTAGTTTGCGTGGAAAGTTACATCCACAGCAGGCCACGAGAAGGCTGGGTGCAGGCTGTGGACACACGAAACTTGAACAGCCGGTGATCTGATTTATTCATGTCATAATTGTGAATCCGAATAATGTTTATATTTGAGTGTTGGGAGCAATAGGTCTTTGTTGATTTCCTAGAAGTTGATAAACATTAAATAAAAACTTTTAATAGTGTTGTTTTTAAATAAGTCGATCTCATTGAGTAGCTCGGTAGTAAGAACTACTGTTCTCTGCTCTGACTGATAGTCATTAACGAATAAACACTTGTGAGTCTGATAAATGTTTATATTACAATTGTCTTTGGACTAACAGGTTATTGTTGATTAGTTTATAAATGTTAGGTTGAATTAATAGGAGACAAAATATTAATATAACGTTGATTTATCTCTATGTTGATCTCATTGAGTACCTCGCTAATAGCAAAAACTATTTTCTGACTGATTATCTTTAGTAAATTAAAACTAGGTAAGTAAAATAATATTGAAACACCTCAATATGCCTTCGGTGATACCAAAACTGGAATGAAAAACAATAAAACCGATTATTTTAATTAAAAGTGTATTTTATTCACAACAAACATACTTTATCACTTCATACACATCATTGACAGTACCTGGGTTTAGTAGAAACATCAGTTCAATCAGCTGAAAACACCTGTTTCAACTAACCCCAGGCACCGTTTCGATTGACCCCGACACAGGGTCAAATGAAACGTTTTCCAATAGTTTCTAAATAGCTTCTACCTAAGTTCAGGGCATATTAGAAACAAAATCAATAATGCTATCATATAGCCAGATAATCTAGGTATCATTACCAAACAGATAAGGTATAAAATACAATCACACTAACCGATTTTATCAAAAACGTTCCAATTCACCCCAGCTTCCTCTACACAGTCATCTCTTAACAATAATTCATTTTCCAATTTTCAGCAGACGAGCTAGATTTTTTTACTCTGGTTTGAGAATTAGCAGAACAGAGCCCATATGTCCATTTACTGGAAAGAGATTATAAAACAGCACCAGTGAATAAACACGTATAATTCTGACCTATTATTACGAATTTATTTGAAATTTCCTTATTAAATCAAAGATTGATTCTATCTTAATTAATGAAGGTAATCCTTACCCTTAAGACTCATATAAATTATTGTTTTCGCCTTTAGAATACCTACTACGCAAAGCCGTATCGTAGCTAGCAATAAGTTGTGCGGCGCACACGTACCACAAAGTGGAAGAATTCCGTGTGGCATCAAAATTCGATATTAAAATGAAAAATCGGTTTTAACGACACCTGTGATTTTTTTGCTGAATTATAGTGATTCCAGTTTTTTTTTGCGACGATTTATATTCTTGACTTGTATACAGTCTTATTCGATCCCCGAAGGGTGACAAAGGCTTCCGTTCTCCTCTCTCCTTCCTTCCTCATATTCTTTACTTATTTTCAATATAAAGCAACTTTCGTCCATTCACTAGTCGTTTTACCCTATATTGGGAAAATAAGATCGCAAAGTTTTCGCCATTAGGTCCACTGCATCGTTTTCGAGAGAAAAAAACAAATACACTGATAAAAAACATTTATTGAAATCAACGGAATGCGTATATTTGATCGTATTTTATCTGAATTAACTAACACTTTGTAATGGCTAGGTTTTTTAAAATCCAATTCTACTATTCCAGAGATTTGTTCGAAATATATTCTTATTTAAATCACCATTGGATAATAAAAAATATATATTTTAAATAAATTTGATATTTGATATTATTTAGACTTAAAAGTATCCCTTGCAGAAATTGTCGTAGGGATCCGATTGGATTTCTATACTAGTCCCTACGTCCTGATAAGCATCCAATGGGTGAAGGGCGTCGCCAGCTAATGGGCCGGGGGGGGGGGGGCAAGATGGGAAAGGGAGGGTGAGGAAAATATGCATTTGAGACCTTCACATACATTTTACCGAATCTCTATTTGGGAGGGGGGGGGGGGGGTAGCTGCCCTCCTGCCCCCATTGGCGACGCCCTTGTAATGGGTAAGCGCATTGGAGCGTACATTGGATTCTCATCGGGATTCCCCATTGGATTGTACAAACCCAATTTGAATCATAAAGGATTCCCACATTATCGAACAGAATCCGAAAACATTCTCGATGGTCCCCATCGCATTCTGTACGGTGTATTTTCTAATATATATATATATATATATATATATATATATATATTACAAAATGAGTACAAAAAGAGTGGATCTTAAAAACGTATAAATCGTATCTTAAAAAGTGAAAATCGCTTAAAAAGTATATCTTAAAAATCGACTTAAATGAGATCACTGAAAATCTACTTAAATTATCGTTTGTTATTTATTTTACTGCACTTCGACATATAATGTCACCACACACGTACACGCTTACGAAAGGTGCAGGTTATGTTTCAATACGCCGATTTTTTTCGCGTCACTTTTCACATATTTTCGATCCGAGCGTGGTAAGAATTCTCAAATGGCGTTCATTGGAGAACAGTGCAAAATCCAATTAGATCCCAATGAGGACTCCCTATATGCGGTTAACAAATCCCTATCGAGTCGTGGGTGCATCTTGGCACTCACCAACAAATTTGTGCACGGGATCGCGAAAGGATTTTTTTTTTTGGATATCCAACAAATTCCGGTTGAGAATTTCCAATTTAAAAAACTCCCAAACGACGTTAACCGGGAAATAGCACGGCGTTGAAACTCGCATCGTTGAACCGCAACAGGAGTTTTCTTTTTTATTCCTTTATTTTGATCATGATTTAATGGATTTAAATTTGTAGGCGTCTCTGACACGGATTCGTAAAACCGTTCCAGTGATTTTCGTAACCTGAATATATGAATTTTTTTGATGATCCATAGAAAATAAACTTTTGTCGCTTCTCAATGATGCAAACTTCAACATGATTGATTCAACACTTGGATGAATCCAATAATTCAACGTTTTTTATGCTGTTTTATAGAAAATGAACTCTTGTTGCTTCTCAACGATGCAAACTTCAACATAATGGATTCAACACTTGGATGAATTCAATGATTCACCACATGGGATTCCAATGTCGGTGTCCCTATCCAATCTTAAGGTAGTTCTGTAGTTTTGGTCAAATCTTAGGAATTGGCTGAAATCTAAGTATGGTGTAGATATGAACTTCATGGACTGATGCCCAAAAATTCAATTCGATTCACCGTTTAGTTCATGAGATAATTGCAATGGAATATGGGTATTTCTGTACGCGGTCCCTATACCTAACACGTAAACCGATAGGAGTTTGCTCGCATTTCTCGATATAGGTTCTAAACGAATCTTTGGATTTCAAAATAAAAACACGTGTACGCAGTACTATTGTGGGATTGATTTAAAAAAAATGACAAACTTTGACCCTTTAGTTTCGGAGATAGCAACTCATGGAAAGTGGTAATTTTATTCCACACCAAACTCGGGCCCAACCATCTGTAACGGAATGGCAACACTGTACGCTGCAGCCAGCTGATCGGCGCGTGGTCTGGGAACTCGAAGCGTGTTTTTTTCCCCCGAGTTCTAGTAATTCTGAGACGGATGTGAAATACATTTATTCTGCGAACAAATTTAATTTGTTCAATTTATGCATGTATTTGTCTTCGTTACAGCGAATGTAATTTTAACTGTTGGCAAGATGTTGTAAATCCACGATCCGACGTCCTTCGACAGCGAATTTTTGTTGCTGATCATTGAGGTTATGGTTAATCTCGTCGCGTTTAGCCGCATTCGCTTGACACATAGCTGTCACAGCTTTCAGTCTTTTAGCAAGCGCCTTTTTTCTTGTAAACTTTCCTTTGTATCGCATTTGAGTTGACATTTTCACGCTTTTTTTTATTTATATAAAATATTTCGCGAAAGACGGATCGTAGGAAGCTCAAGGCTATGACTGCAGGGAAATCGCGCTGTTGCCACGATTACAGCGCCGCTCTCTATACGAGTATGAGACCTATCTATGCATGAGGTGCGAATGTGTGGGACATATAGAGGGGTACAAGCTCTGTCAAAATTTTACAACTAACAGCATCGTATAGGCATTGGATGTTACTATACGCTTGGACCGAAACTTTTGGCTCATAGGTGTACCTACAGAACTACCTTAATAGAGATGTGGTAGGATCTGCGAACTCCCCAACAAATGTCTGCACCAGATTTAGTGCTTAAGACTAAACGGATCTATTTATATTTTTCATTCGAAGCAACTAGAAAATTCATAGACGCAGTAGTACGCTCTGTGGCCGGAGTGTGGCGCAGAGCCCGAACTTTCTTCCGCAAGCCATTTGTACTCCGAGCGCGCATATACCCGAGTCCCCGAAACGTATCAATGCAACACGAATTTTGCGCATTGCCGTTCGTGCTCGGCCAAGTGTATTCCGAAAAAAAAACATATTGTACCAGATACGTGTGGAGAACAGAGTTAGGGATACCAATATTCGAGGACAAAATTAGGGAAAGAGCGCTGAGGTATATACAGTTAGTGATAAGAATGGAACGTAATAGATGGCCGAATATTTGTTTGAAAAGGAAATAAGGGGAATCTCGAATGGGAAGCCTTCGAAATAGGGCAAAGACTTTTTAAAAGTATCAAGGGAATTAGAAATCGAGGAAATAATAGATTTCATAAAAGAGGGAAAAGAAATATAAATATTAGAGAATTTGATAGACAAGGGATTGAAAAACTTAAAACGAAAGACCACAGAGAGAGAAAGAGAACAGATTCGAAAATCGACATATAATAGGGTATCCAATGCGATAGTAGAAAACGACGAAGCTCCGTGGAAGTATTGGGCGGCAAAAGATATTAAAGGAAAGCATAAGGAAACATGGGTGAGGATAAGGTGTGGAAATATAGGAAGGAATGGAAAAAAGGGGGAAGTGGAATGGACTTGTGGGATATGCAAACGAGAAAGAGAAACGACGGAGCACCTGATTACGTGTGAAAAAGGAAGAGGGGGATCTAAGGAAGCGAAAATCTATCTCGCCTCTCAGCTGCTCAGAGGGGAGATAGATGTAAATATGTGTACATTTTTTAGGGAAATAGAAGGAGAGTGTAAGAAAAAAGAAACGGCGGTAATGGAGAGAGAGAGAGAGAGAGAGAGAGAGAGAGAGAGAGAGAGAGAGAGAGAGAGAGAATGAAGAGTGTGACGAAAATTAAAAATAATAAAACAGAAAAGATTTAAGTTAAACTGAGAAAAAAAACCAATTGAATCAAAAAAATATATTGGTTGATTCAAATAAATGTCTGATCGCGGAGTGCCACCGATATATGAGTTTGTTACAATACTATAACATATTGGAAAACGTAATTGATTCAAATAACATATTATTTGAAATAATTGAGCGGTTAATACAACATTTTTTATTTCGTACAAAAATGTAATCAATAGAATGAATTATTTCTTTACTACATCGAAACAAATATGCCATGAGACGTAAGTCATTCAATTTGTTTTAAATCTTAAATAAAGAGTGAGCATTATGATGATCATCCACGATAATAGTAGAGAGAATATCAAATATCCAATGGAATATCCATGGAGAGAATATCAGATATTTAACTGATAAGAACAGATACCATACTTTGATCTTAGCTACAGGCCAAGAAGCGATACTGTTTAGAGTTTCTCCGGCGTTTAAGCAGATTTTTAGTTCGCGCTACGCTTACGAGAAACGAGCGCTGGTGCGGCTTCTAGCGGTTACTCCGAGAACTACGGGTTTCCTCACACCTATAATTTCGGTGGCGCTCGGCCATGATTTGGTTGAATTCTTTCAACCAAATGCGCAAAAAACAGATTTTATTTTCGCATAATGTTTTTAATCAATTCGGACATTTGCTTAATATTTTTCAATAAAAATAAAATATTAATATTTTAACGAATAATGTACTTGAAAATCAATATCGGATATGATGAAAAAAATAAAATAGCATATTTACTCAATAGAAATTTTATCTGAATCAAACGAGCGAAATTCAATTTTTCTTGTGTACTCGAATCAACAATATTCATGTTATGAATTTAAACGCTTTTTTTGTTCGTTGCAGAAAATGCCTTCAAAACTATATAATTTGTTCGCGATAATTTTTTAGATAGTTTCAATAATATATCGGTCTCGGCTAACAATATATCTTTTGAATGAAAAAAAAACTTTATATTTTATCATGTTATTAAAGTGGATAGCGTTTTGTTTGGACTACCAAATCCGATTATTAACACCAACAATCTTACAATTGAATCAACAAAATTTCATTCAATAACACCCATGATATTGGATCAATGATTTTTTTTCTCGGTGTAGTTGTAAGAAAGCGATGTTAAACGGCGTAACAGTATCGTAAAAAGCCGAAAAGGCGATGCAAATAAAACTACTACTACTACTACTAACACATATTGTGATAATAATTAAAAATCTATTCGAAACAAATAAAGTCGTAGTAGGCCATGCAGACCAGGAAAAAAAAGTTATTTGTCTCAAATAGAGCCCAGTCAAATCAAATAAACTTTTGCAACAGTGTAGTCGTGAATTTAGCGAGCATTGTAAATTTGTCGAAGCGGATTCGTGGATGCAAGAAAATTTACTCGCAACAACGTTTTCCGTCTTCCTCTTCCACACTTTTTATTTGCACACGGTATAGCTATTTACACAAATACACATACACATATGCGTGTATTCGCGTATATATCTGCACACGTATATGTATAGAAATACACAGACGCACTGTATAATTCTTGTTGCGCGATCACTCGAGATCTTCTCGAGACATACATCCTCTCTTTTGAGGTACGCATAGGGGAGTGAGTTCCAAGGCAGCAGCAGCAGCAGCCTCTTGGATCCAAGATCCAAGATGCTCTTATGGTTGCTGGCATGGCGTGGCGGCTTAATGGCTCGCGACTAACGTTCAGGGTCGGAATACGACGTCAAAGTTACCCGGTTCGTTATATTTCTCGAGCTTTTTGTCGGTACGATCGCGCGAACACACGTGTGCGCCCTTACAGCGGACTCGAGCGCCTCGCAAAAGCGGGAGAACGAAAAGACGAATGAGCAAATTTTGCACGAGTATCAAACAATTTCGTGAATTCAGACCTTTAGTTTTTTTCCCCTTCTGACTCGTATCGTTATCCTTTTTCCTGCAGTATTCGCCGTTTGTAGGTGGAATGTGTTTTGAATGTAAAGGGAACGTTTATCGAGTCGAAAGACTCAAATATGTGCAAGGGAAAATATCGGCGAGATCGCGTAGTTTTTCTTAAAAGTTTTTTTTTTCGCTTCGCTTCGTTGTCGAGAAATTTACGAAGTTAGTGTCAGATTGAGTCCATTTTGAGTCGCGGATTAGTCCCAAGCTCAATCAAATCGAGTATCAACTCCAATCAATTTTTGGTACAATGGAAATAGTTTTTTTTCATCAAACGAACGAACTCAACTCAGGCCTTTGGCCACCTATTCAACGATGCGAAAATAAAAATCCGTAAAAAAAATTAGATTTCATATTGGAATGTTGTATTCATTTAAATTAAATATTGATTTGAATAAAATGTTTAAAGGGTTAGGCCACAGTAACGGGTATGAAATCATGTGCGAATATAACCATTTTTTTCGTATGAAAAAGTGATTCACTCATAAAATTAATTACACATCTATTTAGTATAAATATAAAGCTGTTAGAAAATATATATTTTTTTTCGATGTACAAAATGGCCGATTACTAATATTTTTTTTGTTATTTTTCATTTTGGTGCTCCGCAGAGTGGCATTTAGCATCCACAATTTTTTACCTAGAACAAAAAGCACAATTTTTCGTCAATCTACATTAGAATACCTGGAGAAGTACGTACGGAATTTAAAAAATATTGTTTTATTCAAAAGTTGTAGGCATTTGAACTGAGTTGTAGGTATTTGAATGAATTTTCAGTGAAAAATTTCGTATAAAACTGCTCATAAAATGAAAAGTTTTCGATTAATCAGAAATTCCGTACGTACTTATCTGGGGAATGCAATTAGGAACATAACTTTTAAATTTGAAGTAAATCGCGTGAAAATTGTTGAAGTTATTTGTCACGCTAATTGGAAAAAAGCTGCTTCGAGAAAGACGCGTTGAAAGTTTTAGGTACTCTATGGCCGTGCCAGAGGTGGGCTTATGTAATACGCTCAAAGTCGGTGAAAAAAAATGTTCTTGCTATAAATCGAATAGTAACTTATTCTTATGATGATAAAGCACCGTATTAGCGAGAGAAAAAAATCGATTTTTTTTAAATCTACTGTGGCTTCACCCCTTAATGAAACTTAAAAAAAAGTCATATTTATTTATTAATTCAGTCCTCAATTAATTCCTGAGCTCCAACGTACACCCTTGCGGGTTTTTACTTATAATCCTTACCAATAATTGAAATGTAATATTTATTTAGATAAAAAGCAAAATTTAAAAATGTTTTTTATTGAAAAGAATATATAATTAACAAAAAATGATTTCTCCAATTTGTGCCTTGATATTTTATTTTGACTTTCGGTGGAAGAAAAGATAGTCGGGAAAACCGAGATCGATCATTATAGTAGAGATTATTAGTAAAAAAAAATGGACAACATAAATAGCATTCGTGTCTGGAATTAGTGTTTGGGTTTGTTTGGGTTACTATTGAAAAACTTCGAAATTTCCGAGGAAACGCGTAGCTGTATGGACGATGGTGAATGGCAAATCTGGAAGGACTATAATTTAATTGTATGCTTTTCTATCAGGCGCACACGTGCTTTCACCCCGAAAGCGTTAAACGCCTGTACAGTACTGCGAAGCCCGCGAGTCTCATTCTGCATTCTGTTGCAAATGTTGCAAACGATCCAGAGCACGAGACTCGCCCTGGTCGTTGGAATTAACGCGTACACGCCAGCCGCAGAACTCCGCCAACTCTGCCAAATACTCTGATTGAAATACGCCAGTTTCGTCGTAACGAATATTAGCGGTAAATTGACTGTGCATAAAATATGAACTGAAAGTTATGGGAATTTTCTCGGGAGCGTCGTCTCAGAAATGACTATATATAATAATAAAAATAATGCCAACTAGAGTGGAACGAGATGTGGTTTTTCAATTTTTGGATTTTTTTCGTAGAGGCGTCGACACATGGAAACAATTGCAAATATTCACTATTTTGAATAAAGATAGTAGTCGGAGATTTGATCCTTTCTATGCCCTTTTTAAGGGTGTTTACATAAATTCCCCTCCCTTCGCATTCACATAAATTGTTTCACATTGATTTTCATACTGGGTGTCCAATGTTTTATTTACACCTGATTTATCTAAAAAAATACTGCTCCGATCGAGTATCAAGCTTTAAGCGTTTAAAGTGGGACGTTCAAACCAAAAATCACTTTTGATCCAAAATTCAAAATGGTGACGTTAAGATGGCTGACATGTTTTTTTTTATAAAATGGGAACATTACTTTTTTCCACAGAAAAATTTGTCCGGCCAAAACTAACAAATTTTGTTGGCATTTTTTTATCGTTCAGAATTTTTAGGTTAGAACGCCATATTTTTACCGTTTCAGCGCTATCCAGAATGTACGCTCAGAAAAACGTTTGGTAATACCACCTATGTATATTTAGTTGAAGCAATTTTGCTTGAAGCGACCTAACCTTACTAGCTTGAAATACAATTCGATTCAAGTGACAAAGCCAGTTTAGTTGAAACAACCAAATTATTATGTCAAAATAGCAATATCCTCCTGGCCATATAATGGGTTAGATTAACTACATCGGAGTTCATACAAGTAATCCGCGTTTTATTTGAAGTTTATATTTGGTCGTTATATTGGCCAATAAACTACATTTTCCAACTGAATTAATTATTACGCATAAAGCGAATGATAGTTGGTTCTACAATTGAATAAGTTAATTGAAACAAATGATTTAATTAAAGGTACTTCGCGGTAAGACCGTGTTTTCGTTTTCCAACGATGTGCATATTTTTCAGCTATTGATTGCTATTGCTACTTGAGTTCTTGTGGATGCAGTCGATCACTTTTTTCCCGGCACAATCTCCAGATAACGACTTTATTTGGCAAAACCGACCACGGGCGCGCTCTGTTCGATCGCTGTGAGCGATTAGTTAGTGAAAATCGCGAATCAGTGTAGTTTCAGATGCATGCACGAATAGCGCTACCATCGCCCTTTCGACTTCCGGCTGTTCACGTCTTCTCTTCTGGCTGTTCAAGTACATCTCCCCTGTGAGCGTGTAGAAAACTACAATAGTAATTGTGATAAGTTTTGTGAGGCGATTTACATTGAAAATATAAAAATGTGCGAAGTAGAAGACATCTTGATACATTGGGGACTTTAGTCGCTTGTTGCTATATTTCAAGGTAAGTGTACGATCGTCATTTCTTTGTATCCGCCATTGTTGTCACGCTGCGTGCTATCCTTCGAGAAAAACATTGTACGACGTCTCTCGGATGATGATAATAAATTCAGTGGAAGCCGGTGAGTTTCTTTTAACGTTGCGTGTTCACCAAGTGCATAAGCTTTGAAGGATTGCTAAGGAAATCGTGATTGAGATTTTTTTGCGGGCACGAGCCATTGTTCTCCCGTAATTTAAGATATCGATTAAATTCGGTAAATCCAACCACGTGGACACTCGGTTCAAGCCGCTGATAGTTCGTCGCAACCACGCTGTTTTCTGTGACATTGATATTTTAAAGCTCGGGCGACGCTGCGGTCGCACTTCCATACATTGGTCCTCTTTGGAACATATCATGCATGCGTTTCGAAGGAAAACACAGAGAATTAAAAAATCAGGCATATAATACCCGGTCACGTAAGAATATTTGTTATACGTTGGCACAAAGACACCAATTAACATTTGCTCAAAGATTAGCTTCGAAGGAAGGATTTGAACGTAGGCTGAAAATAGGCCCTGGGACAAAACTAGCTTTATCCGAACATTGTGATTACGAATTTTACAAAGATTCCTTACCCGAGACCTTAGAAAACGTACTTTTCAATCCGAAATGGGTCGACATAAATGGGACTTTGTACGAGAAAAATATGATTGTTGTAATGGATAAGCGAGAAGAGACTTTCGTATATGGTAAAATAACGCATATTTTTATAAATAATGATTCGGAAGTTTACTTCTTACTCGTTATGTTAAGAATTTTGAATTTCTCAAACCATTTTCATGCGTTTCGTGTAACTATGAGTGAGAACGGGCGTTGCGTAGAGCAAAAAGACTTGTTTGCGCCAATTCCACTTCGAAAACACACAAAATCTGATGGTTTCTGTTATGTGGCCTGCAGATAAATTCTCGATACATCAGAAAAAAATATTATGCATCTGTACACATTATTTTAATTGGATTTCTCTTTTATTTTTTTTTCAACATGCACATTGCGTTCAAGTTTTAACTATGTAATTTTCTCAGAGCGCTTTGTAAATTATCTTACAATTGACAGCGTACAGTCGTACATCGACGTAGATTAATCAATGAAAGTTGTTTCTGCATCATCACAGTATTTTTAATATATACTTTAATAAACAGGCATTATTGAAAAATTACAAATCATCTTGTCGCATAATTTAGCGGATCCATTTACCTTATTGTCTTCGTCTTCCATTTGTATTTATAATTCATCGTAGGGAGAATACTTTCCTCGATGATTTATATTCAATTGATTTTCCACCAATTCAATGCATACGTTGCATATGCTCACATCGAAATTTTATTAGAGTGACTCGATGTTTATTTGGTTCATATTAAGCTAATGCTCTGTCTGCCATTTATACGATTGGTCTAAAACCAATTTTGATTGAACTTACTGTATGCAGCTTCAACAATGTTATAATATCGGTTCTCAGAACCTACTCCGTCATTCAGGGCAAACCAACATATAGTTGGGTCGACTATAGCAGCGTTGGGGGATTTTCTTTCAAAATATATCTTCAGTAGTACGGACTATACACGAACTTTTATTAAAAATATTATGTATTGACTGAAATATGCTCTGCAATTCATTGAATGAACACATGTTTCATTCTACTGTATATGTTTTTCGTTGAACTATATATTTTGAAAATGCTTTTGAGGGAGAGATTACCGACCTAACCGTTCAGTATGTTAAAATAAAGTTTGGTTTCAGGACACCGGAATTAGAATTGAAAGTACTCTGTGCGTTTTTGGATCAAAAAGAAGTTAATTTGCCGAAAATAAATATATATTTGTAATTCAACCAAATTTTGCAGTCAATTGAATTTTTCATATCGTTTGCCACCCGCAACTGCAGGATGTGGTTGATTCATACTTTTTTTTTGACGGTACCAAACGTTTTTCTGAGTGTACCGCCGAGAGGTAAAGTCTTCAACATCCTCAGTGTAAATGTGCGTTTGTGTGTGGGTGTGAGTTTGTTTGGGTTATCGACAAAACCCAAATAAAAACAAACAAATGCAAACAAACGCAAACTCACAGTTCCATTGCTTCTTTCTTTTTTCCCCCCATTTCCATGGGTTACCATTGATAATTGCTCTTACTTCTTCCCTTGGGCATTTTTTGGCCACCCACCATGCCTTCTTTTTCGTATAAAGGTATATAACAAATCAAAGTACTCTCTAGGGGTGTGCGGGTACGTACACACACACAGGATAGAAAAGTGAGACGAAAAAAGATTTTTTACAGTATTATCATTTATTCGTTTTATCGCCTTCTTCGAGTTTTCATTTTCTCACATTATTTGGTCGATACACCTAAATAAAAAATAAAAATAAATATAAATAATAGATACGGATCTCCGAGTCGTTGACGAATATTCGAAGTTTAAGAGTACTTGACGTTCACGAGTACCAAAAATTTAAGAGTACCCGATTTCCAAATTCAGGTACCCGATATTGGCGGGTAATGCAAAAACGTAACCGGTCGGGTACCCGACACGATCCGAACATCGGGTACCCGCACATCCTCAGTATTCTCTTTTTCGTAATAAATGAATTTATGTATAAAGTAACATTTTTATTATATTCAATATAGAGTGTGGAAAATAATTATTTCAATGTATACATGGATATAAGGAATGGAATAAATTTATTTTCATAATAAACGGTACTCAAAATGTCGCATGAGTTGACTGAGAGACAAATGGAAAATCGAAGAGCCACTTCCGAAATTTTGCTTTCGCGGCAGAACAGAAAGAGTTTGCTACATCGAATTGTTACTGGCGATGGAAAATGGATATACTTCGAGAATCCCAAACGCAGAAAATCGTGGCTTTCACTTGGCGAAGCGTCAACATCGACGGCACGGCCAAATCGCTTCGGAAAAAAGACAATGCTCTCCGTTTGGTGGGACCAGAAAGGAATCGTGTACTATGAGCTGCTGAAACCGGGCGAAACCGTCAATGGGCATCGCTACCGACAACAACTAATCAATTTGAACCACGCATTGCTCGAAAACCGGCCAGAATGGGACACGAGACACGAACGTGTGATATTGCAGCACAACGCTCCGTGCCATCGCAGTTCCATCATCCAGGACACCATAAAAATACTGAAATGGGATCTGCTATCGCACCCGCCGTATTTGCCAGACCTGGCCCCTTCAGACTATCACTTGTTTCGGTCGATTCCGCATGGCTTGGGTGGGCTACACTTGGACAATTACGATGCAGTGCAAAATTGGTTGGACGAATGGATTCAGTCCAAAGACGCGTCTTTTTATCGTCGCGGTATTTATGTATTGCCAGAGAGATGGCAAAAATGTGTAAATAGTGCGGAACGATACTTCGAATGAACCATTTTTTGTATTTATCTTGAAATTTTCGATTTTTTATTGGTAAAAAGAACTGGAAATTTAGTTGCGCACCTAGTATGTCTTCGTATACGCCTCTTGGCTATCTCTAGTGGCGCCGCTTGGTGGCAGATTCAGGCAATTCGTGAACGTTCGACTGCGGTCAGCTGTACGCTGTTCGTAGTAATTTCATTGAAAAGTGCTGTGTGAAATAAATAATAAATGGGTGGTACAAGGAATTGTTGTGTTGTGGGGTGCAAAAATTCCCAATCGTGAAATCAGGAATTGACTTTTTATTCGTTTCCGAGACGAAATTGGAAAATCAACAAGAGAAATGAGTGGATAAAAGCTGTCAGAAGAATGTAAGTAAATAATTTGACGATTTGATACAAGGAACGTATTGAAAATATACAAATGTTGGATTTTCTGTAATGCTTTATTCTTCTAGTACATCAGATAACATTTTTGGAGAACCACGGGCAAATTATTGTTTATTTCATTTTTTTCATATATGATAAAAATATTATTCATTCAAAATTTCATGCTCGTTTTCAACGATTAAATAGTATTCATCAATAATATATTATTCATTTAACATTCCATACTTATCCTTAATAATGAACGAAAATCCGTCATTTTTTAATGCTGTTATATACTGAAATAAAAAATGCGGTTTACTAAAACTAATTTCAATGACCAATATACTTATTGCTTCGTTATTGATATTTCTTTAATAAGGAGATACATCTTCATTTTCCATTTCTGTTTTACATGTAGGGTTGAAAAGTTGCGGAAAAAATACTTGTTTTGCATTATTATTCAACTAGTAATTGATCACATAATTAATACATACCTCTACGTCGTACGGTGGATTATTCATTTTAGTCTATGGTATTACGTTCCCGTGGATAATTCGATCTCCATTAGCTGTATCGTCGATTTCGACGACCTCCTGAACGTGGTGACTTTGAAATAGTTTATGCCGTATAATTTTTTCTAATTAATTGATCATTATACGATGATCCTAAAAATAAATACGCAGTAGAAATTACAGTGAATTTAACAGAATATCTCATGTTTCGTGTATTTACTTACCTTTAGACACAGATTTTCCGCGAAAAAGATCTCCATAAATATTCTGGAAGCCACACTTGATAGGGGTGTGGCTCATCATTGCACTTTAACAATATGGTATTCCACCAAATAAATAAATAATTCAAAAGGTGCAGTGATGTGTATGCGAATCAAATGTGTACTGTTCTGAGGAGAACAACCACGAGTTGCCGCCGTCAGCTGGCAGACGGCATTGCCGTCGCGTCGTCGCGATATCCAAGAGGAGTATTATAGGGGACAAATATTTATCACGAAAAATTATACCGTCGGAATTCAAATGCAGACCCTGCAGTGTTAAAAGTTTCAACTCTAAAACCCATTACCTCCCAATCTAAATAGTCGACTGTTCTGAAATTTCACTCAAACATGCATAATGATATGAACAATGTCTGGTTAAAATTTGAACGAAATCTATAGAAATCAAGAGGGCGCACTTGTTCTACCTTAAGCGCGTTTTCCTGAAAACCACTTTTTCGTGAATCTCGTACGAGATAACTCAAAAACTACCTAATCGATCATTTTGCAATTTCGCACTCGTCTAGATAACATAATTGCCGTCTATGTGAACCTAAAGTGCCTTGACTTTTTCACTAACAGATACTATAGTAAAAATTTCGTGAAAAATGGAACATTTTTTCAAACACGTGCCGTTATTTTTATTCTCACATTTCTTCGGATTTTTGAGGTTCACATGGAGCGTGTGAATCTTAGAAGTCTAAAACTTCTTGGCTCTGACGTGCCAGATCGATACACTAGTCGCTAGTTTGTACGTCGTGGAACAACGCAGGCGGCAAACGTCTCTGAAGGAGGTGTCGTTGCACAGTCGCCACTTAAAGATACTTGAAGGAAACGTTTTTTTTCGACAATTGAAAAACGTGATAATGTGCACATAAAACAATAGTTTTGGAGGATAAATAGTGTTGACACAAAAAATCTTGAAAATTTGGTTATTTTCGATTGCCTAAAGTCGTTCAAGGTCATTCAAGGTCACCTATTAAAATTAAATATAAATCTAAATATCTCAGATCACTACCAAATATTAGGTAGTGATCCGAGATATTTAGATTTGTATAACCGATACTGACTTTGAACGACGTTGACCCCCAAATATTTTTTTATGCGGCTTGAGGTGCTCCACCAGATGGTTGAAAAAAAGGACCATTCCATTTAAAAAAGTGGAGGTGACCTTCACTGTGCGTCAGCGCCTCCACCGAAATAAAAAAAAAATTGGTCGCATTTGATGGCCCCCCTCACACCGTACAACTTTTTTCTGGAACATTTTTTTGTGACGTCGATAATTACTGAGTTATTTCGAGTGGTAGAGATAAGAGGGACACCCTGTATATATAGATGTATATAATTAATGCAAAAAAGTAAGTATATGGTAAAAAGGAAAAATATGGTATATTTTTGCTATTTTGGCTGAGCTTATGATTTTTCACGTCTTAAGGGGTTAGGGTTGTGGGAAAATTTCAAAAAATCGATCCTCGCTCGAGGCGACCCAAATTGAAGAGGTCGATCTAACACATGGTGCAGGAACCGCAGATTGAAGGTAAACTTATGTTTACAACGATAGAACTGCTAGTAAAACTTTAAACGCGTTTTTCTCGGAACTATGTTTTTAAAACGGTGTACACGATTTCTCGACATCTAATGAATCGATTGGCTCGAAATTTGATACTCTTATTCAGTGTAATAGTCTTGACTGACGTTTTTCTTAATATTTTTTTCATGATTTATTAACAATGTCATATTTCCGCGGAAAATCGAAAAAAAAAATAAAAAAGTTCATTTTATGATCGAATCACGATAACAAAAAAGCTCGTTCAAGTCTTAGCCAATATTATTTATTATACGAGAAATCTCGTTTTCTTTGTACAGCGTTGAGCCCCTCACGTTCAAAGGTCCAAAGGTATTAATATTTGTTATGAAACTTGGTACACAACTTTGTTAAGGGGCTATACCAGTGTGAGCGCTGAAAATTTGAGTGATTTTCGGTAATTTTTTGGAAAAAAAGTACTCAATCAAATGTTTCGGAAAATTAAGAATATATTTGGCTATATTTGACCTATATTACATAATTTTTCCATAGAAAAATATTGAGATCCAAGCGACTTGTGCGCTGCCTTTGGAGGCGCCAAAAAAAAAGTTCCTCCACTACTGACATGATTCCGGCCGATTGGAGTAGCTGAATTCGAAAAAGGAAAAAAATTCGTTAAACTGGAAGGTATTTCCTGTACAATGACGTAGAATTTTCGAAAAATATCAAAATCTAACAAAATGGCGTAGTTATGAAAAAAGTCTGTTTTCTTGCCTATAAAATGGTCATTTTTTTCAATGCCAAATCGTCAATTTTCATCCAATCAAAAATATCCTACGTCATTGTAGAGTAAATGTATCCAAGAGTACTCAGTTCGAATTTCAAGTCAATCCGATAAATGCTCTTTGAGTTACAATGTCAGTAAATTTGAAAAATCTCATTTCGAGAAAAACGCGTTTAAAGATTTAACTATCGATTTTGCAAGATAAAATGATATTGATATAAATCATAATGATATTCTTGAAAGTATAAACTGTCGAAAAAGGCAAAAAAAATCGTTTTTTTTTAAGGGCCACACTGGTATAGCCCCTTAATGTACATACAAATAAATGTCCAAACGATGTTTCAATCAGCTTACTTTATCTTTCAACATTAATTTTTTCAATAACCCTGTATTTCGGATCGTCACAGTAGCCTAACCCTCTAACTAAAACGAATAGAATAGAATCCTAAATAAGAGTTCGGTAAATGTGGTGGGAACAGCGAAAGTGAGGCATTTTGGTCCGTATAGAAGTATCGATAATTTTATATTCCGTGACATAAAATCGTATTTAAGAAAAAAAATCCGTCGTCACGCGGAAATGCCCCAACCGAGAACGTGAAGTACACAGGAAGTATAGTCGATCGGGTCGACCAGCTGAAATGGAGAAAAAATCTTAGGGTGAGGCAATGTACATAAAATCTCTCAAACAAGGAAAATTTCAGCAATCGTAAATTTGCGATTGAACAAAGAACAACTTTCTCGTGTTTGCAACGATCGAACTTTTATTTCGACTTATCTAGCGTGTATAAAGAATTTTCAAGTAAACTCGTATGGAAAAGCGATCATTCATTTCAGTTGGTGTTACAGTTGTTACATTCCTTCATTGCGTAGTTGTTTTTTTTTCTTTCTCCCTTGTCGTCGTTTCGACGTAACGCGCCGTGTCGAAGTCCCGGCACAATTTTTATTTTTGTACTATACGTTCGAAAGCCGACAATCTAAGACTAAAAGACAAACATTGACGCAGCTCAACATTTAAAAAAATGTTTCGCTCGTTCTTATTTTTCTTCTCATTATTGCAACGTACGTCAAATCGACGATTTCTTGTCCGAACGGAGGCGGGAAATCGAGAAAAACCGTTGAAATTGCGGAGTGGATGAAATTCCAAACGATCGTGAAAATGAAGGAAAAGAGAAACGGTTGTAATGATTGTAAATATGGTGAATATTGGAGCGAGAAAGCGAAACGATTTCCCGAAGAATTACGTACACATTGGGAACGTTAGACTTTTTTTTTTGTTTCTTACGAGAACGAATATCGTTCTGCCGTTTTGGTTTTTTTTTTCTTCCACATAAGAAAATCTCAATGTTTTCTTTTTTTCTCTCTTTTGGTTGGGCAACGAAGCGCCGCGGTGCTACATTTTATATACAAGGATGCAAAAGCCACCGACCGCTAGCCATTGTTCTCGTCCTCTTGGATTCGATTTTCCTCCTCTTCCAGATCTACCTCCTTGGCCTCCACCGCGATATTTTCGCTATCTCGCACAGGCTTGACGATCTCGTCCGACTGAGGAGAGATCGGCTGAGGTGGGTCGTCGCTTGTGATGACCTTGGGCGGTATCTCGCACTTGATTTTCACGGCTACTTGCTCGTTGGATAACTTTGGCTCGGGATTCGGGTCGCGATTTTCCTCGGCCTCCGCGATCGCAACTTCGGTCATCTCGATCGCCTGGACGGGGGCGGCCGCGACACCGTCGAACTGCTGCTGATGCTTCGTTCCGTAACCCGCTTGCGATTCGATCAGTTCAAGCTCCTCCCCAAGTGCCTTGCCACGACGCTCCACTTCATCTGTCGACACACGAATTACACGAGCGTCGTACATAATTCGAAAACGATGCGGTTTTATTTCTATTGGACGTATGTAAGATGGAAAAAAAGACAGTAGCCTCCAATATCCATCAAACCTAAGCGTAAAAAGCGTGGAAAATTTGTATCGGCGAAATATGTCGGATAAAAATGAAATATGTGTGGAAATTCGAATGAGTGAGGTGAGGTTAGGACTACAGTCAGCAACAAGTGGTAATAAATCCAATACCGGATGGTCAAATTAAACTTGTTATTACATAAAAATTAGGTCAGTAAGCGTAGTTTTTTCTGAGAGCATTGGATTAGTACAAGTGTTAAGTATGTAAATCTGATTGTTTTCAAGAATCTGACGGATTCCCACTATTATATTCACCTTTGTAGCAGAGTTGAGCGTAATTTTATTTATAAATACGAATACGAATTTATTCACATCGCGATTTTCATGGTAATATAAATAAAAATTTATTTATACTTCACTTATTGTAAATACGAATACAAATAAATTCGTATTCACAAGTGTGAATACAAATTCATTTTTATTGACATGCATGCATACAAATACAATTGTATTCACAAATATTCTGAACATACAAATAAATTAACAGAAAAAATTGTGAATGGTCACAAAAAATGTGAATTTTTACAAAAAATCCTGTAAATTAAAAAACAATTCACATAAAAATCTGTGAATGCAAATGTATTCACAAACAATTGTAAATACGAAAAAATTGACAAAATAAGTTGTGAATTTTTTCGTATTTAAGACAAATTAAAATCAAATTCACAATGATTAGATTAAAATTTACACCGAAAGTGAGTTCTTACTTGTTGAGTTCAACACAATGTTTTCTCTCAAAATACGTAAGGACTCACTTGTGGTGTAAATTTTAATATAATTGTCGTGAATTCGATTTTAATTTTCTTCAACTTGAGGAATTTCACAACTCATTTTGTGAATTTTTTCATATTTGAAACTCACAGCATTTTTTTGCAAAAATTTCGTTGCCTCGACGCAATGTTTTCTCTCAAAATACGTAAGAACTCACTTTTGGTGTAAATTTTAATCTAATCATTGTGAATTTAATTTTAATTTGTCTTAAATACGAAAAAAAATTACAACTTATTTCGTGAATTTTTTGTACTTACAATTTTTTGTGAATACATTTGCATTCACAGATTTTGATGTCAATTTTTTTTTAATCTCAGGTTTTTTTGTAAATATTCACATTTTTTGTGAATATTCACAATTTTTTCCGTGAATTTATTTGTATTCGCAATTACAATAAGTAAAGTACGAATAAATTCGTATTTATATTCACATTAAAATCACGATGTAAATAAATTCGTATTCGCATTTATAAATAGAATTACGCCCAACTCTGCCTTGTAGCGACCAGAAATTGGGTTTTTGTATGTCGTCTCGGAATTCCTTCACAAAAACGTGCAATTTTAATATTTTTTGCTCTGTAATTAGGTCGATAACCGACCCTGAAATTTTACAGAGACGATTAGTAATATATTTAGTGAAGCTCAACAAAAATTATGAGAATCCTATGGATGCAAGGCGATAGGACTACCTTTGGAAATTGTTTTTTCTAAAAATATTTTTCTTCGATAGTATCACGTTTAGATATATTCCCTGAAAATGTGATTGAAATATTGCTGAAACTGAATGAACTACAGCTTCTAACAGACGGCCGGGCGAGCGGTAGTAGCGCCATACTTCAAACTTTAAACGCGTGTTTCTCGAGACACTGTTTTCAAAGTCGGTGGACATATCTCGATGGATTGATGGATTGTTCCCAAATTTACAGGAGATACGATGAGAAACATTTAAAGGTCGTTGACGATCGCACTTTTTTAAAATAGATCTCCATTTTTACAAGCTCACTTGACTGTCTATGAGGAACAAAACGAAAAATCGATATTTCACCCACTTCACGACTACTTAAAGCTCTGAAATTTTGCAAACACGCATCTAAAAGGTGACATTGCATGATTCAACTTTTTTTTTAAGTGCATAAAATGTCCAACCTTCCATGTAAAATAAGCGATATTTAATCATCCATATAAAATCTCACTAACACATACAAATTCGTAGCCATCGGTGTTTGTATGTGAAAAGTTTATATGCAGCAATTAGTCGTAAGTTCAATCTCAATTAAAGTCTTTGTTATTTTTTTCAAGCATTCTATGTTCCTAACGTGCAAACTCGTAAACTAGTCAACTACTAGTAACAACTAACTAGTCAAATCAATTAAAGACTAAAGAGTACAAAATAATGTATATGTAAAAAAAATATTTAAAAAAAAACAAGCTTTTCTTTAATGCTCTAAAAAGTAGAAAATAATTTTTTTTCACCGAGTCACTTATATGTGACTATAAATAAAAGCTCAGGCATTCAAAATTGAGACATATAATCTTTAATTTATATAAATCCGTTAACATATCAACTGTGTTTAATTTACTGTAGAACAACTTTAGATTTCTTAAATAAAAATCCTGAAGCTGAGTATGAACGTGTGATAATAATTTCTCTAACTACTATTGTGCCAAATTAAATACGGTTAATGAAACTGAATTGATCAAATGTATTAGACATTGAAAAAGTTAAGCGCCTCAAGCTTTTATTTATAGTCACATATAGGCGACTTGGTAAAAAAAATGATTTCCTACTTTTTAGTACAGTGAATAAGAGGGTGTTTTTAAAATGATTTTGTTTACATATAAATGTTTAATAGTTGAGTAAAAATGACGACTTTTTTCATATATTTTGTATGCCCGAGTTTCAATTCATCGCCACGTTGTAAAAAAAAAGATTTTAATCATTGACGATCGTCAACGACTCGTATTTATGGTTAACTTGAATAACGTGGTTGGTTTTGAGATTTCAAATGGGCCGTTTAAGCTGGAATGTCCACCCTCAAGCGTCGCGAAAAAAATGTCACGACCTGCCGGCGGCCATGTCTTTCCGTATTTGTTGGTGATTTTTCTTAAGGGGGTCGTCTAGTGTGTCAGATCAAAACAAGAGAAAACGGCCTTGCATGACTTCTTCGAAGAAAAGGAAGGTGTACTCTATGGTCCAGGCATAGCAGATTGATGGTGCGACCATTTTTTTTATTATGAACTATATACAACAACTTTCAAACGCGTTTTTTCTCAAAACACGATTTTTTCATACTGCTGCCGTGATATCTCAAAAACTACTTGATTGATTCTGCTAAAATTTATACAGCATCTTTAGTACATATATAACTACAAGTTGAGCTGAAATAATTAAGATTGCTTCGTTAGTTTTCTTTTCATCAGCTATATAGACCCAAAAAAAATACGAAAAATTGATTTTTTTTTTCTAAAGCGCAAAAGAAATATTTTTTTGGAATTCTAACTTTATTTTAGTTCCATGTAGAACCTCAAGTCTCACGATTAAAATTGCGTTTGGTTTTTTGATTTCAGATAAGCAGAACGGCCGGAATCATGGCAGCAGTGGAGCACCTTTTTTTATATATGTGTTTCTGTTGGGCGGTGTATCTCCGACTATATTCTATGTAATGACTTCAAAAAATTCACAAAGTTTGTTTAAATGTTAACAAAAATTATATACAATTTATAAATTATTTTATTTGAATGGTTTGTCAAAAAAAAATTCCCCAAAGAAGCATTAGAAAACGGCCTTCACACTAGACGACCCCGTTAAAGGTTCTCAATACGTATGTGTACCTTTGTGTTAAAAAAGCATTTCTTTTTCGCCAACCGTTTGCCGGAAGTTTTTTTTCGGAATTTGGCAATTTTTCTCGCGCCTCTAGGTAGACGTAAAACGCATTCTTACCGTGCAATTCTTTAGCACATTCCTCGAGCAGCGCATCGGTTCGAGGATGCTTGCGTTTCGGCAAGTAATATATCGCGGGTTGAGCCCGAGTTCGGATAAACGATGCCAGGGGCAATTGAGCTGCCTTCCACTCCTGGAATTGCTTGCTCCTCGCAAGTTTCGCCTCGAGGGCTCGAACTTCCGCCAATTGACGTTTGCGCGATAAAAACAATTGTTGCCTCTCTCGCCTGAGTTCCTCCTTCTCGCGCCTCCTCGCTTCCTCCACGCGAGCCTCCACCTCCGCTTTTTTGTCCTCCTGAAAGGCAATACCAGCGAAGTTGAATTTTCGAGTCCGAGTCCGAGGGACACGCGTGATATACAGCTGGGGCGAAACTCACCTTCGCCTTCAACTTGGTTTCCTCTTGACGGAATTTCTGTAATGTCCCGAGCAGGGCGCCGAACATTCGTTTGTTTCTCTGCCTGCTACGCTCGTCGACGCGCTCCCGTTTTATCACTTCCTGACGCGACGGCACTTCCCTCGGGGTCGCTATGACTCTCGAGGATACCGCTGGCTGGAAGGGAGTAAAACACGAGTAAGTTTTAGCCTAGAAAATATCATGTAGGAGTTTTCGAGGAGAATAAATTAATAGCAAAATTATAATCGTTCTGCAGATTGGGGTAGAATATCCATAAGTCGAGTTTCCATGACCGAATATCCATAAGTACCAATATCCATAAGTCGAATATGTATAAGTGCCAATATCCATAAGTCGAATATCCATATCCAGACAAACAAACCCAAACAAACTCACTATGTATGTCTACTTCCCGCCATTTCTGGCGCTCATTGCTACTCTATACTCACTTATCTCTACTTCCCGCCATTTCTGGCACTCATTTCTACTCTATACTCATTTATGGATATTGGACTTATGGATATTCACTTATGAATATTCGACAACAGTGGTTCTGCAAATGATACCACTGGTCAATTGATGCCAGTCGAAACTGGTCTCGTCTGAATATTCCACAAAACACAAGGCAGTGATTTAAGGGGTAAGGCAACAGTAGAATTTTCAAAAAATCGTTTTTTTCACTAAAACGGTGCTTTATCATTATAAGAATAAGTTACTATTCGATTTATAGCAAGAAATTTTTTTTTTCACCGACTTTCAGCGCATAACGTAAGCCCACCTCTGGCACGGCCATAGAGTACCTAAAACTTTAAACGCGTTTTTCTCGAAACAGCCTTTTTCCAATTGGCGTGACAAATAACTTCAACAATTTTCACTCGATTTACTTTAAATTTAAAAGTTATGTTCCTAACTGCATTTTGCAGAGAAGTACGTACGGAATTTCTGATTAATCGAAAGCTTTTCATTTTATGAGCAGTTTTATACGAAATTTTTCACTCAAAATTCATTCAAATACCTACAACTCAATTCAAATACCTACAACCTTTGAAAAACACAATTTTTTTTAAATTTCGTACGTACTTCTCTAGGTATTCTAATGTAGGTTGACAAGAATGTTTGTTTTTGTTCTAGGTAAAAAATTGTGGCTGCTAAATGTCACGCCGCGGAGCGCCTAAAAAAAAGATAACAAAAGAAAATATTAGTAGTCGGCAATTTTGCACAAAAAAAAATATATATAATTTTTTAACAGCTTGATATTCATACTAAATAGATGTGTAATTAATTTTATGACGAATCACTTTTTCATACGAAAAAAAATTGTTAAATTCGCACATGATTTTATACCCGTTACTGTGGCCTAACCCCTTAAGGAATGTGAGCTAAATGTGGAATGATGCTTGAGTGGCTACATTAGGGTGACACAAATTTGAGCTCTATTTTTTTTCCTTTTTCTTACCATCCAATTATCTTCTTTGAAGAAAAAAAATATTGTCGCGAAAGCTGAGAGCGGTCAAAAATTATTTAGTGGTCGCTCAAGCCTTCCGGAAGTTATAATTTTCATTAAAAAATCGATTTTTTTTCGTCCACTCCTCACCCATGAATTTTACGCTTTACAATGTTAAAATTAAGCTCGCGATAGCTCTAGCCGGCCAATGAATACTTAGTGCTCGCTCAAGAGCTTCGAAATTTTCAAATGTTCGAAAAAGTTAATCGTTTTTTCTTTAAAAACAGTTTTCCGCGCATCGGAATGCGTCCCACAGTTGGTCTCGTTAGTCAAACTGCGGAACAATCGTAGCTGTACTCTGTGACGAGCGAAGCCATAATACAATAATACATAATAATAGGGTAGCCTGGTCCGAAACCGACCGGTGGTCCCATACCGACCTCTCCATGTTTCTCAGTACTTGTGCTGCAACCGAAACTGTCGGTGGTGGCATTTTAAAGCTCTTACAACATCGACAATTTGGAGGTAGAGAGCCATCTTTTTCTCTCATTTCATTCTATGGTTTTGCGTCGCGTTGTGTTTTGACAACACGAAAGTTCAGTTTTGAGCTGCACGGAACTGCAGTATGAAGTGTTTTATTTGTTCTTGAAAAATCCAAAGGTAGGTTGTTTTGGTTGCTTATGGCCTAGATTTGGACACGCACTAATTAATTTAGATCACTTGCATCGTTGTAAGTAAACGGTGTGTCATTGTTTGAAAAAAGTCACAGTGGTCCTAAACCGACCGCCAATGGGTGGTCCGAAACCGACCCCTACATTTTTGCGCTCCGACGGTAATTACACATAGTTGTTTTAGAAATGGGGCGATCGTTCAAACGTCTAAAGCCAAAACGAGAGCCGGCAATTCTGCGGCGAGCACTTGCTGCCATGGCATTAGGATATTCGCTTCGTGCAGCTGCACGTGAATTTGGAATTCCGTCGGCTATTCGCAGTTATTGTGAGGCAGAAAACAGCTCAGGCAGCGATTGAAATTGTAATTTTTGCATTGAGCGAGTAAAATTGTAATCAATGCAATCATTCAATTGTATTTCCTAAAAGAGGCCTTAAGATGTTCGAAAATAAATTTGAAAATTGTTCCCAAATCGTATTATTTTGCTAACAAGTTGCGAAATAAATTCAAAATTTTGCCTTTTCCCTTGGTTCGCTGTAAAAAAAGGGGGTCGGGTTCGGACCATGGGGAGGTTGGTTTCGGAACACGATTTTTGAGAACGACCCATATGTAGACTTTCATTACAGCCTCGGTATCTTAAACAAACGGTACCCGAAAACCTCGTCAAGCTACTCAAAACTTGGAATAACGTTCCCGCTAAATACAGTCCGACCTTCGAATAAGAAACCAAAAGCCCCCAGGGGGAAGAGTTTTTCTTATATATCGCATACCCCCACCAGGCGCGCGCTCCGCACTCACTACCTCTGTCTGTCTCTCTCATTCTTTTCCGCATGCAATCCTCTCAACGAGAAACTCGTTCGAACGAATTGCAACTTAGTATTCACATCGCCCATGCAAAAACGTTTTCGACTGCGCATGGACATCTATTTAGGGAATTTTTGTTTTACGTTAATATACATACTATTGAATATTATTGTGTACTACTGTATCTGAATTACTAGTAACTGTTATCAAATGACCGAAACTGTAAAGAAGCGTGAGAGATCAGACTCTAGTACATTTTATATGAAGTCAACACATATATGTATCTTTTTAATGAATACAAAAAATTGCTAATAAACTTGTCGATTTTTTGTTACATTCACACACGCACACACACATACTCACGCACGCATGCACACATCAATTTACAGTACAACGTTCACTCTATTTTGCTCGAATAATCTCTCCCAGGCTGGTTTCTTAACCAGAGGTTCCGTGCACAAAATTCTCGAGCTCGGAGTGGGAGAAGCGCTCGAGTGAGAAACTGGGGAAAGTTTCTTATTGCCGGGTTTCTTATTTGGAGGTCGGACTGTAATCCAAATTTGGTTTGAACGAAAAAATTAATTTGATGCACTTTTATTGCCTTTGGTGATTAGGTGGTCGGTTTCGGACCACGCTACCCTACATAATAACACATATCGTCTAGTTGGTGTTTGTTACAAATTATTATCATAAATTATTCAGAAAGTGTAACACTTTGCTGTTCGTTTTGTTTTTATGCGACAAGGAATTATCGTGCATGTGAGATTTATTTTTTGCGGAAATTCTGAATTTCCGAAACCCTGAGCAACCACTACATATTCATTGGCAGGCTAGAGGTTTTGCGAGGTTAATTAAAATATTATAAAGCGTAAAATTCATGGGTGAGAAGTGGACGGAAAAAAATCGATTTTTTAATGAGAACTTGAATTTTTGGGGGACTTGAGCAACCTTTAAGTGTTTTTTTACCGCTTGCAGCTTCAGTATAACCATTTTTTTTTCTTTAAAGAAGATAATCGCATGGTGAGAAAAAGGAAAAAAAAGAGTTCAAATTTGTGCCACCCTAGGCTACATCTACCTGGAGGCCCCAAGAAAATGGCAACAATCCGAAACTTTTTTTCCGGGAAAAGGTTAGTGAAGAAGAAAAGTATTTTTTTTAACACAAGGTACATGTATTGAGAGCCTTTAAGAAATCAGAGTAAAATTTCCAAAAAATCCATTTTGTTTGTTTGCATTATCGGATAGTATAGACGGTTATAACCATGGACCTGGCATCACCGATTGATCCTAAGTAGACAATATATATGAACATTTCGCACTCGAAACTTTAAACGCGTTTTTCTCTAAATGTCGTTTTTCAAAACGGTGTACACTGGCAAAAGAAGAGTTTTCAAGCTATCCGTCTCAAATGTTGACACAATATTCGTCACGCCATTCTTCATCTTACTATCGAAGCTTATTTTTCTCTTTTGGAATCTTCATGTTTTTTTAACGAAAAAAAAAGAATAAATGTTATACTTTTTCTTTTCAAAACGCCGCTATTTTGTCAATTTTGATTTTTTAAAAACCTCCATAGCAAGATAGCGACATTCATACTCATTAATAATCTTTTTACAAATTTCGTTTCAGATAATATCAACGACCCCCTCTACACCGTGAGGACTTCTTTTTTTTCGAACACTTTCAACCATTAACAAATGTAAAAAAAAATAAAAATAAACGTTTAAAAAATTATGTTCTGTTCTTGACAAGTGCTTTGATTTGACATAAAAAAATCAGACCGATTAGCGTATTTGAACCATCGAAAAAAAAAATCGCAAACATCACCTATTTTTCAACGCGTCACGCTGTGATGATCCTTAAAAAAAAATGCAGAAAAACAACAAAAATATTATCGTCAGCAGATTATACTGTTTTCAAAATCGGAGGACATGTGGCCTCGAGAACCACTTGAAGGATTGTTTCCAAATTTACAGGAGACACAATGAGAAATATTTAATAGTCTTTGACGACCTCAATTTTGTCAAATCGATCTTTTTTAATAGTTACGTAGAAATGACTTTTTTCATAGATTTTGCATGCTCGAGTTTCAATCCATTGCTATTTTGTCAAAAAAAATTATAAGCATCACCAAAATATTTTCATAATCTGTCGGTGGCTATGTTTTTGTTGTTTTTCTATATTTCTTGGTGATTTTTTCTTAAAGGCTCTCAATATATGTACCTTAGTAATAAAAAAAATGCGTTTCGTGTCCACAGATCGTAACCCAGATTTTTTTTTTCGGAATTTGGCAATTTTTTTAGGCCTCCAGATAGATGTAGTCCCTTAAGCTTATTACAGTCTTGTTGGTATCAAAGTAGCGGCATTGAAGCATTTCCTTTGTCGACTAGCGACGTATATTACCTTAACTGCATTGTCGTCTTCGTCCGCGCTGTCATCCGGATTGGAAGGAACTCTGGCGCTGAGGCGACTGAAAACTGTTTTGGGCTCGGCTGGTGGCGCCTGCCAGCGTCGCTTACCTGCCGACTGATCGTTGTTTCCAAAGTCTGCAGCACCTCGCTTGCGATCCTCCTGTAGAGGCCATTTTTGTGCTATTCTGTGGCTAGAACCATGTTTTAAAACGTTCAACTATAAATTCCGCAAAAATCTACTCCAGTATTTGCAAATTATCGACGACGTCGAATGATTGTTATGCGCGTTCAGGTTAGACGTCTGTTGGACGTGGGGTGGAAGATAGCGGATTTTCCATCGTTATTCGGAAATCAATGAAGCACGGCCGATCCGAGGCATTGAAAAGTAACGTAGAAGAACCGCGGAAAAGACAAACCTAGGGGAAGGTTGAGCGGGTCCGTTTCCGCCATTGGGAAGATCCCGGCCAAGAATTTTTCTGATATCGTGATCCAAGTCTCGAAGACCTTCTCTCGCTGCCTCCAATTCGGCCTCGAGCCTCTCGGCTCCGCATGTCTCCATCGAATCGAGTCTTCTCATCTCACAAAATAGCAACTCATTCGTTTATTTCGCACCGAGATTTGTATTTACATGCCGCGACAATCCACACCGGGATTGTTGTTGAACGTAACCACAATGTCTGCCATACGCTACTCCATGAAGATAACGGGAGACTAGGCAGAGAGAGAGAGAGAGAGAGAGAGATAGATAGGGATGTATATATATATATATATGTTTGTAAACGAATTCAACGAAGTTGGACTTGCATGAGACCACAGTTCTTATGGGCGGCATGAAGTTTCTACCGAACCAAACGCCCGCTTGATGGCACGTCGATCGCGCAGTAGCGTACTGGGAACCGCGCGAGGTGTGAGCACGGGAGCTCAATAAACTTAGCCGGCGACTATGGAAATATCGAATTCTTTTCCATGCCAATCGATTGTTAGTTGTTTGTTTGTGTTTATTAGACAAAATCCAGCGTTTGTTAGACTTTATTTATTTAATAATACGAAAAACAAATTTCATGTCAAAGTTAGCCGCAGCGAAAAATGCTTTCCTAATGTTTTCGAACTTTTCTTCGTAACCAATCGTTTGTTAGCGATTGTGAGTCGATTGTTATCGTTTGTTAGAGGTTAATTTTGACTTTATCGTTAAAAAACTTTTCATTCCCATGCACGCTGCAAGCCACGCGAAGTTGGCAGCAGCTGCATGCAACGTGAAGTTGGCAGCATTGCCCCGACGGCTGAGCAAGGCTTTGCACATGTAACTCCTCAATTTCAGCAAAATGCTCAGGGAGGCTAGAGCGGGAGGAGTCCGATCTCTTATGGAGAGACTTGAAAAAAGTGGCTACAAAAATGTGGTCATACCGGGATGGCGCCACTATTGCTAAGACGTCGAGAAGTGAGCTGCGTGTGACAGAGACGGAACAAGTAAATAATGAGAAGTGAACTGTGCATAAGGCAGCATGATACTTGAGAAGTAGGCTGCGTGCGAGAGAGATGCAAAATGATATATAGCCAGATCGCGCGCAAAAGTTACCCCCTCTCTAGCCTCTTACGCGCCCATCACACAATCATAGTAGCGCGTGTTCGTGAGCGAGCGACGCTCGGACATCTTCGGAAAGAGCCGAGCGCGCCGAAGTTTCCCGACCGCGCCTTCGGCAGCTACACCAACACATGGACGCCGAGCTCGTTCATGTGCGGCCAAGCCGAAACGAAGGCTTCAAGGGAAAAAGCAATCTGAGCACGACTCGCGCGTGACGTCACTCGACGGAACGCGCGAGGCTTTTAGACGATTTCAATGCTTATTTAGCTCTTGATTCTCTGCGTTATCAATGTGTACAAAAAAATGTATCGGGCACCCTGATCGCTTTTTTTTTAGTTTATACGTTAATTTAAATATAACAATAAATCCAAATTACAACTTATTTGTCTTCTAAAAAATTGTTTACACTCTACTCACACCCATCCTTATGCCAAATAAATTATAATTCATAAAAGTAAGCGGAAATATATTTATATTCGTATTATTATATTAATTCTCATACTTTCATCAAGCGATAAAGCATTATCCCCAAAAACAAGCGAATCATTCATCTGGCCGCGAATCGTCAGTACCAGAAAGTGCATATTCTACAAGCGATGAGATGGTCCCGTTGGTAGTGTTCCTGGCTTCGATCCGCAGGGGCGCGGGATCGTTCCCCGCGCTCAGTGCTTTTTTAAAATTCTGATTACCATTAATTCTTATTTGATTAGTTATTTTTATTAGTTATCATTATTATTTCAATTAGTTATCTTTTAGTGTCGAAAAATTGATCGCGCACTCCGACCGCTTATTTGATTAGTTTGTACGTTAATTTTAATTTAATAATAAATCTAAATTACGACTTATTTATCGTCTAAAGAATTGTTTGCGCTTTACTCACACCCGTCCCTATGCGAAATAAATTGTAATTCATAAAAACTAAGCGAAAATATATTTATATTCGGATTATTATATTCATTCTCATATACTATCATCAAGCGATAAAGCATTATCCCCAAAAACAAGCCACATCCATCCGGCCGCGAATCGTAACTTACGAGAATGAATATTATAATACGACTATAAATATATTTCCGCGCTAGCAATTTTGGCAACTGCAAAGTCAACCGAAATAATCAACGGTTGAATTTGGACAGCTTTACAACTATAAAGTCGACCGTAAAAAAAATCCTAATGGTTGATTCAACGGTTGTTTAACCGCGGCCATTTTGTTTTCGCTGGATGGTTGTCTCACTCCGTCGCACAACCTGCTGCGGATATTCCCCCCCCCCCCCCCCCAGTATTTGATGACTCAATTCTCCGCAAATCATCAATTTAATTATCAAGACTGTATAATTTGATTAATCATTAAATGTATTGCGTCGAGTCAACCATCCAATCAACCGCCGAGTTAACCACCGAGTCAACCATCCACAGAAAACGCAGGATGGTCGACTTTCAAAGATGAACAGTTGAGAAGCTGTCCAAATTCAACCGTTGAACTTTTACGTTGACTCAACTGTCTTGTACAACCGGTTGACCAAAATGACAGGGCGCTTACTTTTATGAATTACAATTTATTTGGCATAGAGACGGGTGTGAGTAAAGCGCAAACAATTTTTTAAAATATACATACAGCCCTGGATCTAAGGGGGGGCAAACCGGGGTACCTGCCCTGGGCGGCAATTTAAGGGGGCGCCAAATTCTCGTCTTTGAAAAAACTTGTTTCACTAAAGCGCCTAACATCCAGGGCGCTTTGGTGAGTTTCAATGGCGTCGTGATCCTAGCTATCGAAAATAAAACTGCCTAGGAGACGAACTTTGATGAGGTATTCCTTTAGGCGTCTTTTGAAATACTGCTCGTGTTATAGCTCAACAAGTTATTGATCGATCCAGCTGATATTTTTCCAGATTTCTCACTATAAGACCATTGGAAGGATATACCTAAAGTTTCAAGGTTATCGCGTAAAGAAATTACTTTTTCGGGTCAAAAATTGTCGAGAAAATGGTAAAAAATATAAACATTTGATTACAAAGCCTACTTAATTTTCAATTTTATACATTTTAATATTTTTATACGTATATCCTTCCAATAATGTTATAGTGAGAAACCGACCAAAATTTCAGTTAGATCGATCAATAACTTTTTGAGCTATACCATGAGCAGTTTTTCAAAAGACCCCTAAAGGAATACCTTATAGCGCCGCTATTTTGTTTTGTTTGAAAAAGAAAAAAAAAGTTTTACCACGTGAAAGTTGTAACAAGATAATGTCAAAATTTTTAAATGATGCGATTATCTTATCACATTTTTTTAAAAATCATGAAAAATGACTTATTTTCGGGCGTCTAAAGAGATCTCCCCCCTTAATCTCAAATGCTGGAGGGGAGGGGCGCCAATGTCAAGTTTTTGCCCCGGCTCGGAAAAATCGTAGATCCGGGGCTGGATACAGAAGTTGTAATGTAGATTTATTATTACATTCAAATTAACGTACAAACTAATCAAATAAGCGGTCGGAGTGTGCGATACATTTTTCGGCACTAAAAGATAACTAATAAAAATAATAATGATAACTTAATAAAAATAACTAATCAAACAAGAATTAATAGTGATAATAATTTTAAAAAAAAGCACTGAGCGCGAGGAACGATCCTACGCTTCTGCGGACCGAAGCCAGGAACGCTACCAACGGGACCATCCCATCGCTTGTAGAATATACACTTTCTGGTACTGACGATTCGCGGCCGGATGGTTGATTGGCTTGCTTTTGGGGATAATGCTTTATCGTTTAATGAAACTATGAGAATTAATATAATAATACGGATATAAATATATTTCCGCTTACTTTTATTAATTATAATTTATTTGGCATAAGGACGGGTGTGAGTAAAGCGTAAACAATTTTTTAGAAGATAAATAAGTTGTAATTTGGATTCATAATTATATTTAAATTAACGTATAAACTAAAAAAATAAGCAATCAGGGTGCGCGATACATTTTTTTGTATACATTGATAACGCAGAGAATCAAGAGCTAAATAAGCATCGAAATCATCTAAAAGCCTCGCGCGTTCCGTCGGGTGACGTCACGCGCGAGGCGTGCTCACATTGCTTTTTCCCTTGAAGCCTTCGTTTCGGCTTGGCCGCACATGAACGAGCTCGGCGTCCATGTGTTGGTGTAGCTGCCGAAGGAGCGGTCGGGAAACTTCGGCGCGCTCGGCTCTTTCCGAAGATGTCCGAGCGTCGCTCGCTCACGAACATGCGCTACTATGATTGTGTGATGGGCGCGTAAGAGACCAGAGAGGGGGTAACTTTTGCGCGCGATCTCGCTGCACTGCTTGCTGGGGTGCGTATTCGATCCTCTTCCATCTCTCTTACACGACATCGATACTCAGCTTCGTGCTCGAGGTTTTAGAGATAGTGGCGCCATCCCGGTCTGACAACATTTTTGTAGCCACTTTGAAATGCATAGATCGGCCTCCTCCCACTCTAGCCTCCATGAAAATGCTGATTATTCCAATCCTACTCGATTGTCAGTCGTTTGTTAGTGTTTTTTAAACAAAATCCAGCGTTTGTTAGACTTTATTTATTTAATAATACGAAAAACAAATTTCATGTCAAAGTTAGCCGCAGAAAAATGCTTTCCTAATGTTTTCGAACTTTTCTTCGTAACCAATCGTTTGTTAGCGATTGTGAGTCGATTTTTATCGTTTGTTAGAGGTTAATTTTGACTTTATCGTTAAAAAACTTTTCATTCCCATAGCACGCTGCAAGCCACGTGAAGTTGGCAGCATTGCCACGACGGCTGAGCGCGGCTTTGCACATGTAACTCCTCAATTTCAGAAAAATACTGATTATTTCAATCTCACTCGATTGTTAGTCGTTTGTTAGACAAAATCCAGCGTTTGTTAGAATTGATTTATTGAATAATACGAAACACAAATTTCATGTCAAAGTTAATCGCAGGAAAATGCTTTTCTAATGATTTCGAACTTTTCTTCGTAACCAATCGTTTGTTAGTGATTGTTAGTCGATTTTTATCGTTTGTTAGAGTTGAATTTTTATTTTATCGTTAAAAAACCTTTTATTCCCATAGCACGCTATTTTGTCGTTATAAAACCTTTCCTTCCCATCCCAAAACATGCCACAAGTTGTGCAATAGAAGCGCAAACGTTTGTTGGTTATGAATGTCATAATTAGAAGCTTTGTTGGTTTTCTGTATTGTTCAAATCAATATGTTTATCTATGTTTATCATATGTTTATCATATAATATGTTTTCTCAACTGCTGGAGCTGCTCGCTGATTGGTTAATTCCCGAACGCCTATCCGATTGGTTAGACATTCTGTCGACGCAGACAGTGCGAACGCGGCCCTATGATTTTATGACGTCATGCAACACGGGGTGTATGTATGTACATTTTATCTATTGTTTTAAATACTACGGAGAACCAACAAAGCTTCAAATTATGATATTCATAACCAACAAACGTTTGCGCTTCTATTGCACCTCAAAACATTTGAAATGTTAAGAAATCGGTCAATCTCACGTTAAATTTTATTTTTCATCCTGTGCTTTAAAAAAGGTCCAACAAAGATTGCAATTGATCCAACAATGACCAACAAACGACCAATAAACGATTTGTCATGATAAAAAGCTTGGATGTTGATTTCGGCGGGCCATTTTCACAGAGGGGCCGTTCTCAGCCATCGTGGCAAAACTGCCGACTTCACGTGGCTTGTAGCGCACCCTAGGGCCGAAAAGTTTATCAACAATTAAAAAAAAATTAAGCGCTAACAAACGGTCAAAATGGACTAACAATCACTAACAATGGACTAACAATCAATGGCTGTGAAGTTGATCGTAGCGGACATCGCTGCGGGCGATGTGAAGTTGGCAATGCTGCCAACTTCACATATGCGCAGCGTGATATAGGGATGAAAAGTTTCTCAACGATGAAATAAAAATCAAGCTCTAAAAACGATAAAAATAGACTAACAATCACTAACAATCGATTGGTTACAAAGAAAAGTTTGAAATCGTTACGAAACCATTTTCCCGCAGCTAAGTTTGACATGAAATTTGTTTTTCGGATTATTAACTCAATAAAGTCTAACAAACGCTGGATTTTGTCTAACAAACACTAACAATCGAGTACGATTGAAATAGTCAGCATTTTGTGAAATTGAGGAGTTACATGTGCAAAGCCTTGCTCAGCCGTCGGGGCAATGCTGCCAACTTCCCGTGGCTTGCAGCTACTGACAACTCCACGTGGCTTGCAGCGTGCTATGGGAATGAAAAGTTTTTTAACGATAAAGTCAAATTGAGCTCTAACAAACGATAAAAATCGACTAACAATCACTAACAAACGACTAACAGACGATTTGTTACGAAGAAAAGTTCGAGATCATTAGAAAAGCA
This sequence comes from Ophion ellenae, assembly GCA_963210295.1. Taxonomy (NCBI): domain Eukaryota; kingdom Metazoa; phylum Arthropoda; class Insecta; order Hymenoptera; family Ichneumonidae; genus Ophion; species Ophion ellenae. Next base: position 15,136,994 of record OY723393.1, on the reverse strand, counting down.
TTTTTCTGCGGCGAACTTTGACATGAAATTTGTTTTTCGTATTATTAAATAAATAAAGTCTAACAAACGCTGGATTCTGTCTAACAAACGACTAACAATCGATTGGCGTGGAAAAGAATTCGATATTTTCATAGTAGCCGGTTAAGTTTATTGAGCTTACATCTTACCGGCGAAGGGGCGCAAGGTGTTTACGTATGTTTTTGTGGCGCGATTGTTGAAATAACCTCTATTTGAGACCATATACCAGAAGGTTCTACGTGATTTATCGTGATACATTTTTTATCGTGTTTTTACGCATAAGTGTGCATTTTTTGGTAGTGTTTGCGAAAAAAATGCGAAATGGCTAAGGGTTGTGCGGTTCGCAATTGTAAAACGGGGTACAAAAATTGTAAGTAGAAATGCTCCGTGTTTCGCGTGCCCAGAAACGCCGAACGATATAAAAAATGGCTCGATGCTAATTCCGGGACTGAAAGAGTCTCAGTACGTGTGCGAAAAACATTTCGAAGAACGATGTATTGTGAGACATTGGAGAAAAAAGGATCTAAATGATCGTATTATCGCTGAAGTATGTTAATTCATCGATTTTATGTTTTAGTCGATAATCATTCCAGCTATTTCGTATTGAACCAGAACTTTGAATGTCACGAATAAACTTTTGTATTCCATTTCAAACCGCATGCGCATATCCTAAGCTCACTGAATTTGCGGTACCAACAATATTCGAGGAAGATGTGCATGTAGCGCAACAATATACAAGCTTTGACATGAACCACTGTGCGGAACGACAAATAAACAAAGCTCTCTGCCCGATGCTAGTTTCAAAATTTCCAGGTACATGCCAACGCATGGATATTTATATGTGCTGATATGCTAAATGATTGGTGTTACACCATTTGTGTTATTTATTCTCATCATACGTCGCTACATCCTAAAACCGAGTAATTGAAAAGAATGCTGTACAGCTTGTGCAGCAACGTTTTTAGCGAGATCCATTTTAATACAATCGTTGACGATACCTGAAACAGAAAAAAGATACTCATTACAGTAAACGAGAAGAAATCTTACCTCAATCACAGTGTGCATTGCGGCGTTGCCTGGGATGCGACTGAACAGAAGATTACGATTAATAATATTAAGAATTACGTTTTTTTAAATTGTCATAATTCATCGATTGTAGTATCCTCAAATGTCTTTGAGAAAATGAATGAACATAGTATAATCCAAGCAAAAACTGGAAAACCGAACTTACCTGCAAGATATTCCCCCGGTATCACAAAGACATCCTATAATTTCGTTGAGGTTATAATGCGATAATTTTTCCAACTTTTGGTACAGATGGAATCATTGTGGTTCCGCTGTCGATACATGTAATGGATGCGGAAAGTGCATACAATACAGTGGATAATGGCCTTTCGTCAGAACGGCCCATTCAACAAGACGATGTTTCTTCACAACGTTCCATGGTCCTTGAGATGGAGATTACTCCGGAAGAAAAGTTTATTCCGCCGCGAGACTCGTTTCAGCAAGAGTTTTCTTTATCAAACACGTTAGCTGGACACGATCCTCTTCCATCAGATGGTACCATCGTGACGAATACGGAATGTGCATCAGTGCATGCAACGTATTTCGAAGTTGTGGACATGACTCTGAATATTTATAATACCAAAGTGTCCGCAAACCTCAAGAATCGCCACGAGAAGACTGCTGTCTCCATATCCAAATTGTGGGTTATTACAGAGTCACCGACAGAAAAAGAACAGAGGATTATCTTGTCCCACATTGTAATGAAGGAAGAAAACGGACTCGATGTGCCAGTGATCGCGAAAAGTGTTGTATTTAACACAAAAAAATCACTCCACTACTTCGTATACGGGCGTGCTATAAATGCCGAACAGTGTAAGCTCGAAATTTCGTTAAAAGACGTAACTCTACTACCGGGGATTCTGGAAAAATTCAAAAATATGAATATTTGTAACGGCCTAGGCGCTATTAATGTGCTTCATTTGCCCGCCAATGGTGCTTTCCAAGATTCCGTTGGTCGGTGGCATCAGAACGATTGCCCGTTAGTCGCGAAAGGAAGAGGTGCGATCACTGTATTAAAACGAGGAATTTCATATTAAGAAAAGAAAGAATATCAAAAGAGGATCGACCGGTACTCCGAGTGTTTCCGAATCTTTAATTGCTAAAGCTGGCGAAATAGCGTCTAACTGTGCCGAAACATTAGAACAAAGATGCTCCAGTTTAAATGTTCCTCTTCCATAAAAAACAGCGCTCCTTGAAATAACCGCGTCTGCTTCGAAAAAAGTGCCACTAATTGGCGATACATGGATCATGTTGTACATGTTGATGAATATAAGATCGCCGGGATATTACAAATTTCATCGAGAAAAACAATGTTTTGCCCATACCCTGTAAAACAACAATTCATAATTATTTCTCTCTAGTTAGATTAGCAGCTATCTAACTTAGCTAGCTAAGTTAGATAGCTGCTTAAAAAAAAGATAATCAAATTTAACGAACGGCGTTTTGAAGGGAACAAATTCAGCTTTGTTTTGGTTTTTTGGAATTATTTTTCATGATTTTTTTTTCGACACGGCACACACTTTCGAATGTGATCGTTTTTTGGCTATTTTTCGACCATCGAGTATTGGACGCATAACTTATAGAAAATTTGTTTGCCATTTTTATCAATGATAAACTTAAAAGGGGTAGCAGAAGCTCTATTGTCATTCGTCGAAAAGTTTTGTACATTTTTTTTTGCAAAGTTATTTTATTATTTGGTAAAAAAGACCCATTTTTTGAAAATGCAACATAACTCAAGAACTATAGGGTTAAAGAGGAAATGTCAAAGATGTAAAAAGTTGCGTAAGTCCATACTGGATCGCCTGGAATTTTTTTCACAATTTTCCTTTGAGATTTTTGTTTTTTACTATTTTCGCTCGAAACCCTGCTGAGTAGGATGCTTAATTCGAAAAGTATGACGTTTAGGACAAAATATCAGGAGGAGAAACTTTTTTAATTTCCGATTTTCAATTCGCTTGTATTCAAAATCGAAAATTAAGGTAGTTCTGTAGGTACACGTATGGGCCAAAAGTTTCGGTTGAAGCGTATAGTAACATCGAATGCCTATACGAAGCTGTTGGTTATAAATTTTTGACGGAGCTTGTACCCTATATATGTCCCACACATTCGCACTTCATGCATAGATAGGTCTCATACTCGTATAGAGAGCGGCGCTGTAATCGTGGCAACAGCGCGATTTTCCTGCAGTAATAGTGTTGAGCTTCCTACGATCCGTCTTTCGCGAAATATTTTATATGAATAAAAAAAGCGTGAAAATGTCAACTCAAATGCGATACAAAGGAAAGTTTACAAGAAAAAACGCGCTTACGAAAAGACCGAAAGCTGTGGCAGCCATGTGTCAAGCAAATGCGGCTAAATGTGATGAGAATAACCATAACCTCAACGATCAGCAACAAAAATTCGCTGTCGAAGGACGTCGAATCGTGGATTTATAACATCTTGCCGACAGATTAACGGAGACTTTGTCCTTGGAGTGCCATATTTCAGGTGTTTACATTTTATTTTTTTAAAGGAAACGAGTAAAGCTTTTTGAGTGCGGTTTTTTTCTTGCTTTTATTCATGATATACAGAACGTTGAAATTAAAAAAAAAAAACCAAAATGGCGGCCGTTGCAGCTCCGCGAAAATAGGTCCTCAAATCGCGGGAGGTAAACGGCTGACATCACTGCCCCCTCTTTGTTGATCTGAAACACAAATTCAAAGCATATTATCAATCTGTGACCCTTTGGTCATGGAATGACGGATGGGTTTTTCGTTTAGTACAAATTTCGAAAAATGGCGGCAATTAAAAAAATTTATCGAATTCTCGCGTTTTTTTTCGCATAAAAAGATAAATATAATGGTTTTTTCATTAGGTACACGCTTTTCGCGTTTGTTACCTATTCTTTTCCCTCATTGTGCCCGTTTCTTTCCTCTACTGCTTAACTCCTTTTTCTCCATCTTTCTCCCTGTTCCCCCCTCTTGCGGCCGCAGCCGACTTCCCCCTCTGTATTATATTCATCATGACATTTCTGTCATGGGTATAGGGAAACTGCGGAAAACCTACACCAATACAGCCGGTCATCGAGTTTGCTCCCCAATCGTGGAACTAGTCTTATTTCGCCGCGAAATGCCGAAGAAAAATATTTCACGACGAAATGTACGCGACTGGGATTCGAACCCGGGACCTCCCGGTCTGCTGGTTTAGTGGCGAGCACGCTAACCACTAGACCATCGCACCGGTTTAAAAAGATAAATAATAAATGCACAAATATATCTATCGAAAAAACGGTCCGTCATTCCGTGAAGACATTTTCTGAGTGTGCTCTCCAAATTTCAGATCGATATGTTAATTACAGCGGTCAGGAGAATGTCAGCCATTTTTAAAAACGTGTTTTCGAGAAAAACGCGTTTAAAGTTTTGTAATGTGTTTACACAAATGTGTTTATAATTACCGCTAATCGGCAATGCCTGGTTCATAGAGGCATCCACCTCTTCTTCTAGCTGCTCATGTTGAACCGCTAACATCTCCCGCTGCTCTTTCAAGGACAAAGTCTCCCTTAATGAATTGAAAAAAATGTCAGTCTTTTTTAGATGAAAGTAGTCATTTTTTTTAATCAACACATTATTTTTATTTGTTTCATATATTATGCAGTTTAAACGACAGTACGGTAAATTAAGTTAGGGCAAACGGCGCATGCGTTACGGTCAGGAGGGAAAAGGACAGAAGAGCTATTTCTCTCTTCGTCGCACCACTACTTCCCCTTGCCGTCACGCATCGTCAAGCTCACCGCAGAAATAAGCAATAAATTTAGAAATAAAGTCGCAAAAACCGAAGTTGTCGAAGAACGAGACTTCTCGTGACGTAACAGCAGCCATCTTGCTTGACGTGTGGCAACGCCGGATATCCGCGCAAATTTGATTCGTCTATCGGATATTTTCACCGCGAATTAAAAATATGATTGTGCGAAGCCGTACATTTTTTAATGGATTATAAAGGGCCTTTCGTCGATACTTACTTGAAGTTCTTTTACGTACAGCAAAGGCATCTCAATTTTGCTGGCGACATGTACCTATACAACGCATCTCTATATAAATTCAGCATCGGAGAACCGTCATATAAAATAAACGTTCCTTTTTATACCTGCAAATATTGTGAAAATTGGGAAAGCGAAAAATAACATAACAATCGATGAAATATGTTTTGACTTTGGACAGATTGGACATTGGACATTGAGGTTAACTTCAACGCGACGTTTTTTATTTGCAATCGCAATATGATCTTTTCATTTTCTAATTCTTGTCCGTCAGAATCTACATTTGTCTCTAAACTGGACTTCAGGTACAATCCCGTTACTGTATTGATAAACTTCCACAGTATTTTCATTCTCCATGTTAACCGGCTACAACAAATAATAAGCCGGGCACGTGGAACCGATGACAGCTACCGAAAATGCGACGATGCTACACGTCAACGATATGGCGTACTACTGAAGTCGAGTAGTAGATTATTAAGGTTGTTTCCATATTATCAAAATAATAGGAAACTCGAAATTCAATACTTAAGATATATTTCTCGAAAAATAGGCCATATACATATATCTAAAACGTGGCGGTATTGCGGCGTGAAATAGACTCTAAGTTTACTAGCATGGTCATCACCGTACCTCCTTAATGCGGCGGCAAAGGATGCCATTTTTCCGTCACAACTTGCCCTCGCTTGGCGTGGTGTTGCCAATGTGTTGTCGCCAAATTTCTTACTGGGGTATTCTTTTCATATCCGCTTTCCAAGTCGAAATGTAACAAATGTTTTTATAAACTATATACGATAAATATTTAAACATGGAGACATTGCAATATTGATTCCAAGTGATGGCACTTTGTGCATTCTGGACGGAATATGCTAAACCAGTTTCTTCAGTAATGTTTCCGTGGCAAAACTGGCAGCTTTCATTCGTGGCAATAATCAAAACGCGAGCTAAAATATAGGCACATCCCTTGAACAAAAAGATCAAGTGTGACGATTTCTATTACCGATAAATCGATCGCAACGCAAATCATATTTATGGAAAAAAGGAGAAAAAGAAAAGGAGAAATGATCGCAATTCAATAATTCAATATGGCTGTCTACATGTTTATTGAAATCAACAACCTCGTTTCATCTCTCCAACACGTAGGGGGGCCTGGTAGCGTATGCTGGGGGGGGGGGGGCATCCGCGTAGGCTAGGCGAAGATGCAGACAAAGTAGAGGAAAAGTGGAGCATGAAATTGTTTATAGCCAGTTGTTAAAACAATTATTTAAAAAATCCAAGTTTTTCGGGATAAATTATTTTTTTAAAACATTTTGGGCAATTTTAAAACGAACGTAGTCTTTATAAAATTTTGTTAATGTTCATAGTTTTTGAGTAATACATTTTTGAAAATTTCTGAAAGAGTTTTTCAATTTTACACTTGATTTATGTATAGAAATACTAATTAAAAAATTACTTACATCGAATCATCAATTCCTGGCCCATACAACAGGGCTTGTGCCGATGTGGAAGCTTCCAAAATATCAATTTGTTGTTGTCTTCGAAGCATTCTGCGTTCCCGGGTATTATCGTTTGCGCGTTTGTCAGCCACGTCTATACGTTGAGAATAGACTGGTTTCAACTGGTCAAGCAGAACGCTGCACGAGTTGGCATCAGGTACGTCTGGACGAAGAATGGGGTAATCACACTAGAAAAATCGATGGCCAACCCGCAAATAAAATGAACTACTTTGAACTCCCAAAGTATGTAATTAAAAATCAAATAATACTGTATAGAAAAACACTGTACCTTAAAAACATAATCGAAAGAACGAGCCCCGATAATAATGGATGCAGTAACGCGAAACTCACTAGCTATGAAGGAATATTGTTGTTGCTGTAATACCGCGAGATGAGAGCTAGGCTTTAGGTTCACCTAATTATAATTATAGTTACACATAATATAAGTATTTAATAAGTCATCGCCATAGATCGGTACGGCATAGTCTTCAGAGGTTTCTTTTTATAAAAGTGGTTGTAATTTTGTGTCGTTGCGTGCCAGAGGATGGGCTGTATCCTAGTGCACTAATAAATATCTGTCTCTCTGCATGTAATTTACATGTAATTCTCAATACATTACAATTTTTAACCGCAGATGAAGACTACATGTAATTCGGCCTACCTCAACAAACATATACAGTTTTAAAAGCATTTCCAATGCTAAAAAAACCACGTAACAGCCAAAAGTAGTAGTAAAATCGTATCAGTACATTTTACTAATGACATTTGCCCCGTAAACATTTCCCCAAATCGACATCCCTGTTGCAAAGAACCGATGCAAACCAATAAAAAAAGAAATCCTATCGGAAAATGGTGCGTTTTTGTTCTCGGAAACGCTGAAGAATACCGACAGGATTGACGATTTTTTGAAATATATGATTCTATCGGGTTTTGTACGTATCTACGGTGCTCATAGATTACCTATAGAATCCGAAAACGGTTCCGCGTAGTTCAATTTGCAAGTGCAGATTCCTTTTAAATTTCAATCGTAATTAATCTGCAACAGCATATTACTTTAAAATGTCCATTACTTTTTAACGGAATGAACTTGTACTCACAAACTGGAATTCTATTGGTACTAATCGGCAGAATCCAATTGCATAGTTCATATAGGAAGTTATATGTTACAATCGAAATTTGACAGCAATCAGTTTGTATGTGACTTTTTAGATTAAAAAACTTACCTTTAGCTGTACGAGAATGTATACGTATTCGCAACGTATTCGCAAACCCAAACAAACTGTTTTTCGGGAAAGTATTTCCCCGAAAAACAGTTTGTTTGGATTCCACGCACCCCACTATTTCACACGCACTTCCGAGGTGCTCTGCGCCCACACCAGTATTCCACGCTTCTCGATATTCCCCACGCACATCCAAGGTGCCCGGCGCCCACACCAATGTTCCACGCACCCCACTATTCCACGCACATCCGAGGTGTCCTGCGCTCACATAAGTGTTCTACGCACTCCACTATTCCACACGCACATTCGAGGTGCCGTGCGCCCACACCAGTGTTCCACGCACCCCACTATTCCACACGCACATTCGAAGTAACCTGTGCCCACACCACTGTTCCACGGACCCCACTATTCCACACGCATATCCGAGGTGCCCTGCGCTCACACCCATTTACCCATTTTGACTTTGGCTTTAAATAAATAACTTTTTCACTCATTTTATCTTGTCATCTTATTTACCCTTTAATTAATATTTTTTACCCATTTTGACTTTGACTTTAAATAAATAACTTTTTCACTCATTTTCGTGGAAGTGTTCATTCGGGGAAAAGTATGGGTACCAATGAAACACACCCTAAGTCTTAAAAATGGTGAAGACATCTTTCCTTTTAAAAAAAATCATGAAAATCTTCCCCTGGAAACGAACCGTCATGCTACAAGCTCGATTACCTCAACGAGCATAATAACGTTGAAGCTTGAAGATATGCGCTTCTCTGCGAACTCACTTCGTTGATTTGTTGGAAACATTCGGGCAAAAAGAGTTTAAGTTAACCATTTTTAAGTAACACATCGTCCTCTTTTTTCGACGAAATTGCGATTGTGACTCGAAAAATGGTTTCGTTTTCCTATTTTTTCGAAAAATTGCATCAGTTTTCCACTTCACTTTAATTTACACGCTGTACAGCCTGGTTTGATACGTCACATATGATTATTACAATGCATAAAATAAATTATTCCAATGTTTATTGTATAGATTCAGTCCTTGCATACATTACAACGCAATGTACAAGCTGCTGATATCAGCAGAGCACTATCGTCGTCGCCTGCTCGCCATTGTTAGGCAGCGATAGTTTTATATTTTCGGCACTCCAATGTAGCAACGCACCTCGGCACACAACGCTCCACACGTACGGTATAAAAAATTCTTCCGGTTGATCCTCTTCGACGTACCTGAACTTTAGCTCCGGAAATTTCTGGAATATTCGAAAAGCGGCATTTGAAATGAGAACTTTAGATTAACATTTGGCGTTATCGAACGACAACGGTTTGGTAGAGTATCACGCGTCGTTACCCTAAGACGATCCTTTGGCCATTGCGTTGAGCCTTGCTGTATCGCGGCAAGGACTTGACTCACGCCAATTTGCGACTGCCCAATTTGCTCCAATTTGTAAGAGAAGAAGTTGATTACCTGTTAAGATTTGTTGCGTTTTGTTACGGTACGGGCATCGTATTTGATGACAAAATCTCGGGTGCTTTGAAGTTCTTGACCAATATTATACTTACGGAATAAATATTCTGTATGATATCCTGGAAAGCTGAGTGTATTCTGTAGGGTTGGAATACGTCACGCTTGTACAGAAGAGTGTATATCAGGTTTGGATTATGCGCCAGCTGATGCGTCAAAGCACTGTTTATGATTTCCAGCACCATTCGGAGTACTTCTTCGAGTATCGTCAAATCCTGGATCTGCAAGGATTGAAAACAAAAAAAAACAGTTACTTCTGCGTAACGAGCTACGTCTACCGAAGTGGGTACAAAAATTGTATGCGCCAAAAATATTTTAATTCGTTAGTATTACCGTTTAGCTATGTTCCCTGAAAATTTCATTGAAGTGCAGTGAAACCTCGTTTATACGTTTCTCACTTTTACGTTATTCACTTCCACGTTATTCTGATTTATACGTCGTATTTGGTGTACCCCTTGAAAAACGTATAACCGAAGTTTCATAGTATTCCTAAGATTAAGTGAGCTACGGCTTCTAACGGTCGGCCGAGCGAGCGGTAACAGCGCCATACTTGAAACTTTAAACGCGTTTTTCTCGAAACACTTTTTTCAAAGTACATTTCTCATGCTGTTTCCACATGCACATGTGGATTTTATTTTAATTCGCACATGACTTTGTACAGGTATAAAATCATGTGCGAATTTAACAAATTTTTTCCGTATGAAAAAGTGATTCACTCATAAAATTAATTACACATCTATTTAGTATGAATATCAAGTTGTTAGAAAATATATATATATTTTTTTTGAATGAAAAAAATGGCCGACTACTAATATTTTCTTTTGTTATCTTTTTTTGAGGCGCTCCGCGGCGTGACATTTAGTATCCACAATTTTTTACCTAGAACAAAAACAAAAATTCTCGTCAATCTACATTAGAATACCTAGAGAAGTATGTACGGAATTTAAAAAATATTGTTTTATTTAAAAGTTGTAGGTATTTGAACTTAAGAATTGAATTTTCACTATAACTGCTCATAAAATGAAAAGTTTTCGATGAATCAGAAATTCCGTACGTACTTCTCTGCGAAATGCAATTAGGAACAAAACTTCTAAAGTTGAAGTAAATCGAGTGAAAATTGTTGAAGTTATTTGTCACGCCAATTAGAAAAAAGCTGTTTCGAGAAGATTCGAGTAGTCGGCCATCTTGTACATTCGGAAGAAAAAAAAATTTCTAACAGCTTGATATTCATACTAAAAAGATGTGTAATCAATTTTATGAGTGAATCACTTTTTCATACGAAAAAATTGTTAAATTCGCACATGATTTTATACCCGTTACTGTGGCCTAACCCCTTAATGACTCGTTGACGCGCGGTTGTTTTGAAGACGTTGAAAGTATTTTCTGATTTTTAAGGGGCTACATCTACCTAGAGGCCAAAAAATGGCCAAATTCCGAATTTTGTAATCTAGGAGACGGTTTTAGTGAAAAAGGAACGCAGTTTTTTAAACACAAAGGTACGTATATTGAGAGCGTTTAAAAAAAATCACCAAAAATACAGAAAAACAACAAAAACATGGCCGCCGGAAGATGATACTGTTTTCAAGGATGGTGGACACGATATCTCGAGACCCACTTGATGGATTGTTTCCAAACTTACAGGAGATGCGACGAGAAACATTTAAAGGTCGTTGACAATTTCACTTTTTGAAAAACGATCTTCATTTTTCAATAGTGAGGTAAAAATTACTACTTTTTCCATAGATTTTGTATGCTCGAGTTTCAATTCATCGCCACGTAGTCAAAAAACATGATTTCAAAATTCGACGATCGTCGACGACTCGTATTGATTATTAAGTTGAATGACCCTTTTGTTTTCAAGATTTGGGATGAACCGTTTAAGCTAGAGAGTGTCCTCCGCCAAACGTCGCGAAAAAAATGCATCATTTGCCCCGGCGGCCATGTTTTTGTTGTTTGTCGGTATTTTTTTTTAATGCCCTCAACGTATGTACCATTGTGTTTAAAAAAATGCGTTTCTTTTTTACGAACCATTTCCCAGAAAAGAAATTCGGAATTTGGCTATTTTTTGTCGGGCCTCTAGGTATGTGTAGCCCCTTAACTTTATAGAGAACGCTTGTAGCGCAATTTCGAAAAATTTCACAATTTCAAGCTAATTTTATTTCTGAGGTGAACGCCGTATTTGTTGCGTGTATGGAATTATCACACTATTGTTGCATCCGAGGAAGTTCAACGAATTCCGTCCCACATTCAGGGATTCTTTCCTTTATAGGCAAAATCCATTACTGTCGGTCGCAAATCTCGGCATGATAATACACGACGAAGCTGTCAAAATGTAATTTGGACAGAAGAATTTGCGAGTGGTCGGAAGATTCTGTAACTGTACTGTCCAACAGGGTTGCGAAATTTTTACTTTTTAAATAGGTAATGAAAAAATATTTCATTACCTATTACATTACATTCAGTAATGTATAAAAATCCATTACTCATTACATTACATTGTAATAGATAATGAACATTATTACATTACAAAGTCCAATGTAATGGGTAATGGAATTTGTTCACATAACTAATGTAAAAAATCTCCATTACTCATTACAAGGTAATATGGATGATTATTCGTTTTTCCATCGGGTCAGATCGACCCAGTGCCAAAACCGCTGCCCCTAATGGGAAACGAATGATAATCCTCATTACATTGTAATGAGTAATGGATTTTTTTAAATTGCATTGCATTAGTAATGTGAAAAAAAATCCATTACTCATTACCTTATATTTTGTGATGTAAAAAAATTCCATTCCTCATTACATTACATTTTGTAATGTAAAGAAAATCCATTACTCATTACATTACATTTTGTAATGTAAAATATTTCCATTTTCATTACATTGGACTTGTTTGATCTTCATTACAAATAATGTAATGTAATGAGGAATGGAATTTTTTTACATTACAAATTCCCATGTAATTAGTAATAACATTTTTTTACATTACAAAATCCAATGTAATGTATGTATGTACATCTTTATTATTCCCCTAAGGGTTACAAGGCCTTCCGTTTCTTACAATACATCTTAACCTAACTTATCTCTACTTAATCCTATTCGCCACGCTATTACAAACTATTTTGCTCCGCCGGCGGATCCAATGTAATGAGTAATGGCAATTGTTTGCATTACAAAATGTAATGTATTGACTAATGGAAATTTGTTATATTTCTAAACATAATGTAATGGGTAATGAGATTTTTTTCATTAAAAAATCTAAAGTAAAGAGTAATGAAAACGCTAATGCATTACAATAAGTAATGCATTATTTGCAACCCTGCTGTCCAAATGTCATTTTCGACAATTGAAGATATTCAGAATTAATTTCCACGATCTGTTATTTAGATTGGAATTTTTAGTGTTTTAGTTACCAAGTCTGCACTCGCCGAATCCGCACCGACATTGACGACAGTGCCGGGATCCGACTGACCGTGTATCCTTCTTTCAAGCCTGGCGTGTTTTTTCGCAAGCGTTTCGAAGAGGCTCAGCAACCTCTGGCTGACGTAGGGATGCAGAAAGCGAAATTGCGCGGACATATTTGCCAGGGCAGCCAAACAATTCGTGTGAAGATATTTGTCCTGCAAGTTTTATCAATGAGAAATTCAATTGCCAAAAGCTGTTTTGCTTCCAAAAAATTCGTTAAAAAAATCCTTCCGTTGATGCTCTGTATAAAAGTATACAGTTGATAAAAATAAAGTTGATTTTCTGATTCAAATAATCCAAAAAGATGTTACGAGATGTTACGAGCCCCCTTAGGACTATATTAAGGTGTTGGGCTACTGTGAAAATGTCAAGTCTCGTTCGTAGCTTAAGGCAATTCAAATTGGAGAGGAATGTCCCACGTATTGAGCAGGAATCGCGGATTGAAGGTAAATTTATAATTACGACAGAACTGCTAGTAAAACTTTAAATGAGTTTTGCTCGAAAGTATGTTTTTCAAAATGGTGTACACGATTCCGCGACATCAAATAAACGGATTGACTTGAAATTTGGTACACTGATTCAGTGTAATAGTAGTTTAGTCTTGAACGACGTTTTTCATCTTAACAAATTCAATTTTTTTTCATTAGTTATCACAACAATATCATTTTTCGGGAAAAATAGAGATTTTTTTTATTCTGATGTTTGAACCACGTTAACGAAAAAAAACGCTCCGTTAGGGGGCCAGTCCACTTTGAAAATGTCGAATAATCGATTTTTTTTACTGTTTTCGAAAGTACATATATTCAGAAATATTGTGTCAAAATTTTATGAAAATCCGAGCTCTCTAAGTATTTTTTTTTTTTTACCTGAACGTCAGGACCTCATTTCGTCTACCTGAGCGTATAGCGCGCTCGGCCGATCATACTATAAACTTCAAACGCGTTTTTCTCGAAACACCGTTTTCATAATCTAGCTCCACCGTATCTCTAAAAGTAATAAACCGATTCTCTTGAAATTTGAACCACATATTGTAAACATGATTCGCAACAAGATGACCCTCGATGGTTTTAAAATTTTGATTTTTACTCTTTTTTTGCAAAAAACTGCGAAAAAACGCATTTTTAAAAACTTTTTTCGTTTTTCATCTGCCATTTTTTTATTTTTTGATAAAACTTTATATCCGAGGGTCGTTTTGTAGCTGGTGTCATACTGAATCTAATTGACTTTGATTTTTTTGTTTCAGACAAGCCGTTGCCGATTTGCGATGGAGCTACCTAGCCCACCTATTTTTGAGGCGTTACGTTAAACTATAGTTGTTGTACTCAAGAATGGATAAAAATGAATTAAATTTTTTTTTAATGTATTTTAAGACTCTGTTTACCAAGCCCAACAACTTTTATATTCATATCTTTTATAAAGTCCTCCAAAAAAATCGCGAAAATAGCTTTTTTTTCGTGGCTCCAAAGTGGACTGGCCCCTTAAATCATAGCCAATATTATCTTTTTGAAAACTCGTTTTTTTTTTGTTCAGATCAACCAGATGGCCAAAATCAAGTACGCTGTTAGGCCCCTTACGTTCAAAGGTCCTTCACGAGATTACTTATAACTGTATATTTACTTTTAACTGTAATCATTCATATTTTTTTATGAAATTTGGTACACGAACTTGTTAATATACATACTAATAAATGTCCAAACAATTCTTCAATCATCCTACTGAACTGTTCAAAATATTTTTTTTAAATAACCCTGATTTTCGGGTCTTCACAGTATCCTAACCCCTTAATTATGATTTTTTTATCATTATAATTGTTTTTACAAGCTTTCATTCAACTTGACTTTCTGTGAGATGCAAAACGGAAAATTGATATTTCATCCACTTCCCGACTACTTAGGGTTCTGAAATTTTGCAAACATGCATCTAAAATGTGACAATGCATGATCCAACTTAAAAATATATATATATATATATATACATAAAAGTTTCAACTTTTCATCTGAAATTAACGATATCTAATCATCCATATAAAATCTCACTAACACGTACAAACAAATTCGTAGCCGACTGTGTTTGTATGTGAAAAGTTTGCATGCATCAATTAGTCGTAAGTTCAATCCCAATTGGTCTTTGTTATTTTTTACAAGCCTTCATGTTCCTAACGTACAAACTCGTAAACTAGTAACCTACCAGTAACAACTAACTAGTAAACTCAATTAAAGACTAAAAAGTAAAAAACAATTCATATGCAAAAAAAACTTAAAAAAAACAAGCTTTTATTTAATGTACTAAAAAGCAGAAAATATTTTTATTTACCAAGTCACCTATATGTGACTATAAATAAGAGCTTGGAGCGTTAAAAATTTAGAAAAATAATCGTTCATTTACATGAATCCGTTAACATATGAACTGTATTTAATTTACTGTAAAACAACCTTAGATTTATTAAATAAAAATCCTGAAATTGAGTATAAACGTGTGCAAATAATTTATCTAATTACTATTGTGCCGAATTAAATACGGTTAATGAAACTGAATTGATCGAATTTATGAAACATTAAAAAAGTGGAGGGCCCTAAGCTTTCATTTATAATCACATATAAGTGACTTGGTAAAAAAAATTATTATCTACTTTTTCGTACATTAAATAAAAGCTTGTTTTTTTAAATATTTTGTTTACCTATAAATTTACCTTTGATCGCGTACTTAAGGACTTAGGCCACAGTAACGGGTATAAAATCATGTGCGAATTTAACAATTTTTTTCGTATGAAAAAGTGATTCACTTTTAAAATTAATTACACATCTATTTAGTATTAATATCAAGCTGTTAGAAAATAGAATTTTTTTTTCGATGTACAAAATGGCCGACTACTTTTAACTTCTCGAAACAGCTTTTTTCCAATTGGCGTGACAAATAACCTCAACAATTTTCACTCGATTTACTTTAAATTCAAAAGTTATGTTCCTCATTGCATTTCGCAGAGAAGTACGTACGGAATTTCTGATTAATCGAAAACTTTTCATTTTATGAGCAGTTTATGAGCAGTTACAACGAAATTTTTCACTGAAAATTCATTTCTTAAGTTCAAATACCTACAACTTTTGAATGAAACAATATTTTTTAAATTCCGTACGTACTTCTCTAGGTATTCTAATGTAGATTGACGAGAATTTTTGTTTTTTGTTCTAGGTAAAAAATTGTGAAAAGTCACGCTGCGGAGCGCCTAAAAAAAGATAACAAAAGAAAATATTAGTAGTCGGCGATTTTGTACATCGAAAAATAAAATATATTTTCTAACAGCTTGACATTCATACTAAATAGATGTGTAATTAATTTTATGAGTGAATCACTTTTTCATACGAAAAAAAAATTGTTAAATTCGCACATGATCCTATACCGGTTACTGGTTACTAAGGCCTTAAATGCAATGCAACCCCAGAATTTCTATGGCAAATCCCGTATAAAAATTATATACTTTTCCGAGTCGTCAGTGTTTGGGAGAAAAACTTACTCTCATTTTGAGCATGTTGTATTGTATCGTCCGTATCACCACGAGAATGAGTAGACCTCCTAACGAAATTTCACTAATACATCTCTCGGTATACCACGTGACTCCTTTCAGCATCTTAAACGCACAAAATATCAAGCTACAAAAATATCAACTCACGAGCGTAAATAGTCCCGTGTGGATGAACCCTCCGAGTGCACACGCGAAAATCTTCTTCATCCCAAAAAAAAACCCTCAAGGGCTCTAAATACATTTATTTTCAATGATAAAATAAAATTCTCGGGCCCAAAATTATTCGGCATTGGAGTTTAAAACATTGCCTCTCAGGAGCTAATGTTTCAAAAACCAGCGGCATGCGCACTCGAAAGGTTAATCGATAATACGATATGATCTAACGATTTCGTGGATCCTCCTGTTGAACATCTCGTTCTCGCTCAGTATCAACAGTATTATCAGCGACATGTAAATGTGATGCGAAGTGTTGTCCGGGGCATGATACAGGATCTGCAGTATCGGCGTTATCTGAAAAGAAAGAAAACAGAAACGGACATATTCACATAGCCTTTTTCTCGACTTATCAACGAATATACGCAACAAGACCTTACTAATAACTGAATGTCCGGCCGATTCATTATGTATTCCTTGACGCTTGTATTTTGATGCAGTAACATATACAATAATAGTATTACTTCGTCTGTGTTTGGTATTTCACAAATGGTGCTGTACATCTTGTCCAAGTTCAGTCGGAAGGGAGGTTCTACTTTCATCGACGCCAATAATTTCATATCTGAAACGAAGAGAACAATTTATTAATCTTCACAAAAGAACGATCGTTATCTCTAGACATTTTTTCGCTCGAAAACTCACCGTGTACGTGTGCGAAACTGATCAGTGCATCGCGATATGGATTGTTTGTCGTTGTGCAGTGATTCGTCAAAACGAGTAAGAGCAATAACGATTGACTAGCGAGGGGAGTCTCGGTGTCGCGCTTATCCTCGTCTTCCTTAGTACCGTGTCTGTTCACTTGTACGTTTCTCATGCTGTTTCCCATTCCCATTGTAATAACATTCCAGAGTCCAGCTGAAATTAATGACTCGTTCACGGTTGTTTTGCAAACGTTGAAAGTATTTTCCGATATTTAAGGCGGGGGACCTCCTCCAGATGTCAATTTTTTTGTATTGCTTTAAAAATTCATTTAGTATCTGAAGAATATATTTCCAAAGTTTGAAGCCCAACAGAAAGTTCTAAAGGTCCCTAGGATGTTACCGAAGTGATGCCCTCCAAAAGTACCGAGAATAGGCAAACGAGCGCGCGCCCTTTGCGGCTTCTACCTTTTAATTTCTTAGCCAAACAAGTTTGCTAGTTTACTTTTTGAATAATAGGGGGCACTTCCGACGATTGTAAAGAAAAATTCGGCTTGTGTAACCGGCGTTTTTCGTTTTCACACAAACAGTTCACACAAAAAGAGAAAAATTTAGTCCAGATTAGTGATTTCCTAGGAGAATGCTTGCTTTATGGCCCTCGCATCGCAGATTAAGCTTGGGTCGTTATAAATCACTCTAAACTCTACCTTCCAAGAACGAAAACTTCAATCGAGTTTTTCTCGAAACGTGTTTTATTCCGTGCCATGGAATGTTACTCAAAAAGTAATGAACCAATCAACTTGAAATTTTGTACAGATATTCTTTAACTCATTGGCCTTGGCACAAACCTAAAATTTTGTATGAATTGTCTTCATGAATATTGTTTTTAACGATTTGTTTATTTTTAAAAAAGTGTTTTTTTTTCTTATTTTTGTCGTCAAATTTTCGATTATTTTTTTTTTGCTAAATTTAGGTTCATGCGAAGCAGAATAACTTATTTCAATGAAAAAAAAATTGTTTCGTTGATTTCAGTTAACTACAAGGACCTGGGCGTTCCACGGCGCAAACTCTAGGAGCCAATTTCGAGAACCTCTAGCGCCGTCATTTTGTTTTTTTCACTCATGAAATTTTTTTTGTATTCATTTGAACCTCGATATTATTATGTAATTTGATTCATTGCGATAAATGATCTCAATTTTTTGTAAAAAAATATTTAAAAACCTGTTGTCTGGAGGAGGTTCTCCCTTTAAGGGGACATCTACTCGGAGGCAAGAAAATAGCCAAATTCCGTTTTTTTTCTTCTGGGAAACGGTTTTAGTGAAAAAGGAAGGCAGTTTTTTTAACACAAAGGTACATATATTTGGAGCCTCTAAAAAAAACACCAAAAGATACAGAAAAACATGGCAGATGATACTGTTTTCAAAGCCGATGGTCATATCTCGAGAACCACTTGATGGATTGTTCACAAATTTACAGGAGATACGATGAAAAACATTCAACGGTCGTTGACGCTCTCACTTTTTTAAAATCGATCGTCATTTTTTGCTAGTTACGTAAAAATAACTGTTTATCTTAGGTTTTGGGGATATTACGATATCTGTAGCCCCTAATTCTGACCACGCAGCCCTTCAAATATAACCCAAAATAACACTTTTTTCAGTAGTGATAAAAATCAAAATTCGACCCTTAAGGGGGTGCGATAGTTCAGCAATTTTCAAACTTTAACCTTTAAGGGGGTTAAACGGGAGTGTTAACGTTTGTATGAGAAAACATATTTTGTTTGGGTTCGTTTGGGTTTGTTTGGGTCTAAAAATCTATAGTTAAAATCCATGGTTAACATTTTTTTAAAGCTCATATATGTGTCATAACGCAAAAGTGGCACAATTTTTTTGTCCATATGTGTGGCATACACAGTTAAGGAGTTAAAAGTACTACTTGACGGTGTTATATATAAAATAAATTTGGTAAATTTCAAGTAAATCTGGTCAAAAAATCGATTTTTTCATACAAACATTTAACATTCCCGTTTTAACACTCCCGTTTAACCCCCTTAAAGGTGACATTTGGGAAATTGCTGAAATACATGTTTAATTATTTGTATTGGAGGGTATTTATACCAAGTTTCAAGCAAATCTGACCAAAAAATATGTTCTCATATAAACTTTGAAACCCCCGTTTCACCCCCTTAAGGGTCGAATTTCGATTTTCACCACTCATGAAAAAAAAATTTATTTTGGGCCAAATATAAAGACAGCGTGGTCAGAATGAGGGGCCACAGATATCGTAATACTGCTTAGATTTTGTATGCTCGTCTCAATGCGCCGCCGCGTTGTTAAAAAAAAATTATTTCAAAAATCGACGATGATCAACGACTCGTATTTATTGTGAACTTGAATACCCTATATGGTTTTTAGATTTCAGGTGGACTGTTTAAGCTGAAGAGCGTCCACCGCCAAACGTCGGGAAAAAAATTTCATCATGTGCCGGCTGCCATGTTTTAGTTGTGTTTTCTGTATTTTTTGGTGCTTTTGTCAAGGCTCCCCTTTGTGTTAAAAAAATGCATATCTTTTTCTCCAACTGTTTCCCAGAAAAAAATTCGGAATTTGACCATTTTTTTCCGGGCCTCTAGGTAGACGTAGCCGCTTAAATTCCCTCTGAATTAAAACCCTTTCATCGTTTTGGATAGAGTTTAAGACCATTAAAGGGAGGGTCGGGGTTTCAGCGTGAAAAAAAACACTCTTTTGCAAATTTTTTTCATCTATATGGATAGAGTAAATTTATTGAAACCTTTCGTACATTGTTAAGTGTCATTTCAAGAACATTTCGTGAAATTTGTACGCAAAAATATCCACAAACAAGCCGGTGCCGCGTTTTTCTCGAAACCACTTTTTCAAAGTCCGTGTTCACTGCCATTTGAACGGTTATTTTGAGATTTTTTTACATTGAGGGGGTTTTCCACCCCCAAAATGGCGGACTTTTCGTGAAAAATAGCACTTTTCACTTTACATGACCACCAAAAATTTAGAAATGTAAAAAAAAATTATCAAAGGCCGTTGGGGGGAGGATTTGATGATACTTTGACTAAATTTTAATGGTACTTGATTTCAGATAATTTCTAGCTGAGATACAGTGAACACCGCAAATCGTGTTTTCCCAAAGGCGTTCTTGGCAAAGTTTTGTCACCGGCTTGTTTGTGGATATTTTCGCGTACGAATTTCACGGAATGTTCTTGAAATGACACTTAACAATGTACAAAAGGTTTCAATAAATTTACTCTATCCATACAGATGAAAAAGATTCGCAAAAAAGTGTTTTTTTTTCACGCTGAAACCCCTACCCTCCCATTAAAGTGAAACTAACCTGCGATGCTGAATACTATGCTACCTCCGGCGTCTCGCGAGAGCAATCCGGGTGGAGCGTGTTGTTGTTGGAAAAAATTGTTCAACAGGGTGCAAACGATTGTCGGGGCTCGTACTCTCTGCTCGTTGTGCATGACCATCCTGTACACCGTGCTGTATTCCGCCGAGGTTTGGGCGAACAATTGTACGGAGAGTAATACGAGCAAGCAGTTGATAGCCTCCAAGTGTACAATGTACGTGTATTCACTGCGAATCGAGCCGATTAATAATTCGAAGTGTAAATAAATATACGGCATCGAGCTTGAGCTTACCAAAGAGGCACGTCAACGACTATGTCGAACAGTGCGGCGATCAATTGCTCCATCCGGCTAATTGTACTATCTTTGGATTCGGAATTGCCAAACGACACTTCCGTATGCTTGATCATCTCTTCCTCGCCGACCGTTTCCAGGAGGTACTTCAATATACATCTCGTCGCGAAGAGAGCATTGTAGGACTGCCAAGCCGACACGACGCTGCGGAAAGTAAAAAACACTTCAATTTGGCAATTCGATTTAAGCAGCGAATCGTGTCGAAGGCACCGAACGAGCGTCTGCGTACTTTTGATCCTGTACCGATCCCAACAGGTCGCCCGTTTGAAGCAACGCCACTTCGACGAAAGTGCCAAAGTTACCGGTGCTCAGATTGTTGGCCAAAAGGCGCAAACAGACAGAATCGAGCGTCGCGCCCAATTCTATCTGATCGTTTCGCGTTATCGGTGGTCTTATATTGTACGACAAAAAGTTACTCCAGAACGAGTCGTTCAACGGTATATGCTCCTCGCTGCAGAATCTCTCCAGCAGCGGGTTCTTGGAAAGATCTTCGTAGCGACTCGACGTCGAGCCCATGTCGCCGCGCTATTGTTGAATTCTGAAGAAGAAGGAGAATTACGTCTATGGAATTCTATTGCCAATAAGCACAATGGATATATCGGTGAGAGACTATTACTTCGACTGAAGTCAAGGTTTTCCTATACTTTGCTAAATTGCTTAGACTTAAGACGTGACATACATTTAGATGGGAACAAATTAAGCAATTTTGGGGGATTATTCAAACTAAGAAATAATTATTTTACATTTATCGAGTGCAGGTATAGTTTGAGATTTGGAAGAAAAATTGAAAAAAAATGTTTAGAACGTGTATAGTTTCTATTTGACAGTAATTAAAACGAAGAAAATGCAAATTTAAGGGGAGGGAAGGGGTTTGCACTTTTGAAAAATCGATTTTTTGTCTTTTCTTATAGTTAAACATTTCAAGAATGTAATCCCAAAATTTCAAGTCAATCAGAGCAAAACTCTTGAAGTTATTGACTATTTAGTCCCGCTCCTCTAACACTGTGGCTCCGACTTCGCTAAACTTCAAACGCGTTTTTCTCGAAACCACTTTTTCAAAGTACGTGTTCACTGCCATTTGAAAACTACATGACCGATTTATTTCAAACTTGGTACACACTTTCTACATATAGAATACCTCCCCCCAACGGTTAGTTTGAGATTTTTTTTACATTGAGGGGATTTTCTACCCCCAAAATGGCGGAATTTTTCGTGAAAAATAGCAATTTTCACTTTACATGACTACCAAAAATTTAGGAATGAAAAAAAAATTATCAAAGACCGTTGGGGGAGGATTTGATGATACTTTGACTAAATTTTGATGGTACTTGATTCCAGATAATTTCTAGCTGAGATACAGTGAACACCGCAAATCGTGTTTTTCCAAAGGCGTTCTTGGAAAAGCTTTGTCACCGGCTTGTTTGTGGATATTTTCGCGTACAAATTGCACGGAATGTTCTTGAAATGACACTTAACAATGTACAAAAGGTTTCAAAAAATTTACTCTATCCATATAGATGAAAAAAAATCGCAAAAAAGTGTTTTTTTTCACACTGAAACCCCTACCCTCCCCTTAAGAGAATGGCACACATTTACAAAAAATTCTCTAACATTTGGATTGAAATAGTAGTTTTTTTTTCAATATTTTTACCAAGTTCTAACTCAATCGGTGTAATAAGTAGTTTTTGAGTGATCCTACATGCCAATTTCGAAAATGCAGTTTTGAGAAGAACGCCTTTAAAGTTTACATAGAATTTGAATTAAGTTGCACTAGGTACTCGTGGTAACTAATTACGCTCTCGCTTCTACCTGCCGGGCATGCTCCGAATTCGAGCAGTGAGGCAGAGCGATTTAGCATCCACAATTTTTGACCTAGTACAAAAAACAAAAATTCTCGTCAATCTACATTAGAATACCTAGAGAAGTACGGACGGAATTTAAAAAATATTGTTTTATTCGAAAGTTGTAGGTATTTGAATTGAGTTGCAGGTTTTTGAATGAATCTTCAGTGAAAAATTTCACATAAAACTGCTCATAAAATGAAAAGTTTTCGATTAATCAGACATTCCGTACGTACTCCTCTGCGAAATGCAATTAGGAACATCATTTTTTAATTTGAAGTGAATCGAGTGAAAATTGTCGAAGCTATTTGTCACGCCAATTGCAAAAAAAGCTGTTTCGAGACAAACGCGTTTAAAGTTTTAGGTACTCTATGGCCATGCCAGAGGTAGGCTTACGTTATTCGCTCAAAGTCGGTGATAAAATTTTTTTATTGCTATAAATCGAATAGTAACTTATTCTTAAGATGCTAAAGCGCCGTTTTAGCATAAAAAAATCAATTTTTTGAAAATTCTACTGTGGCCTTACTCCTTAATCTTAACCGACGTTTTTCTGCTCACCATTTTTTTTCATTACTTTTTAACAATGTCATTTGTCCTCGAAAAAAAACTAAATTTTTTTTTCCAATGATTACAACACGATAGCAAAACAGCTCTGTCAAGCCAATATTATCTATTTGAGAAAAAAAACCCGTTTTTTATTTTATTTTAGATCAACCGGATGGCCAAAATAAAGTACACCATTGAGCCTTTGTAACATCTTTAAATATTAACATTTTTTAATGAAATTTGGTACACTACTTTGTTAATGTACATACAAATAAATGCCAAACGATTTTTCAATCATACTTATTCCTTCAAAATAAACTTTTTTCAATAACCCTGACTTCCCGGTTGTCACAGTAGTCTGACCCCTTCAATATTTCACTTCTCGCAACCCATAGAGTGAAACTCATTGAAACCTCAAAAATTAATTTTCATCGCACTTGTCCTTCAACATCGGTCAGTGATACGCTCGATTCTTGTGAAACGATTGCTTCATACGTAGCTAAGAATAGAATTTACGGGAGAATCTCTGTACGGAAAAAACTGCTCGATCAAAAGCACCAATGCTGTACAATACCGACGACGTTGAAGTTTGCATCGTTGGAACGCATCGAAAATTCATTTTCGTTTTTGTATTGCCTCATTTTCCTTATTATTCAAAAAAAAATTCGTACATATTTAGACTGAAGATTTCTAATAGGGATCGTGAAAAGAAGTTTAAGCGATTTTTGGGAGCTGCATTTGCCAAAAAAAAAATGGTCTACGGATCTTTCGTTGCGTTCCAACGTTGCAAACTTCAATATCATACAATTCGGACCAGAACTATTTTGTCCATGCGTCGGGTTCAGGGGCATCCAGAGACGCAGCCAAATCTCGATGCAGCGCCATTGAAAACATATCGATACATTGCCAATGTCGCTTGGTGCTCGTACAAAATCTTCAACGTTCACTGCGCACTTTTGCTCTTCGAATCAAAGTTTCCTCAAAAACTACTCAACTACACGAAAAATAATGGCTGACTGGCAATTATATCCTAACTTTCAATAGTGCATGCAAGGAGCGTCGCTGGCTTCGGTCACATTAACTAATCAAAGTTGCACGTCCTAGACGAAACAATTATCGAATTCGTAATTTACATGCGCTCGAAACAACTTTGTAGGCGACCACCAAAGTTTTTCACCTGTCTGACAGGTGGTATCGAAATATCGTGCCAGCAAAACGGAGACGTCAGAGACTCGACGATATCGTGCGTATCAACTGTAGCAATAGTAGCAGCTCTTGGTTTTTCCGCGCATTATTGCGAAAAAAACCTTCGTTCGTCGAAATTAGCCGTCAAACGAGAGTAGCAACGATACGAAAACTTCATTGACGAAAACACTCGATCGAGGAACGAACATAACCTCTTTCACTGTCAAACACGGGTTACGACACAAACGAAGGTACTTCGCGCGATATAGAAGAACGAGATGCTAAACAATATTCGCGGCGAATGATGAAGCATGCGAGAAAAAATACATCTTGTCCAATAATCGAAAAATTAGATAAATACACTTACACAGCTGTGGATAATGCCGAGTTCGCATAGTACCCATTTTCGGGTATGCGTAGGATACGCGAGCTTTCCAATCACGAGACGCCAAAGTCAACGGAGAGGCACGATATTCCGTTAGCTCCAAAAGAATCGTCCAGTTACACAAGCCAAACATATCCATTTATTCATTTTTGTCGACGTGTTTCGTGTGCTTTTTTCCACCGTCGAGTATCGCAAAACATGTCTTACCTACTTCATAAAGCGATGTGACATATGAGCGCGAGAGAGATGGCTTACATTTTCGAACACAGATTTATTGGAGATGAATAATATTTAGGACGAAAGAATATCTTTGAGCTCTGCGGCAGGCAATTCTCCAGGCCTGATACTTTGCTTTTCCTAAAAAAAACTCAATCTATGAGAACAATCAGTTCGAAAATTTGTGAGGTTATGTTGACTTTGTACAGTAAAACCCCGATTAACCGGGTCGAATCATTCGTGGAGCGGATTAACCGTGCGTCTCTCAAGCGCCTCGCACGTGCGACCAAGCACGGTCGCTCGCGTCAAGCGCGAAACCCATAACAAACGAAATCAACTAGCTTTTTTGAAAAACCAGAGTAAAATGACGCAATATAGCGCAAATGATTATCATTAAATATAAGAAGTCACGTGTACACTACAATAAAATTGGGTTCAGATTAAGGCCTTAGGCCACAGTAACGGGCGTGACATCTAGCATCCACAATTTTTTACCTAGAACAAAAAACAAAAATTCTCGTCAATCTACATTAGAATACTTAGAGAAGTACGTACGTAATTTGAAAAATATTGTTTTATTCAAAAGTTATAGGTATTTGAACGTAAGAAATGAATTGTAAGTGAAAAAATTCGTTATAACTGCTCATAAAATGAAAAGTTTTCGATTCATCAGAAATTCCGTTAGTACTTCTCTGCGAAATGCAATTGGGAACATAACTCATAAATATAAAGTAAATCGAGTGAAAATTGTTAAAGTTATTTGTCACGCCAATTGGAAAAAAGCTGTTTCGAGAAGTTTCGAGTAGTCGGCCATTTTGTGCATCGAAAAAAAATTATATTTTTTCTAATAGCTTGATATTCATACTAAATAGATGTATAGTTACTTTTATGAGTGAATCACTTTTTCTTACGAAAAAATTGTTAAAAACGCACATAATTTTATACCCGTTACTTCGAATTACAACATTTATTTCCAATTAACCGTGGTTTCAGTTATCCGAGGATCGTTGGCCCCGAGCACCCCGGCTAATCGGGGTCTTCCTGTACAGGCTCAAGTAATACGAATATCGTAATTTTCTAGTGGCGGTTCGATTTTACAAATTTATATACACTTAGTACAATGGGCATATTGAAAATGATGCTAAATAGTGTGATTGCCCATCAATCGAGCGAATTTACTCAACTGTCAAGATTTCTTAGGACTTCAATTTGAGGAGCTGGCGAACAAATCCAGACTTATTCGCACTACGTCAAATTATTATTTGTCTGTGCCTAAAAACGGCCTTTTCGCTTGAAAAGGCAGTTTTCATCAAATTTTGATGTGTTTGGGCCCCGATTCGACTCAAAATATTTCGGGAGCTCATAAAGTGTGCTTGAACATGAAAAAAATGGACGTAGTGTGGAAAAGTTCAGTTTTTTTCGCTTGCTCCTCATTTGTATTACTAGATAAGAATTCCGGTATTTTTGCTCATATATTGCCCGTGACATCTATGTATATATTATTATCACATCTATATTATATATATGAGGTATTCCACGTGAATCCGGTACACTCTTTTCCTGACCCCCGTCAATTCGATTTTTTAAAAATCTGATTCCATTGCCCGTAAAAGACACTCTGATTTTTTTTTTACATTTTTCGAAACAACCCTTAGTAAAAAAAAAACTCCGAAAAAAACGCCCCAATTTAAAAATCCGAAAAAAATCCCAAAAATGCGTGATTATATGTAAAAATTTTCAAGCTATCACCCGCAGTGTATGATCTTTTCTTTGCTTTCTGAGCGATTATCGTTAAAAAAAATGCGATAAAATTCAAGAACCGCTTACTTCGGGCGGTTACTTAAATATTTTGATAACCACAGTGAATTTTTTTGACCATTTTTGAATAACCAAATCACAATCATGGACCTTCAACAGTTAGCAGTCAATTTTTCGAATTTTTGGGCGATAGCTTGAACATTTTTACATATAATCACGCATTTTTGTTTTTTTTTTAGATTTTTAAATCTGAGCGTTTTTTTCGGACAAATTTTTTTTTGACTAAGGGTTGTTTCGAAAAATGTTAAAAAAAATCAGGGTGTCTTTTAGAGTCAATGGAATCAGATTTAAAAAACTGAACGAATTGGCGGTGGTCAGGGGAAGAGTCCACCGGGTTCACGTAGAAAATACCTCATATATATAAAAGGCAAAGTCCTGACACTGATTGACCCATCATCCGTCCCAGCCCAGCGTAAACGGCTGAAGGTAGAAACGTGAAATTTGGAGAGCATGTTGATTTTATATTAGAGGCATCGTTTAAGAAGGAATATCTCGAAATTTAACCCCTAAGAGGGTGGAAGGAGGTGGCAAAGTTTGGATGGGAAATAACATTGTTATGGTCAAATTTACTTGAAAGTTGATGTTAATGCTCTGTGATACAATTAATAAAACACGTATTTCGGCGTTTTTCAAAATTTAACTCTTAAGGGGAAAAAACGGCCGGCCAGGTTTGTATTGAAATTTGAAAAAATCTGGTCAGATTTACTTGAAATTTGCTATTCGTGCTTCTTGACACAATTGATGAAACACGTATTTCCGCGTTTTTAGAAATTCAACCCCTAAGGGGAGAAAAGGGGTGGCAAAATGTGTATGGAGAATGGAAAAAGTGGTCAGATTTACTTGAAACTTAGTATTAATGCTCTTCAACACAATTAATAAAATACGTATTTTAGCGTTTTTCGATATTCAGTCCCTAAACGAAAGGGGGTGGCAAAGTGTGTTAGAAAAATAATTAACAAACGGCTCAAATTTACTTGAAACGTTAGATAACTGTTCCTACACAATTAATGAAATTTCAGCGTTTTTGGAAATGCAATCCTTAAGAGGAAAAGGGGGTAGCAAAGTTTGTATGGTACAGTATATCTGGTCAGATTTACTTGATACTTCGTATCATTCAACACAATTCTACGTGTTCTGGAATGAAACATTTCAGGAGCACATTTCATTAAGTTTTTCATGTTGCCCGTACATTCCCTACCAAAAGTGAGTTTGAATGGTAATTTTGAGTACTTTGCGATAACATTAAAATCTAAAGAAAATCAACCACAGTGAAGATGCCAAGAACATTGGTTTTAAATAATAAGAATGCCAAAAATTTTTGAATAAATTGTTTAAACAAAAATTTGTTCAAAAAATCTCCAGTAAACTTGATTTTTTGTGATGATAAATGAGTTATAATATTATTCTGGATACATATGATTTTTGAAAGAATGTTTTCTCTATTTCGAAAATCCCCTTTTTGGAATTTTTCAGAGGCTGTACCTATAACACTCACTTCTTGGATTTAATATGGAACGTCGCTCCGAAAATATATTGAAAATTTGCGACTCTTTATCCATTTTTTTCAATTAAAAAAATTAAAATGCAAATAGAAAGGAAATTCTAAGAAAATGCATACCCATTCAGAAAAATCTACGAATTCACTTTATAAAATAAAAAAAGCAGTTCACCGGACATGTGTTAAACAATTTCTTTTTAACAGTTTACATATAACGTTTTTTGCATTATTGTTACCGAAAATTAATGTTCTTAGGCCACTGTCACGGGTATAAAATCATGTGCGAATTTAACAATTTTTTTCGTATGAAAAAGTGATTCACTCATAAAATTAATTACACATCTATTTAGTATGAATATCAAGCTGTTAGAAAAAATATATATTTTTTTTTTCCTTGACAAAACGGCCGACTACTCGAACCTTCTCGAAACAGCCTTTTTCCAATTGGCGTGACAAATAACTTTAACAATTTTCACTCGATTTACTTTAAATTTAAAAGTTATGTTCCTAATTGCATTTCGCAGAGAAGTATGTAGGGAATTTCTGTTTAATCGAAAACTTTTCATTTTATAAGCAGTTTATGAGCAGTTATAACGAAATTGTTCACCGAAAATTCATTTCTTAAGTTCAAAAACCTACTTTTCAATAAAACAATATTTTTCAAATTGCGTACGTACTTCTCTAGGTATTCTAATGTAGATTGACGAGAATTTTCGTTTTTTGTTCTAGGTAAAAAATTGTGGATGCGAAATGCCACGCCGCGGAGCGCCTAAAAAAAGATAACAAAAGAAAATATTAGTAGTCAGCCATTTTGTACATCGAAAAAAAATACATATACCTTCCAACAGCTTGATATTCATACTAAAGAGATGTGTCATTAATTTTATGAGTGAATCACTTTTTCATGCGAAAAAATGGTTAAATTCGCAAATGATTTTATACCCGTTACGGTGGCTTAAGGGCTTAATGTTTTAGCATCTTCAATGTGGTTGATTTTTTATTATTATTTTAATTTCATCGCAAAGTGCTCAAAATTCTCGCCGAAACTCACTTTGGGTAGGAAGTGTACGGGCAATACATCCTTAAGGTAATCCTATCGCTTCACACTATAGTCATACCACTGATCATACTTGACACTTGTACAATTTATATTTTTAACAAAAGCAAAAAAAATGTATTAACTAAAATTTTATATGGGTTAACTGTTTAATGAATGTTCACATTTAATTAGAAAAATGAAAAAATAGTTATTCCAACGATTCGCGCAGTATTTCTAGGTTTGATATTTGGCAACATTGGTTCTATCTCCGTCTCTTTTAACTCAACCAGGCGAGTTTGACCTCCATGATTTTCAACGTCGATCTCCCAAAACAATATCAGGTGCGGGAAATATAAAGCATTGTATTCGGGCCACGACTGGAAAAAAGCGTGGAAAATTTGTCGGCGAAATATGTCGGTTGAAAATGAAATATGTGTGGAAATTCGAATGAGTGAAATGAGGTTAGGACTAGTCAGCTGTTGCCTTGCTGTCGCGTCTCTTTATCGTAGCAAGTGGTAACACATCCAATACCGGAAGTTCAAATTAAACTTGAAATTACATAAAAAATAGGTCAATAAGCGTATTTTTTTGAGAGCTTTGGCTTACTACAAGTGTTGAGTATGTAAATCTGCTTATTTTTAAGAATCTGACGGATTCGCACTACTATATACACTTCTATAGCGACCGGAAATTGGGTTTTTGTATGTCGTCTCGGAATTCCTTCACAAAAACACGCAATTTGAATTTTTTTCTCCATAATTAAGTCGATAACCGACCCTGAAATTTTACATCAGCAATTATTAGTATATTCAGTGAAGCCGGAAATTGTGGAAAGGAACGCGGCTGAAATTGTGCGCACAGGCTTGCGACAATTCCGCAATAAAAACACAACCAACAAGTCCGCGGTAATTTTGTTTATTCGATGGAAAAAAAATATATTTAGAAATTATATTTGCAGTACAATTCCAAAATATGGCAGAAATTCCTTGCGTCAACATGAGATGTATTCTCAAGTTGATGTATGAATCGTGCTGAGAGCGAAAATATCATTCGTGCCAGATGGCGTCGTCGTTTAAAACATCTCTCCCTCTCCGTCTTTGCTTTTTCTTTTCTTTATATTTATAAATTGCTGCAACTCGTCTTTGTCCAAACCTGGACTATGGTACATTCGAACCAACGAATTTGTCCGCGTCAAATATAATCCCGTTATTCTGACATCCGGTTGAAATAGAATCAGATGCAACTCAAAACCGAAAGCATATCCCACTTAAAAGTAGAAACTAATATGTCCGTGAAGGTATACTAACCGAATAGATAATGAAAGAAAAAAACCGAAGGAAAATCCGAAGAATCTACCAAAAAACGATTATTCCCGATGTACCCTTTCCGTATATAACGCGCCACGAAAGATCTAGTCTATACGACTGTTAAATTTCCCAATATTAATGAAACCGAAGACAACGAACGATAAGAGAAAAAATAGTATGGATAAGTACGAGGGCCGGAAGCCAAAAAAATATTTGTCCCGACGAGAAGATCTCTGTTAATTGTCTTCCGCCAGAGTGTTGATTCTTGAGTTGATGGCCATTAACTGTGCCAAGAACGCCGTATCCGCCATTACCGTGGCCAGAGCGCTCAGCAGACTCTCCATGTTGTCCCGTGGTAGGCCCAATTGACGAGCGCACTCAGCGATTATTGCAAATTCCTCGTCGTTCGGAACAATCTGTGAGCATCGTGACGAAGAAAAAAAAACATTAGAAACGTCGTTCAACGGGCTACAATCTACATATGTGGGTCAAAACATTTTTCTTCGATAGTATTATCTTTTAGCTATCTTCCCTGAAAAATGCATTGAAATATTCCTAATTAAATTCACTACAGCTTCTAACAGTCGGTCGGGCGAGCGGTACACATATCTCGAGAATCATTTGATGGCTTGTTTCGAAATTTACGGGAGATACAAACATTCAAAGGTCGTTGACGATCTCGCTTTTTAAAAATCGATCTTCATTTTTCAATAGTTACGTAAAAATGACGACTTTTTTCATTGATTTTGCATGCTCGAGTTTCAAGTCGCCGCCACGTTGCAAAAAAATGATTTAAATAAAATCAACGATTTTCAACTACTCGTATTAATTGTTAAGTTGAATAACCGGTTTGGTTTTTAGATTTCAGATAGACCGTTTAAGGGGCCAGTCCACTTTGAGAATTTCGAAAAATCGAAAGCAAGCAAGACTCGAAGAAATCGACGATGATGAGCAATCGAAAAGGATTTTGTACGGTGCAGGAATTGCCGATTGAGTTTTGGTTAGAGTTTTTCATAGTATAAACTTCAAACGCGTTTTCTCGAAACAACGTTTTCAAAATCTAGCGCCATCGTATCTCTAAAACTAATAAACCGATTCTCTTGAAATTTGAACCACATATTGTAAACACGATTCGCAACAAGATGACCCTCGATGGTTTTAAAATTTTGATTTTTACTCTTTTTTTTGCGAAAAACTGCGAAAAACGCATTTTTTATTTACCTTTTTAGTTTTTCATCTGCCATTTTTTTATTTTTTGATAAAACTTTATACCCGAGGGTCGTTTTGTAGCTGGTGTCATACTGAATCTAATGGACTTTGATTTTTTTGTTTCAGACAAGCCGTTGCCGAGTTGTGATGGAGCTACCTAGCCCACCTATTTTTGAGGTCTTACGTTAAACTATAGTTTTCGTACTTAAAAATGAATAAAAATGAACAAATTTTTTTTAAATGAATTTCAAGACTATTTGTCAAGCCCAAAAACTTTTATATTTATATCTTTTATAAAATCGTAAAAAAAAATCGCGAAAATAGCATTTTTTGGTGGCTCCAAAGTGGACTGGCCCCTTAAGCTGGAGTGTCCACGGCCAAACGTCGTGAAAAATTTAATCTGCCGGCGGCCATGTTCTTGTTGTTTTTCCGTACTTTTTGGCGATTTTTTAAAGGCTCTCGAGATATGTACCTTCGTGTTAAGGAGTGATATACACCTAGATGGTCGAGGTCGAGGATTTAGAAGCTATGAACATTCCGTCGACCGTATAAGACCTACACTATGGGCCTGGTATCGATGATTCCATGTAAGTTGACAAATGTCATGATTTATTCATTCCCAAATTTTCAAACGCGTTTTTCTCAAAACCACGTTTTTCAAATCGGTACCCAAAATTTCTCGAAAACGAATGAACCGATTGCCTTGAGGTTTTTTGTGGTTATTCTAAACACCATCATCTAGTACTTGTCATAGGATTTTTTCCCCCGTTACTTAGTTTCTGTTTTATAGGCAAAATAATAACTAATTTTTGGCCCAAAAATCACTATTTATGTCCAAACGTCCGCCATTTTGTCATAAATCGATATTTTCAAAATCGGCAATGACAAGTACTAGATATAGTATCTGATTTAATAATCTTTTTGTTTTTTTTTTCAGATTTATGAAGAAACGCCAGTGGGTACCATATACGCCGATTTTTTTACGACGCTCCAAGAATCATACAATATCCTTGTCCATTTTTTATATTTTTAAATAACAAAAATTAAACATATTTTTGAATGTATATACTTTTAGATAATTAAAACCCCAATCCGAAATTTCAAATAGTTTTCCTTGAAAAAAATTCACAAAAATGACCTTTTTTCCGGCTCCTAGGTGTACATCTCCCCTAAACGATAACGTCCTGGGAGAAGAAAATATCAAAATGTTATCTTTACCTTCGATGAACTGCGGAATTTGTTGAAAGGCATTTTGACGCTTGTTTTTCCCTTGCTCGTTTGATAAAAAATCGTGAAGGTCTGTCCGTTGTTGCTATCGAGGACGATGGGAAAATATATTCCGGACGTGACATGGCCCTTCGTGTCCCTAGCGAGCAAGCTGCGAAAGTTGTAGACCAAATTTCTTCTCTCCGTCACGTCAATGGCGGTTAAGTACGGCCTTGCAATATAAATGAGAGCGACTTGCGTACGCTCCAAGGCACCAGGGCGATTTTCTCTCTCGTGCCACTCGACGTAGTCGGCATCATCCGTGCACAGAGAATAATTGTACTCTTTCTTGCAATGCGGCTCTTC
This sequence comes from Ophion ellenae, assembly GCA_963210295.1. Classification (NCBI taxonomy): domain Eukaryota; kingdom Metazoa; phylum Arthropoda; class Insecta; order Hymenoptera; family Ichneumonidae; genus Ophion; species Ophion ellenae. The sequence continues at coordinate 15,103,476 of OY723393.1, read as the reverse complement.
CGATTGCGTGAACCATCCGGTGTGCGGATAAGACTTGTCGGCCATCACCGTTATAACGCGGGCAACGTGATATCCAGGATCGAGGAGTAAAACACCACGGCGCCCGTTTATTTCAATTTTCAGGCAGACCAACACGTGTTCTTTCTCGCCACTGTCCGCCGCGGGTGGTCCACCGACGTAACCGGCGATGTCACCGATTGTCTGTAACGACGATAATTACGAAACAATTATGACGAATTCTCGTTATATCGCAGGTGGTCTTAAGGCCTTAGGCCACAGTAACGGGTATTAAATCATGTGCGAATTTAACCATTTTTTTCGTATGACAAAGTGATTCACGCATAACATTAATTGCACATCTATTTAGTATGAATATCAAGCTGTTAGAAAATATATTTTTTTTTTTCGATGTACAAAATGGCCGACTACTCGAAACTTCTCGAAACAGCTTTTTTCCAATTGGCGTGACAAATAACTTCAACAATTTACTTCAAATTTAAAAGTTATGTTCCTAATTGCATTTCGCAGAGAAGTACGTACAGAATTCCTGATTAATCGAAAACTTTTCATTTTATGAGCAGTTTATGAGCATTTATAACGAAATTTTTCACTGAAAATTCATTTTTTAACTTCAAATACCTACAAAATTTGAATAAAACAATATTTTTTAAATGCCATACGACCTTCTCTAGATATTCTAATGTAGATTGACGAGAATTTTTGTTTTTTGTTCTAGGTAAAGAATTGTGGATGCTAAATGTCACGCCGCGGAGCGCCTAAAAAAAGATATAAAAGAAAATAAGAGTAGTCGGCCATTTTGTACATCGAAAAAAAAATATATTTATATTTTCCAATAGCTTGATATTCATACTGAATAGATGTGTAATTAATTTTATCAGTGAATCACTTTTTCATACGAAAAAAAATTGTTAAATTCGCACATGATTTGGTACCCGTTACTGTGGTGTAAGTAATTAATTTCCAGGTGGAATGAAAACAAAAGAAGAATAATTTACCTCTTCGCACGATACTAAGTAGAGGCCACTCGAAATGCCGGGATACCTTTCGTTAAGTTTGTACAGTCGACGCATCAACTCGAAACCAAGACCCACGCAGGTGTGATGTTTGTGAGTTATCAATGGCTGGTACTTGTGGTAGAATCGCTCTACCATGGGCTCTTTGCTTTCCTTGTAGTCCTTGTAGAATCTACATACGCGAGGAACACAAAAGACATCCGTTACTATATGAAAATTCCATAACTAGAATCATAACTTTTACGCAATCTTATCGGGAATTTGCATTTCATTCCTCCACTTTATGCCACCATTACTTTAGTTGATCGTCTCAGGAATAATATCCAGTTGGTTTCAAACCGTAATAATACATTTTTATGTCGTTACGAACAGAAAATCAGTACTCAATATTTAAAACGACTTCATTTCGAATATGCTTTCGACTTTTCGTAATTTTCGGGTTTTTCCCTATCAACCGATCCAGCAATTAGTATATCGATTAATTTTTGTATTTCCTTCAAAGTCCGCCATTTTTTCATAATTTGATTAAAAAATCCCTACGTAGTCCCATAGCTAATAATTTTTTTCTATTCTAATGAGTTAAATAAACCCTCTCAAAAGAAATCCCATTGCGTTTTTCATACTCCCAAAATGAATTGTCAAAGTTAGGCGTTATTTTCTGCCGCTAGAGCGGTGTTATCCGAACCTAACAGCGGCTCGATTAGATCGACGCGGCGCGTACCTCAGAAAGTTTCCGACGGTATCGTAGCGCTGCTCGCGCAGCAAGCGCTGGGTCTCCAGCTCTACGCTGCCGGCTAGTTCTTCATAGTGTTCGACCGTATCTACGATCAAGGCTGGCGACTCATAATGGGCCCAGACAGGCAGGGGTAGCGGCACACCCCTGATCCAGGGCCCGCGTGCCTGCCCCTGCGGCTGGCACCATATCTCTGCCGTCTCGAGTCAACTTGGCCACTCGCTGCCCCAGCGGCCAACCGTCGGCAAGTAGCCATTCTCATCCCTGTAGCTGCTTATCGGCTCCACAGGGCTCTCTGCGTTCTTTAGACTCTTCTCTCGCTCTGTAATTCACAAATATCACGCGTTTAGATTCCTGCTCGAGTATCGACTCGGGGGAAAACCATTGGAAAGGCCAAATGGATCAATTGTCACTGAATCATAACGCACGGTGGTGATAAAAAATTATCTATGATTACGTTCGCGTTATTAATGTTGGACCCTTCAAATCGAAGGTCGCGGAAGCTTTATCCTAATCTTCGCGATCCTTTCTTGCTATTGCAATCTTGGGAAATATTGGAAACAATAAAAAGTTTGTACACCCCCAGCTTCCTAGATACTTAATTATTATTTCCCTTCAATTAACCGATTACTTATTTTTTACGGCTTTTTTACTCTCAGAGAAAAATAATGAACGGGCTATATCTACCTAGGTGGGTAAAAAAATGGCATTTACCAAAAATATTTGAAAATTTAAATGCGTTTTTCTCCAAACACTGTTTTTTGAATTTCATCTGCGGGCAGCCATGTTTTTGTTATTTTTATGTTTTTTTGGTGATTTTTTCTAAAGGCTCTCAATGTATGAGGAGCTGGTGAAGAAAACTGGACTTGTTCACACCGCATCAAACTTAATTTTTTTTATTTTTGTGCCTAACAACTGTCATGTTGGCCGAAAAGGCTATTTTTAACAAATATTGAGGTGTTTAGAGCCGATTTGATTCAAAATATTTCGGGAGCTAAGTACGTTGTGCTTGGAAAACATGAAAAATTAAAAAACAAATGAACATAGTTTGGATAAGTATTTTGAGCGACAACCTTTGTGTAAAAAAAAATGCGTTTCTCGTTCACCAACCGTTTCCCGAAAAAAAAATTGGAATTTGGCCCCTTAAGGACTGATATACACCTAGATGGTCGAGGTCGAGGATTTAGAAGCTATGAACATTCCGTCGACTGTGGAAGACCTACACTATGGGCCTGGTATCGATGATTCCGTGTAAGTTGACAAATTTCATGATTTATTCATTCCCAAATTTTCAAACGCGTTCTTCTCAAAACCATGCTTTTCAAATCGGTACCCAAAATTTCTCGAAAACCAATTAACCGAATGCCTTGAGGTTTTTTGTGGTTATTCTATACACCATTATCTAGTACTTGTCATAGGATTTTTTTTTCCGTTACTTAGTTTTTATTTTAAAGGCAAAATAATGACTAATATTTGGCCCCAAAATCACTATTTATGTTCAAACGTCCGCCATTTTGTCATAAATCGATATTTTCAAAATCGGCTATGTCAAGTACTAGATTATAGTATCTAATTTGATAATCTTTTTGATTTTTTTTTCAGATGATTTTTGAAGAAACGTTATATTTGTGATGTTTTTAAATAAAGAATATTAAACATATTTTTGAATGCATATACTTTTAGATAACTAAAACCTCAATCCGAAATTTCAAATAGTTTTCCCTGAAAAGATTCACAAAAATGACCTTTTTTCCGGCTCCTGGGTGTATATCTCCCCTTAAAACGAATTCCCGTCCAAGGTAGCGCGTTATCGTTCAAATTGTTTTCTCGCGACAACATTATTGACAAAATCGCGATCTCGTTTCGATCGTTTACGTCTCTACACGCCAAACGAAAAACATCCGATCTCGGGGTCACCTTATCGTCGGTCGCGAGTGCTCAAAGTATTTCGCCTCGTTATCGGCACGTAAAGCTGACATGATGAATCACGTTACTCATGCAATGTCAGAACGATACTCGGCACGTGCGACCGCTGACAAATAAGACTCCAGATGCGTGACCCGCGCTCTTTCTTCGTCGAGTAAACGAAAGGCTTCCGGATCATAAATATTGACCGAGAGCGTGTAAGTGGCTAAAAATATTCAATTGGCGTATTGATAAGCATCCGATTAACGAAAAAATCCGTCTACTGGTATACAGGGAGGGGGTGTGGAATTCATTGCCGCAGATGTTGCGCGTTCGGAACCAACAATACAATATGGCGAACGGCAATCGATGCACGACCCGAGGACAATGCCACGTGTTTATTTCCATATCGTTCTATTCCGTATCGCGAATGTACGGTCACGTAAGCCGTAGGCGAAAAAAAAACGGCGACAGCGTTTCGCACAATCTCGGAATTTTCGGGCTTGTTATCACAGCCCGATAAGCCAAGCTCGTGTGTAGCTCTCGAAAGATTATTGCGCAATGCCAAGTTACCTTTCGATAGATAAGAGCGACAAAAAAGGTACAATCCCCGAATTACGTCTACATTCTTGCGAGGATACTCGGTAAAGAATTCTACCTCGAGGAAACTCGAGGCTTCGAGCGTTGGTGAAAAAGAAGCGTCACGAAAGTATCGGATTCTTTGCTATGTAGGTCGTATGAAAAGTCTCTCGACGGGCAAACCCTATTCTACCACGACCCTTAACCCTTCATTTTTGTATTTGGAAGACTTTCGTAGGAAAAAGCAAGAAAAAGAAAGCTACTTACCCATACAATGAGCGCACCAAACAAATAGGAACTTTCTCTTCTCGAAACCTTATCAAAATTCACGTGTCCGAAGTCCGAGCAGAACTGAGGCATAGCTACATGCGCAAAGAATTATATACCGTTCTTCCGACCTCTCACTCTGTCGCGCTCTCCCTTGGCCGCCCCCACCCCACGGCACTGACGCCCACAATGGATACGTCACGAGCCCACACTCTTTCGCGACTATAGCTCCTCCGCAGCCTTCAAACGGAAAGTCCACGACAGTCACGCGCCGTTATATCTATATTTGTCTATATATATATATATATATATATATATATATATATATATATATATATATATATATATATATATATATACACAACACACACGAAATTCGCCGCTTTTCGTGTTTTGTGTAAAAATTTGGGCCGCGTGACCCACGATAACGGAGTTCGTCCTCCAATGAGCACGCGCGCTTTGTCATAACGAATTTTCCATTGGCCGCACGCGGACCCTGTCACATTCCCTTAGACGCGACGATGGGCGCTGAGTCATAATGTAAGCCGCTCTCTCTCTCTCTCTCTCTCTCTCTCTCTCTCTCTCTCTCTCTCTCTCTCTCTCTCTCTCTCTCTCTCTCATCATGGCATATGTTCCCTTTCTTCGATTTTCCATGCAGAAGTTATTTCGAAGCCGAGGGCAAAATTTCTATGATTTTACAATTTTTACCATAGAAGCTTCCAATCTCTCGCTCAAGACGCTTTGAAAATTATACATCGTGTTTGTATTGTCCGCGAGGCTACATCGCACGGTCGACGCGGATAATGTTTATTATCTTTGTGGAAAGAAAAAGCTTGTGCAGTTCGCTCGACCGCTATTGACCTGAGAAGAATCCTCGACTTTGCCTATAGAGCTACGACGATCGAGTTAATTGCCACAATAAGTGCTCAACCCCTGACATTCTTATTCAGGTCGAACTGCGCTCACCGGTGTACGCCCGCACACAGCCGTTACTCATATCGAAATTTACAATTATCCGGGGAATAACAGTTGTCTCCTATGACGCACGAAATATTTTCAGGGCGCTGACGGAATGAGCAATAAAAATTAATCTTAAGAAGGTTAGAATTAGTTCGAGTCTTCGTCGATGGACGCTTCATTGATTCCCAATCTTTGGATCGACGAACACGAGGTGGCGGTACTCATGCTCGTAAATATATATCGACAAAGGGATCGAAGGTCTGCTGGCAAAATTGAATAACTTGGCAGGCTCTGAGAAAAATTTGCTCGCAAATTTGTGAGAATATCAATCTTGTACATGCCCTCAAAGGATACCTATCCCCTAGCCGATGTCTAATCAAAGTTCAAGTTTTCGCGGCCTCGATTGCATCGTTTTCGAGATAAATAAATAAAAATCCCGACACGGTACATTTTTTTTAAATAACAAAAATTGCCGATATCATTGAAACTTGATTTTCAATGAGCTAAGTAAATACGCGAAAGATATGAATCGTGGTTGATTCACGATTATGCATCGGGCTAATTGCTTGGATTTTTTTAATATCCCGATTGGAAATGGTCGACACATCTACAGGGTGTCCCAGAACTGAATGCGTTCCCTGAAATGGGGGGTTGGGGGTGAAATTGTGAGTCGATTGATATAAGCATGTGTGGGTCTCAGATCAACCCCTGAATTATTATTAATTTTTTAAGGCGGGCCAATCCGGTGCGCCCGATGAGCCGGCGTATGTCGGTGAGCGATACGAGCGTGTAGTGGTGCCTGTTGGTCAGGGGGCTGGCGTCTTTCAGAATTTTTCCTACGCAAAATATCCTCTGTAGTGTCCTACTCTGCCACTCGCAGAGCTAGTTGTTCTCGACAATCCTGAGGCGCGCGCAGGGGCTATGAATACACACACACACACACACACACACACACGCACACACACACACACACACACACACTCACACACACACTCACACACACACACACACACACACACACACACACACACACACACACACACACACACACAGGTCGTGTTCGTTGGGTCGCATCATTTTGATACGAGCAAGTGCGCATGCGCATCATTATGCGCATGCGCACTTGTTCGTATCAACATGAGACCCAACGAACACGACCACATACATATAATTTGAGGCCTTCCATAGTTTCGAATGCGAGGATCGGCTAGTACGGTGAAAAATGCACCCTTTTCAGGATTACGCAGGTACCCTGGGGTACAAACGTGCACAACACACGGCATTAGCGCGCGAGTATAAGAAATTTTGGTAATTTCATCAATTCCGCACCGCGGCTTAAACTCCAAACGTTAAAATAGTCGTATTCGGCGTCTGGGTGGTTAAGTACGCCGTGCGTCCGTTGCGCATGCGCAATAAGAATATTGTCAGTGACCTAGAAACGCCACGGGGAGAGGTAGAACTAAATAAAGCGCTCAAAAAGCGTAGCATTTTTATATACGGTAAGGGATAGGAGCTGCCAGCCCCCTGCTGTAGGTGCGGTGCTCCCTCCCGGCACCACACACGCGCGTATCGCTCAGCGACGTACGCGGGCTCATCGAGCGCACCTGATTGGTCCGCCTTTAAAAATTAATAATAATGCAGGAGTTGATCTGAGACCCACACATGCTTATATCAATCGACTCGGAAATTTGCCCCCAACCACCCATTTCAGGGAACGCATTCAGTTCTGGGACACCCTGTATACAGTCGAACCTCGATATAACGAAGATTTTTTCATTCCCTTCCGATAGACACCCGAAACGTTGATACAAAAACATAATAATACACATTATGCTCTAATTGCTAATTACTTGTAAGAATTGCTCTAAATAAAACCTTTCTCTCTTTAAAAAATATCCCTATATTTATAGTACTAATGTATATATTTTTACGAACATTTTAAGGAACCTGATTTCGACATAACGAAACCTCAATATAACGAAAATCCGATATAACAAACTCCCCTAGAGATTCGTTATATCGAAGTTCGACTGTACTGCGTTCGACGAGAGAAAACCACACTTCTAAACCTAAATTCGTCCGGTACGGTCAGATCCCGCCTAATGCCCTACGCTCTTTACCCTCCCCACGTTGACACGTTGGGTGCAGGACCAATACGTTACTGAGCCTTGACTTGACCCTTCGGCCGGTTAAAGCTGTGCGACACAAGTCATACCCCCGATTATACTTGAGACTTGTACAATTTATATTTGGAACATATGCGAAAAAATAATTTGTAATAACTAAAAAATGTCATGTGTCAACTGTTCAATGAATGTTCACATTTAATTATAAAAATGAAAAAATACTTATTCCAACGATTCGCACAGTATTTCTAGGTTTAATGTTTGGCAACATTGGTCATATCTCCGTCTCTTTTACTCAACCAGGCGAGTTTAACCTCCATGCTTTTCAACGTCGATCTGTCAAAACAATGTCAGATGCGGGAAATATAAAGCATTGTATTCGGGCCACGAGTGGTAAAAAGCGTGGAAAATTTGTGTCGGCGAAATATCTCGGTTAAAAATGAAATTTGTATGGAAATTCGAATGAGTGAGATGAGGTTACAACTACAGTCAGCTGTTGCCTTGCTGTCACGTCTCTATCGTAGCAAGTGGTAATAAATCCAATACCGGAAGTTCAAATTAAACTTGATATTACATAAAAGTAGGTCAATAAGCGTAATTTTTTCCGAGACCATTGGATTACTACAAGTGTTAAGTATGTAAATCTGGTTGTTTTTAAGAATCTGACGGATTCCTACTATTATATACACTTTTGTAGCGACCGGAAATTGGGTTTTGGCATGTCGTCTCGAAATTCCTTCACAAAAGTACGCAATTTTAATTTTTTTTTCTCTAGGTCAATTACCGACCCTGAAATTTTACAGATACGACTATTACTATATTTAGTGGAGCTCAAAAAAGTATGAAAGCCCTATGGATTGAAGCCTGGCGATAGGAATACCTTAAGGTTCGTGCGTAAATGTGCACCGTTTTTAGACTATTATGCCGGGCACGATTTCACGATATGCGTGTGCGCGCTGCGATCGCATGCGTACGCGTGTGTCCGTACACGCCAAGCGAGTTCGAGTAGAGCGACCGTTGGGAATAGATAGCCCTGGCGATATCCGAATGACGACATTGTATAGTTCTGAAAAGTCCAGGACTGGGAAACGAATCGATTGCCATTATACTCGTGACTCATTACCGGGGCACGTGGAGTGTCGGTGTGCTTTGTCTCTTCGGACTCTCCATATTTTGCGATAATAACCGCGTCGCGATAAAGTTGGAATTTCTCTGCGGTTTTGCGCAGCACGCGTCACACGGTGCAAAGTCTCGCTTTGTAACATTTGTTTATATTTCCTCGTCCATATGTTTTTATCTCGCGCACGACGTTTCGAAAGTCGTGCTTGTATACGAACATACGTAGTCTCGGACGCTCGCGTTCTTGATTGCGTGTCTCCTTATCATTATTATTAATCCGTCCGTTAGTGAAGGGCGGAAAGTGGACGAGGAATGCGCTATAACGCATTAATATTGCGTCGAGACTCCGCGAACATTCACTGATATAATACAGACGTCAAGCGGTATCGCTGAAAAAGAAAAAAAATCACTTCTTTCAAGCCATATGGCGAATGTGATTGTGCGAGGGCAGCGCATGCGGCCGCAGGGTGGGGATGAGAGTTGGAACAAGGAGAAGCACGTCGAGAGGGGAAAAACCCTGCCGATCGTGTAGAATATGGATATATGTGTATGTGTTTTATATATTTTATATGCGGCCAGCATATATTGAGGGGAGGAAAAAATACTTTTAGGCGAGGAACAAAATTTGCGGATTTTCATGAGTTTTCCTTTAACGAAAAGATTTCTTCATTATTTTTTAGACTTGGGGTATGTTTAATTACTAATTTTGGCTGTGAGATGGTATTTTTTTAAATTAATCTTTAAAAATGGCGGTGCTATGGCACGGTCTTTTAAACTGCATTTTCAAAACTGGCGTGACGTATAGCTAAAAAACTAGTCGACCGATTTCGATGAAATTTGGTACGAATCGTTCTAATGTCATTGTCTAAAACACGATCCCAAATATTTGCGAAAATTAAAATGAAAAAGCATTTTTGATATCAAAATGTAGCCATTTCTTTCGGCAATTTCAACCTTTTTGTTTCGAACCGTACAATTTAATCGATTTTCAACATTTCTCACTGTTTCTTGGTTCATATGCTGCGTATGGGTGTTAATGAAAGAAAAAACTTCGTTGGTTGTTTGCAGATTAATCTCGCCGACGCTACGTGTCACACCGTCTGATAACATCCGCCGCAATTCGTTTAGAAGGCCATGCCATACGTCCACCATTTTTAAATGTTAATAAAAAAACATGTAACAGCTAAAAGTAGAAATAAAACATACCCTAAGTCTCAAAAAGCGTGAAGAAAACTTTCATTTTTTAAAAATCATGAAAAACAGCCATTTTTCCTTCGTCTAAAGGTATCTCTTCCCTTAAGGCGTTACATAAGGAGAGAAAAAATGGTGACAATTTTTTTTTTCTTCATTTAAGGGGAGATATACACTTAGAAGCCGGAAAAGGTCATTTTTGTGATTTTTTTCAAGGAAAACTATTTGAAATTTCGGATTGGAGTTTTAATTATCTGAAAGTATATACATTCAAAAATATGTTTAATTTTCTTTATTTAAAGATATCAAAAATATACAAGGCTATTGTATGATCCTTGGAGCGTCGTAAAAAAATCTGAGTATACGGCACCCACTGGCGTTTCTTCAAAAATCATCTAAAAAAAACCAAAAAAATTATTAAATTAGATACTATAATCTAGTACTTGTCATAGCCGATTTTGAGAATATCGATTTATGACAAAATGGCGGACGTTTGAACATAAATAGTGATTTTTGGACCAAAAATTAGTTATTATTTTGCCTATAAAACAAAAACTAAGTTACGGGAAAAAAATCCTATGACAAGTACTAGATAATGGTGTATAGAATAACCACAAAAAGCCTCAAGGCAATCGGTTCACTGGTTTTCGAGAAATTTTGGGTACCGATTTGAAAAACATGGTTTTGAGAAAAACGCGTTTGAAAATTTGGGAATGAATAAATCATGAAATTTGTCAACTTTTGCATGGAATCATCGATACCAGGCCCATAGTGTAGGTCTTCTACGGTCGACGGAATGTTCATAGCTTCTAAATCCTCGACCTCGACCATCTAGGTGTATATCTCTCCTTAAGGGGTAACAACACTGTAGAATATTCAATTTTTGTTTGAATTGGCTTAAGGGGTAAGGTCGCAGTAGAATTTGCAAAAAATCGATTTTTTTTCTCGCTAAACCGGTGCCTTATCATTATAAGAAAGTTTTTGCTTTCATCGACTTCGAGCGTATAACGTAAGCCCACCTTTGGCACGGCCATAGAGTACCTAAAACTTTAAACGCGTTTTTCTCGAAACAGCTTTTTTTCTAATTGGCGTGACAAATAACTTCAACAATTTTCACTCGATTTACTTCAAATTTAAAAGTTATGTTCCTAATTGCATTTCGCAGAGAAGTACGTAGGGAATTTCTGATTAATCGAAAACTTTTTATTTTATGAGCAGTTGTATACGAAATTTTTCACTGAAAATTCATTCCAATACCTACAACTCAATTCAAATATCTACAACTTTTGAATAAAACGATATTTTTTTAATTCCGTACGTACTTCTCCAGGTATTCTAATGTAGAATGACGAGAATTTTTGTCTTTTGTTCTAGGTAAAAAATTGTGGATGCTAAATGTCACGCCGCGAAGCGCCTAAAAAAAGATAACGAAATAAAATATGAGTAGTCGGCCATTTTGTACATCGAATATATATATATATATATATATATATATATATATATATATATATATATATATATATTTCTAACAGCTTGATATTCATACTAAATAGATGTGTAATTAATTTTATGAGTGAATAACTTTTTCATACGAAAAAAAATGGTTAAATTCGCACATGATTTTATACCCGTATAAAATCATGCGCGAATTAAAATAAAATCCACATGTGCATGTGGAAACAGCATGAGAAATGTACTTTGAAAAAAGTGTTTCGAGAAAAACGCGTCTAAAGTTTCAAATCAATTAGATTTTATGCGTGAATCACTTTTTCATACGAAAAAAATGGTTAAATTCGCACATGATTTTATGATGGGTGTGACCTAACCCCTTAAGTGATGCTTTGAACCATCTAGAATAGGGGAAAAAAGGTTTGGCACCTGTAAAAAAGGCCCGTAGGCCCGTGTGGGTTTACGGTGGCAGTGGCTGGCCTGTGTGCGAGACGTCGACTGTTTTTCTCGGACCACAATTTTTCGAGGCTGGGTTGAAATTCCGAACTTTGAATGATTAGAACGCTCAAAACTCCAAAAAACTACTACCCTGAAAGATCAAAACTCTGAAAGAATTTTACAGGAAAGACCAAAACTCCGAAAATCTGAACACCGTCAAAATAAATCGGCTATGGAAGTTTTAAAAGTTTCAAAATTCTCAATAAATCGACGAATTCTTCCAGAACTTTTTTTTATTAAGAAGTGATTTTACGTCAATCTTTAAATTTGTCTAGACAATGTTATACGTTCTGCGTCATTTACAGTCAACTGTGTAGACTTTCGCTGGCATGATCTTGACGAACCTTGTAATTTCGGAACATTGAAATTAGGAATTTTAAACCGTCGACGCATTCAAAGTTCGGAATTTCAACCCGGCCCCCGTGTCAAGATCATGCCAGCGAAAGTCCATATAGTTGACTGTAAATCATGTAGAAGGTATGACATTGTCTAGACAAATTTCAAAATTAACGCAAAATCACTTCTTAATAAATCAAAATTCTTGAAATAATTCGTCGATTTATTGAAAATTTTTGAATATTTCAAAACTTCCATAGCCGAATTATTTTGACGGTGTTCAGATTTTCGGAGTTTTGGTCGTTCGTGTAGAATTTCGTTCGAAATTTTGATCTTTCGGGGTAGTATTCTTTCGGAGTTTTGAGCGTTCTGATCATTCAAAGTTCGAAATTTCAACCCGGCCACATTTTGAATTTCGGAATATTTTTTTTTTCCTTAGGTACACGCTTTTCGCGTTTGTTACCTATTCTTTTCCCCTCATTATGACCGCCTTCCTCTACTGTTTACTCTCCTTTTCTCCATCTTTCTCCCTGTTCCCCCCTCTTGCGGCCACAGCCGACTTCCCCCTCTGTATTATATTCATCATGACATTCCTGTCATGGGTATAGGGAAACTGCGGAAAACCTGTACCAATACAGCCGGTCAACGAGTTCGCCCCCGAGTCGTGGAACTAGTCTTATTTCGCCGCGAAATGCCGAAGAAAAACATTTCACGATAAAATGTACGCGACACGGATTCGAACCCGGGACCTCCCGGTCCGCTGGTTTAGTGGCGAGCACGCTAACCACTAGACCATCGCACCGGTCGAATTTCGGAATATTAAAATTCGGAATTAAAAACCGTCGGAGCATTTAAAGTTCGGAATTTCAACTCGGCCCCAATATTTCAAAACAGCACGGAACATGACTCCAAAAATTTTCATTCTATTCACTTTAAAATTTAAGCACAACTTTAAAATTCCTTGATTTGATTGTTGATTATAACATTATTCATTAACAAATGATTATCCTTTTTTCTGTCGAAAATTGAGTTTTTACTTTAAATGCTTGCCAATTACACAAAGGTTAATATTTTCAGAATCCCCTACGTATTTCTCTAGCTATACTCATGTAAATTAATAGAATTAAAAAAAAGTTCCACCTTCAAATTTGCGTCAGTTATACTGCGTGCCGCAAAGCGTCTCAAATTCAACATGTCTCGCTAACATGGCTCCGGCGTCACCATTTTGTATAATTTTCAAATATAATTTTTTTTGTGATCACCTGAAGACGTGTCTAATAACATCCTCGAATATTATTATCCTTTCACTTGTCCTTCCATCCTATAAGAAATCGCGAAAAATCGCTTCATTTTAGACGTTCACAGTGGTGTATGCCCGTGAATGATGTACAAACGTTACAAGAATGTTATACAAAAAGAAATACGCGATTTTCTTTTATTTATTTATTTTTAGAGCTCAGGAGAAACGCCTGAATGGTGAAAGTAGCAAATTGGAGTCTATAGTCCAGTCGTTGTACAAAAAATCCACATGAACCTAACAACCGGAGACCTGCTATCAAAATGCGTCCGTGGCTACATGCAGAATTCAACCGAGAGCTTCAATTCCGTCGTATGGACGATAGCTCCAAAATCAGTTTTTAAACTTTGAACTCATTTTTCGCGAAACGACGTTTTTTAAATCGAAAGGATGCTTAAGCCGGGCTGTTATCATCCAATTGACTTGAAATTTCAACTGTAGCTTCTTAGATTGAGTCTCTATGGACATACACACGATTTTGTAATGCATCAACGATTGTCATGTTTTGTACACAAATTAAGGGGCGAGTCCACTTTGGAGCCATGAAAAAAGGCTATTTTCGCGATTTTTTTTGAGGATTTTATAAAATATATGAATATAAAAGTTGTTGGGTTTGATAAATAAAGCCTTGAAATACATTAAAAAAAATTAATTCATTTTTTAAAGATTGAAAAATGGCAGATGGAAAACGAAAAAAGTAAAAAAACGCGTTTTTTCGCAGTTTTCGGAAAAAAGAGTAAAAATCACAATTTTTAAATCATCGAGGGTCATCTTGTTGCGAATCATGTTTACAATATGACGTTCAAATTTCAAGAGAATCGGTTTATTAGATTTAGAGATACGATGGAGCTAGATTTTGAAAACGTTGTTTCGCGAAAAACGCGTTTGAAGTTTATACTATGAAAAACTCTTACCTAAACTCAATCGGCAATTCCTGCACCGTACAAAATCCCTTCTGATTGCTCATCATCGTCGATTTCTTCGAGTCTTGCTTGCTTTCGATTTTTTGAAATTTTCAAAGTGGACTGGCCCCTTAACCCCAAATTCGTAGCGAAAATAATGCCGTCAGGTTGAAATTCCGGACTTTGGGTGATCAGAATGCTCAAAACTCCGAAAGAATTTCACGCGAAAGACCAAAACTCCGAAAATCTGAACATCATCAAAATAAGTCGGCTACGGAAGTCTTCAAAATTTCAAAGTTTTCAATAAATCGATAAATTATTTCAAGATTTTTTTTATTATTCAGAAGTGATTTTACGTCAATTTCGAAATTTGTCTAAACAATGTTATACGTTCTACATCGTTCACAGTCAATTGTGTAGAGTTTCGCTGGCATGATCTTGACGAAACTTGTAATTTCGGAACATTAAAATTAGGAATTTTAAACCGTCGGAGCATTCAAAGTTCGGAATTTCAACCTGATCCCAAAAAAATGTATTCACAATGATGTCATTTTGCGGAATGGCCATATTTTGTAATAATCGTGTGTACTTATGTAGCAAAACTAATGTAGATGATGATTTTTTTGTTTGTTCGTTGTAGGTGCTAATCCATAACAGTTTTGCGTCCTCCCGCTGAGCGATTAGGGGGCCATCCATAAATTACGTCATTTTGAAGAAAGGGGGGGGGGGTCTAGTCGTTGGATAACGGTAACGATAATTGGATTATGACGATAGAAAGGATAGGACGATTTCAGGGGGGGATCCAAAATGAGCAAAAATCGATGACGTAATCGATGACGTATATATGGACAGTCTTTAGGAAAAAAAGACCCTTAGTATAGTTACAACAAAAGCGCCGCTTGATATGTTTTCTATAAAAAAAATTGCATACGTCACACACATAAAATAAACCCTCTAAACCTCGTTTTGATTGCTTTTTGAGTATTCTAAAAAAAATTCCCTATTTGTCTCATTTTCCGGTGAGCCACATAGATATAAGGCTTTAAGGGGAGATATACACACCTACCACACAGGAGCCGGAAAAAAGGTCATTTTTGTGAATTTTTTCAAGGAAAACTATTTGATATTTCGGATTGGGGTTTTAATTACCTAATTATAATATAATTATTCAAAAATATGTTTAATTTTCTTTATTTAAGGCGTTACCCCCACTTGTAGCGCAAAAAAGGCCTTTTTCATGAATTTTTTAAAAGAAAACTACAAAACTTTTTTAATCGATCAATATACCATCTCAAAGAACACATTTTGAAGAACTTTCAGTAATTTTTTTATTGAAAAATATTACATTGTTTAGTGGCAAATGGCCGTCAATGAAATAATGTTTTTATATACACGGTTTGCGGTGACCAACATTGCGGCGAAGTGGATCATCGGAAAAAAAATGCGGATGGATTTAGTCAAATATAAGTATAAACTAGTCTTTAATCGAAGGATTTTAAAAAATATTCATTTTTCACAAAATGGCGGACAGTCAAAGTTAATGGTTCGATTTTAACGAAAAAAAACGGCCGTTTTTTGGCTATAAAACGGCCATTTTTTTTCGAAAAAAAAATCGAACGATTAGAGACTACATTTTTATGTATTAAATAAGCCTGCAAAATTTCAAGAAGATCGGTTCATTAGTGTTCGAGTAATCTTGGTCACCGATTCCAGAAATGCCATTTTGAGAAAAACGCGTTTAAAGTTTCTCTTTCAACGCGGATTCTTCTCTTTCAACGCTCATATCTCAGTCAATTTTGTTCGGATCGACTTGAAATTTTCAGGACATATTCTCAGATACTTATACTTCGAAAAAATGCAATAAAAAAAATCGATTTTTTCAAAATCGCAAGTGGGGGTAACCCCTTAAAAATGTCAAAAATATACGAGGATATTGTATGATCCTTGGAGCGTCGTAAAAAAATCTGCGCATGCGGTACCCACTGGTGGTTCTTCAAAAATCATCTGAAAAAAAAACCAAAAAGACTATTAAATTAGATACTATAATCTAGTACTTGTCATAGCCAATTTAGAAAATATCGATTTATGACAAAATGGCGGACGTTTGAACATAAATAGTGATTTTCCGGCCAAAAATTAGTTATTATTTTGCCTATAAAACAACAACTAAGTAACGGAAAAAAAATCCTATGGCAAGTACTAGATAATGGTGTATAGAATAACCTCAAAAAACCTCGAGGCAATCGGTTCATTGGTTTTCGAGAAATTTTGGGTACCGATTTGAAAAACGTGGTTTTGAGAAAAATGCGTTTGAAAATTTGGGAATGAATAAATCATGAAATTTGTCAACTTACATGGAATCATCGATACCAGGCATAGTGTAGGTCTTCTACGGTAGACGGAATGTTCATAGCTTCTAAATCGATTTTTTCGACCATCTAGGTGTATATCCCCCCTTAAGGCGGGATATACATTTACAACGATGAAAAAATCGATTTCTTTCTTTTTTCTTCTTTAAACGATAGAATTATATATGTAGAATATTTTCCCAAAGTTTCAAAGCTAAATTCGAAAAACTTCAAACGTTACAGCCCGTCAACGCTGTGTCTCACCGCTCGAATTCGGAGCGGACGTGAACTTCAAACGCGTTTTTCTCAAAACTGCATTATCGAAATTGGCGTGCAGGATTACTCAAAAACTATTAAGCCGATTGAGTTGAAACTTGGTAGAAATATTGATAACATTGGTACCTTCTACTTGACGGGAATTTTTTTTGAAAAATTGAAAAAAAAAAACGACTTTTTTAATCCACATTTTACAGAAATGTCGTGTGAAATCTTGATTTTTATTTGTAAATGCGTGCCATTTTCTTAAATATGCATGTTCTTCATTTTAGTTACCGTCACGTAGAAACTATACATGTTTTGATGATGAACTAATTGAAAAAAATTGTTTTGAATACTTAAATATACTATTAAAGTATACCTAAAGTTTGATAATTGTAGAATAATTATTTCTTAATTTTAAAAATTCTTCAATATTGCTTGTTTTTTTCCTGTCCAAATGCAATCCCGCCTTAAACTTGATATATATCGTAATGTTGACAATGACCACTTGAGGATTGGTAAATTTTTTTAAAACACATCGTTTATCTCGGGAAGCCGAGACACAGTCCTGCGAACGACCTTTGTGCAAATGTGCCGAGTTTTATCTAAAGCGATGGAAATATGTGCACATATTTTTGTTTGGGTTCTACCTCGAGGGGTTAGGCTACTGTGACGATCCGGCAATCAGGGTTATGAAAAAAAAAATCGAAGAATAAGTAAAATGAATGAAAAATCTTGTAATGGATAATAATGGATATTTATTTGTATGTACAGAAACAAAATGGCGTACAAAGTTTAATAAAATAACCAATAATTGAAGAAATTATAGACAATCTCGTGCAGGACCTTTGAACGTGATGGGCTCAACCGTGTACTTCATTTTGGCCATTCGGTTGATTTTAAACAAAAAGGAAGTGCTTTTTTCTCAAAAAATAAATAATATTGGCGAAGACTTGACCGAGGTTTTTTTTATCGTGTTCCAATCATAAAAAAATTGATTCTTTTGTCGCTTTTTCGAGGAAAAATGACATCATTATTGTTAATAACTATTACATTTTTTTTAAGAAAAACGTCGGTCACGACTGAGGTACTATTGCACTACATAAGTGTATCAAATTTCAAGTTAAACCGTTAGATTAGATGTCGAAAAATCGTGTACACCGTTTTGAAAAGCATACTTACGAGAAAAAATGCATTTAAGGAGGTTGGAACAGTCCAGTTGAGTCAAATGACGGTTTATGAATTTTTTTTCAATGAACCTAAAAACAAGCATACGAGGTCTAGATTTACTCTGTAGATGCTATTTTTTTAAAATAAAATATATGATTAAAGAGCAAAGTTATGCGTTTTAATATTTTTATTACGTGAATAAGAAAAACTTTTGTGTGACTATCAGGTTGAAAAAGTATGACATTATCGATGATATCATGAAAAAAAGTGCGTCAGTAAATGTTTTGTAAAAATCAGAATAAAGTTCGGAGTCATTTATAATTAAGCCTTTTTATCTTTATGTCATGATATTATTTATTATTACCATTAATTAATATTAAGTGTTGCCGAAAGACGGCAACTTTTATTATCAAACCTTGATGGCTCAATCTACCTATCTCTATAAAAGGAAATGTCCTGACTGACCGACGGTAACGCACAGCCAAAACCACGAAAGATAGAAACGTAAAATTTGGACAGTAGTTTCCTTTTATTATTTAAACACCCACTAATAAGGAACATCCCTCAGGTGACACCCTTTGATTTTGTTGAAATTTGGATATGTTATAAAGCGCCGAAAAATAAGCGATACGTATTTTTTTTATCGGCGGAAAAACGGTTTTAAGGGCTGAAACCATCCCTTAATATAGGTGTGGTTCACCCCTTAATTTTTTTTGCAATGTCACTATAGTGGATTTTTCATTGCTTCGGATTAGAAGAATTTTCGTTTTTTTCCATTAAAATCGGTGGACTCCTTGTGTGTGAAACTGCTACATTACCCCTAGAGATGCCTTTTTTCGAGGGGTGGTTTCACCCCTTAAAACCGTTTTTCCGCCGATAAAAAAAAATACGTATCGCTTACTTTTCGGTGCTTTATAACATATCCAAATTTCAACAGAATCGAAGGGTGTCACCTGAGGGATGTTCCTTGTGAGAAAGGAATTTGTGATATTCAACCCCTAAAGGGGCAAAAGGGGTTGTTAAAGTGTGTATGGAACATTTTATTCTATTGGGCCATTGACTTGAAACTCGACATAAATAATCTTTGAGGAAAATAATTGAACACGTGTTTGAGCATTTTTCGAAACAACCCCATTTAAAGGGTGAAAAAGGGCGTTCAAGTTTATATGGAAAGAAAATCGTTGTAGTCTATCTCTATATATGGCAAAGTCGTGACTGACTGATTCATCGTCGTCTAGCCTAAAACCGCTAAATGTAGAAACGTGACATTCGGAGGTTATGTTGATTTTACTATATAGGCACCATTTGAGAAGGGATTTTTCGAAATTCAACCCTTAAGGGGAGATAAGGGATTACAAAGTTTGTATGGAAATTTAGAAACATCTGGTCGAATTTAGTTGAAATTTGGTATTCGTGCTTCTTGACACAATTAATGAAACGCGTATTCCAGCGTTTTTAGAAATTAAACCCCTAAGGGGAGAAAGGGGTGTGCAAAGTTTGTATGGAAAATAAAAAAAATTTGCTCGGAAGATTTACTTGAAACCTAGTATTAATGCTCTTCAACACAATTAATAAAATACGTATTGTAGCGTTTTTCGAAATTCAACCCTAAAACGAAAAGGGGTAGCAAAGTTCGTACGGAAAATAAAAAAAATCGGGTAAAATCTATTTGAAACTTTGTATAACTGCTGCTAGACAAAATTAACAAAATTCCAGCGCTTTTTGAAATTCACTCTTTAAGGGGAAGGGCGGGGAGCATAGTTTGCATGGGAAAATAAATACGTGGTCAGATTTACTTAAAACTTAGTATTAAGGGGTCTTCTCACTTTAGACCCTAAACAGACTATTTTCATGCATTTTTTTGATAGGTTTATATTATAGATATTGATATAAAAGTTCTTACACTTAATAAATACCCTTTTAAATAAATAAAAAAACATTTTTTAATGTATTTATGTGACCCAAACAAGCTTTAAGGCGTTACCCCCACTTGTAGCGCAAAAAAGGCCTTTTTCATGAATTTTTTAAAAGAAAACTACAAAACTTATTTAATCGATTCTGAAAATTTCAAGTCGATCCGAACTAAATGGACTGAGATATGAGCGTTGAAAGAGAAGAATCCGCGTTGAAAGAGCGTTGAAAGAGAAACTTTAAACGCGTTTTTCTCAAACTGGCATTTCTGAAGTCGGTGACCAAGATTACGCGAACACTAATGAACCGATCTTCTTGAAATTTTGCAGGCTTATTTAATACATAAAAATGTAGTCTTTAATCGTTCGATTTTTTTTTCGAAAAAAAAAATGGCCGTTTTATAGCCAAAAAACGGCCGTTTTTTTCGTTAAAATCGAACCATTAACTTTGACAGTCCGCCATTTTGGGAAAAAAGTAAATTTTTTAAAATCCTTCGATTAAAGACTAGTTTATACTTATATTTGACTAAATCCATCCGCATTTTTTTTTCAGATGATCCACTTCGCCGCAATGTTGGTCACCGCAAACCGTGTATATAAAAACATTATTTCATTGACGGCCATTTGCCACTAAACAATGTAATATTTTTCAATAAAAAAATTACTGAAAGTTCTTCAAGATGTGTTCTTTAAGATGGTATATTGATCGATTAAAAAAGTTTTGTAGTTTTCTTTAAAAAAAATTCATGAAAAAGGCCTTTTTTTGCTCTACAAGTGGGGGTAACGCCTTAATACGTTGTTATAAATGGTTTATAGTGGTGGTAAATAGCACAAAAAAAATACCTGCGGTGTGAACGTCCATCTAACCGCACGTAAAATTACATTGATTAAACGATTTTCTATATCTGGTGTTTTGTGGTGTAAAAAAAATTCAAAAAATCCGTGAAGACTCAGTAAATCTAGACAAAAACATATTTTTATTTTTTTCCATCTTGGATAGTGGCTAACGCTCCAACAGCCTCGTTGTAATCATGAGTTAACCTTCAATCTGCGATTCGTGCACCATATGTTGGACCTTTCACTTCAACTAGAGTTGCCGCAAGCGACGAACGAGAGCTTTGACATTTCCACAGTAACCTAACCCCTTAATAATATAATAATGCTAAAAATAATAAGTATCTTAATAGTATCTCAATAAAAATAATGGTATCTCAATGAAGATAATAGTATCGCAATGATAATAATAGTATCTTGACAACAATAATAGTAGCTCAATAATAATAATAATTCTAAAAATAATGTTCTGCATGGCCACAGTCGCATTTTCATAAATTTCCACACCCTATCACCTATCACTGGGATTGCCATGCCGATACGTCAATCGCAAAGTCTATTAGCCCGGGTATCGATAACCGCGATAAGAAATACTAGGTTACGTGTTTCGTATGCGTGTGTGTGTGTGTGTGCGCGCGCGCGTCACGCTACGAGTCAAGGTCAGTACCACGCAAACGGCGCTTTATACCGGGAATTTTTTTTCCCCTGAGATAATAACTCTTATGAAATACACAACGATACGAGCTGTGTAAATCTCGCTTTCGGGGATCAATAGCAGGAGTGGCCGATAAAATAATCGTATTGATCCGGGAATTCGAAAAATAACGTGTGATGCATGAGGACGCGGGTCAATGATTTGTAGTGACCTTCTCGGGTTGCTCGGAGAAGGTCGAGCCCTTGGAACTATCATTTCGTAACATATCAGACGTTTCGCAAGGCCGTATATGTTGCGAGTAAATTACGCAATGTGCTAGTACAGCGCTATCGACAGAGGCCAAACACGATGTATCGGCAATAATTAAGGGGTTAGGCCACATTTAACAATTTTTCTTCGTATGAAAAAGTGATTCACTCATAAAATTAATTACACACCTATTGAGTATGAATATCAAGCTGTTAGAAAATTTTGTTTTTCTCGATGTACAAAATGGCCGACTACTCATATTTTTTTTCGTTATCTTTTTTTAGGCGCTCCGCGGCGTGACATTTAGCATCCACGATTTTTTACCTAGAACGAAAAACAAAAATTCTCGTTAATCTATATTAGAATACCTAGAGAAGTACGTACGGCATTAAAAAAAATATTGTTTTATTCAAAAGTTGTAGGTATTTGAACTTAAGAAATGAATTTTCAGTGAAAAATTTCGTTATAACTGCTCATGAACTGCTCATAAAATGAAAAGTTCTCGATTAATCAGAAATTCCGTACGTACTTCTCTGCGAAATGCAATTAGGAACATAACTTTTAAATTTGAAGTAAATCGAGTGAAAATTGTTGAAGTATTTGTCACGCCAATTGGAAAAAAGCTGTTTCGAGAAGTTTCGAGTAGTCGGCCATTTTGTACATCGAAAAAATATATATATATATTTTTTCTAACAGCTTGATATTCATACTAAATAGATCTGTAATTAACTTTATGAGTGAATCACTTTTTCATACGAAAAAAAGTGTTAAATTCGCACGTGATTTTATACCCGTTACTGTGGCATAAAGCCTCAAGGCACCACACCCCGGTTCGTGCGCGGTACGAGGGGGTATTTTTCGTAATTATTTTCAAGCAAACGATGAATGGAATTTTTAAAATTAACACTCATAGTCAATATATACATATAGAAGACTGTATACAAATTTTTGTACTCGAATCTAAAGTATAGTTTGCGGTGTACGCCGCTTCCAAAAGGAAACTCCGACGAAATTGCTGCTCGGCGGTTGACAGCGATTAAGCCATACGGTTCATCCGAAAAATAAAATCAAAATATATTTAGAAACTAGACATATAGGTTTACGTAGGGGAATTTCGATATCTAAAAAAAATGGCGGACCAACGAATTTTATTTCCGATTTTCGTGGAACATTTTCATCGTTCATAAAAAAAATAGAAGGGGGCCTTTTATAATAAAAATCCTTACGTGGTGCCATAGAGACTGGATTTTCGAACAGTTTAAGACTTGGCGCATGCAAATCGGATGAATAGTTTTTTTAATATGTTGTCAGCCGGGTTAAAAAACGTAGTTTCGAGAAAAACGCGTTCACAGCCGCACATTTTACAAATTTCTTTTAAAAATTTGGTGAGAGCATTCTTAACAAATGTATCTTTCAAAAAATGAAAAAAAAAAAAAATGTCATTTTTTTTACCGTGGTGTGGTGCCTTAAGGGGTGAGATGCAGTTAAAGGCGTGAAAAAACGAGCATTTTCAATAATTTTTTTTTATAGTAATTAAGTTTATTTTACAAAAGTCGTTACACACACTTTTTATGTTATATTTCAACTTGACTTGTACAAATTTTCAACGAAAAATATTGATTATTTATAAGAATATCGCCATCTTTGTCGGACCCCCTTCGGCATGTAGTACTTTGCGGTGACCATCATAAAATTTTACTGAAACATATGAAATTAAAAAAAAACAAAAAAAAATTTATTTTAATAATAAATCTAGTCCTCAATAGAAGCTTTTTTTTCAAAAATTAACAAACGGCGTCGTCCGACAGATAACTTTCGATTTTCAACCGAAAAATCGCTCGTTTATTGTTAAAAAAATAGAAATTTTTAACAAAAATGAAAATCCTTCGATTAAGGATTACTTTTTAATGCTATCGATAAGCACACCAGATTTCATTGAATTCCATCGGGTGGTTTTTGAATTATAGTGGTCACCGACTTGAAAAACATAGTTTCGAGAAAAACGCGTTTGACGTTTTTCGATGTGGATGCGGTATTATATGTTCGTAAAATTTTGAGCTCGAGGGATGAAGCTAAACTTTTTGATGTATTTTGACCCGCTGAATCCGAATAACACAATTTTTGCCGAAAAGTCGAGCATTTAATTGTTTTTAGCCAATTGTTAAAACAATTTTCAAAAAATTAAAGTTTTTCGGGATGAATAATTTTTTAAAAACATTTTGGGCAACTTTAAAACGAAAGTTTTTGTATAAAATTTTGCTAAAGTTCATATTCTTTGAGTAATCGTTTGTAAAAATTTCTGACTTTTCCAATTTTACACTTGATTTATGTGTAGAAATACTAATTAAAAAATTACTTAGGTCGAATCATCAATTCCTGGCCCATACAATAGGGCCCCTGCCGATGTGGAGGCTTCCAAAATATCAATTGGTTGTTGTCTTCGAAGCATTCTGCCTTTCCGGGTATTATCGTTTGCTTGTAGCTGTCGTCCGCTACCTGCCATGGGGACCCGACGCCCCTTCACTAATTGTGGGATATCCCGGAAACTATTCATCGGATTGACTTGAAATTTTCAGAGAATATTTTCGAAACATGCTTCAAGAACATGTTAAAAAAATCGATTTTTTGAAAATTCTGATTGCATCTCACTCCTTAATGGCGGCAAGTTTCTTCGGAAATTACTTGAGTTTGGTGAGGGGGGGGGGGGGGGTGATCAAGTCTTATGGTGAAAGGCATTCCAGAAGTGTTTTGTCGTTTGCCGAACAACATTAAGGTACCATTCCAGTGTAAATTTTTTGGAAAATCGTTTCTATTGCATTATCCAAAAATATGGACTTTCATAATCACGCTGTTAAATTTCGGTCGCAAAATTCGAGCTATTCCGGCCGCTACAGCCATTCGTAGAACATTTATATGTGAAAAAATATTTTAAAAAACAAGCTTTTATTCGACGTACTAAGAAGAAGAAAATAATTTTTTTCACCAAGTCACCTATGTGGGACGATAAATAAAAACTTGGGGCGCTTAACTTTTTAAATGTTTAATACATTTGATCAATTCTGTTTCATTAACCGTATTTAATTGGGCACAATAGTAATTCGAGAAAAAATTATTATCACACGTTTACATTAAGTTTTAGGATTTTTATTTAAGGCAGGAGCCTGAATTAGGGGGTCTGAAAAAAGCGTTTTTTCGGGAACTTTTTTAGAAGAAAAAAACAAGTTAGCCCAGTAAACATTGAGGTATCTTTTCATGTATATTTGAAATGTATTAAAAAAATGTCAACATGAAACAATAAATGACTGCAGATTCAACAGCCATGTGCATCTTGCCACTGCAGTCCCCAATCGGCGGGAAAGATGCAGCTCGTAATTCTTGACTGAACCAAATAAAACAATAAAATGTTCAATTATGATAAATTTTTCTTCTGTGTGAATTAAGAAAAAGCTGAAAAAATCGTGAAATTATAACTTTTCTCAGGTTTGAATAAAAATGTGTTAAAAAAACACCTTAACGTGCTATAAAAATGATTGAAAAATACTTTTTCAACGTTTTTTTTAATTCACTTAGAAGGGATTTTCATACTGAAGAAAATAAACTTTGGTTTGATTCAATAGGTCGTTTAGTTTTTTTGCTATCACGCCCGCCAATTTGGAAAAATCGTGAAAATGAAAACTGGAGAAAACGCGGTTCCAAGTTTTCAAGAGGAGGAAATATCAATATCAAATATCAATCGCTTCTCTACCTTTGGCCTTGTACCTTCGAAAATATTTACGATTGGCCTCTGTAACTTTGTAAATATATTCTTGGATAGTTTATCCATCGATTTAAGCAATAAAAAACACGATCTTTTGGACCTTCTAATTCAGGCTCCCGCCTTAAGAAATGTAAGGTTGTTTTGAAGTAAATTAAATACAGTTTATACGGTAACGAATTTATGTAAATTAAAGATTATATGTCTAAATTTTGAGCGCCCCAAGCTTTTATTTATTAAGTTACATTATCGCTTAAGTCACATAGGTGACTTCGTAAAACAAAATAATTTCTACTTTTTAGTACATTAAATAAAAGCTTGTTTAAAAAAAAATTTACACATAAATTAATGTCTACTTTTTAGTCTTTAATTGATTTCATTAGTTAGGCGTTACTCGTAGTTTACTAGTTTACGAGTTTGTGCGTTAGGAACATGGAATGCTTGTAAAAAAATAACAAAGACGGTTTTTGGGATTGAACTCACGACTAATTGCTGCATATGCATATTGCTGCATATGCTGTCAGCTATGAATTTGTTTGTATGTGTTGGCGAGATTTTATATGGATGATAGGATATCACTAATTTTACATGGAAAGTTGAACATTTTATGGATATTTCCTTTTTTTCAGTTGAATTATGCATTGTCACCTTTTAGATGCCTGTTTGAACAATTTTAGAGCTCTAAGTAGTCGGGAAGTGGCTGACATATCGATTTTCCGTTTTGCATCTCACAGAAAGTCAAGTTAAATAAAAGCTTGTAAAAAGGGATTTAACCAGCTGCGTGAGCCCCGGCGCGGATGGTGCGCTTTTTCTCGAAATCGTTTTTCAAAACGGTGGATGATTTTTAACGAAGAGTTCACAAGTTAACCTTTAAAATCTGGCCACATCATTTTTTACGCCATTCCTTAATATCGTACGGAAGCGTTTTTTTATTTCACCACTTTTTTTAACGAAAAACCGTCGAAAAATGCTCAGTTTAACACTTAATTTAAAAATAGCCACCATTTTGTTTATTTTTATTTTTCAAAAAAACCTCCGTACGTCTGTAAATTTTTTCACACTGATTCGCTATCCTTTTGGTTTTTTTGCTGTCAGAAATTTTTTGGGGGAGTAGGACTTTTCGGAAATTAGGCGCTAATTTTTTTAGGCATCATTTTGCAGTGATCCGAAAAATGGTATAAAAAAATAAAACTAAAATATTTAAAAATATTCTTATGGACAACATGAGTCCATATGAGAAATTTCATTTAAAAACAAAAAAATCAGCTATTTAGCTATGAAAATCAGCTATTTTCAAGCCAGCCGCACTGGAATGGTCCCTTAAGGGGTTGTCCCCACTTGCGATTTTGAAAAAATCGATTATTTTATTGCATTTTTTTGAAATATAAGTATCTGAGAATATGTCCTGAAAATTTCAAGTCGATCCGAACAAAATTGACTGAGATATGAGCATTGAAAGAGAAGAATCCGCGTTGAAAGAGAAACTTTAAACGCGTTTTTCTCAAAATGGCATTTCTGAAGTCGGTGACCAAGATTACTCGAACACTAATGAACCGATCTTCCTGAAATTTTGCAGGCTTATTTAATACATAAAAATGTAGTCTTTAATCGTTCGATTTTTTTTTCGAAAAAAACAATGGCCGTTTTATAGCCAAAAAACGGCCGTTTTTTTCGTTAAAATCGAACCATTAACTTTGACAGTCCGCCATTTTGGGAAAAAAGTAAATTTTTTAAAATCCTTCGATTAAAGACTAGTTTATACTTATATTTGACTAAATCCATCCGCATTTTTTTTTCAGATGATCCACTTCGCCGCAATGTTGGTCACCGCAAACCGTGTATATAAAAACATTATTTCATTGACGGCCATTTGCCACTAAACAATGTAATATTTTTCAATAAAAAAATTACTGAAAGTTCTTCAAGACGTGTTCTTTAAGATGGTATATTGATCGATTAAAGAAGTTTTGTAGTTTTCTTTAAAAAAATTAATGAAAAAGGCCTTTTTTTGCGCTACAAGTGGGAGTAACGCCTTAAGGGGAGGGTAGGGGTTTCAACGTGAAAAAAAAAACACTTTTTTGCAATTTTTTTTCATCTATATGGATAGAGTAAATTTATTGAAACCTTTTGTACATTGTTAAGTGTCATTTCAAGACCATTCCGTGGAATTTGGACGCGAAAATATCCACAAGCCGGTGACAAAGTTTTTCCAAGAACGCCTTTGGAAAAACACGATTTGCGATGTTCACTGTATCTCAGCTAGAAATTATATGAAATCAAGTACCATTCAAATTTAGTCAAAGTATCATCAAATCCTCCCCCCAACGGTCTTTGATAATTTTTTTTTAATTTCTAAATTTTTGGTGGTCATGTAAAGTGAAAAGTGCTATTTTTCGCGAAAAATTCCGCCATTTTGGGGGTGGAAAACCCCGTCAATGTAAAAAAAAATCTCGAACTAACCGTTGGGGGGAGGTATTTTATATGTAGAAAGTGTGTACCAAGTTTGAAATAAATCGGTCATGTAGTTTTCAAATGGCAGTGAACACGGACTTAGAAAAAGTGGTTTCGAGAAAAACGCGGCACCGGCTTGTTGGTGGATATTTTCGCATACAAATTTCACGGAATGTTCCTCAAATGACACTTAACAATGTACAAAAGGTTTCAATAAATTTACTCTATCTATATAGATAGAAAAAAATCGCAAAAAAGTGTTTTTTTTCACGCTGAAACCCCTACCCTCCCCTTAAGGGAAAGTACCTGAGTAAACGGCAAGAAAAACAGGTAAACTTCGGGAATTTTTATCTCAAAAACTAATGTTTCGATTGGATCCGGTTTTTTTAAATTGAAAAACATGTACATTGAGGTATGTTTAGGAATTTTTTAAAATAAATTCGTTGACTGGAAGCGATTCAAACGCGATTATCTCGAAACATAGTTTTCAATGTCGGTGCCAGATGTATCTCGAAAACGGCTTGTCCGATTTTGTCCAAATTTGGATACAATATTCTTCGATAGTTTGTCGCGTTCGCCACGTAGGATTTTATTGAAATTAGCATTTTTGACGGAATTGCGACCGTTTTAATTTACCATTCGTTTTTCGTTCGCAATTTCCGACGATTTTGGATTGCATACACACTGCATAAAAAAGCAATGGTTCAATCAAATGAAAAACCCCTTCGAGGCGAACTAGAAAAACTATTGAAGAATATTGTATCCAAATTTGGGCAAAATCGGACAAGCCGTTTTCGAGATACATTTGGCACCGACTTCGAAAACTTTGTTTCGCGACAATCACGTTTGAATCGCTTCCGGTCAACGAATTTATTTTTAAAAATTCCTAAACATACCTCAATGTACATATTTTCCAATAAAAAAAACCCGGATCCAATCGAAACATTAGTTTCTGAGATAAAAATTCCCGAAGTTCACCTGTTTTTCTCGCCATTTACTCAGGTACCTCCCCTTAAAAAGAAAAGCTCCATAGGACGATAGCCAATTCGATCTAGTCGGTGAATAAATTCCATTTTGTCCATGAGAACCAACCAGGTGAATGGAATACTCGGTTGAAACCAGAAACAGACGATTAATCATAAAAAGGTCACGAATAGAGGGCATCAAAGATTCAGACTAACGATGTGTACATATCCCCTATTTGATCAAAGTGGAGCTATATTTACTTCAACGAACGCGGAGGCTCTAAATGAATGCCCAATGGTCGTCGACAATTCGTTTATCGAGCGTCAAGGTCCTTGACGCGCCCGAGTAGGAATGACGTTAAAGCGCCCGATGAATTAGAAACCTAATAACTTTTCAATCCGGGGCTCCTGACATTCGGGCCGCGTCATACGTGACGTCCGTCACTGCGAGGGCGCCACTTTGCGGAGCTGCTACGGGCCAGTCCCGCCATTTCGTGTTTACGAAATCTCGTGAGTGCGACAAAATCGCGCAAATTCTTATGTCAAAGCCCACGTCTTTCCGTAAGTTGGAAGAATGCCGAAGTCTCGTCTCTATACTATTCAGGTGAAAATATTGAAAACGAGAGGCGAAGTTTTTTCCCTAAATCCGGGAGAAATCCCTTTAGACGCTCGAAAATGAGTCCTTTTTCATGCATTTTTGTAAACGTGATAAAATAATCGCACCATTTTGAAATGTTGAAATTATCTTATTACAACTTTCAAGTATTAAAAAAATCTTTTTTTAACTTATTAAGTAGGCTTTGTAATTAAATTTTCATATTTTTGACCATTTTTGACCAAAAAAGTACTTTATTTACGTGATAACCTTAAAACTTTGGGTATATCCTTCTAATAATGCTATAGCGAGAAACCTCCTAAAATTTCAGCCAGATCGATCAATAACTTTTTGAGCTATATCATGAGCAGTTTTTCAAAAGAAGCCTACAGGAATACCTCATAACGCCGCCATTTTGTTTTGTTTAAGAAAAAAAAATTCTAACACTTGAATGATGTAATAAGATAGTGTCAAAATTTTAAAATAATGCGATTATTTTATCACCTTAAAAAAAATTCATTTAAAAAGGCGCATTTTCCGGCGTCTAAAGGGATTTAAGCGATCGGAACGTCTCCAGCGGTCGGTAGTGCAACTTTGTCACTTGCCGCCACGGTCTTACATACATACAGGACTGAAAACAGCGGTAGTGGGGGTAAGCACCCTTAGCGGCACTGTTTTTTATTCCGATTTCTGCCGCTTGGTGCGTGACGGCAAGGGAAAGTAGTGGTGCGACGAAGAGAGAAATAGCTTTTCTGTCCTTTTCCCTCCTGGCCGCAGCGCATGCGCCGTTTGCCCTAACTTAATGTACCGTACCGTCGTGTAAGCTGCATAATATACGAAACCAATAAAAAGCGATAATACGACCATTTACATCTTTTTTTCTCCAATGTCTCACAGTACATCGTTCTTCGAAATGTTTTTCACACACGTACTGAGACTCTTTCAGTCCCGGAATAGCATCGAGCCATTTTTTGTATCGTTCAACGTTTCTGGGCAGTCGAAACACGAAGCATTTTTGCTTAAAACTTTTTTACCCCGTTCTCCAATTGCGAACCGCGCAACCCATAACCATTTTGTTCGAAAACGCTGCCAAAAAAATCACATTTATGCGTAAAACCACGATAAAAAAATGTATCACGGTAAATCGTGTAGAACCTCGTGGTATATGGTCGCAAATAAAGGTTATTTCGTCAACCGCGCCACAAAAACAGACGTAAACACCTTGGCCCTATTCACGGATAAGAGGTGAGGGGGAATGCACTTACCCTCGCTAGTGGCGACGCGTAGCGGCGCATAGTGAATCGAAAAGTGGAGCCGATAAGCGTGCCTACCCCCACCACGAAAATTTGGCTTCGTTGCAAGAACGGTATGCAAGACCGTGCTTGCCGCTGGGTGCCACGCCGACCACGACTGTACCAGTGGCGTAGTGTGGATTTTTGCCGCCCGGGGCTAAACTCAAATTTGCCGCCCCCCCCACCCTATTTTCGCAACTAGGTGCCGCTCGCCGCCGCCGCCCCACATCTGCGCCGCCCGGGGCCATAGCCCCCTCGCCCCGCCCCCCCACGCTACGCCACTGGACTGTACGGAAGGTAGAGTTCAAACTCCGTACGTACGGAAGGTAGAGGCCAAACTCCGTACTTTAAGGGGGAAATACCTTTAGGCGAGGAAAAAAATGCTTATCTTTATAATTTTTTTAAGGAAAGATTTCGTCACCATTATTTAGACTCAAGGCATGTTTTATTACTACTTTTGATTGTCACATGGTATTTTATTTATCATTATTCATCTGCAAAAACGGTGGAGGTATGGCACGGTCTTCTAAACGGGTTGCAGTGGATTTCGTCAAACGGCGTGACACGTAGCGTCGGCGGGATTAATCTGACAAAAAAACCAACGAAGATTTTTCTTTCATTAACACTCACACGCAAAATATGAACCAAGAAAAAGTGAGAAATTAAAAATCTTTGTTCAAGTTGTTAAAAATCAAATGGTTTACACATTTAACACAATTGATTTTTAACAATTCAATTGTTAAAAATCAAATGTTAAGATACTTTTTGCAATAAAAAATAAATTTAAAATTTTTTCAAAAACATTTAGGGTCATGTTTTCGACAATAAGGTTAGAAATATTCCTACCAAATTTCATCAGAATCGGTCGATTAGTTTTTTAGCCATACGTTACGCCAGTTTTGAAAATGCAAAATATTTTCGAGTGGACAAATACAATAATTCTAAATTATTTTCTTTGTATTTCAAATACTTACGCATTGCGGGCTCCTGTTTCTGGTATTGTAGCAATTACGTTACGAAAAACGTTTTCAGGATTATTTTCGTAGATGGATTAGTTATTGTTTTCTTTCGACTGTTATTAATTCTGTGTTCCTTTTCAATGTTTACTCTAGAGAGTTCATCGGATTGTCGCGTTCATTTCACTTTGTGGTCGGTCCCTTACTATCCCAGCAACCCCGGTGGTGAAACTTTGTACCTCGACTCTACATTTTCACGAACGCTTTTTCCGCCGCTTCATATTTATTCCCTCGATCACGTGCGAACCAGCCTTTCTCCAATCCGAGCGACTCACTTCGCTTTCATAACAATCCGCCCTGATATCACTTTTTTCTCACAATTGATACCCGTTCTGCGAAAGACGCAAAGTTGTAAACCAGCAGTCATGGCTCTTGTTGACGTGTGTGGTATTAATTCTACCGTGAATTTCAATTCCCAGGGTATCAACGATGAAATTGAGAACGATATTCAATCGTACAGCCGGAATTTCTCCAACAACCTAAACTTGTCGATACAGCCGTCGTTTCACGCAAGTATCCAATGAATATGTGTTTATAACCTGTCGGCGTTTACCATCTTACCGGAATCTGCAAACTCACCCTTCGAGTTGCTAAAGATCATCGACGTGCCTCATGCAAAATCAAACAAATTCGTGCCTCGATGCTGAGAATTGTAACTTTGAAGTTAACTTTAACGCTATCGTGTGCACAAAACTTAACACTTGACCGAATTTTAATTTATCGATAAAAGCCGAATGATTTAATGGATCGTGCATAACGTTCCGATGCTCCCGGAAATCATCCATTCGCATTCTCGTAAATTCTTCCCAATAACGATTTTTTGTATAAATCATTGAATTTGCCGAATGATGAATTTGTCAGATCTGACTGGAGCTACTTTTGTTTTCAATTTTTCTTCGTATGTAAGCGCTGCGATATTCATGCGATTCCATTTTGGTCTCATTTGTAATTTAGTACTCACCGGAGCCAGCGCACAGCTTAGCGGTCACTTGTCCGAATATTGGCCCAGGCCAATATCGTGTATCAGTCGTATCAATATGCATTTGATTTACAGACTGCCGAAAATCTCACAGACGACACCGGTAGGACCTTAAAATTGAAATTCGATCATGGAACAACCACACTCGGCTTTCGCTACAAAGGCGGAGTCGTACTTGCGGTAGACTCTCGGGCTACCGGTGGCCAGTTCATCGGTAAGACTGAGTTCGCAGCTGAAGAAGTACTTGCCAATTTTCTCGTATCCGATATTTTTATTGCTCAAACGAAAAAAGACACTACGGGAGAATAACACGATGCTATTAGTAAATATTATTCGAGAAATGAGTTGCTGTGTGCAATTATTTTGTAATGGTTAGTCTTGAACATCCAAAAATGTAAATATCAGTATATAATTCTGTCCATCTCCTTGTGCGCGTGTATGTGAAGATATTTGGAAGCCTCTTGACGTGAAGTAATTAAAAATAACATTTGAAAGTAATAATAATAATAATAAAGTTTTATATGCACAACTTGCTTTACAAGTTTTTTACAAAAAGTTGCCAATCTGTTTATACACATTTTTCTTACATCTACCTTAATTCTATGCTCTACCCTGCATATGTTTGCTCTCTTTTTCTCACTTTACTCCTCATCCATCGCTTTCAACTCCCTTTTCCTCCTTGCGAATTTTTTTACATACTTCCTCTATTTCTCTGAAATACTGGCATATCCCCATATTTATCTTACCACTCAGCATATTTACAATTTCCTCCTTTATCGCCACCTTATCCACTCCTTGCACCCACTCCTCAGCTTCCTTTCTCGCTTTCGTCGTTACAATTTTCCATCCTTTTACACATATTAGCAGGTGCTCCATTGTTTCATTTTCTTTCTTGCAAATTTTGCATCTTCAATCCTTTTCCCCCTTCTTTACCGCCCTCCATATATTACCGCATCTTAGTCTTGCCCACACCTACCATTTACACCTTCTCCCGCCCAATACTTCCATGGTGTTTCCTCATTTTCCATGATACATTTGTAGTTGCCATTATATAATGATTTTCTTATTCTTTCCTCCTCCTCGTCCAACATTTTCTTTTTTAGGCATTCTTAACCTTTTTTCATCGTTTCATATATTCTATCCTCTTTCCTTCTTTCTATTATGATTGTTACTACGTCCTCTATCCCCATATCCTTTAACACTTTCTCCAAGTTCTTTCCCCACTTTGATGGCATTCCATTAGCAATTGCCCTTACTTCCTCCATCAAACAGATTTTTGGCCATCTTGAATCTTCCATCCTCAGAACCTCTCTTATGTACCTAAACATTCTTTCTCTTATCAAATAGGCCATTGTTGGCACACCCAGCTCCCTTCTCCAGATATAGTTCGGGGTTTTATTTACTCCTAGCGCCATTTTGCAGTATCCGCTCTGTATTCTTTCAAACACCTCAATGTCCTCTATTCCAAAAATCTCTACTCCGTACATGGCTCCTGCTTTCACTATTGTTTCTAATAAATAGAGTTTCTCTTCTATCATATGTCTTCCCGCCACATTTTGAAGTATATACGTACATTAGGGTGGCACAAATTCAAGCTCTATTTTTTTCCCTTTTTCTCACCATCCAATTATCGTACTCGAAGAAAAAAAAAATTTGTCACGAAAGCTACGAGCGGTCAACAAATATTTAGAGGTCGCTCAAGCCTTCCAAAAATTTAAATTTTTATTTAAAAAGCGATTTTTTTTCGTCCACTTCTCACCCGTGCATTTTACGCTTTATAATTTTTAAATTAACCTCGCACATTGCGACGCATTGCGATGCGAGGAAAACAACTGCCATTTCAGTTTTGGGAATAAAACGCCCTATAATTTTGTTTACGGACAAGAGCGTTAAAGAATTATTTTATGAGAACAAAAATTATAGTCCTTGGGTTAGAAGTGTGAGGTAAATTTGAAAAATCGGTTTCTAAAGAATAAAAAACCTCAATTTTTATAACATTTTTACAAAGCGTCGAATTTATGAGTGAGAGGAGTAAGGAAAAATTGTCGAAAATTGTAAATTTCGGAGCTCCTGAGCGACCACTGAATATTAATTTTCCGGCTGGAGCTTTCGCGCGTTTAATTAAAAAATGATAAACCGTAAAATTCATGAGTTAGAAGTGGACGCGAAAAAAATCATTTTTTTTCATAAAAATTTGAATTTCTGGGTGGCTTGAACGACCTCCAAATGTTTTTTCACCGCTCGCAGCTTTCGCGACAATTTTTATTCTTCAAACAAGATAATTGGATGGTGAGAAAAAGGAAAAAAAGAGCTCACAAATTTGTGCCATCCTGATATACAATATACCCATGGGGAAAAGATGTTACAGTGCGAACACTCGTCTCTTCCAGGTTCCCAATCGATGAAGAAAATCTGTGAGATCAACGATTATCTGCTGGGCACTCTCGCTGGAGGCGCTGCCGATTGCGTCTACTGGGATCGCGTTCTGTCCAATCGGTGTCGTTTGTACGAACTGCGAAATCACGAGCGAATTTCCGTCGCGGCTGCGAGCAAGCTCATGTCGAATATGGTTTACAATTACAAGGGGATGGGTTTGTCCATGGGTGAGAAATTTTATGGAATAATGGACGACAATGTGCGAGAAGGGAAAGCTCCTCGGCAAGAGCTTTCCTTTATGGTGCTGAAGTTTGCATCGTTGGGACGCAACGAAAAATCTCTTTTGTTTTTCTGCAAATTTCTTTATTCGTTTTATCATCTAAAATCTCCTTTTGCAAATTTAAGTTACACATCCCTAATGCATGGAAAAACGTTTCGGTGATTTTCGAATCATCAATGTGCCAAGAAATAAAACTTCCGTTGCATTCCCACGATGCAAATTTCAAGACCATCTTTCCTTTTGGGTGGATGTTCGAACTTACATTGGTCGAATGAATTCAGGGATGATGCTCGCTGGCTGGGACAAACGCGGTCCGGGACTGTACTACGTCGATTCGGAGGGCACCCGAACACCCGGAAAAGTATTCAGCGTTGGTTCAGGCTCCATGTACGCTTTCGGCGTTTTGGACTCCGGATATCACTGGGACTTGACCGACGATGAAGCTTACGAGTTGGGTCGACGTGCGATCTACCATGCTACTCACAGAGATTCCTACTCGGGTGGAACCGTCAGAGGTACGTTTCTCTCCTATCGTTTGAAATTTCTTTATCAACATCCGAATCTCGACGAATATCTTCTATCTTTCGAATCGTTCGTTACAGTGTACCATATGAAAGCTACCGGATGGGTACACATTTCGGACGAGGACTGCAAA
The DNA here is from genome assembly GCA_963210295.1 of Ophion ellenae. NCBI lineage: Eukaryota > Metazoa > Arthropoda > Insecta > Hymenoptera > Ichneumonidae > Ophion > Ophion ellenae. The sequence goes on along the minus strand of OY723393.1, from coordinate 15,067,293 downwards.
GATCTTCATTACGCTTACGCCGAAGAAAAACTCAAGAGCTCTGTCTAATTGAAACAAATGGTTACGAAATGCGTTAAGATTACGTCGATTTAGACGAATTTCATTTAATTTTACGGTTCGAGCTCTTTTGTATATTCCACATGAATAGCCACGTACGGGCAAATAAATCGTCTTAAAATTTAACCAACTAGTGTCGTTATTCGGTCAAAGAGCTTTTCGATGCCAGGCCCTTAGATTGCACCCGAGTAGGGTAAGCTGGTATAGGAGCACGCACCTAAGCTTCCAAGCGGTGAAAAAAACAAATACATTTTACAAATCAGTTTTTTTTTAATTGAAAGAACATCGGGCATTGTAACTAAATTATAAGCGACAACGAGGAATCCTAATTTTTTAAAAAATAAACGACAAACTACAAAAAGGTATTTGCGAACTCTTATACATACGGACGTTTAAGAGTATGCATCGGAGTCGATAAGAGTACGCTAACATCAATCTACACATATGTCGCAAATAAAGTTGCCCACATCGGTATGAGTTATACAATAGTGAGAAGCTGTGGTGGGCAACGTCGATGAGTCTTCATTACTTTCTGGTGGTACATTGTCATTGTCCGTTACGTCATGCAAATTTGGTGCCGCTGCCGTATTAGCGATGTCAGGTTCTGGCCTATCGCTCACCTTATTACTCGGAAAGTCTTCGTCCTTGAATGCGTCAGGATTGTAGGGACATATTCCTGTTACTTTGAAACCCTCCACAGAGTTCGCTGGAGTAGCGGCTTTTAAATAGGCAGGTGCAAGTATGGAAGCTATTTGATAAGGTGTTATAGCGCGACCTGGGTGATTCTTCAGCCATTTCTCACATTCTGTGGAGTGACATTTTTTTGAGCTGTTGAAAAAGCAGCGATCATGGGGCTGAGTTCTGCTACTGCTGTGAGGAAGTAACGTCAGTGCACGTATGTTATTATCACGGAAAAATGTACAGCTTTCAAGGAACAATGAGACGTGTGGTTGTCTAGAATGAAGAGAATCGGGTTTTCGGGAGACGGGTTAGCATGATCCTTCAAATGAGAAAGCCAGTCCGGAAAGATATGACTGTTTATGAAACTGGAATCAGAGACCATTCCAATGGAAGACGGTGGAGCAGCATCCAAAAGTTCAGCTTTCGTTCTCTTTCGAGCGAATATAAATGTCGGAGGAAGAAAGTATCCCCTAGCGCTCATCGCACACACGACAGTGGTGCTTATACCCCTTTCAGTGCTTGAAAATTTGGTGGTTTATTGGGAAATTTTGTGGTTTATTGGTAAATTTTGTGGTTTATTGGACACTGTGGATATTCCAGTTTTATCCATATTAAATATGGAATGTGATGGGAATTTATAAGTATCCATAAGATCTGACAGATTTTTTGAGAATCGATCGCACTGCGGCTTGTTAAAACCTATAGCTCTGGCAATGCTAGTTGATGTAGGTTGCCTCAAGGACAGATCTGGATGTCTCTTGCGAAAGCCTCGTAGCCACTCTTTACCGGCTATTTGTTCCTCTGTATTGAAACGATGTGGTATGTTGTTTTGTTTGGCAAATTGAAAAGCCAATTCTCTGAGTCCTTTCGCAGTTAGTCCATAAAACATGCTATCTATTTCTTTAATATATTTGCAGAACTGTTGCTCCATTTCCGGTGAGAAAGTAGTATCGTATCTCCCCAGAGATGTAGCTGGTGCGGTTCTCTTCAGCCTCTTACGAAGAGTGGCTTCATTCACTTCCAACGAACGTGCTACTGCCCTTATTGATTCACCATCATTAACTCGCTTCCTTGTATTTTCAAGATCCGTCATTGACCATAGACTCCGATCGGTAGTCCGTTTTCTTCGGGACATGCTGAAAGTAAGAAAAAAAAACCATTTTTCACAACAGTCGTATAAGAGTATGCGCGTACTCCTACACACCTGAGCACTGCGTACTCTTATACCACCTGCACATTTAAAACAAACATGACTATTACTGCCATTTTTTAATGAGATGCAAAATTACTTTCATTCTAAACAATAACCTTAGTAAACCGGCGTACGAAATTAATAGTTGTTTTTGAAGAAATATAAATTGTATTTTGTCCTTTTAATGCTTTGAAAATGTCAAAAACAAATAAGGAATTGCAACCAAAACTTCAAACTCACCTGGCCTTTCCGTTTTATTCCACTTTGGATTTCTTTTGGTCACAAACAATTACGTTGTTAGGTGGTCTAAACACAACTGAAGTTAGCTTCAATTAGCAAACCGTTTCGTCAGTAGCGTAACTGCGAACTCTTATCGCCCGCGTACTCCTATACCACTTTACCCTAGAATTCGAACTTTGAGCAATTTTTTTCATCGTACAAGATTTTCAGTATTGAGCTAGTGCAATTATAAAATCATCTACCGTAGCTTATGTTGATGGTGAGATAACTCTCAGGATTTCCCAGGCTTGAGACCGGGTCACTATTAAGGGGCCACGCCAGTGTGAACGCTGAAAATTTGGGCGAATTTCGGGAATTTTTTGGAAGAAAAGTACTCAATTAAATGTTTCGGACAATTAAGAATATATTTGGCTATATTTGACCTATATTTCATAATTTTTTCATAGAAAAATATTGAGATCCAAGCGACTTATGCGCTGCCTTCGGAGGCGGCAAAAAAAGTTCCTCCACTGCTGACATGATTCCGGCCGATTGAGTAGCTGAAACCGAAAAGGGAAAAAATGTCATTAAACTGGAAGGTATTTCCTGTACAATGACGTAGGATTTTCGAAAAATATCAAAATCTGACAAAATGGCGTAGTTATGAAAAAAAAGTCTGTTTTCTTGCCTATAAAATGGTCGTTTTTTTCAATGCCAAATCGTCAATTTTCATCCAATCAAAAATATCCTACGTCATTGTAGAGTAAATATATTCAGAGTACTCAGTTCAAATTTCAAGTCAATCGGATAATTGCTCTTTGAGTTACAATGTCAGCAAATTTGAAAAATCTCATTTAGAGAAAAAGGCGTTTAAAGATTTAACTATCGATTTTTGCAGGATAAAATGATTAGAGATACGGCCTTGAAATTTTTGCAGGATATTCTTGAAAGCATAAACTGTCGAAAAAGGCAAAAAAATCGATTTTTTAAAGTGTCACACTGGCATAGCCCCTGAATCGTACAACGTTGTCTGCTCGACTCTCCGTCCGTCTTCACATCAACGCATCTCGACTAGCACGCGAGTCACAATGGTAACATTTTTTAGGAATATGTTAAAGTCTGACGCATAGTCTGAAAGTATAGACGTAAAAAAAATCAAGAAAATTCGGCTCGCGTTGGTTAAGGGGTTAGGCTACTGCTAAAATTTCGAACTCTCGTCCGACGCTTGAGGCAACTCAAGTTGAAGAGGAAATTCCAATATATGGAGCAGGAATCGCAGATTGAAGGTAAACTTATTATTACAACGATGGAACTTCTAGTAAAACTTTATACGCGCTTTTTTTAAGTATGTTTTTCAAAACTGTACACGATTTCTCGACATCTAATGAACGGATTGACTTGAAATTTGGTACACTTATTCAGTGTTATAGGAGTTCAGTCTTGACCGACGTTTTTATAAACACGATTTCATTAGTTGTTAACAATAGTCATTCTTCCATGAAAAATAATCCATTTTTTTAAGGGGTCTTCTCACTTGAGACGCTAAAAAAAGCTATTTTCATGAATTTTTTTGATAGGTTTATATTATAGATATTGATATAAAAGTTGTTACACTTAATAAAGACACTTTCCAAATACATTTAAAAAAAGTTATTTACTTAAGTCATTATTTCTAGACAAAAATTGTAGTTAAAAAAAAGTCCTAAAAAAATTGTAGGTTTGCGCTGTTGATGAAATCTCGGAGATGGATCATCCGAAACAAAAAAAATCAAACGGTTTTAGATTCAGTATGTTAATGGCTATAGCGCTTTGCATATATCAAAAATCATACGATTTTTTATATATGCAAAATAACAAAATGGCGGACAGTTTTCGAAAAATGTTTTTTCACCGTTTTTAGCAAAAAAAGTAAATATAAAAAAAATGTTAAATCCTTGATATGCGCTATAGCTATAGTTGTAATGAATATATGGTTAACATTTCATAAGGATCGGGTCAGTAGTTTCAAAAATTTTATCAACAAGCCGTCGAAAAACATTGTTTCGGGAAAAACGCGTTTAAAGTTTGTTTGAGTTACATAAATACATACAAACAAATTTTAAATGTATTTCGAAGGTGTATTTATTAAGTGTAACAACTTTTATATCAATATCTATAATATAAATCTATCAAACGAATTAATGAAAATAGATTTTTTTAGCGTCTAAAGTGAGAAGACCCCTTAATGATTGAACGACGCTAACAAAAAAAACTCGGTCGTCTTATCCAATATTATCTATTTTGAGAAAAAAAACTTGTTTTTGTTGTTTAGGATTAACCGGATGGCCAACATCAGGGCCGGGTTAACATTCCGAACTTTGAATTATCAGAACGCTCAGAACTCCGAAAATATACTACCCCGAAGGATCAAAACTCCGAAAGAATTTTACACGAAAGACCAAAACTCCAAAAAGTCTGAACACCGTTAAAAAAATTCGGCTATGGAAGTTTTAAACGTTTCAACATTTTTAATATATCGACAAATTATTTCAAGAATTTTTTTTGATTAAGAAGTGATTTTACGTCGATTTTGAAATTTGTCTAGACAATGTTATACGTTCTACATAATTTACAGTCAACTGTGTAGACTTTCGCTGGCATAATATTGACGAACCTTATAATTTCGGAACATTAAAATTAGGAATTTTAAACCGTCGGCGCATTCAAAGTTCGGAATTTCAACCCAGCTCTCATGTCAAGATCATGCCAGCGAACGTCTACATAGTTGACTGTGAATGATGTAGAACGTATAACATTGTCTAGACATATTTCAAAATTGATGCAAAATCACTTCTTCATAAAAAAAAATTCTTGACATAATTCGTCGATTCATTGAAAATTTTGAAACTTTTAATACTTCCATAGCCGAATTATTTTGACGGTGTTAAGATTTTCGGAGTTTTGGTCTTTTGTACAAAATTCTTCCGGAGTACTATTCTTTCGGGCTACTATTCTTTCGGAGTTTTGAGCGTTCTGACCATTCAAAGTGCGGAATGTCAACCTCGCCTCATCTTGAATTTCGGAACATTAAAATTCGAAATTTTAAACCGTCGGAGCATTCAAAGTTCGGAATTTTAACCCGGCCCCCCAAAATCAAGTACACCGTTGAGCTCTGCACGGTCAAAGGTTCTTCACGAGATTATTTAGAACTTCTTTAATCTTTTTTTTTTGTTGATAATTTTATACCACTGCGGAGTAAAAGAAGCGATCAGAATATTTATTTTCTTCGAGTATTTTTAAAGTATATCGTATATCATTTTTCTTCAGTTTTCGCAATCCGGTGAAGCAAAGGTCCAATAACATATGAGGCGAACACCTGACAGCTACTTAAAACGACATATACGTACAAAACCGGTTGGAGAATTACTTTGAAACTTCCTAACGTGATGTCGAGGGTGCAATAGTAGAAAGAAATGAATTGATCTTCTTAATTTTTCATGAGAGCTGCTTCTCAGGCTCGGAGCTTTTTATAGTCGATGAAGTAACGAGCTGTCATAAGCAAGTATTTTAATTTTACAAGCTTTTATTTAACTTGACTTTCTGTGGCATGCGAAATGGAAAATCGACATTTCACCCACTTCCCGACTACTTAGAGCTCGACTTAGTAGCCGACTGTGTTTGTATGTGAAAAGTTTATATGCAGCAATTAATCGCAAGTTCAATCCCAATTACTGTCTTTGTTATTTTTTACAAGCATTCCATGATCCTAACGTACAAACTCGTAAACTAGTAAACTACTAGTAACAACCCGAGTAAAAATGAATATATATAATCATATATAATTGTATATTAATTGATCATATACAATTGTATACAAAAATTGGCCCGATAGAATTTTATATATTTGTATATAAACGTATACAATTGTATACGTTTATATACAAATATATAAAATTCTATCGGGCCAATTTTTGTATACAATTGTATATGATCAATTAATATACAATTATATATGATTATATATATTCATTTTTACTCGGGTATGTATATACCGTCTATAATATACAATTATATATGATTATATATATTCATTTTTACTCGGGTATGTATATACCCGAGTAAAAATGAATATATATAATCATATATAATTGTATATTAATTGATCATATACAATTGTATACGTTTATATACAAATATATAAAATTCTATCGGGCCAATTTTTGTATACAATTGTATATGTTTGTATACAATTGTATACGTTTATATACAAATATATAAAATTCTATCGGGCCAATTTTTGTATACAATTGTATATGATCAATTAATATACAATTATATATGATTATATATATTCATTTTTACTCGGGTATGTATATAACTTTATCAAATCAAATTTGATGGAAGTACATTTATATCGGATTATATATACGAATGTATAGAATCATATACAATTATATATAAACCTATATAAGTATATATGATTGCATATCATTTTTATATAATCGTATCTAAGTATATACAATCCTTTTTACTCGGGTCATATACAGTCATATACAACACTATATTGAATTATATATAACTGTATATAATATTATATCTAATTATATAAACCCTAAATAAGTTTCACGTATATATATAATTATATACAACACTATATTAAATTATATATAACTGTATATGATATTATATCTAATTATATAAACTCCCTATAAAAATAGTATCTCCATATATCATTATATACAGAACTATATATAATTTTATCAAATCAAATTTGATGGAAGTACATTTATATCGGATTATATATACGAATGTATAGAGTTATATACAATTATATATAAACCTATATATAAATATATATGCTTGTATATCATTTTTATATAATTGTATCTAAGTATATACAATCATTTTTACTCGGGAACTAACTTGAAAAGTCAATTAAATACGAAAAAGTAGAAAATAATTTATATGTAAAAAATTATTTTTTCAAAAACAAGCTTTTATTTAATGTACTAAAAAGTAGAAAATAATTTGATTTTATCAAGTCACCTATATGTGACTATAAATAAAAGGGTGCGACGCTCAAAGTTTAGACATATAATCTTTAATTTACATAAATCCGTTTACATATCAACTGTCTTTAATTTACTGTAAAACAACCTTAGGTTTCTCAAACAAAAATCCTGAAACTGGGTCTAAACGTGTCATAATAATTTCTCTAATTACTATCGTGGCAAATTAAATACAGTTAATGAAACTGAATTGGTCAAATTTATTAAAAATATAAAAAGTTGAGCGCCCCAATCTTTTATGTATAGTCACATACAGGTGAGTTGATAAAAAATTCTTTCCGACTTTTTAATACATTAAATAAAAGCTTGTTTTAAACAAATTTTTCTTTACATATAAATGTACGTCTTACTTACTCGTCACAGAAATCAGCAAAATCCGAATGTTCGACAATGTTTTATATTTTATGAATTTATTTGACCCGTTTTGTTTCCCTTTTAACTTGACTTTCTACTGGACACCGAATTAGTTGTTTGATCGTAAATTTTTTTCTCCTTTTTATACTTACAATTTGACAATCCATTTGGAATTCATCGACCCAAGATCGTGATATCGGTATGACAGGCTTTCGACAAATTCGACTGCAGATCGGACACCGTTGAATGCAGTGGGAATGCTGGTACACCGAATACATGGAAAAGCAACACCACAATGCGACCCAGTTCGATCAATAAAAATCTAGAATTCATGGTACGTCGGAGGAATTGCCACCGAAACAGTACAGTTCTATTTCTGTTTCGTTTAGCCACCTCTGGAAAATCGATAGTAACAGAAATGAATCGTCGTATAAGTGAAAACGGCGAACGAAATAATACACGCGATACGAGCACTAGGAAATAAAAAGCCGATACGAAATAAAATAAAATAGTGAAATAATCAAATGATAACAAATATGGAAACGGAAGAAAATAGAGAGCGTACATGGAGGAAAATTCGAGAATTTATGTAGAACAGTGGACAAAACAAATCTGAAAGAGGCATACGTAGAAAAAAAGCTTAAGGGGTCAGGTTATTGTGAAAATGAAGAACACTCATTCGTCGCTCGAGGCAACTCAGATTGAAAAGGAAGATTCAAAATATGGTGCAGGAATAGCAGATTGAAGGGAAACTCATGATTACATCCATAGAACTGCTAGTAAAACTTAAGGGATAGGCCACAATAACGGGTATAAAATCATGTGCGAATTTAACTATTTTTTTCGTATGAAAAAGTGATTCACCCATAAAATTAATTACATATCTATTTAGTATGAATATCAAGCTGTTAGAAAAAATATATATATATATTTTTTTTCGATGAACCAAATGGACGACTATTAATATTTTCATTTGTTATCTTTTTTTAGGCGCTCCGCGGCGTGACATTTAGCATCCACATTTTTTTACCTAGAACAAAAAACAAAAATTCTCGTCAATCTATATTAGAATACCTAGAGAAGTACGTACGGAATTAAAAAATATTGTTTTATTCAAAAGTTGTAGGTATTTGAACTTAAGGGGTTACCCGCACTTGCGATTGTGAAAAAATCGATTTTTTTTTATTACATTTTTTTGAAGTATAAGTATCTGAGAATATGTCCTGAAAATTTCAAGTCGATCCGAACAAAATTGACTGAGATATGAGCGTTGAAATAGAAGAATCCGCGTTGAAAGAGCGTTGAAAGAGAAACTTTAAACGCGTTTTTCTCAAAATGGCATTTCTGAAGTCGGTGACCAAGATTACTCGAACACTAATGAACCGATCTTCTTGAAATTTTGCAGGCTTATTTAATACATAAAAATGTAGTCTTTAATCGTTCGATTTTTTTTTCGAAAAAAATGGCCGTTTTATAGCCAAAAAACGGCCGTTTTTTTCGTTAAAATCGAACCATTAACTTTGACTGTCCGCCATTTTGTGAAAAATGAATATTTTTTAAAATCCTTCGATTAAAGACTAGTTTATACTTATATTTGACTAAATGCATCCGCATTTTTTTTTCGGATGATCCACTTCGCCGCAATGTTGGTCACCGCAAACCGTGTATATAAAAACATTATTTCATTGACGCCCATTTGCCACTAAACAATGTAATATTTTTCAATACAAAAATTACTGAAGGTTCTTCAAGATGTGTTCTTTAAAATGGTATATTGATCGATTAAAAAAGTTTTGTAGTTTTCTTTAAAAAAAATCATGAAAAAGGCCTTTTTTTGCGCTACAAGTGGGGGTAACGCCTTAAATTTTTCAGTGTGCAAAACTTTAAAGTGTTTTTCTGAAACTTGTCATGTTTGAAGTCCGTGTACGCCATAACTCGAAATCTACTGGACCAATCGTTTTGAAATTTTGCACAGTACTTCTTCACATAATTTACCAGGTATTGGCGGCAGCTTTTTTTAAAAATAATTATTAATTTTACAACAACAAATTTGCCGATTTTTTAGCGAAAATCGGTTTTTCGGCTCCCAAGTGCTACGGAAAATTGAAAAATCGAAAAAAAACCCTCCCGTCGTTACCTCGAGAAACATCTCCTTCAACAAATGCATTTTTATTTTTTCGTTTCAGATTATTCTGTTGCGAGTTATGATGTGCACCGCAAAACAACTTTTTTTCGAGGCGCCTCCGGAGATTTACCGTCACCCGCTCAATTTTCAATATTTTGCAATGAAAATTTAGGAAAGTATTGTTCAAATGTTGCATTATTATATGGAAATTGACTGAATAAACTAACACTATCTGTATCGCCAAGAAAAATCTTAAAAACATGCATTTTTCACCGAATTAAAAACCCCGACCTTAAAAACAGGACAGGAATAAGAATCATCTTCATAGATAATTGGCCGAAAAGATGTTGAAGCTTCGAAGATAAAAAATCTTTCTCTCGCGACAAAAAGTCCGTAGGCTCGAAACGTCTTTCGGTTTTTATCGAATTTACATCTTTATTAAACAAATACAGTTGATGTCTTAATAATATTTATATGTCGCTCGGTGATTTTTCTAATCGTTCTAGCCTGTGCAAAGTTTTCTTTTTTCCTCTTCTTTTATATGCGTGTGTGTGTGTTTCTACCGTTGCGTACTTATTACACGACTTTTTTTTTTAATTATAATTTTTTTTTTCATTCTCGTTATCGTTATCATTTATTTGTATTAACTCGGAAAGGAACAAGGTAATTTGACATATGTGTGCGTCACGGACGAATAATTTTGAGTAACTCAGCGTGTCACATCAAATTAGAATTCACGGGTGATATCCCATTAGCCATATTGTTTATAATCGAAACACATTACAGCGCGCTCACTTCATATCCTTATTCGTTACGGCTAGATTCCTTTTAGTCCTTCTCTTCCGTTTATTTTCTTCCCCTTTCCCCTTAAACGTACGATTATCGGATAAGTCTTACTCACTACGAAAAAAAAAAAAACGAATCACGCGCGACCGGAGAAATACAATCTCATTCTTATCTTCGTACGTGAATACGATCGTGTCAGAAAAAAAAAACAAAATTAAAAAAAATCCCGATACTCGATCATCGCTAACACGAAATTCTAATACATCGTCCAATTGTCAGACACAGACCAGGATTGTAAAGATCGCCTGCGAAGTGTGTGTCAATAAAACTACGATTTCAATAAGTTGCCGCAGTGTTTTGTCATCGACAAACTCTTCCCCCCCCCCCTTGCATTTTCAATATCTCACTAACACTTTTGCTTTCGCGTCAAAATTAAACTTTGCTTTTGCCCCCTAGCCCTTCGATATTTTTTGTCATTTTGAAAGCCGACGTTATTGCGCTGGTTCGAGGCCAGTTTACAATCAATTTGCATTAAACGTTAACACATGATTAATATAATGTACGTTTCACAAGACTTACGATGCAAGTAGAGATTAAGTTATACAGATAATTCATCATTTAACATCTTATTCGTAAGCTAATGAAAGCTCACCGATTACGACCGCCCCTTTCATACCTCCTTCACATTTCCTCATACTCGAGATTTTTTTTTTTCGCAGTTTACCAATTGCTCCCCGTTCTCTCGTGTTCGCACTATAAATCATTTATTATTTAGAATCTGCTGCGTGAGTTCATATATGTCCGTATATGCATGTGTAAGTGTGTATGTGTGCATATATATATACGCACACACTTAAAATAAATTTCGAGACATAGGTATGATTTCACGGCGTTTACTAGTCGCGGCCAGATATTAGCAGCTCCTTCGAAGTGCGCGGGCGATAAGTTTTGCGGGCTCGTATATATATATATGCATGTATATAACGGGAAAATAGGCTTTTACGCGTATATAAGGTCTACATATCAGCAGCCCAAAAAATATGACATTTCGATACAAATTCATATTCATATCATTCGCAAACAGCATATATATATATACATAGACTTGTTTATGTGTATGTCGTCATCTGTAAGTTTATTTCTGTTATATATATATATATATATATATATATATATATATATATATATATATATATGCATATATATGTATATAATGTAGTAATATATAGTATAATCTAAACGGATTTTCTCTTCTATAGTCTTTTGCATGATTACTTGCTTAAGTACATGTTCTTTTTCTGGCGTAGACACCTATGTAGATAATTCTACTGCATTTTTCAACGATGCTTAATCTTTCTTCAGTTTTTTGTTGTTGTGTTTCTCTTTTTCTATCGAGACGTTTTCTCCAAGCATCCTGAACCTGCACCGATTATGGTGTCACATCGATATATATATATATATATATATGAGGTATTCCACGTGAATCTGGTGGACTTTTTCCCTAACCCCGCCAATTCGATTAATTTTTTTTCTTCTTCCGTTGACTCTAAAAGACACCCTGATTTTTTAAACATTTTTCGAAACAACACTTAGTCAAAAAAAAATGTCCGAAAAAACCTTCCGATTAAAAAATCCGAAAAAATTCCCAAAAATGCGTGATTATATGTAAAAAAATGTTCAAGCTATCAGCCGCAGTGGAAGTATGATGTTTTCTGTGCTTTCTGAGCGATTGACGTTTTAAAAAAATCCGAAAAAATTCAAGAACCGCTTACTTCGAGCGGATACTTAAATATTTTGATACCCACAATGAATTTTTTTGACCATTTTTTAATAAACAAATCACAATCATGGACCTTGGACAGTTGGCTGTCAATTTTTCGGATTTTTTTAACGTTAATCACTCAGAAAGTACAGAACAAATCATACTTCCCCTGCGGGTGATAGCTTGAAAATTTTTACATATAATCACGCATTTTTGGGAATTTTTTCAGATTTTTAAAACGGGGCGTTTTTCTTCGGCGAATTTCTTTTTTATCTAAGGGTTGTCTAGGGGTTGTCTAAGGGTTTCTAAAAATGTAAAAAAAATCAGCGTGTCCTTTAGAATCAACGGAAGCAGAACAAAAAAATTAATCGAATTGGCGGGGGCAGGGAAAAAGTCCACCAGATTCACGTGGAATAGCTCATTTATATATGTATATGTATATATATGTATATATATGTATATATATGTGTATATATATATATATATATATATATATATATATATATATATATATATATATATATATTCTCGTGACCAGCTTTGTCATTTAGGAATGACTGATACATTTTAGGTATGTTTCTGCTGTGAAATAATTATGCATAATTTTACACTTTTTTTTAGTTTCTCGTGTTCTCAGTTCAGAGATTATCTGGTGCGAAAGTTTGGAGGTTTTTTTTAAATAAAAAAAAAACATAAATCGACGCGTTAATCGGAAGTACAATGCGTACTCGCGCAGAGTAATTTTTATTTCGGATATCAGTAGGATGGATTCATTAACGAAGCGATACGATAATCGTCGACGCACGAACAATCGATCGCAACTTTTTTGTTTACTCTAATTTTTACTCTTATTTAGTGTGCTCGTTGGTGCATACAAAAACTTTTTTTTTTTCTCTTCCTGCGTAAAAAGGTAGGAAAATGCTGTTAGACGTACGTACGATATTCTTTTATTTGTTCGCATTTGAAGCATCTTGTTGTTTTTTTTTACCAAGCTGAAGCACGAAACGAAGAAGTTAAATTTTCGAGCAGCCCGATCTCGCGGCGTATTCTCGTTATTTGAGAAATACACGATCGCGATAACGCAGGTATGGTGTCGGCTTCGATTCGAAAAAGAAACGAAGGAGAAAGAACATCGATAGGATATACGACGAATAGAAAGTGATACTCTGAAGAAACACGATAACACTAGGTTTTTTTTTTCTTGTCTTTCTTTCTTAGTTAACTGTGTGATTACGAAGGCAAATCGCGAGGTTTTCATTGAATGCGACTTTAAGAAATCGTCCAAACATCACTTGTCTTTCATGAATTATAATTATCATTTGTTCGACTCCCAATTATGCGACAATGCGAGAAAAAAAAAACGAAATCATTGAACAGCACTGCGGTGGTTGCGATACGCATTGGAATAAATAGAACAATTCGTTGCTCGTACACGCTGTGTTCAAGTCGAATAACTAAATCGGAATTTCTAATTAAAGTAATCGTCTGCGTTTGTTTTTTTTGTTCGTCAAATATTTTGTAAAAGTCAATAGTGCGTGAACGAGTACACCGTCAACGGTATAAAACTTTGAGCTTGATTCCCTCATCGCCTTTCCAATTGTATATTCCCTAATTAAGAAAAAAAAACACAAAAAAAAAGATAAATAAAATACTGTAAAATTTGAGTAAACAAGGACGGTCCTGCGGTAAAGTAAATTCGTTCGAGCAAGAAGCGAAAAACATTCTGCATTGTTAAAACCGAAGTTTTGCATTCGCACTGCAGCATCATCGCTCGCGATTGCAAACTCCGGTTATTGTTTCAATTTAAAAAGAATCGCACGACCGTGAGTGTATGCCTGTTCGTGTGAGTGTGTGTTTTCCATCATAAAAATGATATGATATGCACATTGGAAAAATAAATTATCTCGTATTATCTAAGAATATAGATATTCGTACACAAATCATTAGAACTATGTGTCTAACCGATCGTGGTAGTTTATAAGTACATACACGTGTATATAATTCGAGCGATCTCTTGTCGTGAACCTTCGTGAACCCACGGATGTTACTTTAGTTCGAGTATCTTTCGCTTTTTTTTTGCGTTATTTCTGTTTTTCTTCGCAACGATGAAGCTTCTACGCTCATTTTTGTTCTTCGGATGAAAATTCGAGAAAAAAAATTGAGAATTTTTGTTCGCGCGGTAATGGTACAGTCGTGCTGTCGTTGAAAGACCCGGTAATCGGAAAAAATGGGAGTAGGCCAGTTTTTTGACAGGTGATTCTGTAAAAATCGGGGTGCGGGTTTTTTTAGGGGATGAAGGGGAATGGGGTGGATTAATGCCAAACTACAACCCCTACGAGGTCGGCGCCGTGAGACAAAATGTTCGGAAAAATCCGGGCTTCAGTTTTGTCCACAGCGCCGAAGTCGTGGAAGTTCATTTTGGGGGTGAAAAAGTGGGGTGAAATTTTGAAAAATCAGTTTTAATTCAATAACCCTGTAGGAAAAATTCGTACACTTTTTGTTCAAATGGGAACGTTGTAGCCCTTGAAAAGACGCGTCGATAGAGTATTTGATCATCACTCTCCGATAATATCTTCACCCCCAAAAAAATGGTTGAAAAACAAACAAAAAAATGGTTTATTGAATAACTCAAAAACAATCGATTTTTCGGGTATGGTTTAAATGTACGAAATGTAGAGAATAATTTTCTCTACATTTTCGTTTCTATGGACCACCCTTGAATTTTGATCTCCCAACCCCTCTCGGGGGTTGAAAATTAAAAATGACATTCTGGGAGAAGTATCGACCGCACGAATTCGCCGCCGTGGAACAATTTGTAGCTTGAACCCTCAGCTACATTTTTGTCCGCAGCGCCAAACTCGTATTTCTTTATTTCCGGTCAAAAGTTTTCCCAGAATTTTTTTTAAATTTTCAACCCCTGTGAGGGGTTGGTAAAAGCAAAATTCAAGGGTGGTCTATAGAAACGAAAATATAGAGAAAATTGTTCTCTACATTTCGTACATTTAAACCATCCCCGAAAAATCGATTGTTTTCGAGTTATTCAATAAACAATTTTTTTTGGGATTGAAGATATTAGTGGAGAGGCATTATCAAATACTCGATCGACGCGTCTTTTCAAGGGCTACAACGTTCCCGTTTGAACAAAAATTGTATGAATTTTTCCTAAAGAGTTATCGAATTAAAATTGATTTTTCTCAATTTCGCCCAATTTTTTTACCCCCAAAATGAACTTCCACGACTTCGGCACCGTGGACAAAAATAAAGCCCGGATTTTTCTGAACATTTTGTCTCTCGGCGCCGACCTCGTGGGGATTGTAGTTTGGCATTAATCCACCCCCATCCCCTTTCATCCCCTAAAAATACCCTACACCCCGATATTTAGGCAAACTTGGATTTGGCACCCGCAGCACCTACAAAATCACCTGTCAAAAAACTGGCCCTCTAATTTTTTCCGATCCCAATATATAGCACGACTGTACTATAAATAAAAAAGAGACCTTGTTTAGAACCTTCAATTATGCACGAACGATTGGCTCGTGGCTCCGAACGGAATCGCAAGATTTCGCGTCCCTGCAACGATGACAACCAAAATGGTCACTTTCGCAAAGCCGTCGCTCCATCGGGAGCAATTTGGGCAAGAAACAAAGGCGTGTATCGTCAACTTTAAACATCGTGAAACCAAGTGAACAGCTACGGGAAACCTTTCAAGTATTTTGCCGCAAAAACGACGGCGAAAGTTGCGATTCGAAGTATGAATGATAGAGAGATTTGATCGGTGCTGAGTATAGGCCTGAGTGATCGGTATTGAAAATTCTCGAAAACGTTTGCATTTTCGAAAAAAGTGTCAACCATCTACCGAATGAGACGATGATTCTCGAACGAAAATGCACCTACGGACGATCATACAAATCCTCGTTAGAAAAGACAAACTGAAGCGACAATGAAAGAAAATAAAATTCGGATAAAAAACGAATGCGCGATTATTGCGAATAGTTTTTGATCATCAACCGATTGCACCCTACGAAAAGTTATTTCCGCTCGAGAAGGAAGTGACGTTCGGAGGCCGTGGAACATTGACGAATTTTCTCCACGACAAACGCCACCGTTTTTCACCTTTTACCCGCACTCTCGTCCCATCGGAAATTTCCTCGATGCGCTATTATACAGTAGTTCCATCGTGATCGACGATTCACAATAACGCAATGCACTTATCTACCGTGTGTGTCTCCGAAACCGCGAAATATTACAAAATAACGAAAAACAAACAATTGCGAGTTCAGTCAGTGGTTATGATTTTCCAATAAATTACAGTTTGCAATGAGATTTGTGCTAAATCGCGCGATAACGATAATCAACAATCCTGGCCAAGCCGAAGCGAACTCATCCGTAGAGTCGTCGAGCCTCGTCACTCTCAATCATTTTCCACCGTAGAAAAATTCGTTAAAAAAGGAAGAAAGAAAATTCATCGTCTGTAAAGAGTCTCGTACAATCGCGTGGCGAATTAATTTCCCTCGTTTCGTATATGTATACATTACATAACTCACGTGCGGTCTTACGTTTTCTACGGATTCGTCACATCTCGTTATTTTTACGTCGAATACGTAAACGCATGAAAATACGATTGAAATAATCTCGATAAGGGACACACGCAAAGTTACGAGCGTATTCGTAAATTCAACGACCATTACGGTTCAACGCAATCGCTCAGGAATTTTCTTTAGCACTTCTGGGATTGAAAAAAAAAACAAAGTTTATTTTCCGCCGATTTTTCGGGTCTGTAGTCTCAGAGCTGGTTTATGTTGAAAAATTGATGCGAAGGAAAGTGTAGCGTATGCTTCGCTCGTGTCTGTGTGTAGAAATAATCGCTGGAGGCTTATAAAATCATCGAATAACGATGCAGTACTAAAATCGCCGAATTAAAAAAACCGACGAGCTCTTGTATTGTTTCAACATAGAACAAAAAGGACGGCTGAGAAAAACGAGTCGTGCGATCGTCCGATAGAAATATACAAAGTAGAAATAGCTACCCGAATGTCAAAGAAAATGCGCCAGTTCAAAGGGACGAAGAAAAAAAAAGAGTCGAATACAACATAATGGCGACAAATGAGTTAATCACGCGTTTTTCCGTGTCCCCAAGATTGGGAGCTCGATCGATACTCGAGCGACGGTAGAAACAGTTGATCCGTCGAATGGCATTCTCCTCATGCGTAGACCTTTCTTTTTCACCTGGTGCTCAAGCGGAGATACTAACAGCTAAGTATACAAGTGCGTTAGACTAAAGTTTCCATCTATTAGGACGGATACGGTACAACGCGGCTACTTCCACTGACCCAATTTGACGTTTTCATTCCTTCACATTGTTTCAAAACGAACATTTTCCCTTTGTCTCGATCGAACGGAGCAAAAACATTGAAAATAAGTCACGGAAAGACAACGAAAAAGGGTGAAACGGGCTTTGGAAAGTGTCCGCGAAACACCAACTCTTTTTTTTTTTTTCCAACAACTCCCTAATCGTAAAACGTTTCCGGCGGTTGTGAAAAAATGCTGATATTCATCGATGTCGTGTGATTATTTCATCTCATTGAATGCCTCACGAGAACGACGCGGTCGTTCGATTAATATTGCGATGCTCCCATGGAGAAAGAAAAGCTCCTCTCTGCATATCGAGAATGTTTCGCGTCTTTGCACGATGGCATCTTGCTTCAGTATCTCGTGAGTACGCCACTGTATACTCGCAACGTTCGCTTCCCTTAATACCAGATTAAGACGAAGGATGACGTATTATTCGTCGTTTCTTCCTCGCGTTGTGATCCCGCCGGAGTTTAAACGTCGCGGTGATCCCATTCGAGATCGTGAGGCGTGCTGTGACGTCCGTGATTTCTGCCGTTGGCAACTTGGCACTCGTTCTCGCAGTCCGTTGTGTCGAGATCGTCGTCTCTGAAGGAGTCGTCCTCGGAATCGGAGCTTGCCGACTCGTCGAGATCGTCGTCGCGTTGATTCTGGCGCGACGAGTCATTTTCGGCGAGTCGATCCATGGGATTGACGGTGATTGCGAGCGCCGAATCGTCCCAGGCCATTTCGGTCTCGGCGGCGAGTTCCTCGCCGGCGGTGCGACGTTGCTTGGCGGCGCCGCGCACTCTGATGGCGCCAACGACCGCCATAAGGAGAAGAAAACCGATGCATGTGGCGGCAACGATGGTAATGGCGTGGCTGCCGCTGGCGTTGGTGATGTTGCGTCCGGGATCGCGAAGTGAGGTGGTCGCGTATTCCTCGGGCAAATCGGCGTGATGGGGCGAGAGTTGAGCGTGTCCGGGTAGCGGTTCGAGGATTTTAGCGATCGGTGGATCGTCGGATGCCCAATGAGGACTCGGAGTTTGTTTCTCCTTCGGATGTATGACCGCCAAGGTCTGGATGTACTCGTTGCTCGCGAATCGCCCGCTCAACTCGGAGCAAGTCAACTTGAATACGCGATCGAGATAGTAAGCGGGTTTGCGATTTGTATAGGTGATCAGCCGTATGAGCTGTTGATAGTCGTAGGGTGTATCGGCACCGGAGAGAACGACCCCGTCGTGATCGACGCGGGCCGTTATCGAGGCCGTACGGGCCAACGCGTCGTCCGGCAAACCGAGAGTCTCGTGATCGGGATTCAGACTCGGATAAACGCTCACCGCGCATGCGTCCAATCTCGCCGCCGAGCCCGCTGTGACGAGCGCGTCCGGGAAGACTTTCACGCCGAGTCGAAAATCGGCATACTCGCGGGCTACGAATCCTGTGCCGTTCACGGTTATACCGGGACGCGGGGGCGGCAAAACAGTGACGTACGATTGTACGGATGGCACGGCGAGGGGCCTGGTTGACGAACCCTCGCACAATATCGTCGTGTCGAGGCGGAAATTGCGCCTACCCGGGGTGGGGAAACGTCGAGTGTTCGAGTAGCCGATACGACGCAACAAGGTCTCCACGTTGGTACGATTGTCGCCGTCTATTTGCACCTCGGTGAGATCCGAATTGGTCAACAATTGGGTACCCGGCTGAAGGAGATCCATCGGTGGCACGTGTATACCCTCTTGGCATCTTCGCAGACACGTCAACACCTCCGGCTTCTCGTTACGACCAACGAGCACCGACAGACCCGCCAGATAACCACGGAAATTGTGCTTCGTTCGGTTGTCGGAACCTTGCCAACACGCACCGACCACCAGTGTCGTGTTTATACCCTTCGCCGGATGCAGAGGCCAATCGTCGATAACCTCGGGATTCTTCTCGTCCGTTCGCCACTCCTCGCCGTCGATGTACAAAACAACGCGAGGGAAATCCACCTGGAGCGCGTAATGGTGCCACTTGTCGTCGCATACCTGCGGCAACTTCCAACGCCATTCAGCCGGCCGGAATATGTTCGGGTCGCCCTCGGAAAAGTCACGACGCAGCAGCAGTATCAGACGGCAGTTTCGCACGAACAGAGCGTAGTGGTGGCGATTCATTTCTGGAATGACAAACAGACGGGTATTGGCGGTCGGAATAATCGGATTTCTTTTCGTCGATGCCGCGTAGAGCTGATGGAAGAAGCGAAGGTGGATTTAATTTTGCGAAACATCGAACGGAGGGATGCACAGGAAATTGGGACCGGATGGATTAAATTCATCGGAGCCGTTTGCGATTTAAGGAGAGATATACACCAAGATGGTCGAGGTTGAGGATTTAGAAGCTATGAACATTATGTCGACCGTAGAAGACCTACACTATGGGCCTGGTACCGATGATTCCATGTAACTTGACAAATTTCATGATTTATTCATTCCCAAATTTTCAAACGCGTTTTTCTCAAAACCACGTTTTTCAAATCGGTACCCAAAATTTCTCGGAAACCAATGAACCGATTGCCTTGAGGTTTTTTGTGGTTATTCTATACACCATTATCTACTACTTGCCATAGGATTTTTCTTTCCGTTACTTAGTTTTTGTTTTATAGGCAAAATAATAACTAATTTTTGGCCCAAAAATCACTATTTATGTTCGAACGTCCGCCATTTTGTCATAAATCGATATTTTCAAAATCGGCTATGACAAGTACTAGATTATAGTATCTAATTTAATAATCTTTTTGGTTTTTTTTCAGATGATTTTTGAAGAAACGCCAGTGGGTGCCGTATACGCAGATTTCTTTACGACGCTCCAAGGATCATACAATATCCTTGTATATTTTTTATATTTTTAAATAAAGAAAATTAAACATATTTTTGAATGTATATACTTTTAGATCATTGAAACCCCAATCCGAAATTTCAAATAGTTTTCCTTGAAAATATTCACAAATATGACTTTTTTCCGGCTCCTAGGTGTATATCTCCCCTTAACAATCATTCGTGATCGGAATCCGTGAATCAATGGTGGGGGTAACGCGGTTGTAAGAGTATATGGTGGGTACGGAATCCTAACGATACCGCAGTAGAGACAAAAAGTGGTTGAGGCGTTACATCTGACAAAGAACATCACTTAAGGGGTCTTCTCACTTTAGACGCTAAAAAAGGCTATTTTCATGCATTTTTTTGATAGGTTTATATTATAGATATTGATATGAAAGGTGTTACACTTAAGGCCTTAGGCCACAGTAACGGGTATAAAATCATGTGCGAATTTAACAATTTTTTTTCGTATGAAAAAGTGATACACTCATAAAATTAATTACACATCTATTTAGTATGAATATCAAGCTGTTAGAAAAAATATATTTTTTTTTTCGATGTACAAAATGGCAGACTACTCGAAACTTCTCGAAACAGCTTTTTTCCAATTGCCGTGACAAATAACTTCAACAATTTTCACTCGATTTACTTCAAATTTAAAAGTTATGTTCGTAATTGCATTTCGCAGAGAAGTACGTACGGAATTTCTGATTAATCGAAAACTTTTCATTTTATGAGCAGTTTGTGAGCAATTATAACGAAATTTTTCACTGAAAATTCATTTCTCAAGTTCAAATACCTACAACTTTTGAATAAAACAATATTTTTTAAATTCCGTACGTACTTCTCTAGGTATTCTAATGTAGATTGACGAGAACTTGTGTTTTTTTGTTCTAGGTAAAAAAGATAACAAAAGAAAATATTAGTAGTCGGCTATTTTGGACATCGAAAAAAAATATATATTTTCGAACAGCTTCATATTCATACTAAATAGATGTGTAATTAATTTTATGAGTGAATCACTTTTTCATACGAAAAAAAGTTGTTAAAACCGCACGTGATTTTATACCCGTTACTGTGGCCTAACCCCTTGAAACTTCAACCGTAGCTTCTTAGATAGATTCTCCAAAGTGCGCCCGAATTCTACGATTCATCAACAATCCTCGTTTGTATAAATAAACAAATGCCGATTATTTAGCAAAAAAATTTAAAATCTTTCAAAGTGACGCCACTGCGAAAAAACCTTATTTTTCAATAATCGCGTGTACGTCTCTAGCAAAACTAATGTAAATAACGAGCTTTTTTCCCTCTTCCAGGTGCTTATCCATAAAAGTTTCGCTTTCTCCCGCAGCATGCCTAAAAAAATCACTCTCAGTGTAACTACGGCTGAATCGCCATTTTGAACGATTCTTTCGCCATTTTTTTTCCATTTACATCAGCACCTATAGACTTCCTCCGAACCTCATTATGCTTGCTTTTTTAGTATTCTAAAAAAAAAATACCAAAAGTTTCATTTTCGGTGAACCACATGGGTATGCGCCTCAATTTTGCAGAACGAACGGCTCCCGGCAAGAGGAAACGAAAGATTTACTTTGATTTTATTCACAAGCTTTTGTTTAACTTCATTTTCTATGAGATGCAAAACGGAAAATCGATATTTCACCCATTTCCCGACTACTTACAAGTGGAGGCTGTCATTTTTCAAATTCAGATTCTATTCATACTGTGTGTAATAAAAGCTCATGGCTAGAGGTGTTATGTGAGAAAGCAGTAAAATGCGCTTCTTCGCCGTTGGCAAGAACATCGGCATTGAAATATGCCGTTGCGTTCAAATACTTTCCACGTAAAGAAAATTTCAAAAAGCGCGTGGCGCAGCGCGCAAGCTCTGCTTAATAAGCCCGTCGTCCCCGGTTTGAATCTCGCTGCTTACAACTTAAAAAAAAAAATTATTCAAATGTGTATACAGATAATTCCCGGCAATCAGTTTCAACAATTATGCATATAAGTTTTTTAAATGCCGTTTGTTGGGGAAAAACTGACGCTTTCGAACTTCATTATGTTGTTCGTAAACAAAGATATATTTTATAGTTGTTTCATGCAAATAACACTGGAAATAAAACACAATATCACAATTAATATTCAAGTGGGTGCAATTTATTGAAAAGTTGCGTATATACTTGTAGATTATTTACAATTAGTAAAATGAATCAGTCGGAGTTTCGAACGAACCAGAGTGATAGTTATAAAAACGTGGAAAGCAAAAAACAGCACGACATCTAGTACATCTTATAAACGATGCGTTTTTACAAGAACACTTGTTTTTTAAATGATTAAATTGTTTTTCAAATTAAATTAAGGAAACACACTAGATTTATTGGGAGTACAAATAAGCCTCTGCCGTTTGACAAAAGATGGCCCCACCAGGAGGTTATGGTTGAAATTGTCAGATGTGAAGCGTCATATCGTAAGGTTGGACTTCTGGCAAGACCATAACCTTGAAATATTAGCGATTTTGTATCAGCATCGCATAATTTTTTTCGTGCGACAATGTCGAGTTTTGAGCCGAATAAGCGTCATTTGCGGAAACTTTATAACTCTTCTTTACTTATGCGCATCGAGTGTTTGTCGAAGCATATGGTGACGCTGCTTGGGGTAGTTTTGTAGTTTTGGTCAAATCTTAGGAATTGGCTGAAATCTAAGTATGGTGTAGATGTGACCTTCATGGACTTATACCCAAAAATTCAATTCGATTCACCGTTTAGTTCATGAGATAATTGCAATTGAATATGGGTATTTTTGTACGCGATCCCTATACCTAACCCGTAAACCGATAGGAGTTTGCTCGCATTTCTCGATATAGGTTCTAAACAGATCTTAGGATTTCAAAATAAAAACACACGTGTACGCAGTACTATTGTGGGATTGATTAAAAAAATAATGACAAACTTTGACCGTTTAGTTTCGGAGATATTGACTTATGAAGAGTGGTAATTTTATTCCACACCGAACTCTGGCCCAACCATCTGTAACGGAATGGCAACAGTGTACACTGCAGCCAGCTGATTGGCGCTTGGTCTGGGAACTCGAAGCGTGTTTTTTTCCCGAGTTCTAGTAATTCTGAGACGGATGTGAAATAAATTTATTCTGCAAACAAATTTAATTTGTTTAATTTATGCATGTATTTATGCATGTATTTGTTTTTGTCAGCGAATACAATTTAAACTGTCGGCAAGATGTAAATCCACGATCCGACGTCCTTCGACAGCGAATTTTTGTCGCTGATCGTTGAAGTTATGGTTATTCTCATCGCGTTTAGCCGCATTTGCTTGACACATGGTTGCCACAGCTTTCAGTCTTTTAGCAAGCGCCTTTTTTCTTGTAAACTTTCCTTTGTATCGCATTTGGGTTGATATCTTCACGTTTTTTAAATTTATATAAAATATTTCGCGAAAGACGGATCATAGAAAGCTCAACACTATGACTGCAGGAAAATCGCGCTGTTGCCACGATGACAGCGCCGTTCTCTATACGAGTATGAGACCTATCCATGCATTAGGTGCGAATGTGTGGGACATATAGAGGGTACAAGCTCTGTCAAGAATTTACAATCAACAGCATCGTATAGGCATTGGATGTTACTATGTGCTTCGACCGAAACTTTTGGCTCATACGTGTACCTACAGAACTACCTTAAAGTGAGAGGAGTTGTCGTGAGTGGTTTCAAAAGTTTAAGAACGTTGAGTTTGACGTCGAAGACAGAGAACGTAACGGACGGCCGAAACAAAGACGCGGAATTGGAAGCATTATTCGTGCCAAACTCAAGAGTTCCCATTTTCGCACAAAAAAACGATGTGATGCTGATACGAAATCGCTAATATTTCAAGGTTATGGTCTCGCCAGCTGACCAACCTTAAGATATGACGTTTTACATCTGACAATTTCAACCATAACCTCCTGGTGGGGCCATCTTTCGTCAAACGACGGAGACTTATTTGTACTCCCAATACATTCAAAAAAAGTGTTCTATCGTCCGTCAGGCGTGATACAAACCACGCGTATCTAGTACATACGGAACTTTTCAATAAATTGTACCTACTTGAATGTTATTTGTGATATTGGGTTTTATTTCTAGTGTTATTTGCATGAAAAACTATAAAATATGACTATAAAATAATACGAACAACATAATGAAGTTCGAAAGCGTCGGTTTTTCTGCAACAAATGGCATTGAAAAAACTTATTATATGCATCATTGTTAAAACTGATTGCCGGGAATGATCTGTATACACATATTGATTGAAAAGTTAAAATAAAAAAAGTTGCCAGCTGCGAGAATCGAACCGGGGACGAGGGGCTTATGAAGCAGAGTGCTTGCTCACTGCGCCGTAAGTATTTGAACGCAACGGAATATTTCAATGCCGATTTTCTCGACAACGGCGAATAAGCGCATCTTAAGGTAACGATACCAATGCTCAGACGGGTCCCACTGTTCGGACAGTAGTTCGAATATTTCACTATATCAGCTATATAATTGATAGGTAACGAAAAGTGACGCTTGCATTCTATTCAGCCTTCAATTATTAATTGATTATTGGAACGCACGCTAATAACGAATTTTAGTAGTAAAAATGACAAGTTATATTAACGAGTCCGCGTCAGTCATGTCATGAATGCACTCTTCTAAACCAACGAGCTAAGGAGTTGCGATAATTTGTGATAGTAATAGGGGTCTATTTTTTATCGATTTCGGGACTAGACTTATGACCAATCGAAAGCGAATCGAACCGACTTCCAACTCAGTAAATAATAAATTACTTATTATTTACTGAGTTTGTGATTTTGAAAAAAGAAGTGAAAAAAGAAGAGAAAATCAATTGGTAAGGACATGTTGCCCATATTTAGATAATATAAAAGGTAACGTAACTAGTCGTGACGCAAACAAAGTTTGTGGTTATGTGGCCGGCTTTCCCCGTGGCTATACGGCATCAATACCGTCTTTTTCTTATTCATATATTCGAAATGTGCCCGGAGTTCTCGCGTACCTGTTCAATTTAAACCTTGTAACAATAAGAATCAATTTTTGCATGTCCGAAAACTTGGACTTCATAATGGTCGGTGATAGGGACGTGTCCAATAATTGGGACATGATAGTGTCCGAACATAGGTACGTAACACTAACAGCTGTCCGAAAATTGGTACATTTGGTACAATTCAACATAGAAATGTATAAAAATAATTTTTTTGACTCTCCGGCAGTTAATGCATGTGTTTTGAAAACTAGAACTTACGAGCTTGACGTTCGTTCCGGTCATTTTTTTTAACG
Organism: Ophion ellenae; assembly: GCA_963210295.1. Lineage (NCBI taxonomy): Eukaryota > Metazoa > Arthropoda > Insecta > Hymenoptera > Ichneumonidae > Ophion > Ophion ellenae. The sequence goes on along the minus strand of OY723393.1, from coordinate 15,041,563 downwards.
GTCCATAAATGAATAATAGTTCAGTCGTGCTGTCGCTGAAAAACCCCGTAATCGGAAAAAATTAGAAGGCTAGTTTTTTGAAAGGTGATTTTGTAGGTGCCGCGGATGCTTAATCCAAGTTTGCCTAAAAATCGGGGTGTAGGGTTTTTTTAGGGGATGAAAGCGGATGGGGGCGGATTAATGCCAAACTACAATCCCTACGAGGTCGGCGCCGTGAAACAAAATGTGCAGGAAAATCCAGGCTTTAGTTTTGTCCACAGCGCCGAAGTCGTGGAAGTTCATTTTGGGGGTGAAATTTTGAAAAATCCGTTTTAATTCAATAACCCTTTAGAAAAAATTCGCACACTTTTTGTTCAAATAGGAACGTTGTAGCCCTTAAAACGACGCGTCGATTGAGTAATTAATCATCACTCTCCGATAATATCTTCACCCCCAAAAAATGGTTAAAATACCCCAAAAAATTGTTTATTGAATAACTAAAAAACAATCGATTTTTCGAGTATGGTTCAAATATACGAAATGTAGAGAATAATGTTCTCTATACTTTCGTTTCTATGGACCACCCTTGAATTTTGATTTTCCAACCCCTCTCGGGGGTTGAAAATTCAAAATGAAATTCTGAGAAAACTATTCACCGCACGAATACGCCGCCGTGGAAGAATTTGTAGCTTGAATCCTCAGCTACATTTTTGTCCACAGCGCCAAACTCGTATCTCTTTATTTTCGGTCAATAGTTTTCCCAGAATTTCATTTTGAATTTTCAACCCCTGAAAGGGTCTCGAAAAAGCAAAATTCAAGGGTGGTCCATAGGAACGAAAATATAGAGAAAATTATTCTCTACATTTCGTACATTTAAACCATTCCCAAAAAATCAATTGTTTTTGAGTCATTCAATAATCAGTTTTTTTTAATACTTCAACAATTCTTTTGGGGGTAAAGATATTATTGGAGAGGAATGATCAACGACTTGATCGACGCGTCTTTGCAAGGGCTACAAAGTTCCCAGTTGAACAAAAATTGTATGAATTTTTCCTAAAGAGTTATCGAACGAAAACTGATATTTCAACATTCCACCCGACTTTCTCACCTCCAAAATGAACTTCCACGACTCCGGCGCTGTGGACAAATATAAAGCCCGGATTTTTCTGAACATTTTGTCTCCCGGCGCCGACCTCGTGGGGGTTGGAGTTTGGCATTAAACCACCCCCATCCCCTAAAAAAACCCTACACCCTGATTTTTAGGCAAACTTGGATTTAGCACCCGCGGCACCTACAAAATCACCTGTCAAAAAACTAGTCCTAATTTTTTCCGATTCCAATATACAGCACGACTGTACTATAATAAATCATATAATCTAAGGATGCTCTTAAGGGGCCAGTGCACTTTGAAAATTTCAAAAAATCTATCTTTTTTTTACTGTTTTCGAAAGTACATACATTCAGAAATATTGTGTCAAAATTTTATGAAAATCCGAACTCTCTAAATATTTTTTTTTAACCTGTACGTCAGGACCTCATTTCGTCTACCTGAGCATACAGCAAGCTCGGCCGACCCATAACCCAGGTAAGAGTTTTTCATAGTATAAACTTCAAACGCGTTTTTCTCGAAACAACGTTTTCAAAATCCAGCTCCATCGTATCTCTAAAACTAATGAACCGATTCTCTTGAAATTTGAACCACATATTGTAAACATGATTCGCAACAAGATGACCCTCGATAGTTAAACATTTTTTATTGTTACTCTTTTTTTTGCGAAAACTGCGAAAACGCGTTTTTTTTACTTTTTTCGTTTTTCATCTGCCATTTTTTTATCTTTTGATAATACTTTATATCCGAGGGTCATTTCGTAGCTGGTGTATACTGAATCTAATGGACTTTGATTTTTTTTTTCAGACAAGCCGTTGCCGAGTTGTGATGGAACTACCTAGCCCACCTATTTTTGAGGCGTTACGTTAAACAATCGTTTTTGTACTTAAAAATGACTGAGCCCAACAACTTTTATATTCATATCTTTTATAAAATCCTCAAAAAAAAAAAAATCGCGAAAATAGCCGTTTTTTCGTGGCTCCAAAGTGGACTCCGAGCATAGGTACCGTTACCTTACTGCTTTCCCTCATACCACCTCTGGTCATGACCTTTTATTTCACGCAGTATGAATCGAGTCTGAATTTGACAATTGACAGCCTCCCCTTGTTAGAGCTCTGAAATTTTGCAAACACGCATATAAAAGATGACAACCGCATGATTAAACTTAAAAAAAACCATAACATTTTCAACTTTTCGTGTAAAAAAATAAGAGAAAAAGGACCTACTGTGATCATCAGCGGCGCACAGAATGTGTTCTTTGACGTGAGGATCTTGTCGGGGTCGGGGGCGATGTTTGACCCAAACGCCGATGCTGAATTTCTGTGCGAGGCTTGGATCGAGAACGTCGGTGGGTACGATAGCGGCGGAGTTGGTACCGTCGAATTCGAAAATTTCATCGGCTTCGCGTCCCTCGTCGCGGGATAGTGTCGCCGTCCATGGTGAGTTTGGTCCGGGTGTGGGCAGGAGATCAACGCTGTCAAGGGACGCACCGCAGAGTTTGCGTTGGCTGCGTACACCGTAGGTATCGCGATCGCAGCCTTTTCCTATGTGATCGGTGGCGAGGGTGAGTGCGGTGCGTATATTACGAAGGACGCAGGGCGCGTCGCAAAGTTCGAGTTTCGCCGAGGGCAAAAGAGCCTGCGATCCAACGCCAGCCGCGTAATCGACTCTCTCGGGTATTCCTCGCCAGCCGGGTGAGCAAACCCTGTTGACCTTTATCGTCACCATCGCTGGTGCGGACTGCTTCATGCCGCAATCGTAAGCCACCACGCTCAGTATGTAGTTGTGCGATCTCTCGTAGTCCAGCGGCTCGGTATTCCTTATCGCGCCCTCGTTGTCGATCACGAACGGTTGATCGGCCGTTAAAATCTCGTACTTGCAGACATCGCCGAATTTCGGTGTACAATCGCGATCGGAGGCCTCCACGCGCACCACCTCCTCGTACAATCGTCCCTCGTCTACCGTGCTCACGTACGCCGGCTGGAGAAATTGCGGCGCGTACTCGTTCACGTCGACCACTGTGATGTGGACCGTTGCACTGAAAGTATAAAAACGCCCATCGTTAGTTTCACGCACGTTTGGGAAAATTTGCTGATTTTCGTGACTCTTTTTTTTTGAGGAAAGATTTCGCCAGCTTTTTTGAGACTTACGAGGGGAGGACGCCGACATAGACCCACCGATTTCGCCCAAACTGCGTGGGTAGAAGGAGGTGGGTCTTAAGGGGTCTTCTCACTTTAGACGCTAAAAAAGGCTATTTTTATGAATTCTTTTGATAGGTTTATATTATAGATATTGATATAAGAGTTGTTACACTTAATAAATATACTTTCCAAATACATTTAAATATTTTTTTTTGTATTTATGTAACCCAAACAAAATTTAAACGCGTTTTTCTCGATCAACGCTTTTCGGCTGGTTGATAAAAACTTCGGGACTACTGAACCGATTATTATGAAATTTTAACTACATATTCTTTACAACTATAGCTATAGCGCAATCAAGGATTTTTTAAATTTTGATGTATACTATTTTTTTGGCCAAAAACAGTTTTAAAAGGTTTTTTTTGTTTTTTCGAATGTCCGCCATTTTGTTATTTTTGCATATATAGAGAATCGTATGGTGTGCGCTATAGCCATTAACATACTGAATCTAAAACCGGTTGGTTTTTTTGTTTCGGATGATCTAGCTCCGAGATTTCATCAACAGCGCAGACCTACAATTTTTTAGGACATGTTTTAACTGCCATTTTCGTCTATAAATAGTCAATTAGATAAAGAATTTTTTTAAAATGTATTTCGAAAGTGTATATAATATAAACCTATCAGAAAAATTCATGAAAAAAGCCTTTTTTAGCATCTTAAGTGAGAAGACCCCTTAACGTTCCTAAAATATTTCGCTTGAGTGGGCGGCGTAGCGCAGTGGTCAAGCGCATTGCCTGTCACCCCGATGGCTTGAGTTTGATTCTCGCTGCTGCCGGTTTCTTTTAATTATTTTTTTTTCTCGCAACTAACGAAAGAGCTTTATGCAAAATTCTTAGAAACAACATTGAAGCCATACGTCGCGAACAATACGCTTCTTCTATTGGTGGATTCGTGGAGCGGTCCAGCAGATTTAACATTGTATGATGAGGCATTCATCAATGAGTAAGGCGAAGCAACATCCACTATGGAGGCCATTCCACCCAAATCTACTCCGCTGGTTCAACCGTGTGATATTTATTTCTATCGCCAAGTCAACAATCTAATTAAAAGACTACGAAGTGCCTCTAAATTGCTCTAACAACAGCGAGAATTATCGTCAAGAGAAGAGGCAATTAAAATACATTCGATCGTGCAGCATCAATTCGGTGCTCCTGTTTTCACCCCTATGATCCAGTACGCTTGGTTTACATCCAAGTAGACAGTGGAAAAACCATCGTTTCAAAACTTGAATGACGTATGCTTTCGAATAAAGCATGTTTCGGAAAAATGTGACTGCTCAAACGATGCTTTCATAAAATGCGCCTGGTGTGCAAAATATGTATGTTTCAAATGTTTCTACGATGAATATCACCCTACAAATTGTAAAATTATTTCTGATAATGAATGAAAAGCAGCGTACATAATTAATTGCAAGAATTTTCGGAATTGTTATTTTCATTAAATACTTCACCTAATTATATAAAATAACTGCTTGAATATATTTAAATTCTACAATAGTTGAACACTGCGAGAAAAAAAATAAATAAAAACGCTAGCAGCGAGAATCGAACCCAAGGCATCGGGGTGACAGGCAATTCGTCACCTCGAACGTTAAGTAGGGACCCACCTGCTACTCACGCAGTTTGGGCGAAATCGGTGGGTCCCGATTGGCGTCTTCCCCTTGTTAGGGTATGTTTTATTACTATTAGGACGTTGAATAAGTGCTCGCTGTTTTCCAACAGATGGCGTTACCAGAACTGCGTGCGTGTAGCTTAAGATGATAACGCATCTGGGAAGACGTACTAGAAGCAAGCTTGAAATTCAGTGTATGTCATTTCGTCGAAGTGTAAACAACTTCTTTTTTCATAGTGCTGAACATGGCAAATTTCGTGCCAAAAAAGAGCGTTTGGGGGGAATTTTACTGAACTACTGTATTTAAAAAAAATCTGCACCCGAAGTACACAGAATTCATATTGAGACTCACGGCGACCATGCTCTGTCGGAAACAACATGCAGAGATTGATTTAGACGCTTAAAAATAATGATTTTGATGTGTTGAGTTGGAGGCATTACTTCATGAAGACACTTGTCAGACGCGAGCTGAACTTGGAGAATGATTAGGAGTTGATGACGTTGAAGTTTGCATCGTTGGAATGCAACGATTTTTGTTGTTATTTCTTTATTTTTATCATTCGAAACGTTTTCTTTGCAACTTAAGTTCGTAGGCCTGTATTAAAAATAAGTAAAAACGGTTGAATGATTTTCTAGCCTACATCGACCAAAAAGAAATTTTATCCCTGAAAAGGAATTAATATCCGCTGCGTTCCAACGATGCAAACTTCAAGATCATAGGAGTTGATCACATAACAGTTTTGAAACGTTTGAAAGCATCTAGAATATGTTTTTTTTTGGTCAAATAAAGCATTAATATTCACGAAAAAAACGGCGAGAATTTATTCAACATCCCAATACTGTTAGCTGTGACATGGTATTTTTTTATTCATTAATCGTTGAAAATGGTGGAGGTATGGTACGGTCTTCTAAACTGCATTTTACAAACTAGCACGACGATACAAAATAGCTAAGAAACTTATCGACCGATTCTGATGAAATTTCGTATAAATCTGTCTAACCTTATCGTCTAAAACATGACTCTAAATATTCATGAAAATAAAAAAAAAGTATTTTATTATTGCAAGATGTAGCCATTTTTTCGGCATATTCAATCTTTTCGTTTCAAAGCGTATTATTTCGTCGATTTTCAACATTTTTCACTTTTTCTTGGTTCATATTCTGCGTATGAGTGTTAATGAGAGAAAAATCTGCGTGGGTTTTTTTTTCAGATTAATCCCGCCGACCGAGAAAGACCGTGCCATACCACCGCCATTTTTAAAGGTTAGTAAATTAAAAAATACCATGTAACAGCCAAAAGTAGTAATACAACATACCCTGTCTAAAAAATGGTGAAGAAATCTTTCCTTGAAAAAAATCATGAAACCAGCCACTTTTATCTCTCCTTAAGGTGTCCTCCCTCCTCAATAATATGACAAAAACCATTTCACCGCCCGTGGACGCGCGTGGTCGGTGAGGGGCTTCGACGATCTCCCATGTCAAGCAACTCTGGCCTGGGCCGATACTTGGATGGGTCCAACCGTACACCGGCTCGCGCGCCGATTACCAAACGGGCGGCAGTTTTACTGACAAGGAACATCACTTCGGTGTCCTCCTCCGATTTCGTTGAAACTTTTTTATGTGGCAGAGTATCCAGAATTAAGAGACACGTATTTTTTTTTATCGGCGGAAAAACGTTTTTAAGGGGTGAAACGCACTTTCGAAAATAAGGGTGTTTTTTGTTTTTCGTCGATAACCTTATCGTTCTCATCTCCAATGTACAGTACACAAAAAAATAAACATTGTTCCAATTTGAATTTTTTATATATCTCCTACCGTTGAAACGTTATCGACGAAAACCGAAAAACATCCCCATTTTTGAACTTTCGAAAATAAGGGTGTTTTTTGTTTTTCGTCGATAACCTTATCGTTCTCATCTCCAATGTATAGTACACAAAAAAATAACCATTGTTGCAATTTGAATTTTTGATATATCTCCTACCGTTGAAACGTTATCGACGAAAACCGAAAAACATCCCCATTTTTGAGGGTGCGTTTCACCCCGAAAACCGTTTTTCCGCCGATAAAAAAAAATACGTGTCTCTTAGTTTTTGATACTCTGCCACATAAAAAAGTTTCAACAAAATCGGGGGACACCAAAGTGATGTTCCTTGTGAGTTTTCGCTAACGCAACTGAACCTCGGTTAAATATAACCGCACGTATAAAGATCTTCCACTTTCCCCGTGCCCTCGTGCAAATTCGCTACACTGGAGTGTCAGAAAGCGAACGGCTGTGGGCAACGCTCCGGGGATCTCTGGAGGACCGGAAATAGAGGAGTGACACCTCTGGGGTTTGAAAGGAAGGGATGGGCTCTCGAAAGCCCGCAGGGGCATTCAGAGGAACGTTGGAAACATATATTTGATAAAGGCTGTTTCCGTGACAGATAATCCTGCTACTTATTTTGTGTCAGGGTCTTATACGCCTCGAGGTGTGAACTCGAGAATTTGGGAAACAATGTACGATAGGGAATTACTGGGCGCTTGTGCTGTCGCGATAGAAACGACTGACTGCAAATCTCACGGACATTTTGACGAGAAAATGGAAGAATGGCGATATCTGCTGAACTTCAACGGACTACATTTACGTAGGTGGGTCAAAAAATTGCATTTTCCAAAAATATTTTTATTCGATAGTGCCACCTTTTAGCTATATTCTCTAAAAATTTCATTGAAATATTCCTAAAATTCAATGCCCTACAGCTTCTAACAGCGAGCGGAAGCAGCACCATACTGCAAACTTTAAGGTTGTTATGAGGTTAAGTCAACATGTTACCACCGAGCTGAATTTTTTTCTGGACCTTTATAACCTCTTTGCTGATCATCCTGTGCAGTTCGAATACGATCGTCAGTACCGTTTTTTAGAAAAAAAATCGGCAATTCGACGTATTTTGTGGGCTAATTACATTACGCGTATGGAAAACTCTCGATCATTTTTCAATACATTATTAATATCTGCTAAGTGAATGTTACCACGGAGCTGAAAAAATAGGTACGGTTCGACTAATTATTGGACTAACCCTTGGTACCGTTAAAATGAGGATTCACAGTACCGTTATAAAATTATTAATGTTTTCGATAGCGAATTTTTGCGAAATCCAAGCACCCAAAATATTAGACTGTGCAATAATGGCGACGTCGTAGACCGCACAAATGCTACCTATCTTATCGGTATTCGATAATTTTGCACGGGAACCTCGAACTACTCGGTCAGGATAATTAACAACGAATATTATTGGTACTTATTCTCTCAATTAGTAATAATTACTTATAATTAATTTGATAACTATGTTCAGAAATGATACATTTCTAGACATTTCTAGGCAAAGACAAAATAACGCGGATTTTTTTTCATACATATGTTTTTATTTATAATATTGAGAAATTATTAAAGTTTTTTATTTCTTCGAGATTAAGGTAGTTCTTCTGCGAAAATCTCAACCAAAAGTTTACATACCATGTTCAGGTTCAAAAGATTGATAATTGGTTTAATTAGTAATGAATAAAATTAAAAACTAAGCAACATTCGACACTAGTAGATAATACGATGGATATAATTTATTGCCGTAAAATATATTTTGTATTGTGTTTTCGATCGACCATTGCCGGGACTGTCCAGGCTTTGCACCAAAATTGTGAAGGCTTCTCATGGTTATATCTTGGAAACTAGATGGTGAATCATTCTCATTTTTTTTTCACATTATTCGTGATATCTTACTGTAGCTTATCCTCGTTTTTTATCAATTTCTTGATTTTAGTTTTGACGGTAGAATTAATGATGCTCTGTTTGCCCATCATAACGCATTTGTTACCTGTAAACCAAGCCAACTTTAAGTGTAAATATCTCAGGTTTGGGATGGTCAAACTTATTCAAATTGCACAGATGTTTGGATAATGTATTAAATAACGTATATGTCAAATTTCAACCATTTCTTAATTCAACTCTTCTGTGGAGGTACTACCTTAAAGGCAGCTTTGGTACACACTTTTCTTTCCAGCGGGATTCTTTTATTCGGGCCGATATTCGTTTTCGACAGCTCCTTGGGTCGACATTGAGGTTACGAACGCGGCGCATATGTCTCTAACTTCGCTTCTGCCAACCTGGGCATTGTGATATACCACGATTTACGACGTTGCCAATTCGTTTCGCGTTAATTGAGCGAGAAAAAGTTATAGAAAATCATTATACAAAGTAATGGAAACACTTAATGTAATCACCGAATGTTCAAAAATGCATATTTTTACAAATAGATGCAGAAAAATAGTTCGAAAACGCACGATTGATATGACGATTATTTGAAAGCTAACAGTTAGTAACAATCAGTTGGCTCCGTGCATAAGCATAGGGCGCTCCCCTCGTACTTCACCCCAGGCGGCTGAATCCCATAACAACCTTAAGGCCGGAGCCTGAATTGGAAGGTCCGAAAAATCGTTTTTTTTTATTACTTCAATCGATAGACAAACTATCCAAGAATATATTTACAAAGTTACAGAGGCCATTTGTAAATATTTTCGAAGATGCAAGGCCAAAAGCAGAGAAGCGTCGAGCAGGTGTGTGAGTGCTCCGCTCCTCGATCGTCTAAGCCGAATTTTATACCTGGGAAAGGTTCAAGGCTCTTTCCGAACAATACTTAGATTTCGTAGTAGCGTTGTGTTGAGCCATAATATGGTCTATTGAAGTATAAAGGTGTATGGTACATCTTTGTGTACGTTTTTCTACATTGCAGCCTGTAGCATCAACGGTTAGTTTTGGTCCGATTCTTGGCGCGTACCCGTCCTGTACGTGCAAGCTTTGAAGCGCGTTTTCTCCAGTTTTCATTTGCACGATTTTTCCAAATTGGCGGGCGTGATAGCAGAAAAACTAAACGACCCATTGAATGTAACCAAAGTTTATTTTCTTTAGCATGAAAATATCTTCTAAGTGAGCTAAAGAAGTTGTTGGACAAGTATTTTTAAATACTTTTTATAGCACGTTAAAGTGTTTTTTTTAAACACATTTTTTTTTCAAACCTCAGAAAAGTTATAATTTCATGATTTTTTCAGCTTCGTCTTAGTTCACCCAGAAAAAAATATATGACAATTAAAAACTTGAGGCTCACTTGTTTTTCTGCTAAAAAAATTCCTGAAAAAACGCTTTGTTGGACCTTCCAATTCAAGCTCCGGACCTTAAACGCGTTTTTCTCGAAACACTGTTTTTAAATTCGGTGGACATGATATCTCAAGAACCACTCGATGGATTTTTTCCAACTTTACAGGAAATACGATGAGAAACATTTAAAGGTCGTTGACGATCTCTCTTTTTTAAAATACAACTTCATTTTTTTATAGTTACGTAAAAATGACGACTTTTTTCATAGATTTGTTATGCTCGAGTTTCAATTCGTCGCCACGTTGTTAAAAAAAATGATTTTAAAAATCGTCGATCGTCAAGGACTCGTATTTATTATTAACTTGAATAACCCGTTTAGTTTTTAGATTTCGGATGGACCGTTTAAATTGGAGAGTGTCCACCGCCAAACGTCGCGAAAAATGTCATTACCTGTTCGCGGCCATGTTTTTGTTGTTTTCTTTGTTTTCTAATGATTGTATTGTTAAGGCTCTCAATATACGTGCCTTCGTGTTGAAAAGAATTGCGTTTTTTTCCACCAACCGTTTCCCAGAAAAAAAAAATCGGAATTTGGCCATTCTTTTCAACGACGTTGAAGTTTGCACCGTTGGACTGCAACGAATTAAATTTATTTTGGCAGATTACGCCTACAAAAGTCCTTCAACCATTTTTAAAGATATTTATTTAGCGATCTACATTATAAATCTATAAAAAGAATCGCCTATAATGATAAAAAAAATGGAAAATCAAATGTTCAACGGAATTTCCGTTGCGTTCGAACGATACAAACATCAACCCCATTTTTTTCAGGCCTCTAGGTAGCCCCACAAAAAACGTCGTAATTCTCGTACCGAAAAGTAGATCAACCGTAACGATATTTTTGGCCGTTGTCACATGCGCCATTTTCGATTCCGAAATATGCACCGTGACGGATTTTCGATACGTTCAATTGGATCCCAACTGACGAGAATTGATCCTCGAAGCCGAAGTAATCACAATCAACGTCAGCTGACTATCTCGACATCCCGCCAGGATTCTAAAAATTGCAGGCACGTAATGCAAATTATCGAAAGTTTAAGGGACTATACCAGTGTGACACTTTCAACAAATCGATTTTTAAGCCTTTTTCGGCAGTTTATACTTTCAAGAATGCCCTGTATAAATTTCGAGGCCGTATCTCTAATCATTTTATCTTGCAAAAATCGATAGTGAAATCTTTAAACGCGTTTTTCTCGAAATGAGATTTTTCAAATTTGCTGACATTGTAACTCAAAGAGCAATTATCCGATTGACTTGAAATTTGAACCGAGTACTCTTGAATATATTTACTCTACAATGACGTAGGATATTTTTGATTGGATGAAAATTGACGATTTGGCATTGAAAAACCGACCATTTTATAGGCAAGTAAACAGACGTTTTTTTCATAACTACGCCATTTTGTTAGATTTTCATATTTTTCGAAAATCCTACGTTATTGTACAGGAAATACCTTCCAGTTTAACGACATTTTTTCCTTTTCCTGTTTCAGCTACTCAATCGGCCGGAATCATGTCATCAGTGGAGGAACTTTTTTTTTGGCGCCTCCGAAGGCCGCGCGTAAGTCGCTTGGATCTCAATATTTTTCTATGAAAAAATTATGTAATATAGGTCTAATATAGCCAAGTATATTCTCAATTTTCCGAAACAATTGATTGAGTACTTTTCTACCAAAAAATTCCCGAACATCATCCAAATTTTCAGCGTTCACTCAATGCAATTATTTCAACGAGCCACTGGATGCTTCTGCATTTTTTTCCTACCCCCTCAGTGCCTCAATTTGCAGCATCTAGTGAAGAAGTTACGTCTTCCGTTAGAATTCAATAAGTGGAGTGGCTCCGTGGCTCGAATCATATTGTTCTTGTCATCTCCTTGAGTTGAGAGGAGATTAAAAATTGATGCTGCATAATCTACGCAAAGTGTCTCTAATATTAGACTCTCAGCTTTAAAGCTTCGATGCATTTCAAAGAGGCAAGGTGAGCCCAGATTAGACCCGGTTATTTTCCTTTTTGCAATCTTTCCGTCAAGCAGCCCTCTCCCTTTCCTACTGAGCTTCCCCGAGGACCTGCTGATCTACATGATCTACGTGCTCAAATCTCAACGTTCCCGTATTTCCGTCTAAACGTTGCCACGATTCACGTAAGCAGGAACGTGCTGTTTCTCAGGTGAAGAAAAAAGCAACAACTCTAGCCCCCGTTCGGAATTCTCGAGTATGCCTACGTGCGACGTCGACATAAAACGGATGACCTCAAACGGCAGTTTTCCGATGAATATTGACCCGCGGATGCACACAAACGTCTACGTACAAAATCCTCCCGAGCGTGGAACGATGCGATGCAAATTTTCAATAAATCGAAACGGCACGCGTTATTTTTTTCGCCACTCATATCTCCGAAGATACAGTTGATATTGGTGGATGATGGGAACGCGGATCGATTGGCTTATTGGCCAAAAATAGATATGCATAGTCACATTTCTTTTCGGTAGCACGTTGACGTATGACGTCTAAAAATATTCGTGATCCCGGGCTGAATAGGACACTTTTTTCCCATTCATACGACTCGTTAGATTGCTGTATCCGCTCAGAAATCCTCTACCAAACAAATCCTACGTTATACTTCATTATCGAGAATCAGAGGTTGACAATATTACACAAGGTATTACGCCCTTTTTTTAAAGGTGTCTCAATTCGATCCTTTGGTGGTAACGAACTGCACTGGGAAAAAAACCAATTGAATAACAAAAATATATTCGTTGGTTCAAATAAATGTCTGATCGCGGAGCGCCACCGATATATGAGGTTGTTACAATACTATAAAATATTGGAAAATGTGATTGATTCAAATAACATATTATTTTATTTGAAAATCTCTTCTGTCCTCTGAATATCTACATTATCCTTCAAATCAAATTATATTCTATTGAAATGATTCTATATACAATCCGTAGATGTATGGATGAAATAATTAAGCGGTTGCTACGACATTTTTTATTTCGTACAAAAATATAATCAATAGAATGAATTATTTCTCTACTACATCGAAACGAATATGCCGTGAGACGTAAGTTTTTCAATTTGTTATAAATCTCAAATAAAAAGCGAGCATTGGAATGATCATCCACGATAATAGTGGAGAGAAGATCAGATATTCAACTGATAAGAACGGATACTACACTTTGAACTTAGCCACAGGCCAAGAAGCGATACTCTTTAGAGTTTCTCCGGCGTTTAAGGTAGTTCCTCTGCGACCTCAACCAAAAGTTTACATACTATGTTCATGTTTAAAAGATTGAAAATTGGTTCAATTAGTAACTTTTTGCCCGGACTGTCCAGGCTTTGCCCCAATTGTTTTTTTTCCAGGCTTTGCCAGGCTTTGCACCAAAATTGTGAGGGCTTCTCATGGTTATATCTTGGAAACTAGATGGTGAATCATTCTCATTTTTTTCACATTATTCGTGATATCTTACTTTAGTTTATCCTCGTTTTTTATCAATTTCTTAATTTTAGTTTTGACGGTAGAATTAATGATGCTCTGTTTGTCCATCATAACGCATTTGTTACGTGTGAACCAAGCCAACTTTAAGTGTAACTATCTCAGGTTTGGGGTGGTCAAACTTATTCAAATTGCACAGATGTTTGGATAATGTATTAAATAACATATATGTCAAATTTCAACCATTTTTTAATTCAACTTCTGTGGAGGTACTACCTTGAGTAGATTTTCGGTTCGCGCTACGCTTACGAGAAACGAGCGCGCGTGCGGCTTCTAGCGGTCACTCCGAGAACTACGAGTTTCCTCACACCTATAATTTCGGTGGCCCTCGGCCATGATTTGGTTGAATTTTTTCAACCGAATGCGCAAGAAACAAATTTTATTTTCGCATAATTTTTCAACCAATTCAGACATTTGCTTAATATTTTTCAATCAAAATAAAATATTAATATTCTAACGAATAATGTACTTGGAATTCAATATAGGATATGGTGAAAAAAATAAAATAACATATTTACTCAATAGAAATTTTATCTGAATCAAACGAGCGAAATACAATTTTTCTCGTTTACTCGAATCAACAATATTCATATTATGAATTGAAACGCTTTTTTTGTTCGTTGCAGAAAATGCATTCAAAACTATATAATTTGTTCGCAATCATTTTTTTGACAGTGCCAAAAATGTTCTCGACTAACAATATATCTTTTGAATGAAAAAAAAAACTTTTAATTTTATCATGTTATTAAAGTCAATAGCGTTTTGTTTGGACTAATAAATCCGATTATTTACACCAACAATTTTACAATTGAATCAACGAAATTTCATTCAATAACACCAATGATATTGGATCAATGATTTTTTTTCTCAGTGCAGTCGGGGTCTTATTCAACGTGATAGAAAGCTTACACTGAAAAAAAAATCGTTCATCCAACCAAAATTCAGTTGGTTTAACAAAATGTATCTTTAAATACGTTCAACTTGATTTTTGATTGGCATAACAAACGTTTTGTTAAGGGGTTACCCCTACTTCGGATTTTGAAAAAATCGATTTTTCTTATTGCATTTTTTTGAAGTATAAGTATCTGAGAATATGTCCTGAAAATTTCAAGTCGATCCGAACAAAATTGACTGAGATATGAGCGTTGAAAGAGAAGAATCCGCGTTGAAAGAGCGTTGAAAGAGAAACTTTAAACGCGTTTTTCTCAAAATGGCATTTCTGAAGTCGGTGACCAAGATTACTCGACCACTAATGAACCAATCTTCTTGAAATTTTGCAGGCTTATTTAATACATAAAAATGTAGTCTTGAATCGTTCGATTTTTTTTTCGAAAAAAAATTGCCGTTTTATAGCCAAAAAACGGCCGTTCTTTTTTCGTTAAAATCGAACCATTAACTTTGACTGTCCGCCATTTTGTGAAAAATGAATATTTTTTAAAATCCTTCGATTAAAGACTAGTTTATACTTATATTTGACTAAATCCATCCGCATTTTTTTCTTCAGATGATCCACTTCGACGCAATGTTGGTCACCGCAAACCGTGTATATAAAAACATTATTTCATTGACGGCCATTTGCCACTAAACAATGTAATATTTTTCAATAAAAAAATTACTGAAAGTTCTTCAAGATGTGTTCTTTAAGATGGTATATTGATCGATTAAAAAAGTTTTGTAGTTTTCTTTAAAAAAAATCATGAAAAAAGCCTTTTTTTTTAAAACAACAAAATTTCGAGACAACAAAATGCATTTTGCACATTCAACGATTTCTTTTTCTCCGTGTACTTTTATCAATTATTTCAATGTGTTTGGCTTTATGTTTTGACGGCGATAAAAAAGTTGCTCTGTGCTCTTGATAGCATGCCGGTAGGGTGGAAGGACGGTTGACATTGAGTTCGACAAGGCCAGGTGAAAGGATTGGATTGTTAAAAAATGTGTTGAATTTGAATTTGACTCACTTTTCGGATTGTGCTCCGTTGCACGCGACAGCGGCGATGTCGAATTTGTAGTTGCGTCTTTTCTCGCAATTGAGAACTCTGAGAGCTCGCAACTCGGCCTTTCCTTTATCCTTGAGGATGATAACGAAGGGTGCCTCGCCATGGTGTCGATTGGCGATGTGGAATGAGCATACTTTAGCGCCTATGGCACGTATTTGTGGGGTAACCTCGACGAGCGTTTCGTTCTCTTTGACGAGACCGTGATAACCACTCTCGAGACTGTCCAAATCCAGGCGTAGAGCTGCGGCGAGAAAATAAGAGGAGACGTCAGTTAATTTCCCCTGGCACCTTTGTGAAATTTCATGCGGCAACTTTGCGTACATTTTCGCAGTAGAAGTATCAAAGACAATTGGTGCGAGAGTAGCGCGGTGGAAGCGCGGTCGGTGTGCGGGTTCGGCGATCACCCATGTGGAGTATGACTTGCATCGTTGGAATGCAACGATTTTTTTTTCTTATTTCTTCATTTTTATTATTGTTCGAAACCTTTTTTTGCAATATGAGGTCGTATAGCTGTAATGAAAATACGCAAAGACGTTGACGAATGATTTTCGTATTCTAGAACGGCCAAAAAAAATTTTATTAACCGGGTACATCTACCTAGGTGGGTGAAAAAATGCATTTTTTAAATATATTCTTATTCGGTAGTATCACCTTTTAGCTACATTCCCTGAAAAGTTCATTGAAATATTTCTGAAATTGAATGAGCTGCAGCTTCCAACAGTCGGTCGGGCGAGCCACAGAAATCCTCGAAAAGCCTATTTTTTTCAAAAAAACTACAAAATTAATGGAGATTACAAAAAAGGGTGTTTATCAAACATATCAGTGACTATATACAATAATTTTTTTGAAGCGATCAATTTAAAAATGGCGGCTGTGCAGCGTTTATCTCAAAACTGCATTTTTTAAGTTGGCCGGAAAGATAACTCAGACAATTTTCTACCGATCCACTTGAAATGTTGAATATATCTTGAAAAATGCATTGTCTATGGAAGTACGTAGGATTTTTTTTTTTTTTGCATATAGTTCATTTGTATTTAACAATTATCTGACGGTTTTTTAGGCTAATTTTTGGAAAGTGAAAAAATGCAGTTTTTAGATAAACACTGCACAGCCGCCTATTTTAAATTAATCGCTTCAAAAAAATTATTATATACAGTCACTGATATGTGTGATAAACACCCTTTTTTGTAATCTCGATTTCTCTTGCAGTTTTTCTGAAAAAAAAGATCCCCAAAAAGCCTATTTTTTCGACCTCTAGAGTGGCCTAACCCCTTAAACTTTGGACGCGTTTTCCTCGAAACACTGTTTTCAAAGACGGTGGACATGATTTCTCGAGAACCACTTGATGGATTGTTTTCAAATTCAGAGGAGATACGACGAGAAACACTTAAAAGTCGTTGACGATCTCACTTTTTTCGTATCGATCTTCATTTTTCAATTGTTACGTAAAAATTACGACTTTTTCAGAGATTTTGTTTGCACGAGATTAAATTCGTTGCCAGGGTGTTAAAAAATATTATTTTGATAATCGACGATCGTCAACGACTCGTATTTATTGTTAACTTGAATAACCCGTTTGGTTTTTAGATTTCGGGTAGACCGTTCAAGCTGGAGAGTGTCCACCGCCAAACGTCGCGAAAAAAATGTCATCATCTGCTGGCGGCTATGTTTTTGTTGTTTTTCTGTTTTTTTTTCAAATGCTCTCAATATATTTACCTTTGTTTTAAAAAAAATGCATGTCTGTTTCACCAACCGTTTCCCAGAAAAAAATCGGAATTTGGTCATTTTTTTCGGGCCTCTAGATGGATGTAGCCCCTTAATGGAAAATAATTAATTTTCGCTGCGTTTCAACGATGCAAACTTCAATATTTCTGTTGAGTCCCATTCGCCGAGGCCGATAGGTGGATGGGTGACCGTTCAGCCGTTCACCGACTTCCGACCGACTACCCAATGGGACGCCAATTTTACAGAGTTTCCGACAATGTTGAAGTTTACATCGTTGGAATGCGACGAAAATCCTTTACGTTTGCATTTTCTTATCATTATTATAAATAACCGTTTTTTTGTGGCAGTTTTAGGTTGTAGATTGGGAAATCAAAATCCTAAAAAATGTTTATATGATTTTTGTAGCTTAAGCCTGACAAAAGATATTTGACAAAAAAAATCATTGCATTGCAAAGATGGTATGAACTTCAATATCATCATAGTTGAACATCATAGTTTCCGTTGGTAAACGCAACCGGAAACAGGCTGAAATTATGGTCATGATATCGGCGCTGGTTGTTCACAGTTTCCATGTGCCCTCGTGCAAGTCCGAGAAAGTGGGCCGTGAGGTAAAAGTGAGTGTGGGGGGCACTCTGGGGGATCACTCAGAAGGTGGGTGTAGCAAAATCGCAATTGTGGGATAAAGGTGAAAGGGGTGGTATCGTAAAAACCCGATAGGGCACAAAAGTAACCACTGAAATAAAAATACTTCGTGATGTTGGATACGACCCACGATGATGACGTTGAAGTGTGCATGGTTGGGATGCAACGAAAATGATTTTTTTTCAATTTCCCAAATTTCCTTTGGCAGATTCGAGCTACGAAAATCATGCAAAGATTTTTTAGGATTCTTATTCAGCGATCGACACCCTAACTCTGCAAAGTACCGTAAGACGGGGTTAAATTGACATCAAGGGTGACTTTAACGGTTTTTGGGGCTACTTTAATAGAGCGCCAAAATAGCCAAAATTATTTTTTTTCTATTGGTGCTCAAATTTTGTTGTTCAAATTTATTATTATGCTGCTGAAGTTGAATTTGATCTCAATGATAATTATAAGATAATCATAAGATGAATACTTGATATTTTAATGTAAAATGTTTCCTTAATGCAGATGACAATTTGATTGTAAAAAATCATTGTTTTTTAAATTTAATTCTATGTATAATGCATCAAATATTAATTTTTGGAATCAAAATGATGTCAAAGTAACCCTTAATCTTAGACATAAGTTGCATTCCAATGCCTTGGCAAAGAAACCCCACACTCGCGGTTACTTTGAAACGAAAAAAAAATAGACATGAGGGGCGGCGGCGTGGGGCTTGACTTTCTTATACATTTGATAGCCAAAGGACACATTGTTCTATTGGAGCAAAAGAAGCTGGAATTTAGGATGTTAAAAAGACGTTATCCACGAAAAACTTCGAAAACCTGTTCAAAGTAACCGTAAGTTATTTTACGGTATGAATTTGGATAATAATGAAAATGAGAAACTGAAAAGAATTTTCATTGCGTTCCAACGATGCAAACTTCAAGCCCATCATACGTTGATTGATTGCGGACACGGTTTGATGATCATTCGAAAAAGAATATATTCGTCACTAATGACAAAAATTAAATTGCGTTGGCACAAATTGTATCTCAACCAAATATCGAGAAAGGTCACTATTTTTGACTGTCCGTTTTGCAGTTTTCATTTCGATCTTCAATTTGCGTTTGAATTATTTCGCTATGTATACTCTTGTTGACGTTCGCTTCAGCGTCAGCAAACGAAACAATGCAAGAATGGTACATTTTCGTATTTGCTTTTCAGCAGGCCTTCTCTATTAGCCCCGCGGCAAAATGTCTGCTTTTACAGCCATGGAACGAAAGTTTGTTCACAAAACAAACGGCGTAGGTGCGTCTTTTATTGGCAGGTATGGCGTGTTACACGGAAACCAGCGCTTGCCTGTAACATGTGCCGGGCGTATAATACAGAGACAATCCATGAATATTTATCGTTTGCTTTGCCACAACTTTTCCTTTACTCCGCGTGAGGGATTCTCCGTCACCCATAATTTTTTATCTTCCTCTATTTTTGCACGGACTACGAAGAGTTGTAATTGAAAAAAAAAATCTTCACGTAAGTTGCTTACGCAAGCCAGCGGGTACTGAATTATCTTCGAATTACAAATTTGAATGGGAAATCTTGTGGTCCCTTTAACTTTCACCGTATTCGCAACTTTTCAGCCCCACGGGCGACTAAGATGACCCGAGAGACGAACGTGTTCAATATTTGGATGAAAAATAATTTTTAAGGGAATTTACGGGCTTCAAAATATGCTCGATATTTTTTTTAACTAAAAAACGGCATAAAAGTGAATTTTCCAACTATTGAAAAAGTTTTTTGACGTTCTATTGATCAGGGTATTTTTTGGAGCATTGATTACTCATCGGAGACTTTTCGGTGGACAATTTGTTCTTTTTTTTCTGTTTAAGGTAATTGAAATTTGTATTTGGTTGTTTTTTAAATAAATCAAACTTCTGCCGGTTAGGTCAAAAGAAAATCGAATCAGTGTTGATAGCAGTCGGAGCAATTTAAGGGGTTACCCCCACTTGCGATTTTGAAAAAATCGATTTTTTTTTATTGCATTTTTTTGACGTATAAGTATCTGAGAATATGTCCTGAAAATTTCAAGTCGATCCGAACAAAAGTGACTGAGATATGAGCGTTGAAAGAGAGGAATCCGCGTTGAAAGACCGTTGAAGGAGAAACTTTAAACGCATTTTCCTCAAAATGGCATTTCTGAAGTCGGTGACCAAGATTACTCGAACACTGATGAACCGATCTTCTTGAAATTTTGCAGGCTTATTTAATACATAAAAATGTAGTCTTTAATCGTTCGATTTTTTTTTTCGAAAAAAAAATGGCCGTTTTATAGCCAAAAAAGCGGCCGTTTTTTTTCGTTAAAATCGAACCATCAACTTTGACTGTCCGCCATTTTGTGAAAAATGAATACTTTTTAAAATCCTTCGATTAAGGACTAGTTTATACTTATATTTGACTAAATCCATCCGCATTTTTTTTTCAGATGATCCACTTCGCCGCAATGTTGGTCACCGCAAACCGTGTATATAAAAACATTATTTCATTGACGGCCATTTGCCACTAAACAATGTAATATTTTTCAATAAAAAAATTACTGAAAGTTCTTCAAGATGTGTTCTTTAAGATGGTATATTGATCGATTAAAAAAGTTTTATAGTTTTCTTTAAAAAAATTCATGAAAAAGGCCTTTTTTTGCGCTACAAGTGGGGGTAACGCCTTAATAGTCGGAACGGTTGAAATAAAACAAAAAAGGTTGCTCGAGTTTTTCTGGACACGAGGTTCGTCTCGCGTCGGTTAGGAAACCAGCGAAAAATAGTCCCAGGCTTGTGATGTCGAAACAAAAACCATGGAAATAGATTTGACTTCGAGGCGTTGCCGAAATACAAATGAGAAGGGAAAAACCACAGTCACTTATTATTTATTATGTTTGTATTTGATTTATTAGATTTATATTTTTCTAACGTTATTGTTTTTTCAAGCAACGTCGTCTGTAATCATGATTGCTTTGTTTTTATAATTCTGTACCATTGAGTGTATATTTTTTTTTTTACTAAATATTGAAAACTTTCCTTAAGGGGTTAGGCTACTGTGAAACATGAGAAACACTTGTTCGTTGCTTGAGGCAATTCAATTCGAAGAGGATGGCCCAATGTATGATGCAGAAATCGCAGATTGAAGGTAAACTTATTATTACATCGATGTAACTGCTAGTGACACTTTAATCGCGTTTTTCTCGAAATTATGTTGTTAAAAACGGTGTACACGATTTCTCGATATCTAATGAACGGATTGACTTGAAATTTGTCACACTTATTCAGTGTAATAGTAGTTTAGCCTTGACCGACGGTTTCCTTCTTAACCATTTTTTTTCATCAGTTATTAACAATAATAATGGGATGTTTCCTCGGAAAAATCGAAATAAAAAAATATTTTTTCATTATTGAAACACAATCATAAAAAACATCTCAGTCAACTCTTAGCCAATATTATCTATTTTGAGAGCAATAATTGTTTTTTTTTCGTTCAGATCAACCAGGTGGCTAAAATCAAGTACACCGTTGAGCCCCTCACGTTCAAAGGTCCTTCACGAGATTGTTCATAACTTCTACAATTATTAATATTTTTCATGAAATTTGGTACAAAACTTTTTTTATGTACACACAAATAAATGTCCAAACGATTTTTCGATGATCTTACCTTCAATATTATTTTCAATAACCCCTTAATTGCTATTGTATTTTTAATTCGTTGCATCTGACGTAAGGCTCAAATTGTTTTTCTTACATCTCTCACATACGAAGTAAGCATAATATACTAGAGATTAAACATTACGAGAACAAAAATTCATTATTAAGAACTACGAAAAAATAATTGAGGGATGACTTTAACCGAATATGATGAAACTTGTGCACTTTTTAAATTATGTTCAAAAACGACAAAAACCGTTATCAATTGTACGAAGACGTAATTTCATTTATTTGTCGATATTTTTTCACGCACCTAAAGTATTTTTCTATTATTACATATTAGCTGTTCGAAAATAGAAGGCTCGTTGAAAAAAAGCTCCTTCGCACTGAAACAAGACTTGTCTGCTATTAATAACAAAGGTTTACATGGATTGGATAATAATTCAATAATCGGAATTCCCTGCATTCCATGCCCGAAATATACAGCAACGAACCTCGCAAATTTCGTGTCTGCTCTGTGCAAAGCCAAAGTTCACTTCGAAATAATTACTGCGATCGGCTCGAATCAAAGCAGCGCTATAAACTTTGATAATCAGTTTTGCCAATCAACGTGCACTCATTGAAAGTACAAGAAGATGGATCCTCTTGGATCGCTCACGTCAATCACAGAGAATTAGTAGCGATTAATTGGTACACAAATTGACCGGTTCCTATCGGTTCCCAACGATGTGTCCCTCTGTGAAGTGTTTTCAAATAATACTCCGCTCAATGGATCCGGTCATGGCAAGTGATTACTTATCAGTTCATTGAAGTCTACTCTATCAGTTGCCAGGCTAAATTCCTCGCAAAGCTTGATGCTTAGACTATATGACTATATTTATTTACCAACCCTCAAGCAAACGAATGACTGTGATACTTGAGCATCCGCAGACATTGGCGTAGACACCATCATGTTCCGGCGGAGGCCGGCCTGACAAAGAAGCTTTAATCATACGTTCATATTAAGCAACTAATTTTTCATCATTCTTTAAGGGATGGTTCTGCCTTGCTGGGCCAAAAAATGTTCGATTGTTCACCAATTTTTTATGCGAAAAGTATTAAATATAGAATGTGGATATTTAGCATGTTGACTAAGCGGTCTTTATCGATAATCAAAATATTTTTCAAAGTTTGACAAAACACGGTGGTGGGAATGGGAGGCGCCACGTATGTGGGTGCGCGGGCGATGACATTCTTCGCTTGCGGAAGTCCGAAGTCCCGGACAGGTGATGTGAAGCAAAAAAATCAAACATATTTTTACTTTGTACAATATTGTGTATAAGTTGACCTAGAATCAAGAAGAAAAATTGAAAAATAAAAAAATAGTGAGCGATCGGAAGGAAGTTTGTTTTTTTCCCAAAAAATTTCGCATTTTTCTGCTGAATATTTTTTTATTTTCCAATTTTTCTTCTTGATTCTAGGCCAACTTATACAGAATATTGTACAAAGTGAAAATATGTTCGATTTTTTTTTCTTCGGATCACCTGTCCGGGACTTAGGACTTCCGCAAGCGAAGAATATCATCGCCCGCGCACCGACATACGTGGCTCCTCCCACTCCCACCACCATGTTTTGTCAAACTTTAAAAAATATTTTGATGTTCAATAAAGACCGCTTAGTCATCATACCAAATATCAACATTCTAAATTTAATACTTTTTCCATAAAAAATTGGTGAAAAATCGAACAATTTTTGGCCCAACAAGGCAGTACCTTCCCTTGAGGGCTTACACCACTGTAAACGTCTAAAGTTGAGTGATTTTTTTGTGGAAGGACAAGTAAGGGGATAATATTCAAGCGCGTATTAGTCATATCTTTAAGGGGGGATTGTCTTTTTTTTCGCAAAATTTACCGCTTTTTGGGAATTTTTTTGTGAAGAAAGTATACAACGGAAAAATTGTAAAAATTGGCATATAGTTTTATTGATCTGTTTACTACATACAAAAAAATTTTTAAACAATTTCATCAAAAAATCCCCCCTTAAACGCGTTTTTCTCGAAACAGCTTTTTCACAACTGGTGTGCAGGATTTCTCAAAAACTATTCAACCGATTGCCTTCAAATTTGGACAGAATGCTCAGCTGACATCCTTTTATCGTTTGATGAAGCAAAAAAGCAATACGTTTAATAGTTTTTTATTTATAACAAAAAATGGATCAATTTTTTTCGAAAAATCGATACTTCAAGTTCAAAACGTCACCAAATCGTCAATTTTTTTTTCCCTTCATCGAACGATAGCTATATGTGTCTAAAGTAAAATGCTTTTTGGGTTTTTGTTGCAGGATGAACGTGAAGGCTGTAATCGTGCACACCATCAAAAAAGGAACATCGCGCGTCGAAGGGGGTGGGAGGCGGATTTTTTGATAAAATTGTTAAAAAAATTTTTTGTATGTAGTAAACAGATCAATAAAACTATATGCCAAGTTTCACAAGTTTTCCGTTGTATACTTTCTTCAGAAAAAAATTCCCAAAAAGCGGAAAATTTTGCAAAAAAAAAAGACAATCCCCCCTTAAGTGGACAAACAAATTATTTAAAAAGTTATACAAAATGGTGATGCTGGAGCCATTCTCGCGAGGCATGTTGAATTTGAGACGCTCTGCGGCACGCAGTATAACTAACCCGAATTTGGATTTGGAAAAAAAATTCCATTAATTTACATGAGTATAGCTAGAGAAATACATAGAGGATTTTGAAAATATGAATTTCTGTGTGATTGGCACGCATTTAAAGTAAAAACTCAATTTCCGACGGGAAAAGAACAATCATTTGTTAATAACTAATGTTATAATTAACTCCTGGAAAATCCCGTACGTATTTCTCTTCGGAATGTTATTTTAATGATGTGCTCAAAATTTGGAGTGAAAAGAATGAAAGTTGTTATGCTGCGTGCTGTTTTGAAAAATGATGATCCGAGAAAAACGGTCCACGTCTTGCACGCAGGCCCGCCACTACCACCGCAGACCCACACGGGCCTGCGGACCGTTATTTTACAGGTACCAAACTTTTTTCCCTTATTCTTGATGGTTCAAAGCATCACTTAAGGTAGTTCCTCTGCGAAAATCTCAACTAAAAGTTTACATACCATGTTCATGTTTAAAAGATTGATAATTGGTTTAATTAGTAATGAATAAAATTAAAAACTACGCAATATTGACTCGGTTCTAGTAGATAATACGATGGATATAATTTATTGCCGTAAAATATATTTTGTATTGTGTTTTTGATCGACTATTGCCAGTAAAGTTTTGCCGGGACTGTCCAGGCTTTGCTCCAATTGTTTTTTTTCCAGGCTTTGCCAGGCTTTGCACCAAAATTGTGAAGGCTTCTCATAGTTATATCT
This sequence comes from Ophion ellenae, assembly GCA_963210295.1. NCBI lineage: Eukaryota > Metazoa > Arthropoda > Insecta > Hymenoptera > Ichneumonidae > Ophion > Ophion ellenae. The sequence goes on along the minus strand of OY723393.1, from coordinate 15,016,575 downwards.
TGGAAACTAGATGGTGAATCATTCTTATTTTTTTTCACATTATTCGTGATATGTTACTGTAGCTTATCCTCGTTTTTTATCAATATCTTCATTTTAGTTTTGACGGTAGAATTAATGATGCTCTGTTTGCCCATCATAACGCATTTGTTACGTGTAAACCAAGCCAACTTTAAGTGTAAATATCTCAGGTTTGGGGTGGTCAAACTTATTCAAATTGCACAGATGTTTGGATAACGTATTAAATAACGTATATGTCAAATTTCAACCATTTCTTAATTCAAATCTTCTGTGGAGGTACTACCTTAAGCCAACTAAAAAAAGACCATTTTTGAAAATTCTACAGTGGTGTTACTCCTTAATCGAGTTACCAGTCTTTGTACTTTACTATCAGTAGGTATAGTTTTCTATTTTTTCCTGTAAACCAACAAACCACTTTTTTATTTGGAATTTTTGTTTCAACAACGCCATTTTCTATGTTCAGCAGTGATATATGAGAATCGTTCCTGAAGCATTGTGCTTCTAAGCCACGTTTTTATCCGCCTTATAGCAGAGAAACTCCTTTCACAGCCGGCGGAACTCACTGGAAGATTGCTGCTTGGAGGATTTTATCAAGAGACGCGACAGCGTCTTGACGCCAAGTAATAAAAGAAAATCGATTCGACACCACTGACACCAACGAACACGCCGCGACTCTTTATACAGTAAGATGGGCTCTAGCAGACGACTTTTTAACTTTGATTCGACATTACGCGAAAACGCGGCGACGAATCGAAAATCTAATGACATTTTACCAATGTAATGTGCTTGTTTCCTGTCGATTTGGTTTGGGTCATTTTTCGATCCGTCTACTCAAACTTGAGATCTCACAATATTCGGCCGAATATAAGTTAGGGCAGTACTTTGTTTTAATATGCTTTCTTGAATTTCGAACATCCATTTAATCATTTGCCAGTGAAAGTATGTTTTCAATGAACATTGCTTTAGCTTCTAAGGCTGACGTATCAATTTTTAAGATTTTAAAAATCATTATTGGAAAATCCTGTGCCTTCTTCGTATCAAATTTAAAAATGAGTCAACGGCATGTTCGAACGCAACTTTCTCAAATCGGCGTTTTAGATTTACAATGATATTATCTATTACTTACAAGGAACATCACTTAAGTGTCCGCCGTCGATTTTGTTAAAACTCATATATGTGACAGAGCATTGAAAACTGTCAGACACGTATTTTTTTTATCTGCTGAAAAGCGGTTTTAAGGGGGAAACCACCCCTCAAAGAAAGTCGTGTCGGGGGGTGGTTTTGCAGTTTCACCCACAAGCAGTCCACCGATCTAAATGAAAGTAAAACCAAAATTCTCCTAATGTCAAGCGACGAAAAATCCACTATAGACAAATTGAACAAAAATTTAATTAAGGGGTGACACGCCTTTCTTTGAGGGGTCGTTTCCGCCCTTAAAAACTATTTTCCGCAGATAAAAAAATAGGTGTTTAATAGTTTTCAATGCTTTATCACAAATATGAGTTTCAACAAAACCAGAGGCGGACACTTAAGTGATGTTCCTTGTTGGTAGTGTTGATCTTCCAGTATTCTTCTAGTTGTCTATCGGTCGGCAAATCTTCCGTATTGCTTTTGCCCACAATCAACTTAATTGTAAAATTCGGATAGGTTGAAGTGACCTTATTTTGGTACCCCACTAATTATTGACACTTCCCTCCTACCTACACAATGGTCTTTAAAGTGCCAATAATTGGGCACCTTACCCCATCTGTTCAATTTGCCTAACGAAATGCCTACTTTTTATACAAATTACGAAATTACGACGAAGAACGAAGCCTAAGTTTCATCAAGTTATTTATTTATGCTTGCTTGGGTGTAACTTAAATAAACGATTATTTTAATTTCATTATTTTAGATCAATTTTTTCTGGGGGGGGGGGCACCCTGTCTCCTCTTGGCTACGCCAATGTCTTTTCTCATCATTATCTCGGGAACGTAGAACAGGGGCAGTACTTTTTCCTGACTCAAATTTCTACACGGGGTCCAGTCCAAATGATTAGCGGAAAAAACTGAATATAAAACTATCTTACGCTGGAAGTTGACTCAAGCTAGATTAATTTTTCAATGAATCAGCGATGTACAAGTATACAAATATAATTTTGTTACAAGTATATTTCACCGAAGGTAAGGAACGCGTGGTCGGTGGACGGTTTCGGTGATCGTCCATTTTTAACAGCGTTCGTCTGGATCAACTTAGATGGGTAGCAATGTTCTGGCTTCTTAGGGTTTGTAGGGTAAGAAAGAGATGGGGTCGTAAATGCCCTTGCGATTGCAAATTTTATATTCGTATTTAAGAAAAATATATTTTCCCATATAGGTAAAATCCCACAAGACGGTAAAATCACTTTTTCAATGCCATCATTGACATTCGCGAAACATTGTAAATTTTTGTTGAAAAAAATTTAGTTTAGGCCAGTACCGATTATCTTTATCGCGGCCATTTCGATTAGCTCGACTCAGAGTACCAATGTAGAGTTCATCGGGGCTACATTGGCTACATTGGGATATGAATAATGATCGATAAGAATGAGCATCATTCTTATCGATCATTATTCATATCCCATTTTTTTTCTCATTGATTCATTTTTAATATTGTTCGAAGCCTTTTTTTGCCACTTGGGGTCGTTAATCTGTAATAAAAGTATGCAGAGGCGTTCGAATTATATTCATAGCCTAAAACGGTAAAAAGAAATTTTATTGACGGGCTACATCTACTTAGGAGGGTAAAAAATTGCATTTTCCAAAAATCTTTTTACTCGATAGTATCACCTTTTAGCTATATTCCGCGCAAATGTAATTGAAATATTCTCAAAATTGAAAGAGGTACAGCTTCCAGAAGTCGGCCGGGCGAGCCGTAGCAGCCCCATACTTCAAACCTGAAACGCGTTTTTCTCGAAACACTGTTTTCAAACTCATGGATTGTTTCCTAATTTACAGGAGATACGATAAGAATACATTTTTGAATAGCAACGTAAAAATCACGACTTTTATATTAGATTTTGTATGCTCGAGTTTCAATTCGCCGCCACATTGAAAAAAAAAAATAATTTTGAAAATCGACGATCGTCAACGACTCGTATTTATTGTCAACTTGAATAACCCGTTTGGTTTAGATTCCGAATGGACCGTTTAAGAGGCTGTACCAGTGTGACACTTTAAAAAAATCGATTTTTTTTCGCCTTTTTCGACAGTTTATACTTTCAAGAATATCATTATCATTTATACCAATATCATTTTATCTTGCAAAAAACGATAGTTAAATATTTAAAGGCGTTTGTCTCGAAATGAGATTTTTCAAATTTGCTGACATTGTAACTCAAAGAGCAATCATCCGATTGACTTGAAATTTGAACTGAGTACTCTTGAATATATTTACTCTACAATGACGTAGAATATTTTTGATTGGATGGAAATTGACGATTTGACATTGAAAAAACGACCATTTTATAGGCAAGAAAACAGACGTTTTTTTTCATAACTACGCCATTTTGTTAGATTTTGATATTTTTCGAAAATCCTACGTCATTGTACAGGAAATACCTTCCAGTTTAACGACATTTTTTCCTTTTTCGGTTTCAGCTACTCAATCGGCCGGAATCATGTCAGCAGTGGAGGCACTTTTTTTTGTCGCCTCCGAAGGCAGCGCATAAGTCGCTTGGATCTCAATATTTTTCTATGAAAAAATTATGTAATATAGGTCAAATATAGCCAAATATATTCTTAATTATCCGAAACATTTAATTGAGTACTTCTCTTCCAAAAAATTCCCGAAAATCACCCAAATTTTCAGCGTTCACACTGGTATGGCCCCTTGAAGGTCTTCTCAAGAAAAACTCTTGAAAAATCGATCTTTTGGGCCTCCTGACTGTATGTAACCCCTCAATCGAAGCTACGGCAAAGTTTTCTCGAACGCGTCGTGATTCCACGTGAAAAGGGGATATCGAGGAAGCACACGTCTGAATCCGAGGCGATAAGGAGTATAGATTTTTCATTAACACCAGGCGAGTGAAAGGGAAACTTTACGTGGATACGTCCATCTCTTTTTGAGGTCGTACATATATGCACGCGATCGCAGTGCTGCTGTTGCACGGTGCGCATCGCCGCGCCTATCTTTCTCTGCATTGTGATGTCACTGAACCGCCTCAACACTGAAACGCTCTTTTGGTGCTTCGAATCACACGCTTTCCCATGAATTCTCAAATTTTCTTCTCTCGCTCGTCGAGACGACCGAGCGACAACGTTATTAACATGGAAAAGCATTTTCCGATAATAAAAAAAGTAATGAACAAAAAAAAGAAGGCTGGATTGGAAAGGCCAGTCCGAAATGGAATCGAGTCTCGTGCTGAAAATTTCTTATCTATAGTCCTGGCGCGGTGGTGACGTCAGGCCAAATAGATATCCGAGAGTAAAGTGCTCGAAAAATATACCTTCATATCTGCGCATCTGTTAGCTCGGTGAAGTTTTTTTTTTAACTCAGCACGTCGTTCCAAATGGCACGACTTCTTCATGAAAATTATGAAACGTGCTAAGAATCATTGTAAATTTATTCTGCGGCTATATGAGAATTCTCATTGCGTCATAATTATGCAAAATATCGGGCGATTCGTCTCCGAGGCTTGCCAGTTTTTTTTTCGACCGGGGATACTTGTATAAGTCTTGAATCATCAATTTCTTCATGTTAGCGTTTTTTTTTTCCGCTGCTTGAGAGAACTGGTAAATAACGGACGAGTGGAGTGTTCGTTGTCAAGGCAAAGGAGCATGATGTTGTAATTTTGGTTTTAGGCACATTTACGGCTTGTGACGATTGTCAAAGGATAATGTTTGAAAAATTATCAGCACCGTCGTGTTAGTCGACTTCTTTTCTGAAGGCACTTATAACTAAAATAGTTATTTTTATTGAGCATTATTATGAAAAAGTGATTCACTCATAACATTAATTACACATCTATTTAGTATGAATATCAAGCTGTTAGAGAGTATATATTTATTTTTCGATGTACAAAATCTTCTCGAAACAGCTTTTTTCCAATTGGCGTGACAAATAACTTCGACAATTTTCACTCGATTCACTTCAAATTTAAAAGTTATGTTCCTAATTGCATTTCGCAGAGAAGTACGTACGGAATTTCTGATTAATCGAAATCTTTTCATTTTATGAGCAGTTTATGAGCCGTTGTAACGAAATTTTTCACTGAAAATTCATTTCTTAAGTTCAAATACCTACAACTTTTGAATGAAACAATATTTTTTTAAATTCCGTACGTACTTCTCTGGGTATTCTAATGTAGATTGACGGGAATTTTTGTTTTTGCTCTAGGTAGAAAATTGTCGATGCTAAATGTTACGCCGCGGAGCGCTTAAAAAAAAGATAAGAAAATAAAATATTAGTAGTCGGCCATTTTGTACATCGAAAAATAAAAAAAATTCTAACCGCTTGATATTCATACTAATGTAATGTAATACTAATATAATGTAATGTAGATATTCATACTAACATTATGTAATTCATTTTATGAGTTAATCACTTTTTCATACGAAAAAAAATTCTTAATTTCGCACATGAGTTTATACCCGTTACTGTGGCACAAGGCCTTAAGTGATTACCTGCAACATTTCAAAAGGATTCACCGTTCTGTATTCGAGATATTGGCAATCAAAGATTGCACGGTTTTACACGTGTTCTTATGGGGAACGATGAAAAATTGCACTTTTCATGCAATAACGTCGAAACTTTTCTACAGATTTTTCTTAGAAAAATATATATATGACGAGGTAACATATGACGAGGTGGGTTAAAAAAAATCGTGAATTTTGACCGTCTAGTTTTAGAGATATAGCTATTTTAATCAAGCAATGTCTAGCGACGCTAGCGCCACGGCGCGACTGGAGCAGACTAGAGCTGGCGATCTGGTGGCGCTGCAAGCGTTCGGCGCGTTCAGCGGTAGAAAATGTATCTAATGACGCGACAGATTTCTCATATTTACTTATTATATATATATATATATATATATATATATATATATATATATATATATATGTGAGCATTCAAAGTTCGGAATTTCAACCCAACTCCGTAAGGACTCAGTATAGTCTAGACTATAACATATATTTTTATTTTTTTAAATCTTGGATTGTGGCAAATACTCCAACCTCCTTAAGGGGTAAGGTATTGGAAAAATTTCAAAAAATCAATAGTCTCTTGAGGCAACTCAAATTGAAGAGGACGGTCCAACATATGGTGCAGGATTTGCAGATTGAAGTCTAATTTATTATTACAACGATAGAAGAAACATTTACGCGTTTTTCTCGAAACTATGTTCTTTTAAAACGGTGTACACGATTTCTCGACATCGATGGCGTTGAAGTTTGCATCGTTGGAATTCAATGAACTATCTTTTTCCATTTTTTATTTAAACTTTTTTATCATTATCCAAAGCCTTTTTCTTTCAAATTGAAGTCGTAAATTTCTGATCAGAATACGACAAGCCGTTTGAGCGACCTTCGCAGCCTAAATGGGCGTAGAAAAATTGAGTAATCAAAAATAATTAATTTTCGTTTCGTTCCCACGATGCAAACTTCAGACTCATTCCCAAGGAAATTTGTTGCATTAAAAAAACATCACTTTCGTTCCATTCCAACGACGCAAACTTCAACGTCATCGACATCTAATGAAGGGATGACTTGAAATTTGGTACACTCATTCAGTGTAATAGTAGTCTGGTCTTGACCGACGTTTTTCTTCTTAACACTTTTTTAAATTACTTATCAACAATGATGTCATTCTACCTTGAAAAGTCGAAAAAAATACATTTTTTTCACAACTCAAATACGAAAACAAAAAAAGCTCGGTCAAGTCTTAGCCAATTTTGTTTATTTCAAGAAAATACTGTTTTTTTTTGTTTCGCTTCAACCGGGTGGCCAAAATCAAGTACACCGTTGAGCCCCGCACGTTCAAAGGTCCTTCACAAGATTATTTTTAACTTTAATACTTAATTTTTTTTTAATGAATTTTGGTACACGACTACGTTCGCGTACATACAAATAAATGTCCAAACGAATTTCCAACCATCTCACTTATTCCTTCGAATTAATTTTTTTTAATAACCCTGATAATTGGGTCGCCACCGTAGCCTAACCCCTTAAAGTAATCGTGATTCTTGTATAACCAGAAACAGCTGTAGTGCAATTCATTTAATTGAACTACAGATATTATAACTGGAGTTAATTCGAAATCTGTTTCTCGATTTCTGTAAGTGATTTTCCGATGTCGAAGTTTGCATCGTTGGAACGCAACGAAAATTCATTTTCGTTTTTGTATTCCATCATTTTCGTTATTATTCAAAAAAAATTCTTACATATTTAGACTGAAGATCTCTAATAAGGATCGTGAAAAAAGTTTAAGCGATTTTTGGGAGCTGCATTTGCCAAAAAAAAATTGGTCCACGGTACTTTCCTTGCGTTTCAACGTTGCTAACTTCACTATCATGAGATTTTACAATACAGTAGAACCTCGATTATCCGAACTAATTGGGACTGTACGTCGTTCGGATAATCAAAAATTCGGATTATCGAAAATATATCCCCGATTTCCGGGAAAATCAACTCATATAATATAAATAGTATCGAAAATTTTCTTTATTAATCCAACGACCCTGAATTCTTTATTTGATAGCAATTAGGAATGAATGAAGTTTAAATTTTTATACCACCACTACTTATGCAGTTAAATCACATTTGCGGCTTAAAATAATGATCAATTTTTGGCTCTCATAGTAGTTGCCCGTTTCTTGGTCCCGCTGAGTCTCGAATTCTTTTCAAGAACAGCAGCTGTGTGGGACTATTTTCTAGGTGGGTTTCAAGCCATTCCAGGGCTGTTTCTCGTATATACAGACAATGTATATACGATCTGATGTATGAAGTTACATATAGGCAATCATTTATTTTGAAAATATCGCGAAGTGTTAGGAAACAACTTTATTAGAGAAAAAAAAGATACCTTAAGACAATACCTTAGCTGAGAAAACCACTGTCGTCGAATATCCATAAGTGAGTATACATAAGTCGAATATCCATAAGTCGAATATCCATAAGTACGAACATCCATAAGTCAAATATCCATAAATCGAATATCCATAAGTTAAATATCCATAAGGACGAATATCTATAAGTCGAATATCCATAAGTCGAATATCCAGAAGTCGAATATACATAAGTCAAATATCCATAAGTCGAATATCCATAAGTCGAATATCCATAAGTCGAATATCCATAAGTCGAATATCCATAAGTCGAATATCCATAAGTCAAATATCCATAAGTCGAATATCCATAAGTGAGTTTGTTTGTTTGTTTGAGTTTGTTCGGGTACCCTCGTTGGATACTGGAATTTCTGGCACTCATTTCTACTCTATACTCACTTATGGATATTCATACTTATGGATATTCGACTTATGGATATTCACTTATGGATATTCGACTTATGGATATTCGTATTTATGGATATTCGGTTATGGAAATTAGAGTTATGGATATTCTCAAACTTATGGATATCTTATGGATAACTTATGGATCCATAAGTCGAATATCCATAAGTGAGTTTGTTTGTTTGGGTTTGTTTGGGTACCGTCGTGGGATACTGCCATTTCTGGCACTCATTTCTACTCTATACTCACTTATGGATATTCGACTTATGGATATTCACTTATGGATATTCGGTTATGGAAATTCGACTTATGGATATTCTCCAACTTATGGATATCTCCCCAATCAAGAAAAAAGCCCATCATTGAGTTCGGATACGACGCCGAACCGTTCGAATAACCGAAAATTTGGATAACCGAGGTTCCACTGTAGTCCTATAATTCCCGTTGTTTCTGCGCTCCCTTCTCCGTGCTTACTGTGCGAATGATTATTTTTTACAATTATAATTTCCCCAAGTACGAGATAAATACACATGACCTCGCAAAACGATTTGCATCCATGCGTGATTGAATTATTTAGCAGCATAACATCTGGAATCGTTAATTCCTCGATTTCCGGCGTTGCTGCGCAATTTTCAGTCCACCATTCAATGTAGAATTAATTGATTTACCACCGAATTTAATTTTTCATTTTACGTTCCATTTTCGTCTTTATTAGTAATAAACTTTTCCATTTGTCACTTTTAACCCAAACTCTGAATGCAAGCGAGAACAATTGTAAAAATATCGTTCTTGCGAATTAATCGACACAAATGCTGTCGATTAATTTGCAAATATGCACATTTATCGGACAACATTTGCAGACTGATTTGTATTTATCGTCGCTGCAAGGAATTATTTTCCATACGCGTCTCCCATTTGCATTCGATTTATGTAATTTTCTGCTTGCTACACCCGTTACAGTCGATTACGAATTAAAAAAATACAAATACCAAATAAAACCACCCATTCGAAGTTTTCGACGAAAAATCTTTTTTCTTCCTTTTCTTCTTCATTATCAACGAAAATAATTTCTCGCCAATTTGCGTTGTAGATTTTTAACGAGGCTCCTGAAAAACGTTCGAGTCATTTTTGAAGTCCAAATCCGTCGAAAAGATATTTTGGCAATCGGAAGAAATTAATTTTTATTGCATTCCAACGATGCAAACTTCAACGGCATATAAAAACGCCGTATTTCCTATTTTTTAAATTATCAAAACGCGAAAATATTTCCTATTGAAACCTAACATTTTACTTGTTTTCGAATTTCATAAAACTAACTACGTAAATTTCCATAAAATTAAATGAGTTATGAATTTTTTAAATATCCTTATTAATTTGACGAAGTAGTTTTTGCCCGGAAATTGAACAAAATTGTTCCGTCATAAAAATATGTTGACATATATAATACTTGAGGGCTCAGGATACTGTGAACATTTTGAAAAATCGTTCGTCACTTGGGGCAACTCAAATTGAAGAGGGAGGTTCACCATATGGTGCAGGAATCGCGGATCGAAGGTTATAATTATAATTACAACGATAGAGCTGCTAGAAAAAGTAAACGCGTTTTCTCGAAACTTTGTTTTTCAAAACGGTGTACACGATTTCTCGACGTTTAATAAACCGATCACTTAAGGCGTCGGGCCACAGTAACGAGTATAAAATCATGTGCGAATTTGACCATTTTTTTCGTATGAAAAAGTGATTTTGTACATCGAAAAAAAATATATATTTTTCCTAACAGCTTGATATTTATACTAAATAGATGTGTAATTAATTTTACGAGTGAATCACTTTTTCATACGAAAAAAATTGTTAAAACCGCACATGATTTTATACCGTTAGAGCCTAACCCCTTAATAGTTTCGTCTTGACAGCCATTTTCTTCCCAACATTTTTTTCATAATTTATTAACAATGCCATTTTTCCTAAAAAAATCGAGAAAAAAATCAAAATGTTTTTTTTTTTAACAAAGCTTTTGTTAAATCTACACACATGTAAATATCCAAACAATTTTCAAATCATCTTACATCTGAAAAAGAATTTTTTTTCAAAACATCCTTGATTTTCGGTTTGTCACAGTAGCCTAACCCCTTAAGCTATGGCCAAAAGTCTCGAAAAATAACCGATGCCGTCATCGAGGCACAGTAAAAATGGTGAAAATATCGATGACTTTGTGGAAAAGCATTTTTTTTCCAATTGTAAAAATATTTTAGGCTATTGCAACGTAATAAAGTGCCTGATACTTTAAACCAATATTTGTCATGTATGTATGCAGGATATTTGGACTGCATTGTAATACAGGTGTTATTATTGATGCAGAACTCAGAACACCTTTTATATAGGTCAACATCTCTGGCTATAAGAATATATATACCTGTATACGCATATATATATATATATATATATATATATATATATATATATATATATATATATATATAATGAATGTACATCTTACAATACGCGCCCACACACATATGCATGTGTCAGGAATGAGAGCATTGTCGTGTGCTTCTTGGATCTCGGCTTTACAAACGAATGAATCATCGAAGATGATAAGATCCCTCCCTGACTTGGCAATATAGACGGGAGCAATCGAGAATATATCGTATATAAAATCCTATCAATCGAAAAGCATTGTCACGTTATTACAGACGAAAGCCATTTATCATACGCGACACACGCGCGTAGGGAAAAAAAATGTCAGAATCGTTATATCGTGCTGGATCCATAAAGCACGCAGAGTCTCTGATGCATGAAAATAGTGGGAGCATCGTTCCAGTGTCGCATGTATAGGTAGCGAATGCGCCATTATAGGTGAGAGGGAAGGTGTACTGTGTATGGGGATACAGCCGCACACACACATGCATACAATAGTGGCCAATTATCGAAAAATGCTGGTATACAAAACGTTTCCGCACGAGAAAAAGCATCGAGTCGGAGGATTTTTTTCGTCCGATTCGATTGGGACTGGAGGAAAAAGCTTGTGAAAACGCAAGGTGTAACGGAGAGGTGTGATGGGTTGAATGGTGAAAGAAAATTAAATCACCTCCATGATCGTTGAACGCAGTCGGTGTCGGCTCGAAAGGTTGAATATTCGCCCTGGAGCACTGGATCGTTAGACCAAATAACACCACACTTGTCACCAGCAACATGTCTGTAATTCAGCACGGATTTACTCTCGCACCTAACGATCAACGTCTCGTTCTTATTCGCTTCCTTATTATTTTCTTTCTCACGAGATTTTTTCACGTTTTACAAAAGAGACTCGCGAAGAGAAATCTGTTAAAAGGGCATCGCGACGTCCGAGCTCTCACTCTGTGCGCGTGTGTCTCGCTCTTTCTCTACCGAGGTCTCTTTCTCTCACGAAGCGTTTCGTTCGCGGCGACCGTACACACAATCGCGGAGTCAATATTTGAGCGGAATATCGATTCGGCAAAAAATAGTAACTATTCTCTACCGCGCGGGGCGCTGACGGCGACACTCCCCTTCGAGTTTATCCTAGCTTCGAAAAATCGTTTTTTCTTTTTATAGAATTTGTCAAATTCGATGGAAATTCGCGTGGATAGAGCGCGCGATGGCTCTCGTGGGAACACGAATATTCTTTGCCCCGAGGTACAGCGGGATCGCGTTGAGGAAGGAGACGAAATTCGCCCGGAATGCTTGCACTTGTCGCTCGATGAAAATCCGACCCGTAGCGTCGCCCAATCACCGCCCTAGAATTATCACGCCGCGGGTACTTTCGCTTTCGTGAGAACCACCAAAGCCAGCACTCAAATCAGGGCACGCGTGTGAAAGCTTACTAGATCGGGGGCGAATTAATTTGTCGAATACTACAATAGCGTATTACAGCCTTTTTTGCAAGGTATCTCAATTTGATCCTTTGTTGGTAATAAACTACTAGAATATTTATTTCTATTTTGTGAAATCGATGATCGTCATAAAAATGCTTTTGAATTTTATATTTCAAATTTCCGCGCGAAAACGCTAGCCGCCATGCTGATCCGTGACGTCACTTGCATAGTAAACATCGACACTGTGCCAATTGTGAATAGGTAAATTTTTTTGGTTAAAAGTGAGTTATAACAATACATATCATTGGTGTGTGTTCCTAAATGTAAGAACCCGAGTAAAAATGATTGTATATACTTATAGATACAATTATATAAAAATGGTATACAATCATAAATTTATATATAGGTTATATATATTATTGTATATAACTCTATACATTCGTATGTATAATCCGATATAAATGTACTTCCATCGAACTTGGTTTGATAAAATTATACATAGTTCTGTATATAATGATATATGGGGATACTATTTTTGAGTTTGTATAATTAGATATAATATCATATACAGTTATACATAATTCAATATAGTGTTGTATATAATTATATATATACGTAAAAATTTTATTCACGGTATATAAAATTGAATATGACTGTATATGAATACTTTTATTTTCTTTTGAAATACATGTAATTGTGTATATCTTTATATGGCTTCATATATGATTAGATATAGAAAAAGTTTTCTTTGGTTTTATTCGCGTATGGAAGCAGGTAAATCTAAAGATTGTTTATTAAAAGTTGACAAATTGTGTATTGATGCAATATATTTACCAAATTTGATTACAATTATTGGGTTTCTTACAGAGATAATTTCCAATTCTGATTAGTTGATTAATATTAGCTTTTTCTTGATATTTTACTAACAAAATGTCATCGTTTTCTTCGACTGGCATAATATGTGTCACAATAGCTTTTTTTATACATGAAAAAACTTATCAACGTATTTTACATTGAAACGTTGAATTATAAAATATAAACCCGAGTAAAAATGAATATATATGAACATATATAATTGTATATTAATTGATCATATACAATTGTATACTAAAAATGGCCCGATAGAATTTTATATATTTGTATATAAACGTATACAATTGTATATACTAATATATAGAACATTTTATCGGCCGATAAAATTTTCTACACATTCATATAGTATCGTACATAACTGTATATTAGTATATACAATTGTATACGTTTATATACAAATATATGAAATTCGATCGGCCCAATTTTTGTATACAATTGTATATGATCAATTAATATACAATTATATATGTTTATATATATATTCATTTTTACTCGGGAATACTAGTGTAAAAACACCGGGAAAGTTGTGGATTAAAATGCCATTGCTATAAATATGAGGAAGACTTGGTTAAAACTTGCGACAAGAGATCCTGTCATAGTCCGAAAAAAGTATTTTTTTAAAAGATGAATTGTACAATTTATTTAATGATTTTATGAATTAAAACCGACATCATTCGATTGCTTATCGCGAAAAATACCTTATTCATACACTCTTAGTATTTTTCTCACATAGAGTAAAATACCCTGTTTTATGGTCGGATACTTTATTTCAAAAGGAAATAATATTGTACGGAAATAGAATTCGCAGCGGTCTCTCTCCCTCTTCGTCGCACCTGCGCCACGCTCCGACCGTTCTTGCATCTTGCCCCCAAATTTCATTGCGGCAGCCAATCACGCGGCGTATAATTGATTCAGTAGCGTCCTGCCGGCTGAATTCTTCGAAGGCATTAATGTAGTTTTTATATTGCGTCGCAAAACTTGTTTCCATGCGAAAACTCGAAAATAGGTTATGTTCGATTTATTTATTTTTCTCACACACTACTAGGCTAATCTACAACTTCGCGCATATGACGCGATGCAGCGGCGTAAAACTGACTGTAAATAAGCATAAGTAAACGCGCGCTGGCTCAAAGAGGCAGAAGAGAAAAGACGGAGTGTCGTGCACGTCACGCACACGCTTAAATATATTACATTATCGCGTGCGTTTTCGCGAGATAACATCAGGTCTATATATACCGCTCGGATTGACAGAAGTCTATATACGGTGTCGTGTACGCAGCGAGCGGGGAAAAAAGTGTGGAATTTTCGCCAAATATGGCGGACCAGTCGATATCCTCGTCATCGGCGTCAGCTTATGAACCTCCGTTTCACTACTCGGAAGGGAAAAACACACTGTATTATCAGAACATCAAGATGGTTAGATGTCAACCTAAATGTCAGAAATTCTGCATGTTCAAAAGAAAACGAAATATTTTATTTGAAAAAAAAATAGTGATTCCGTTTGTTTTATAATTTTTAGAATCTTCAAGATATCCAAAGGCGGACAAACAACGTGAATGCGGATTTGACAGTGATCCAGAAAAAAATGAACACGACCGTAGAATTGTTGAATTTAATTTCAGCACATTCTGCACCGAATATGAATTAATTTATAAGTAGAACTAAGCTCCTGTCCAACAAATCAATTGCATAGTGAGAATAAAAAACAATTTTCTACACGAATCGTCAATTTCGCGGTACTTCTTTCCTCCTTTGGGGTCGCGTAGTTCAACATAACCTCAAAAATGTTCGAACTGAATTTTCTCACGGATGGTCCAGTTTTTTCAGGAAAAACAGAGCATCGAGCTTTACAGATTACACGAACGGAGAGCTTGACGATTTTCTATTCCCCGAAATATTATTCATCCCTGAGAAACTTCTGTTTGATCATTTTTGCTATTTCTCTCGCACTCGTATGTCACGTGCTACGACTTGTACGCAGGCTTGATAAAACTAATGTAGGCACAGCAAGATATGATTTTGTTTTGATGCCAATCATATTTTATGTGCCTTCCGATCAATTTTTTGTTTTAGAGCATATTGAAAGGCAATGTGAACGCGAAAAGTGAATAGGTAGAATTTCGGTTCGCATAATGCGAGAGATGGAACCCCCACCACGTGCATTTTTCACATCACCTTGAGGCACGGTTTTACATACAGGTCTGGAAACGCCGGTGTTTTTTAGTAGAGGGAAGTGTCACCGTTAGTGAGGCAAAGTCTTAGTTCCTCATCTGTCCACTAGAGGCGCTGGCATATAGGGGTCTTGTAGACATAGTTATACAGCAAAAATAGATCATTTCCTCAAAATCTCGGGACCGTGTTACTGTGTTCCGTTGTAGGGTCGAAAGAAAGCAAACGGTCCATCGAATTCGGAAAATGCTCAAAGCGCACAACCTACCGAACTGTTGGAAAAGTTTTAAGAACGACTCTAGAATGTGTTCAGTGCTTGAAGTTCCATAGGACGAAGAAATCCGTCGAAAACGGAAAAACGTCAAAAACAATTCATTGCAAGAAACCAACTCACTGAGCTCACAAAACAATAAAAACGATGCTTTTTAAACAACCACTGCGCTTACTTCTTTTTTTTATATTTCTCTTCCATTACATTTATTTCCAGGTTCTCAATAACATTATAAAGAAAGAAAAATAACAATAAAAGTTGTACAAACAAACAACGAAAGCAATCTACTTAGAAAAAATATATTAATTATATAGAAGAGATAGAAACAAATTTAGGCCGCATAAACTTGTTCACGCCGTATGGCTCATCTACTCCTATGGCCAGATACCAAATTGAATAACAACAAGAAGTTCGAACATACGAGAAATGCAGTCTACTGAAATGATAATTGTCATTCTCACCATGGGCTCAATAGTTGAAAAACTGAATACCTTTCCATTCATATCGCTCTTAAAAATATAGCTTATTCCGAAAAATGAGTGCCATTGCACAGCTGTTCACTCCTAGGTAGCAGCGCTGCAGGTGGCAGAAGCGAGAACTACCACTTTGCCTCATTACCTGAGTCACTCCCCACCCCACAAGTTTCCAGACCTGTATGTAAGCCACGGTTTAACATGCAGGTCTAGAAACTCCGGCATTTTTGCATGGTGGAAAGTGTCATCGTTAGTGAGGCAAAAACGTAGTTCCCCATTTATCCGCTTCCAGCTGTTAAGTAGAAGTAGTCTTGTAGATATAGATATACAGCGATGGAAAAATAACGTCCTGACAGCCAGTACACGTGTTCACAACGTTTCTAGAAACCTAAACTACCTGAAACGCTCCGATAGAACCGCATAGTGTGGACCCAGCCTATCATCCTTCGCTATATTTTATTATATTCGATTGAGGATGCGTCAGTTCCCCTATCAACAAAACTAAAAACGGCAAAAACAATTTCTTCTGGACAACAAACTCGCCAAACTGGCAAATGAATGAAAACGGTGCCTTTCAAACATACACAATGCGTTGTTTCTTTTTTTTATTCCTCTTCCATTATATTTAAATTCAGGTTCTTATTAACATTGTTAAAAAAGCAAGAGCAAAAATAAAAGTTGTAGGAACAAACAAGCAATGCAATATACTAAGAATAAACATAAATTATAAGGAAGAAAAATTTAGACCGCCCAAATTTGTTCATACCCCATCTACTCAAATGGCGAAAGACCAAATAAAAATATTACAGAAGTTCGAACATACGAGTAATACCCTCTACTGAAATAATCATTCTCGTTCTGCCCGAGGGTTCAGGAGTGAAAAAGTACTCAATCATTTTCCATTTATGTCGCTTTTACATATATTGAGACTGTTCGTTTTGGCTACACTTTTCTACACTTCTTACGCCTTCTGGGGACTTTCTATTACTGTATCTATTGAAATTGTAGAAAGTGTAGCTAAACCGAACAGACTATGTTGATTTGGGGCCGTCCATAAATTACGTAACGCAATTAGAGGGTTTGGCCAGGCGTTACGGTCGACGTACGCGGGGGGGGGGGGGGGGGGGGTTAAGGTTTGCGTTACGTCACGATTTTAAAACTGGCAGAAATAGAAAAATTTCTGCATGTTCAAGTTTTTAAATTTAAGCCTCGAGTGCAATTTTACCGTGGACAGCTCACAGCTTTCTATATGCAATGTCAATTAAGGGGGAAAATCTCTGTGCAAGAACTTGCACAGTAGCTGTCCCACATTTCACAAGCAAAACTTGATGGACATTTTTTTAAAAAAATGCTTGAAAGTACATGCATTGAAAAATATGTTGGCAACATTTTTATTCACAAGTCCGAAAATTAACGGAGTTATAGTTACTTTAGTGAGAACAGGTAGCGCGACCGGTTAGTGCCCTCAGTCCCTACAGGTGTGGCATCATTTACAATAGATAAAGTACAGGCTCTTATTATTTTGTGAACTATCATGAAAATGAAGAACCGTCATATCGCCCGCGACTAGATACTTCAATGTAAGTATCAATATCCTAGAAAAAATCGTAACTTTATATCAAGAAACACGGAACGAAAACTTTGAACGCGTTTTTCTCGAAACTAGTTTTTTCGACCTTGTCCTAGCGAATACTTAAAAACGTATCAACCGATTTTCAATTTTTTTAAAAACATTTTTGTAATCGCGGTACTAAGGCTGTACGTATCCGCGTTTTCAACATTTGATAATTACTATTTTTAAAGACTGCTTGAATACAGAAAAAGGGCCTTGAAAATAGAACAAAAATGTTCAAACTGTCAGCATTATGTAAAAAAAAACAAAATAAAAAACGGCTACGCATAACGATAGCTACAGTTGTATACATATCGATAAATGGTTGAATTTCAATTTACAGATAACCTTTCTTAAAGATGTCGATGGGACAGCGAAGAGACATTTTTTTTTCGTCGTCAAATCAAGGCTTATAATCTCGGTTAATTTTCAAGATTTTGTCATAAAAATTGGTATAAAACTAGATGAATATATACTTCATCAAATGAGTATAAACCCGATCCTTTCATAATTAGTTATGTCTATGAAAAAAATCGCAATTATTGACGACAAAGCACTCGTTACTTAACGGAATAGGGGGGAGGGGGGTTCTGGCCAAGCTTTACGGTACCGTTACATGGCGCGAGGGGGCTAAAAAATCAGGAAATTTTGCGTTACGTAATTTATGGACGGCGTAATTATTGCACAGCTGTTCAGACCTGCGTTTGATTGGCTAACTTCTACCTAGCAGTGCTTCGGGTGGCAGTAGCGAGAACTGCCCGTTTGCATCATTATCTGAGTCACTCCCCACTCTGGGAGTTTTCAGACCCGTACGTAAGACCGTGGGCAAGAGGTTTACCAACTCAAATGATATTCCCCAAACCTAGGGACTCAAAAATCCCTATTCGAAAGTCACTGCGTTGTAGTGCACGATAATGTTCCAAAATGCCTGTTTCTCGTGACGTGTAGTTTTTATTCGTAAAAAATATCGACATATTTGCGCTATGGAGTATTTTAAAAGTAGTTTAAAATCCGTTCTCGGTGCTCCTGATCCGGGAAGTCAACCGTCCGGTGCTGACACGGTAATACATTTTACTGTCTGGCTCTATAGAATGAAAAAAAACCAACCTGTTCTGTCAAAATTACGATGTTAAGTACACAGCTACGTTGCACCCGGTCGCAATGTTATTTTTGCCAATGACATTCGAACGACCCATTTTCCAAAAGTTCGATTTTATGTTCCCAATTGAAGACTCCAAATTACGCTCCCACGAGAGACATTTTTCCAATTCGAAAGACCCAAGAAAGTAGCCTCCGCGTTGAATCATGTTCGAACGAAAGGTCGGGCCAGACCGGGCCTTGGTATCCAACATGTGTGGAGCATCAGTGCAGTTGATTAACGCACGTATTTGTCGGTCGTCGCAGGTGGAAAGATTAGTCGATCGGCTGCAATCCTCCAGTTTACTAGATGACAGAAGAGACGCTTGCAGAGCCCTCAAAGCTCTTTCCAGATCCTTTCGTATCGAAGTCGGTATTCAGGGTATGGATACCTTACGTCAGGTTCTGGAAACGGATAGAACCGACTGTGAGATCATCGGCCTGGCTCTTGACACTTTGTGCCATATAACCAATCCTGAAAACTTTGACGAGGAAGGTGAGCGAACATCTGTAGCTTGTGAAAAATCTTAATCATCCGTCTATAAGTATTATCGAGACTATGTACTTGATATTGTATGGTAAAAATGAAGAGTTTATTACTCTCGAAGGTCTTTTAGAAAAAACGTTATCGTTTAGTTGAGATCCGTTTTTTCCTGAAATCAAGGTGAGATATACACCTAGGAGCCGGAAAAAAGGTCATTTTTGTGCATTTTTTCAAGGAAAACTATCTGAAATTTCGGATTGGGGTTTTAATTATCTAAAAGTATATACATTCAAAAATATGTCGAATTTTCTTTATTTGAAAATATCAAAAATATACAAGGATATTGTATGATCCTTGGAACGTTGTAAAAAAATCTGCGTATACCATACCCACTGGCGTTTCTTCAAAAATCATCTGAAAAAAAAAAAACAAAAAGATTATTAAATTAGATACTATAATCTAGTACTTGTCATAGCCGATTTTGAAAATATCGTTTTATGACAAAATGGCAGAAGTTTGAACATAAATAGTGATTTTTGGGCCAAAAATTAGTTATTATTTTGCCTATAAAACAAAAACTAAGTAACGAGAGAAAAATCTTATGACAAGTACTAGATAATGGTGTATAGAATAACCACAAAAAACCTCAAGGCAATCGGTTCATTGGTTTTCGAGAAATTTTGGGTACCGATTTGAAAAACGTGGTTTTGAGAAAAACGCGTTTGAAAATTTGGGAATAAATAAATCATGAAATTTGTCAACTTACATGGAATCATCGATACCAGGCCCATAGTGTAGGTCTTCTACGGTCGACGGAATGTTCATAGCTTCTCCATCCTCGACCTCGACCATCTAGGTGTATCTCTCCTCAAGGGCTTACCACTGTAAACGTCTAAAATTAAGTGAATCTTAGCGATTTTCTTGGGGTGAAAGGACAAGCGGATAATATTTGAGGATGTTATTAGTCATATATTGAAGTGAATAAAAAAAAGATATTAAAAAATTATACAAAATGGTGACGCTGAAGCCATTCTTGCGAGGCATGTTGAATTTGCGACGCTCTGTGGCACGCAGTATAACTGGCGCAAATTTGAGTTTGGAAAATAATTCTATTACTTTACATGAGTATAGCTAGAGAAATATGTAGGGGAATATGAAAACATGAATTTTTGGATAATTGGCAAGCATTTAAAGTGAAAACTCAATTTTCGACAGAAAAAGTTAACAATAAATACGAGTCGTTGACAATGGTCGATTTTTAACACCATTTTTTAAAAAGAATGTACCAACGAACTGAAACTCGAGCAGAAAAAATTGATGAAAAAAGGTCATTTCCACGTAACTTAAAAAATGAAGACCGATTTAAAAAAAGTGAGATTGTCAACGACCTTCAAATGTTTCTCATTGTATCTCCGGAATTTCTTAAACCAATTCATCAAGTGGTTTTTGCGATATCGTGTCCACCGACGTTTAAGACAGTATCATCTGCTGGTAGCGATGTTTTTCTTGCTTTTCTGTATTTTTCGGTGATTCTTTTTTTGAAGGCTCTGAATATAAAAACTTTGTTACAGTATAGTATTTATTTAGCCATTCTTGCCTCTCAGGCTTAAGAATATTCCATCAAATTACAGCGGTTACATACTTTTCTTTTATCCTACGCCTAGATATAATCTTGTCTTTGGTTTCCATTGCTCTTTTTCTCTATTACTACATTTCCATTACAACTTATCGTCTTGTACCCTTTTTACTTCTGGTTTTCTCTTGTTCGCACCTTTTCCTCGAACTTCCTCACATATTCACAGAGTACGGGGCTAATTTCTCTATTTAACAGTTCGTTCCATCCTATCTGCTTCTTTGCTTCTATAAAGAGTTCTTCCACGCTCGTCCTAACATCTCTACTTACCAATTTTTGAAGTGCCTCACATTGCCTTATATGCTCCAAATTCTCTTTCCCTTTCTCGCACAGTCGGCACGACTCTTCTTTAAACCCTTTATTTCCCTCCCTTCCCATGTTGCCGCATCTCATTCTGGCCCACTGTTCTTTGTCTTCTCCTTTTATTTTTTCTTGATCCCAATATTTTTGCATTCTTACATTGCTTACACGATTTTTATACTCTGTGCAGTATTTCGAGCTTTCTATTATGCACCAGTCTCCCTGCATCCTTTGATCATTTAATATTTCACATCCAGTTTTTTCCTTTGCTTCTAGTTGACTCAAGTTTTCACCGATTCCTATTCTCAGCATCGAATCCCCATCTTCTACTTTTCCGAACGAATTTTCCATTTCTCTACCCCACTTGGAGGGGTAAACATTGTCATATAGATACGCTAATTATTAAAAAATCTAACAAATTATTTTGAAGGCCTTGAATATAAAAATTATTATATAAATATAAAACTCCGAATATGAAAACACCTTTGCATTTTTTTAAAATGCGTAAAACCCAACTGTTTCCCAGAAAAAAAGTCGGAATTTGGTCATTTTTTTCGGGCCTCTTGGTAGATGCAGCCCCTTAAAGGAAACTGATTTTATTTCGGACGTTGATATTTGATATACCTGAGAATTGCGAATATTTGTTTCGCTACATTATGTGGAATTATTTAAATAAATTATTCTTTCACTCGAATTGTCGAATCAAGATTCAAAATTGCCATTGTGGAAAGTGAATTGCCATTGTATTATCTCCCTTGCACCGTTCGAGCATTATTCAATTCCCAATGGTTCAATTTTATCTAACCAGTTTTATATTTATGAATGCACACGCAAAACACTTACTCTCAAGATTGCAAAATCCTCAGTTGAGAAACACGGCGCGAAGAGCAAAATCGGAGAACAATTTACGGAGATATTCATCAAGCGACAGGACAGCGTCGGCCTGATATTGGCTTCCCTGGAGGAATTTGACTTCCGGGTTCGCTGGCCGGCTCTGAAACTGCTATCCAACTTGCTCGCCAATAGGCCCAAGGATATACAGGAAATAATTCTCGTCAGTCCGATGGGAGTCTCCAAATTGATGGATCTTCTGAGCGACAGTAGGGAAGTCATTCGAAACGATGCAAGTAACATTTTCGTATTCTCCTGGAATTTCGCATCAAGTCTTACATCGACGACAACTGAACGAATGAAATATTTGAATGCAGGCTCTGCTGTTGCTGATCCAATTGACCAAAGGGAACGCGAACATACAAAAAATCGTGGCTTTCGAGAACGCTTTTGACCGAATATTCGACGTGATAAGCCAAGAGGGAGGCACGGAAGGCGGAATCATCGTCGAGGACTGTTTGCTTCTCATGTTGAATTTGCTCAGAGGCAATATAAGCAATCAAAATTTCTTCAAAGAAGGTAACATCGCGCCCAAAGATTTGCACTCTTGGGATCTGTCATATGGGCGGAGCCTAAAAAACATGGCAGCGATAGGAAGATCGTTAAACTTGAACAGTCGTGTAGTTTAGTGTAAATTTCTGTGATATTATGATAAGTATTAGTGCAATTTGTGACTGGGCCGGTACGAATCCGAAAAAACTCAATTTTGTGGAAGGCGGACGTATTTTGAAGGCAGGGCACATTTTAATATATGGTAAAAATAGCGGCGTTTGCGATACCGGTGCTGTCACATGCTGCAGTGAGCACACTTTCATAGCTGAATTCACTTTTTTAATTTTCAAGGCTCTCATCCAAGCCTCTAATTGATCGGTTTTTTGTACACTTCCGAAATAATTTTTCACGTACACGAAGCGTTTCCCGCAATGGGAAACTTTCGCAATCTCTCACAGCACATTTAAGGTCTTAGGCCACAGTAACGGGTGTAAAATCATGTGCGAATTAAAAAAAATGTTCTCGTGTGAAAAAGTGATTCACTCCTAAAATTAATTACACATCTATTCAGTATGAATATCAAGCTGTAAGAATTTTTTTTTTCGATGTACAGAATGGTCGGATACTAAAACTGAAAACTAAGGCCGAAAAAAACAAATTCTCGTCAATCTACATTAGAATACCTAGAGAAGTACGTACGGAATTCAAAAAATATTGTTTTATTTCAAAGTTGTAGGTATTTGAACTTAAAGGGGGAAATCCATACAGACTCCCGAAAATGAGTCATTTTTCGTGATTTTTCTAAAGGTGATAAAATAATCGCATCATTTAAACATTTTGACATTATCTTATTACAGCTTTCAAGTGTTAAAACAGTTTTTTTTCAAACTAAACAAAATGGCGGCGTTATAAGGTATTCCTTAAGGCGTCCTTTGAAAATCTGGTCATGTTATAGCTCAAAAAGTTATCGATCGGTGTGGCTGAAATTTTGGGACGTTTCTCACTACAACATTACTGGAAGGATATGCCTATAAAAACATTTAAAAGTATAAAATTAAAAATTAAGTAGGCTTTGTAATCAAATTTTGATCTTTTTGACCATTTTCTCGACAATTTTTACCCCAAACAAGTAATTTATTCACGCGATGACCTTAAAACTTTAGGTATATCCTTCCAATAATGTTATAGTGAGAAACCTCCCAAAATTTTAGCCAGATCGGTCAATAACTTTTTCAGCTCGAACATGAGCAGTTTTTCAAAAGACACCCAATGGAATACCTTATAACGCCGCCATTTTGTTTTGTTCAAATGAGAAAAAAATGGTTTAAAACTTGAAATTTGTAATAAGATAATGTCAACATTTTGAAATGATGCGATTATCTTATCACGTTAAAAAAAAATCGTGAAAGACGACTCATTTTCGGGCGTCTAGAGGGATTTACCCC
The DNA here is from genome assembly GCA_963210295.1 of Ophion ellenae. Taxonomy (NCBI): domain Eukaryota; kingdom Metazoa; phylum Arthropoda; class Insecta; order Hymenoptera; family Ichneumonidae; genus Ophion; species Ophion ellenae. The sequence continues at coordinate 14,992,483 of OY723393.1, read as the reverse complement.
CTTAAGAAATGAATTTTCAGTGAAAAACTTCGTTATAACTGCTCATAAACTGCCCATAAAATGACAAGTTTTCGATTAATCAGAAATTCCGTACGTACTTCTTTGCGAAATGCAATTAGGAACATAACTTTGAAATTTGAAGTAAATCGAGTGAAAATTGTTGAAGTTATTTGTCACGCCAATTGGAAAAAAGCTGTTCCGAGTAGTTTCGAGTAGCCGGCCATTTTGTACATCGAAAAAAATATATATTTTCTAACAGCTTGGTATTCATACTGAATAGATGTGTAGTTAATTTTATGAGTGAATCACTTTTGCATAAGTAAAAAAATGGTTAAGGGAAGGGTAGGGGTTTCAGCGTGAAAAAAAAACACTTTTTTGCGAATTTTTTGCATCTATATGGATAGAATAAATTTATTGAAATCTTTTGTACATTGTTAAGTGTCATTTCAAGAACATTCCGTGAAGTTTGTACGCGAAAATATCCACAAACAAGCCGGTGACAAAGCTTTTCCAAGAACGCCTTTGGAAAAACACGATTTGCGGTGTTCACTGTATCTCAGCGAGAAATTGCCTGAAATCAAGTACCATTAAAATTTAGTCAAAGTATCATCAAATCCTCCCCTCAGCGGTCTTTGATAATTTTTTTTTCATTTCTAAATTTTTGGTGGCCATGTAAAGTGAAAAGTGCTATTTTTCACGAAAAATTCCGCCATTTTGGGGGTGGAGAACCCCCTTAATGTAAAAAAATCTCAAACTAACCGTTGGGGGGAGGTATTTTATATGTAGAAAGTGTGTACCAAGTTTGAAATAAATCGGTCATGTAGTTTTCAAATGGCAGTGAGCACGGACTTTGAAAAAGTGATTTCGAGAAAAACGCGGCACCGGCTTGTTTGTGGATATTTTCGCGTACAAATTTCACAGAATATTCTTGAAATGACACTTAACAATGTACAAAATGTTTCAAAAAACTCAATCTATCCATATAGATGAAAAAAAATTGCACAAAAGTGTTTTTTTTTCACGCTGAAACCCCCACCCTCCCCTTAAATTCGCACAAGATTTTATACCCGTTACTGTGGCCTAAGGCCTTAATGTTCTTTCGGTAGTTTTTACGCGGTGAAAGCTTCGCGCATTCCATTTACACCGATTTCATGTTTTTAATTGAAATTAAATACTTTTATCGCACGGCTACGTACAATTGCCATCGAACGCTTTGGCCCGAATGTACTTCGATTTTCCGCCACCAGATGTCCTATGGCCATTTGACAGATCCCAATACGAATCGCGCGAAGAATTGATCGATTAATTGACTTTATACGGCCAGGCAGTTACATTCAACGACTGACCCCGATGTTCCAAATACCCTCGGACGTCGACGAGAGTCCGCTGAGCGGTTGGAGCCCGCAAAAAGTATCGAACGTACATTGTATGGTACAAGTTATACGAGCCCTCGTAGCACCGAGTGCACCGGCGCAGGTAACTCGTCGTCGTTGTCGCGTATTCGATGAATTTGTCTCCAATTTTATGACCAATCCAATAATTAGGCACGAAGATGAGAAATAAAGGTTAAAAATTATGTACCTGCGTTGGTTGAAGGCTGTAGCCGCTTGCCAGCGAACGATGCGAGCTTGCGGATTGCTGCAGTCACTGTGCGACATTCTTATGGCGAGTGGCGTACCCGCGGACGTATTAACGGAAACGATAAGCGCCGTCGCTGAGGTTATAAGAGGAAACACGAGTAACCAAGAATTTCTCGCGAGCGTAATGGCACCCAGCAGTCCACCGAGGCCGGTTATCGTCGTATTGCTGATGTCGATGGTCAACGAGAAACAACCGTTTCTACTCAGATGCGCCGTTCTTTACTGCTTTCAATGCTTTTTGTACAAAAACGAGGTGGGACAGTCGCAACTGGTGCAGACTCTGCTTCCTCAGGGCAACGAGACACCCGGACTGACAACAGGTAGCGCAACAAATTGGTATAATTAATTATGACGTCAGGATATGATTATTGTTGAAAATCAATTTGGCTTGTCGCATTATTCCTATGGATTGGGAAAAGGAAAAAAAATGTCGCGTGTTAATTAACAATTAACCGAATTGCCGGCCACTTCACCCGAGGGGTCTTCTAACTTTAGACGCTAAAAAGGATATTTACATGCATTTTTTTGATAGGTTTATATTAAAGATATTGATATAAAAGTTGTTACACTTAATAAATACACTTTTGAAATACATTAACATTTTTTAAAATGTATTTGTGTAACCCTAACAAACTTTAAACGCGTTTTTATCGAAACAACGTTTTTCGACGGATTGTTGATAAAATATTCGAAACTACTGAACCGATCCTTATGAAAGTTCAACCACATATTCTTTACAACTATAACTATAGCGCGTATAAAGGACTTTTCCAAATTTTGATATTTACTATTATTTTTGCCACAAACGGTGAAAAAAGATGTTTTTTTTGTTTTTGTTTCGAAATATATCCGCCATTTTGTTATTTTTGTATGTGTAAAAAATCGTATGATATGCGCTATAGCCATTAACATACTGAATCTAAAACCGTTTGATTTTTTTGTTTCGGATGATCCATCTCCGAGATTTCATCAACAGCGCAGACCTCCTCTATTTTTTTAGGACATTTTTTAACTACCATTTTTATCTATAAATTGTGACTTAACTATACCAGTGTGAACGCTGAAAATTTGGGTGATTCTCGGGATTTTGTTGGAAGAAAAGTACTCAATTAAATAGTTTGGAAAATTACGAATATATTTGGCGATATTTGACCTATATTACATAATTTTTCCATAGAAAAATATTGAGTTCCAAGCGACTTATGCGCTGCTTTCGGAGGCGCCAAAAAAAAGTTGCTCCACTGCTGACATGATTCCGGCCGATTAAGTAGCTGAAACCGAAAAAAAAATGTTAAAGTGGAAGGTATTTCCTGTAAATGACGTAGGATTTTCGAAAAATATCAAAATATCTATCAAAATAGCGTAGTTATGAAAAAAAAGTCTGTTTTCTTGCATATAAAATGGTTGTTTTTGTCAATGCCAAATCGTCCATTTTCATCCAATCAAAAATATCCTACGTCATTGTAGAGTAAATATATTCAAGAGGACTCAGTTCAAATTTCAAGTCAATCGGATCATTGCTCGTTGAGTTACAATGTCAGTAAATTTGGAAAATCTCATTTCGAGAAAAACGGGTTAAAAGATTTAATTATCAATTTTTGCAAGATAAAATGATTAGAGATACGGCCTTGAAATGTTTACAGGATATTCTTGAAAGTATAAACTGTCGAAAAAGGCAAAAAAATCGATTTTTTGAAAGTGTCACACTGGTAAAGCCCCTTAAAAAAAATAAAAAAAATGCATTTCGAAAGTATTTATTAAGAACTTTTATATCAATATCTATAATATAAACCTATCAAAAAAATTCATGAGAATAGTCTTTTTTTAGCGTCTAAAGTGAGAAGACCCCTTAAGGAATCAGCACAGTGTGACGGGTCGAAAAATAGTTCATTTCCGCCATTTTTCTTTTAATGGTTAAAATACGTTAATCAGTCTGATTTTTTTATGTCAAATCAAAGCACTCGCGAAGAACAGAAAATAATTTTTTTATCGTTTCTTTTTATATTTTTGAAATTTTTTTCAACGGTTAAAAATGTCTTCGATAAATGGAGTCCTCAGCGTGTACATGGATGTGGCCGTAAATGTTAATGGAAAAAAAATTTGTAAAGAGTTTATTAATCAGTATAAAAGCCGCTATCTTGCTATGGAGGTATTTTTTTAATCAAAATGGACAAAATGGCGGCGGCTCGCATAAAAAGTATCGAATTAGACCTATTTTTTCGACAGGTTTTCGTTAAAAAAATATAAAGATTAAAAAAAAGCTTCCACAGCACGATAGAGAATGGCGTGAATAATGTTATATCCAAATTTGAGACGGATAGCTTGAAAACTTTTCTGAGAGTGTACGTCGTTTTGAAAAACGACATTTCGCGAAAAACGCGTTTAAAGTCTCGAGAGCGGAATTTTCTTGTAAACTGTCTCCTTACGATCAATCGGCGATGCCAGGTCCATGTTTATAACCGTCCATACTATCCGATAATGCAAAAAAGTGGATTTTTGGAAAATGTTACACCGCCATGATTCCTTGAACCTTAGAAATTGAACCTGGGTAGTTCGGTCCTTTAGAGAAAACTTCGCTCCAACGATCATCTGTTGCAGGTCAATTATTGTGCGGTGGACTGTTCTCACCGGATCCATTGTCAAATTGGTTCTCGGCGGTGGCGTTATCCCACGCCTTGATCGACAATACGACCCAGAAGGAGCAACTCTTGCGAGTGCTCCTGGCAACGAATATCGGCAAACCGCCGGTGACGCTTTTGCAGCAGTGCGTCATGTTGTTGCAACAGGGTAACAAGCCCCAGTGTAAATTAGGCCTGCTGATTTTACTGTGCCGCTGGACGTCTTACTGTCCTGCAGCAGTGAAGGCTTTCCTCGCTATAGACTCGTCGGTGGCCTATCTCACGGCGCTTCTATCTTCCAATGAGAACAACGACGATTTGCAAGAAATTTTGCTGCAGAGCATGTGCGCTCTGTTGATAGGATTGTGCGTCCATTTCAACGACGACGATGTACCGAATTATACGAAAGTATGGGAACAGCTTTTTTTCTTTTATTGATTAGCCAATCATTTCGGCATTTTGAGTAGACTCAGAATGACATTTTGGGTAATTTATAATTATGGCTTGCGAACGGTTTGTGAATTTTTGTTCGATAAACCTCAGAAAAATACATACGAGCTATAGATTTATTCTGCAGATGCTAATTTTTCATGGAATATATAATTGAGGCCTTAGGCCACAGTAACGGGTATAAAATCATGTGCGAATTTAACAATTTTTTTCGTATGAAAAAGTGATTCACTCATTATTATTAAATTAATTACACATTTATTTAGTATAAATATCAAGCTGTTAGAAATTATATTTTTTTTTCGATGTACCAAATGGCCGACTATTCGAAACTTCTCGAAACAGCTTTTTTCCAATTGGCGGGACAAATAACTTCAACAATTTTCACTCGGTTTACTTCAAATTTAAAAGTTATGTTCCTAATTGCATTTCGCAGAGAAGTACGTACGGAATTTCTGATTAATCGGAAACTTTTCATTTTATGAGCAGTTGTAACGAAATTTATCACCGAAAATTCGTTTCTTGAGTTCAAATACCTATGAATTTTGAATGAGACCATATTTTTTAAATTCCGTACGTACTTCTCTCGATATTCTAATGTTGATTGACGAGAATTTTTGTTTTTGTTCTAGGTAGAAAATTGTCGGTGCTAAATGTCACGCCGCGGAGCGCTTAAAAAAAAGATAACAAAAGAAAATATTAGTAGCCGGCCATTTTGTACAGCGAAAAAAATATATATTTTCTAACAGCTTGATATTCATACTAAATAGATGTGTAATTGATTTTATGAGTGAATAACTTTTTTATACGAAAAAAAATTGTTAAATTCGCACATGGTTTTATACCCGCTACTGTGGCATAAGGCCTTAAAGGGAAAAATTATACATTTTAATATTTTTATCACGTAAATAAGAAAAACTTTTGTTACTACCAACTTGAAAAAGTATAACATTATTGATGATTATTATGAAAAAAAAGTGCGTCAGCGAATGTTCTATACAACTCAGAATGACATTTTTGGTAATTTATTATTATTTATATTTATGTCACGAGACTATTTATTATTAGAGGTTGACAGCAGTGCTCTTCATTCGACAGCCAAGATTCGTAATTCTTCATCGAACCTCAATGGTTTAATATTTAATATATGAGGCACTCCACGTCAATTCGGCGAGTAAAAAGAAAAATCCACGAATCATTTTGAAAAATCGAGTTACTTTATTGAAAGATATTCAACGAGTGTCGAAATTAAAAAAAAATTTGTGACGTTTTTTCTCGTTGTTTACCATTTTTTAACATTTTTCCATTCAAATGGCTGTATCTTTGGCAGGATTTGACGTATTTATATTCGTAAAAAAGGAAAATGTGCGTCTTTTTCTAGCCTTCAGAAAGAATGAATTTAGACTTTATTGAGCAAGTCGAACGTCCGTTCAGGGCAAAATATGCAAAAAAAAATTTCTCACGGAAAGATACTCGTTATTTCATTTTTTTTAATTTCCCCGAATTGTGAATACGAAAAACGGATTTTTGGTATTTTTTATATTATGGGATGCCTAAACACCGTGAAGTAACAGCTATTTTTATAATTTTTTTTTCTAATATTCGATTGAAGAGTGTCTAGCACTCGCTGTATGTTTACCAGGTTTTTGATATACATATGATATATATGTCATATGTATTGGAGCCTTGGAGTGCTCCACACTCTGCAATCGAATATTAATTTTTAAAAATTAAAAAAAGCTGTTACTTCACGGTGTTTAGGAATCCCATAATATAAAAAATACCAAAAATTCGTTTTTCGTATTCACAATTCGGGAAAATTCTTAAAAATAAAATAACGAGTGTCTTTCCTTGAGAAAAAAAATATTTTTCCATATTTTGCCATGAAACGGACGTTCGACTTGCTCAATAAAATCTGAATTGTTTTTTTTCTGGAAGGCTAGAAAAAGACGCACATTTTCCTTTTTTACGAATGTAAATACGTCAAATCCTGCCAAAGATACAGCCATTTGAATGGAAAAATATTAAAAAATGGTAATCAACGAGAAAAAACGTCAGAAATTTAAAACAAATGTCGACACTCGGTGAATATTTTTCAATAAAGTAACTCGATTATTTGAAATTATTTGTGGATTTTTTCTTTACTGCGTGAAGTGACGTGGAATGCCTTATATATGGTTTACGATGGGCAAGATGGGGTTTTTCTAAATGATTACGAAGCTTAGTTCGCGTTAATCTTTTGTTAAAAATGGTTTATCTCGGTGCTAGATAGCTAAAAAAATTAAATCGCCCGTAGCGTGAACGTCTTGCTCATCCAACCTCACGTACAATTATACATACATTGAACTATTTTTTATCTCTGGTGTTTTGTGGTGAATTTTTTTCTTTTAATTCGTAATGGCTCAGTGTAGTCTAGACAATAACATATTGAAAAAAAATTGAATCTTGTATTGTCGCTAACGCTTCACCCTCCTTAACTAAAATACCTGTGGTGAATAACAACAAATTACTGGGATTGGAACTTTTGGCCATTTTAAAGGCTGGCAAAGGTCACATGAGAATGAAATGCACCGAAGATACTTCCGTAGACCATATCTATAATACAGACTTTCATTTTTACTCTTCTTTTTATCGAAACTTCAACAAGATTTACGATTTCCTTAAAACTTTTTTCATCTTACCACATTATTATTAATATTCCAGGAACACTTGCGCAGTTTACTGGAAAATCGCATAGGGCTGGAAAGATTTCAGGATGCTGTTGGTGGCATAGCCAGACACGAGATATATTCCCGTACTCTGAAGCATCCGCAACCGTCTGCCAAGAGTCCCGGTGACCTTCTTTTGGATCATGAGTTCTGCAGATTACTCAAAACTCTTGAAGGTAATTGCAAATACGTGGCTTCGGGGAAATGGCCAATGGAGGATCGGCTTTGCGGAAAAATTCTCGAAAAACAATTGCCCAAATGACAATTTCTCGATAACAATTGCCCGAATAAACAATTTCTCAAATGCAATTGCCCGAAAGAACAATTCCCCGAAAACAATTTCCAAAATGAACAATTTCCCGACTGAACAATTCCTCGAATGAAACATTTCCCGAACAAATATTTTCGACGATTTTTTCGGGAAACCAATTTTCTCGGGTCGAATTTTCCTTGCATTAATTTTCTTGTTATTGATTTCGGCATTAACAGGCGCCAGAAATATACGCTCCCACACTTAGCATAACCCAGAATCAACAACGTGGACGTAGTGGGTCCTGACTCCTTTATTTCACTTTTTATTTTCTTTGCTTTTTTGTTTCATTTTCAATATTTTTTAAATTTTATTTAAAAAAAATTATTTTTCAAATTATTTTTTCGATTTTATTTTTGTTTTAAATTATTTTTTATATTTATATTGAGGCCAAACAAAGAATTTGTCCATTCGGGAAGGGGCCGGATTGAAATTCCGAACGTTGAATGCTCCGAAGGTTGAAAATTCCGAATTTTAATCTTCCGAAATTCAAGATGAGGCTGGGTTGAAATTCCGAACTTTGAATGATTAGAACGCTCAAAACTCCGAAAGAATACTACCCCGAAAGATGAAAATTCCGCAAGAATTTTACACGAAAAACAAAAACTCCGATAATCTGAACACAAAATGATTCGGCTATGGAGGTTTTAGAAGTTTCAAAATTTTCAATAAATCGACGAATTATCACAAGATTTTTTTATTAACACGTGATTTTACGTCAATTTTGAAATTCGTCTAGACAATGTTATACGTTTTACATCATTTACAGTCAACTGTGTAGACTTTCGCTGGCATGATCTTGACATGGGGGTCGGGTTGAAATTCCGAACTTTGAATGCCCAACCCTTTGAAACCCAAACAAACCCAACGGTTTGAAATTTCTAATTTTCATGTTCCGAAATTACAAGTTTCGTCAAGATCATGCCAGCGAAAAACACAGTTGACTGTAAATGATGTAGAACGTATAACATTGTCTAGACAAATTTCAAAATTGACGTAAAATCACTTCTTAATAAATAAATAAATCTTGTAATAATTCGTCGATTTATTGAAAATTTTGAAACTTTTAAAAGTTCTATAGCCGAATTATTTTGACAGTGTTCAGATTTTTGGAGTTTTGGTCTTTGGTGTAAAATTCTTTTGGAGTCTTGAGCCTTCTGATCATTCAAAGTTCGGGATTTCAACCCGGCCCCTTCGGGAAATAACCATTCGGGATATTGTATTCGAGAAATTGTTCATCCGGCAAATTGTGTACGTGAAATTGTCCATCACGAACTGTGTTCGTGAAATTGATTTCGGAAAATTGCATTAGAGAAATTGTCATTCGGGCAATTGTTGTCGAAGAATTTTCCGCAAATGGAGCAATCGACATGACATTGAAGTTTGCATCGTTGGAATACAACGGACATTGTTGTTTTTTTTATTCCTCAAATATTCTTTCTTCCTAATTTGGTTATGAAAAACAATCCCTCTTTTTTTACGTATGCTTATTGGAGGTTTACGACCTCGGTTTCCAAAAAAACTTTCGAAAAATAATAAAAATAAAGAAATGACAACGTAAATCGTTGCGTTCCAACGAAACTTCGATGCGATCACCACCATTTGACCACAATTTTCATATTCGACCAAACAAACATACGGGCGGCAATTATTTACATCTCCCCATTATCAAGTCGTTGCGGATGTAATTGAAAAATATATATTTGCCCAGGCACCATACTCGAATCAGTATTGAAAGGGGGCAGCTCCAACGCCGCCAAAGACCAGGGGAGTTCGATGAATCCGACGAGTTCGGTTCTCGTAGCTCAGTATAAGGATCTGATAAGAGAACAAGATGTGCAATTAAAGAAAATTACCGAGGCGAACGAAACTCTCACTCGAGAAAAGCGAGAACTCGAGGTAAGCCATTTTCAAAATTTGTCACGTTCGATTGAGACATTAACGTTGCGCCTGACACGCTGAACTTTCTTCTTTTTTCCAGGCTCAGTTGCACGAGCTGCAGGTGAGCGTGAGTCATCTGAAGGATCAAAATTTGGTGTTACGCGCAGCGCAAACAAATTTGTCGGAGGAGAAATCCGTTATCGCGCCACCGCCACCGCTCGCCAACAACGTCGACGCGACAAACGAGGAAGTCGATAAATTGCGAAACACCCTTAAAGACTTGGAAAATCGGTTGGCCGAGAGCGAGCTCAAGAATCAGGAGAGCGAGAAAAAAATTCTCGCTTTGGACGATCTCGAGAAACAACTCAAAGAAAAGACCGAAGAACTCGAGAAGTTGAGGAAGGATCAGGAGGATTTGTTGATACTGTTGGTCCACCAGGACAGTGAGATTGTGACGTATAAAGAAAAACTTGAAGCCTTGGGAGCCAAGGTATGAATGATATATTGTAGAAAAAGAACAAACATTGGACTCAAAGGTGAGACATTGTACTTCATTGTGCGTCTTTCCCCAGGTGGAGTCGGAAGAAAGTTCCGGTGATCTTGAGACCGACGACCCTGAATATTCACCACCATAAGAGAGTGAATTATTCCACGTGCAACGACAGCCAATACAACTTCGCAGCCGCCATGTTTCAGAACTGAAGTTTTATACTACATAGTAGAAAAGACGAAAGTCCAAACTCAAATGATTCCCGGAGCCGACGATGATTCGTCATTCGTTTCCACCTTGTCTTTTAAATGACGAGATTCCTATTCGTGGAATAATGCATATATATATAAGCAGTAAATAGTAAAAACATCGCTATGTATGAAAAACTATTGTGCACAAAAGAAAATATTTCAACTGTTCAACCTGGTCTATGCATAATTCCGTAGCGAAAATCGAGTACATTTCGGACGTATAATATTTATGAAAACAAGCGATTTTAATCAACTAAATATGTTCTATCCTGTTCAATGACTTTCTGCCATCTCTCCACGAGCTCCATTATCCCTCTTTAAGGGAAGGGTAGGGGTTTCAGCGTGAAAAAAAAAACACTTGTGCGATTTTTTTTTCATCTATATGGATAGAGTAAATTTATGGAAACCTTTTGTACATTGTTAAGTGTCATTTCAAGAACATTCCGTGAAAGGGGGTAGCCGGTTAAGGGGGGTCTGACGGCCCCCACCGAGTTTGATCGAATCGACCCAAAAACCTGAAAGAGGGCTGAAAAACAAAATTTTAGAGATATTTTTTAACCCCCTAAACCCTTATGAAAACACCATAATCGCAAAAAATGCGTTTTTTTTATGTTTAATTTTTTTTTGAGCTTTCAAATGCATTTTAAAGCGGTTTTAACACAACCAAAATTTTGTTTCAGATGTGTAGACATGCCCTGAATTTTTCCAGATTTTTTCGTAAAGTTAAATCATGTGCAACATAATTTTAATGGCAAAAAAAACGTAAAAAATCGTCATTTTTTGTATTTAATGCTATGGTTTTTATTGACGTATTAATGGTAAAAAATCGTGCACCATAGCATAGAAAGCTACTATCTTCCTCTACAAAATGACGCTAATTGGGCTCAATTCGGTCGTCTCTAGCGTCCGAAAATCAAACTTGAATAAATTCCGTTTTTATAATTTGAGCATTTTCAGTTACGAAAATGACACAAAATCATATTTTTCAATTATTTTTTTTAATAAAATTTGGAATTCCCCGACTAAACTGTCACCTGGCGGAGAAAATCCCAACTTGTACCTTATTAAGCCACGTACCCGAGTGCCTAAGGCCACCGTACCCACGTGGGCCTTAGGCTCGTATGCCCCTCCGCACGGTACTGCGCATGCCCACTACGCACTGACGCATCGAGAACCCCGCTCCACGCGGTCTCTCTTTCTCTCTGTGTTCAGCCGCCGTCCAGTACACACGTCATGCGACGCGCTCTGCTCCGTTAAACAAATCTATTTGTTTTGTTAACAGCGTTTTTTTAATTTATCGTTTAACCTGCCTATCTCAACACGAAGTGATTGAAGCAGTATTCTAAGGTGAGTTTGAATATCAATTTAAATATCAATCAACATAAAAATTGATTTATAATCATAACCTCAATCTACAATCGTTTGCCTCATAGTCGACTTGAAATCGTACAGAAGGTGGCCGTCAACTTCAAGTTGTTGTTTAGTTCACTCACATGAAAAGAATTAAAAAAAAGCAAAAAAAAAAACAAAACTAAGACGAAACGATATTTCAATAAAAAAATGATTTGGAATACAATAATTTATTTCTGTTTTGTTTACCGATGTTTTCAACATTTTTTTTGTTTTGATTTACAATTTTTAATGTACTTTCGATTTTCGTTACTTTTGTTCTATTTGTTTTTTTAATTATGGTTTTTTTTTATTCCGGGTTTCAGTTACTTTTTTCATTTTTTTCAAAAAAAAAAAATAATTTGTTAATCATAATAAAAAAAATAACAATGTTCTTTTTTTTTCTTTAGGAAAAACTGTGCGATGCCACCGAAAAAACGAAAATGTACGGCTGGTGAAAGGTGCATAAGATGCAACAGATTGTTGCGTTATGATACCGGAAAACAGAAGTCCATTTCTTCAGATGATGACGTACACTTATATACTAAACTACTAGGTAAACGAGTAGAGAAAGGTGACATTTTATGTCATCTGTGTCGTTCCGCAATCGCTAAATCCCGAACGGTTTCACCATCGACGAGCAGTGATTCTGATCCTGAAGAAAATCTTCAGTTGGATTTTAATCCCGAAGAAAATCCTCTGCCAAACGTCAATCCCGAGGAAAATCCTCTGCCAGATGTTGATCGCGAACAAAATTCTGTCGATCCTGTAGAGAGACATTCATCAACACTCTCCAATTTGACAGTATCAGATGACACAGAACAATCTTCGGAACAGTCTTCGCAACAATTGTCACGGTCGGAGTCTGGATCTTCCACAGGACAGTCATCACAATCTTCTAAGGACCCTCCTTACGTTCTTCGTCCAAGAGAACCGGACTATGAAATGATCGAGATGCCTTTCAACAGAGTTACCGCGACTCACAAATGTTGTTGCGTATGTCTTACTCCAATTACGACATCTCCGGTTGTTCCGTTTAAAGCGAGGTTACAGGTATTTATAAGTTCACGAATTTTCATTCCAAAAGGCAATCGCTGTTGTCCTGTACATCTTATCAGTGAACGTATGTACGTTGACGAAATTTCAAACTTGAAAATATTTTCGAATACTTGTACTATCAGTTCTCAAGAGTTGGCATTATTTTTGGGTGCACTGTCCAAAAAATGCGACAACAGTATTTTAGACAGAGTAGATGATAACAATTTATCGGCAGAGCGCATAAAATCGCTAACTGGATACACAGTTGCAGAAATCAAGACTCTAAAAAACATGTTGGTCACTTTGCGAAATTCTCAAAATCGCAGTATTAATCAAGCTCTTTTAATATTCCTTTTTAAATTAAGAACTGGAAATTCCAACACAATCACTGCGTCAATTTTCGATATCAAATCTGAACAACTAGTATCTGCTTATTGCAAATCGGTTTTGGATTCATTCGCGAAAGACGTCTTTCCACTTCGTTTCGGAGCTCGGGCATGTTCTCGCGAAGATTTAATTGCTAATCACACGTCGCCTTACGTAAAAAAATTACACGGATTTGAAGATCGCCTGCTCTTGATTGCTGATGGTTCATACCTTCGACACCAAAAAAGTAGTAATAATTGTTACCAAAAAAAATCTTTCTCTGGTCAGAAAAAGTGTCCACTCTGTAAACCCTTCACAGTTTGTGCCACAGATGGATATGTAATAGATGTTTACGGACCGTACGAAGCAATTGTGAATGATGCGAAAATCTTACAACATGTACTAAGTGATCCGAACGGCTTGAGATCAATCCTCAAAAAAGGGGATGTTTTTATACTTGACAGGGGGTTCAGAGACGTCAAAGATTGGTTAGAATCTCAAGGGTTCGTTGTGTTGATGCCAGCGTTGAAAGGCAAAAGAAAGCAACTTCCAACAAATGAAGCAAACGAAAGTCGATTTGTTACGAAATTGAGGTGGGTGGTAGAGGCTGTCCACGGTATAATCGGTAGTAAATTCAAACTCTTGCATAATCAGTTTAACAACATGTTGGATTCAGCGATGCTTTATTGCAAAGTAGCGAATTTTTTGGTTAATGAGTTTGGAAAAAGACTGAATTGCGATACCGATTTACAAGATCAAATTGCCGAGCAAATGTTGAAAAGAAAAGACGTTGACAATTCTTTAGCGAAAGTTGTGGAAGAACAAAACTGGAATAGGAAGAAAAGGATCTTCAAACCGTTAACATCAAATGACGTATTAGACTTTCCGGAAATGACAGAGCAAGATTTGAAGATCCTTTTCACTGGCTCGTACCAGTTATCGCAAACTGTTTCATACTTAGCTGAAATGTATACCGAAGAAGGACTTTTGAATATGCAATACTTGTTGGAGGACGATACCATTTTGAAATGTGAAGTTAAATCAAGACATATAAACAAGAAAGTATACAGATGTTACGTTCAGTACGACCCTAACAGTATTGGATATAACGGTATAAAAAACTACGTATGTGATTGTGCAAATGGGCTAAGAACTGTTGGTTGCTGTGCCCACGTTGCAACAATCATTTACTTTTTAAGTCATGCACGGTATTTGTCCAAAATCATCCGCCCAGCTCAAATTCTAACGAATCTATTTCACGTTGATAATTTCGAACCTGTTATTGAAGAACACAGTGACGAAGATTAACAACATAACAATCATGTTGCAATGTATGTATTACTTGTGTCTGTTTAATGTATATATTAGATGAATGTATGTAATATTATTATAAATAAATAGATTTTTTAAAATACAATGACTTTTAATTATTGAAAAAACCGAAATAGCAAATACCATTTTCATTTGATGACATGTGTAATTTTTTTTTTTGTTAGCTGTTTGACATCAAATTTGTAATCGGCGACCTCAGAAACCCCAAAATGTACTTTTATTAAGTAAAATAATTGAAAAATATGATTTTGTGTCATTTTCGTAACTGAAAATGCTCAAATTATAAAAACGGAATTTATTCAAGTTTGATTTTCGGACGCTAGAGACGACCGAATTGAGCCCAATTAGCGTCATTTTGTAGAGGAAGATAGTAGCTTTCTATGCTATGGTGCACGATTTTTTACCATTAATACGTCAATAAAAACCATAGCATTAAATACAAAAAATGACGATTTTTTACGGTTTTTATGCCATTAAAATTATGTTGCACATGATTTAACTTTACGAAAAAATCTGGAAAAATTCAGGGCATGTCTACACATCTGAAACAAAATTTTGGTTGTGTTAAAACCGCTTTAAAATGCATTTGAAAGCTCGAAAAAAAATTAAACATAAAAAAACGCATTTTTTGCGATTATGGTGTTTTCATAAGGGTTTAGGGGGTTAAAAAATATCTCTAAAATTTTGTTTTTCAGCCCTCTTTCAGGTTTTTGGGTCGATTCGATCAAACTCGGTGGGGGCCGTCAGACCCCCCTTAACCGGCTACCCCCTTTGTACGCGAAAATATCCACAAACAAGCCGGTGACGCTTTTTTCTCGAAACCACTTTTTCAAAATCCGTATTCACCGCCATTTGAAAACTACATGACCGATTTATTTCAAACTTGGTACACACTTTCTTTTTATTAATATAATTTTTTTTTCATTTCTAAATTTTTGGTGGCCATGCAGAGTGAAAAGTGCCATTTTTCACGAAAAATTACGCCATTTTGGGGGTGGAAAACCCCCTCAATGTAAAAAAAATCTCAAACTAACCGTTGGGGGGAGGTATTTTATATGTAGAAAGTGGGTACCAAGTTTGAAATGAATCGGTCATGTAGTGTTCAAATGGCAGTGAACACGGCCTTTGAAAAAGTGGTTTCGAGAAAAACGCGTCACCGGCTTGCTTGTGGATATTTTCGCGTACAAATTTCACGGAATGTTCTTGAAATGACACTTAACAATGTACAAAAGGTTTCAATAAATTTACTCTATCCATATAGATGAAAGAAATTCGCAAAAAAGTGTTTTTTTTTCACGCTTAAACCCCTACTCTCCTAGAAAAAGAAGTCTGACATCTTCGGGCAAAGAAAAATCCAAGTGGTTTTTGAGGACGTCCAGGGAACTGAAGGTTTTATTATTCAAATTGTCAGTAGCTCCCGGAACAAGTGATAGTCTGAAGGTGCAAGGTTCGGACTGTACGTTGAATGCACTAAAATATCCTACCCAAGCTGCAATAACTTTTTCCGGGTTACCAGAGAAACGTATGGGCTAGCCTTGCCCTGGTAAAACACAACGTCCTTCCTATTCGCCCATACGGGCCGCTTCTGACCGTTGCTCATTTTAAGAGGTAAGGCCACAGAATTTTCAATAAATCGATTTTTTTCGCTAAAACGGTGCTTTATCATCATAAGAATGAGTTACTCTTCTATTTATAGCAAGAACATTTTTTTTACCGACTTTGAGCGTATAACGTAAGCCCACCTCTGGCACGGCCATAGAGTACCTAAAACTTTAAACGCGTTTTTCTCGAAACAGCTTTTTTTCATTTGGCGTGACAAATAACTTCAACAATTTTCACTCGATTTACTTCAAATTGAAAAGTTATGCTCCTAATTGCATTTCGCAGACGTACTTACGAAATTTCTGATTCGTCGAAAACTTTCCATTTTGCGAGCAGTTTTATACGAAATCTTCACTGAAAATTCATTCAAATACCTACAACTTTTGAATACAACAATATTTCTTAAATTCCGTACGTACTTCTCTGGTATTCTAATGTAGATTGATGACAATTTTTGTTTTTTGTTCTAGGTAAAAAATTGTGTATGCTAAATGTCACGCCGCGGAGCGCCTAAAAAAAGAAAAAGATTATTAGTAGTCGGCCATTTTGTACATCGAAAAAAAATATATATATTTTCTAACAGCTTGATATTTATACTAAATAGATGTGTAATTAACTTTATGAGTGAATCACTTTTTCATACGAAAAAAAATTGTTAAATTCTCACATGATTTTATACCCGTTACTGCGGCCTACCCCCTTAATTTGGCCAGTTTTGAGTAGTACTGCGTCGAACCAATCGTCTCGTTGGGTGGCAGCAGCTCATAATAGACGATTGCTCATCAATCCCACCAGATACAGGGCATGACCCTCCGACCATGATCTTTTTCGACTGACATTGTTGTAGACAATCCACTTTTCGTCGCCAGTAATCATTCGCTTCAAAAATGGTTCGTTTTGATGGCATTTGCGGGGTAAATCGCAAACTGAAATTCGACCAATTAAATTCTTTTCGCTCAGTTCGTGCGGAACCTAAACATCAAGCTTGTTTACCATCCTCAGCTTCCGTAAATGTCTCGAAACAGTTGATTGCTCAATGTTGAGGTTATATCCAGTTTCTGTAGTATCAAATGCCGGGCGGAGTCGATAAAAGCCTTGATTTTATCGACGATTTTAGTGACTAAATACGGTGAGCTACTAACTAAAAGTGAAATTTCGCAAACCACTTCCGAGACACACTTTCGCTTGCGGCATTCTCTCCGTAGACGGCGCTTATCTTTTTGTGAGATTGCGACGCGTTTTTGCCTTTTAGGAAGTCAAAAAAACGAAGTACATTGAAAAAACACGTTTTTTCCTTCCATGTTCAAAATATAATTAAACTCCCCATACGTCATGGATCTCAATGGATATTTTTTTTAATGTGGACACAAATTTCAGCGTTCACTTAAGGCGGAATATACATTTACAAGGATCAAAAAATCGATTTCTATTTTTCAAAGTTTCCCAGCGAAACCCAAAGTTTCAAAGCGAAATTCGAAAAACTTCAAACGTTACAGCCCGTTAACGCTGTGCCTCACCGCTCGGATTCGGAACGGGCGTGAACTTCAAACGCGTTTTTCTCAAAACTGCATTATCGAAATTGGCGTGTAGGATTACTCCAAAACTATTAAGCCGATTGAGTTGAAACTTAATAGAAATGTTGATAATATTGGTACCTTCTACTTGACGAGAATTGTTTTTGAAAAACTGGAAAAGAAAACTACTTTTTTAATTCACATTTTCCAGAAATGTTGCGTGAAATGTTGATTTTTTTTTTGTAAATGCGTGCCATTTTCGTAAATTCGCATTTTCTTCATTTTAATTACCGTCACATAGAAAATATACATGTTCTAACTGAAAAAATGTTTGAACTTTTTTGCAAATCGAAGTCTACGGGAAGCTAGACTGCACGCCGATTCGCAACTCCCGCGGCGACCTTGCTGTAACACTCTGCCACAGCTCCGTCATTTTGATGATGAATTCATTTAAAAAAAAATTGTTTTGTATATTTAAATATACTATTAAAGTATACCTAAAGTTTAATCATTGTAGAATAATTATTTCTCAGTTAAAAAAATCCCTCATTGCTTATTTTTTTCCTGTCTAAATGTATATCCCGCCTTAATATACACTTCAAATGGTTGACGCATGTGCAAGCGCAGAAATATCTGCGAACGATATCTGTCCGAATATCGCTATGGACTTATGCATAGACCCAATACCAAAAACGTTATTAAAATATTTCGTTTTCGTCGTCGACTGCAACAGCTTCACGGAGCGCGAGTCTACTTGACGCGAAAATTCAATTTTTAAATCCGTTTACTCTGCGGAGTGTTTTTCTTTTTTATTTTATGACAAATAACTTATACAACTATCACATACTATTCTGCACAATTCATTCAACTAGTAAGATGCGCGTAAGAATTCTGTTACAATTTTATTACGTTTTGTTTCCGCTTTAGATACAATTTCCAATACATATTGCCTGAAAGTCTAATGTGCACCGATCCGTGTTCACTGCCATTGTGTTTATTTATCATCAACAGTAAAAAGACGCGTTATCAGTGATATCATTATAACAGAATCCTAGCTATTTACACGATCGTACTCATACGCAACCGGATGTGGAGCCTATGTTTGAGCCTGTCGCTGCTTAACAACCGCTTGGACGCATTTAGCCATAGTCGCGGAGGCTCGGGACACGACATCCGTCATGAAGAATTGATCCAGCGACTTTTGCTTCACGTCAATCGGATCGGGGAGGAATGAGCTTCCGGTTTGCTGTGAATAACAGAGTAAATCAGAATATTACGGCACCGCTGATTTCACTTACGAAGGGCGTTAATGTTGCGTGAAATTATGAACGGAACTTGGTAATACTTGGTTCATATTTGCGATAATTGGATGTTGGCGTAGGGTTTTTGAGAACGTGACGGAGGACAGGGAAGTGTTTGACTGGACATCGGGGAAAA
Source organism: Ophion ellenae (assembly GCA_963210295.1). NCBI lineage: Eukaryota > Metazoa > Arthropoda > Insecta > Hymenoptera > Ichneumonidae > Ophion > Ophion ellenae. The sequence goes on along the minus strand of OY723393.1, from coordinate 14,973,457 downwards.
ATATGGAGACATCATTGCTTTCTGAACGTGATTTTTTGAGACGTAGATACGGCCAATTGAAGTTCAAGTTGGGGCTCTCGATAAGTTCAACTGCGTCCTTTTCGAGGACACAAATTCTAAGCAATTGAACACAGTGCCTTAGTCGTGAATTCACAGATCGTGAATTTAGTCAGAATTAATATCTCTTACAGGCATATTCGCACCCATTGGCAAACATTGTTTACATTTTGATTATTTTCTTGTCGCAAATTGCCAAAGGATCTAGATTTTACTTGATTTTCTCGAAAACGATGCATTGAAGTTTATTTAAACCTCGAAATTGAAGGTTCAGCACATATCTGCGTCTAAAAAGCAGTCAGACACGTTTAACATTCATTGGTGAAACACTCGGCTCTCCTTAACGGGCTACATCAACCTAGGTAGGTAAAAAAACTGCATTTTCCAAGAATACTTTTATTCGACAGTATCACCTTTTAGCTATTGGGATCTGTCAAATGGCGATATGACATCTGGTGGCGGAAAATCAAAGTACATTCGGGGTAAAGCCTCCAATGGCAATTATATGTAGCCGTGCTATAAAAGTATTTAATTTCAATTAAAAACATAAAATCGGTGTAAATGGAATGCGTGAAGTTTTCTCCGCGTAAAAACTACCGAAAGAACATTAAATGTGCTGTGAAAGATTGCGAAAGCCCTTCGAGTAAGGAGTTGGAAGTCCGTTTCCACAAGTTTCCCATTGCAGGGAAATGCTTCGTGTCCGTGAAAAATTATTTCGGAAATGTACAAAAAACCGGTCAATAGAGGCTTGGATGAGAGCCTTGAAAATTAAAAAAAAGTGTATTCAGACATGAAAGTATGCTCACTGCAGTGTGTGACAGCACCGGTATTGCAATAGCCGCAAATTTTACCACATATTAAAATGTGCCCTGCCTTCAAAATACGTTCGCCTTCCACAAAAATGCGTTGTTTCGGATTGGTACCGGCCGAGTCACAAATTGCACTAATACTTATATCACAGAAATTTGCACTAAACTACACAACTGTTTAAGTTTAACTATCCTCTTATCGCTGCCATGTTTTTTAGGCTCCGCCCATATGACAGATCCCAATATTCCCTGAAAAATTCATTGAAATATTCCTAAAATTAAATGGGCTACAGCTTCTAGCAATCGGCCGGGCGAGCGGTAGCAGCACCACATTTCCAACTTTGGGGCCGTACATAAATTACGTAACGCAATTGGGGGGGAGGGGGGGGGGGGTCCGCCAGGCGTTACGGTCTACGTACGTAGGGGGGTCAAGGTTTGCGTTACGTCACGATTTTAAAACTGCCAGAAATAGCAAAATTTCTGCATGTTCAAGTTTTCAATTTAAACCTCGAGTGCAATTTTACCGTGGACAGCTTTCTATACGTAATGTCAATTAAGGGAGAAAATCACTGGGCAAGTTGCACAGTAGTTTTCCCACATCCGTTAGACCGTTTAAGGGGCTATACCAGTGTGACACTTTAAAAAAATCGATTTTTTTGCCTTTTTCGACAATTTATACTTTCAAGAATATCATTTATATAATTTATATCACTATCATTTTATCTTGCAAAAATGGATAGTTAAATCTTTAAACGCGTTTTTCTCGAAATGAGATTTTTCAAATTTGCTGACATTGTAACTCAAAGAGCAATTATCCACTTGACTTGAAATTTGAACCGAGTACTCTTGAATATATTTACTCTACAATGACGTAGGATATTTTCGATTGGATGAAAACTGACGATTTGGCATTGAAAAAAACAACCATTTTATAGGCAAGAAAACTGACTTTTTTTTCCATAACTACGCCATTTTGTTAAAATTTGATATTTTTCGAAAATCCTACGTTATTGTACAGGAAATACCTTCTCGTTTAACGACATTTTTCCCTTTTTCGGTTTCAGCTACTCAATCGGCCGGAATCATGTCAGCAGTGGAGGAACTTTTATTTTGGCGTCTTCGAAGGCTGCGCACAAGTCGCTTGGATCTCAATATTCTTCTATGAAAAAATTATGTAATATAGGTCAAATATAGCCAAATATATTCTTAATTTTCCGAAAAATTTAATTGCGTACTATTCTTCCAAAAAAATTCCCGAAAATCACCCAAATTTTCAGCGTTCACACTGGTATAGCCCCTTAAGCTGGAGAGTGTCCACCACCAAACGCCGCGAAGAAAGTGTCATCATCCGCCGGCGGCCATGTTTTCGTTGTTTTTCTGTATGTTTTGGTGATTTTTTTAAAAGGCGCTCATCATATGTACCTTTGCGTTCAAAAAATTCGTTTCTTATTCACCAACCGTTTCCAAGAAAAAAATTCGGAATTCGGATATTTTTTCGGGCCTCCAGGTAGATGTAGCCCCTTAACGATAGATTTTTTATATCGAATAGTCAATTGTTCCAATGTGAAATGAACTGTACCCTGGAATCGTATATTGCACGCTCACCTTAGATAGCTCAAGGGCTTGAGCGAAGAAATTGGCCGATTCTACGTCACCGTAACGAACTAGATGGGGAGCGACTTCCTCCAATCGTCCTCGTACATCCTGTATCGTGTCGTACGGTAGAAAAACGCCGCTGATCTGTGAACCGTTACGTATTACCAGTTGAGACCTGTGTGCCTTGTTGCATAAAATAAAAGTCGCTTCATCCCTCTTAACTGACCTCCGCAAGAGCTCTGAGAATTTTCCAATCCGGTCGAGCCATTCCCGGCGGTGTAATCGCCGCTCCCGTTTGTTGAGCGCGGCCCTCAGTGTTTACGTAACTTCCAGTCTTTTCTGTGTAAGCTGCTCCGGCTAAAACTACGTCGGCGATCGCTGCGCCTTGATCGCCGTGGCTTCCTGTAACAACATATGAATTTCGTCGTGTATGCTGAAGCTCCCGAGTAAAAATAATTGTAGATACTTAGATACAATTATATAAAAATTATATACAATCATATATTTATATATAGGTTAATATATAATTGTATATAACTCTATACATTCGTATATATAATCCGATATAAATGTACTTCCATCAAATTTGATTTGATAAAATTATACATAGTTCTGTATATAATGATATATGGAGATACTATTTTTATAGGGAGTTTATATAATTAGATACAATATCATATACAGTTATATGGAATTCAATATAGTGTTGTATATAATTATATATATATATATATATATATATATATATATATACGTGAAAAATTTATTTACGGTATATAAAATTGTATATGACTGTATATGAGTACTTTTATTTTCTTTTGAAATACATATAATTGTATATATCTTTATATGGCTTCATATATGATTAGATATAGAGAAAGTTTTCTTTGATTTTATTCGCGTATGGAAGCAGGTAAATCAAAAGATTGTTTATTAAAAGTTAACAGATTGTGTATTGATGCAATATATTTACCAAATTTGATTACAATTATTGGGTTTCTTACCGAGATAATTGTAATCAAATTTGGTGAATATATTGCATCAACGCATAAGTTGTTAACTTTTAATAAAAAATTTAATAAACAAGCTATTGTGACACATATTATACCAGTCGAAGAAAGCGATGACATTTTGTTACTAAAATATCAAGAAAAAACTAATCCCGAATAAAAAAGAATATATATAAACATAAATAATTGTAGATTAATTGATCATATACAATTGTATACAAAAAATGGCAGGATAGAATTTTATATATTTGTATATAAACGAGCCAATTTTTGTATACAATTGTATATGATCAATTAATATACAATTATATATGTTTATATATATTCATTTTTACTCGGGCTGTTCCTTCAAAAACTGCAGCTTCTGCATGTTCCAACCGCGCCTCGTGGAAAGGCAAATAAACGGGGCATATAAGGGTCTTTACCGATGTAAATGATGAACGTGTTCGGGAAATCTTCCTTCTTCAGGTTCGAATCGTCAGCGCCCAGGAGGAAAAGTATTTTGGGTTGTTGTTGTTTCACGTCGTCTATCGTCGAACTATAGCCGATATCCAGTGCACCCACTTGCGATGCGTTCGTGTGCAAGATATTCAAAGTTTTCCATTCGGCCGGGGCCTGAAATGATTTCGACAAAACGGTTTTCTCGTCTTCTACCGCAATGTTCGCTATCACGATCGTTTCCGAATGTGCCATACTTTCGCGTTTTCCCCCAGTGCTTTGGCCAATGCTTGGGTCTCGGAGAGAATCTTTGCTCCGTCCTTTCGTCCTAGTTGCTCGGCGCCGACAATCACCAAGGGCTTCTTCGCACTTTTCAGGGTCTCGGAGAATGGATGACTTCCACTTTTCAACTTTGATATGAGGTCCACCGATTCTCCGAGATGCTGACGAAACAAACATGTCAATGGAACATGGAGTAAACTTTGAGTCAATTTGGAAGAAACGGTGATGCATTTTGAAATGTAGAATCGAATAAATGCAGAACCGTAGCCGAAGGTTTCATTCTAGAGAAATTGTAAAAGTCCTGAAGAAATTCATATGTAATCCCAAAGATAAATTATCGCCACAGTAGCATAACCCCTTAATAACAGTTACGGATTATTATTTTAAAATGAAGTTGCTCAGCGTATTCCATATGGTTGAGAATTTTCAAATTTTTTTTGATTGCGGAGTATTTGAAATTCCAATGATTTGAACGTTTTTTCCCTTTTAAGGGAGGAGATACCTATAGGCGAGAAAAAAAATTAGCTCATTTTCATAATTTTGTTTAGGAAAGATTTCTTCGCCATTTTTCAGACTCCGGGTGATTTATTACTACTTTAGGCTCTTATATGGTTATGTTTTTTTTATTGATCTTCAAAAATGGCGGAGTAATACAGTCGTGCTGTCACGTGCTAAATCCAAGTTTGCCTAAAAATCGGGGTGTAGGCGTTTTTTAGGGGATGAAAGGAGATGGGGGTGGATTGATGCCAAACTATAACTCCTACAAGGACGGCGCCGTGAGACCAAATGTGCAGCAAAATCCGGCCTTAGTTTTGTCCACAGCGTCGAATTCGTGGAAGTTCATTTTGGGGGTGAAAAGTGGAGTGAAATTTAAAAATATCAGTTTTAATTCAATGACCCTTTAGAAAAAAATCGTACACTTTTTGTTCAAATGGGAACGTTGTAGCTCTTGAAAAGACGCGTCGATCGAGTATTTGATCATCACTCTCCGATAATATCTTCACCCCCAAAAAGTGGTTAAAATACAACAAAAAAATTGTTTACTGAATGACTAAAAAACAATCGGTTTTTGGGGTATGGTTTAAATGTAAGAAATATAGAGAATAATTTTCTCTATATTTTTGTTTCTATGGACCACCCTTGAATGTTGATTTTCCAACCCCTCTCGGGGGTTGAAAATTCAAAATGAAATTCTGGGAAAACTATTGACCGCACGAATTCGCTACATTTTTGTCCATAGCGCCAAACTCGTATCTCTTTATTTTCGGTCAATAGTTTTCCCAGAATTTCATTTTGAATTTTCAACCCCTAAAAAGGGGTTCGAAAAAGCAAAATTCAAGGGTGGTCCATAGGATCGAAAATATAGAGAGAATTATTCTCTACATTTCGTACATTTAAACCATCCCCGAAAAATCGATGGTTTTTCAGTTATTCAATAAACAATTTTTTCGTTAATACTTCAACAATTCTTTTGGGGGTGGAGATATTATTGGAAAGAGATGATCAAATACTCAATCGACGCGTCTTTTCAAGGGCTACAACGTTCCCATACGAACAATACTTGTATGAATTTTTCCTAAAGAGTTATCGAATGAAAACTGATTTTTCTAACTTCGCTCCACTCTTTCACCTCCAAAATGAACTGCCACGACTTGGGCGATGTGGATAAAAATAAAACCAGGATTTTTCTGAACATTTTGCCTCCCGACGCCGACCCCGTGGGGGTTGTAGTTTGGCATTAATCCACCCCCATCTTCTTTCATCTCCTTAAAAAACCCTACACCCCGATTTGTAGGCAAACTTGGATTTTGCACCCGCGGCACCTACAAAATCACCTGTCCAAAATCCAGCCTTCTTCTAATTTTCTCCGACTCCAATATACAGCACGACTGTACTAGAGGTATGACACGGTCTTCTAAACTGCATTTTCGAAACTGGCGTGACGAATAGCTAAAAAACTAATCGAGCGATTCTGACGAAATTTGATATAAATTTTGCTAATATTATTGTCTAAAACATGACTCTAAATATTCTTAAAAATAAAAAAGTATTTTATTTTTCCAATATGTAGCCATTTATTTCAGAAAATTCAATTATTTTGTTGCAAAGCCTACCATTTCGTCGATTTTCAACATTTCTCACTTTTTCTTGGTTCATATTCTGCGTATGAGTGTTAATGAAAGAAAAATCTTCGTTGTTTTTTTTTTTCAGATTAATCCCGCCGACGCTGCGTGCCACGCCGTGCTATACTGTGCTATACCTCCGCCGTTTTTAGAGATTAATAAATAAATAAAAAAAATACCACGTAACAGCCAAAACTATTAATAAGAATAAGAATACCAAGTCTACAAAATGGTAGAGAAATCTTTCCTTTAAAAAAAAATCATGAAAATCAGCTATTTTTTCCTCGTCTAAACGTATCTCCCCCTTTAAGAGAAGACACTTCACGCTCGAATTATCTTCTCTCTTCGGATAACGATAAAAGTACTTGTTTTTCAATTTCTGTGATGATTTTCGTTGAAACTTTTCATTTAAATGAAAAGAAATGACATTTGTTGTATTTTGACGGACGTGGACTCGTTACGATGGATGAAAAAGAAACTCACTTCGTACTCGTAGGTCAAATCGACTTTTGGTCCGATCAGAGCAATCGTTTGCTCCCCATGCAAGTATCCCTTCCTGAGACGCGTATTTATCAGAGGTGCCTCGTACCTTGGATTCGTGCCAATCAATACAACCACATCTGCCTCCTCGATGTTACTGATCTTATTATTTAGCAGATAGCTACTTCGTAGATCAATGCCGGCGCCATCCTTGGGGAAGCTCTGTTCGGTGGCCAAGGTTTCGCCACCGAGTTTATTCACCATATCCTTCATTACTATGAGTGCCTCTGCGTCGACGAGCTTGCCCGCTATCGCGGCGTACTTGTCCGACGGCACGTCTTGCAAAGCTTTCGCGGCTGTAGACGAGAGAGTTTTAGCAAATATCGGTCAAGTGATCATACGTCATAAAACTTTTATCGGGCTAGATCTACCTAGGTGAGTCGAAAAATTGCAGTTTCCAAAAATATTCATATTCGATAGTATCACCTTTTAGCCCCTTAAAAATATAAAATTTAAATGTCGCGAAAAAATTTCATCATCTGACGGCGGCCATGTTTTTGTTGTTTTTCGGTGTTTTTTTTAGGGGCCGTTCATTAATCATATGCGGTTTTTAAACCACTTTTGTGCCCCCCTCCCCCATGCGGTGATGTTCTAGGCTACCTCTCCGCCCTCGCCCAATATCACGTGTATTTTTTTGTTAAGAAATGTCAGACAAAAGCGATAGAGTACGGTATTTTATTATGAAAAACGAAATAATATATATTGTCGGTATATTTAAGGTAGTCCTATCGCCAGGCTTCAATCCATATGATTTTTATCTTTTTTTTTTGAGCTTTACTAAATATATTAATAATCGTCTCTGTAAAATTTCAGGGTCGTTTATCGACCTAATTACAGAGAAAGAAATATTAAAATTGGGTATTTTTGTGAAGGAACTCCGAGACGACATACAAAAACCCAATTTCCGGTCGCTGTAAAAGTGTATACAATAGTGGGAATCCGTCAGATTCTTAAAAATAATCAGATTTACATACTTAACACTTGTAGTTATCCAGTGCCCTCAGAAAAAATTACGCTTATTGACCTAATTTTTATGTAATATCAGGTTTAATTTGAACTTCCGGTATTGGATTTATTACCACTTGCTACGATAAAGAGACATGACAGCAAGGCAACAGCTGACTGTAGTCCTAACCTCATCTCACTCATTCGAATTTCCACACATATTTCATTTTTAACTGACATATTTCGCCGACAGAAAGTTTCCACGCTTTTTACCAGTTGTGGCCCGAATACAATGGCTTTATATTTCCCGCACCTGACGTTGTTTTGACAGATCGGCGTTGAAAAGCATGGAGGTTAAACTCGCCTGGTTGAGTAAAAAGAGACGGAGATAGAACCAATATTGCCGAATATCAAACCTAGAAACACTGCGTGAATCGTCGGAATAACTATTTTTTCATTTTCCTAATTGAATTTGAACATTCATTAAACAGTTTACGGATGGAGAATTTAATTATTAAAATTTTTGTTTTGCATATGGCAGGGGCGAGACCACTTTGAACATTTCAAAAAATCGATTGATCATCGACATGAAGAAATCGACGATGTTGAGCAATCAGGAGAGATTTTGTACGGTGCAGGTCTAAAACTAATAAACCGATTCTCCTGAAATTTGAACCACATATTGTAAACATGATTCGCAACAAGATGACTCTCGATGGTTTTAAACCTTAGATTTTTACTCTTTTTTTTTTGCGAAAAACTGCGAAAAAACGCGTTTTTAATAATTTTTTCGTTTTTCATCTGCCATTTTTTTTTATTTTTTGATAAAACTTTATATCCGAGGGTTATTTTGTAGCTGGTGTCATACTGTATCTAATGGACTTTGATTTTTTTGTTTCAGACAAGCCGTTGCCGAGTTGTGATGGAGCTACCTAGCCCACCTATTTTTGCGGCGTTACGTTAAACTATAGTTTTCGTACTTAAAAATGAATAAAAATGAATTACTTTTTTTTTAAATGTATTTCAAGACTTTATTTATCAAGCCCAACAACTTTTATATTCATCTTTCATAAAATCCTAAAAAAAAATCGCGAAAATAGCCTTTTTTTCGTGGCTCCAAAGTGGACTGACCCCTTAAAAATATAAATTGTACAAGTCTCAAGTATGATCAGTGGTATGACTAGTATGAAGCCTTGTGGTGGTATGACTAGTATTAAGACTAGTAGAATTATCTTAAATGGCATTGTCCGCGAAGTTACCCAAAAAAAATACACGTGATATGTCACAACACCCCCCCCCCCCCCCCCCAGCGTGATCAATCGCGATGGTATGCAGACCCCCCCCCCCCCCCCCCCATTTGAGCCTCACGTGATTAATAAACGACCCCTAAAGGGTCTCAATATATGTACGTTTGTGTCAAAAAAATGCGTTTCATTCATCACCAACCGTTATCCAGAAAAAAAAATCGTAATTTGGCCATTTTTTTTCGGCCGTCTAAGTAGATGTAACTCCTTAAATGCAAATTAAATAGAGTATCCGAGTAGCAAATGGGTCAGAGTTTTTCTGCGTAAATCACTTCTATCTTGAAATCAAGCGGCGGTTTTTGGAAAACTTTCATACCTGCCACAAGAGCGTCCTCCCATTCCACGCTCTCCAATTTGCCGTTTATTCTCAACATGGGTGTTATGAGCCGCTGGCGCTTGAGACCGTCATAAGCAAAACGAGCTTTGTCCGAGAGCCATTCCTCGTTCACTTCCTGACGCAAAATTTTCGATTAGCTACTACATAATAGGAGTTCGAATGATAATTTATTGTTCCTTTTGTCGTTAGTGTATACTTACTTCATTCACTCGCGGTATTATCCTGAGTACCTCGCCCGTTCGACTGGACACAACGATGTTGCTACCAACAGCATCCAGGACGTCGATGCTGTCCGTTCGTCTCGTCTCCCACGGTCGAGCGACGAACGCGTAGGGTTTGCTCGTCAGAGCACCCACGGGACAAAGATCGATTATGTTGCCCGACAGTTCGGACAGGAACATTTTCTCTACGTACGTTCCCACCTGCGTCATTTGTATCAATAAACATTCCGATCCTCTTGTTTTGAAATGTTGAGGATACTCTCCTGTTAAGGGGAGGTACCTGAGTAAAGGGCGAGAAGAACAGGTAAACTTCGGGAATTTTTATCTCAAAAACTAATGTTTCGATTGGATCCGGTTTTTTTTATTGGAAAATATGTGCATTGAGGTATGTTTAAGAATTTTTTAAAATAAATTCGTTGACTGGAAGCGATTCAAACACGATTATTTCGAAACATAGTTTTATAAGCCGGTGCCAGATGTATCTCGAAAACGGCTTGTCCGATTTTGTCCAAATTTGGATGCAATATTCTTCGATAGTTTTTCTCGTTCGTCACGTAGGATTTTTTTTTAATTTTCATTTTCGACGAAATTGCGACCGTTTTAATTTAACATTCGTTTTTCGTTCGCAATTTCCGACAATTTTGGATTGCATACACATTGCATAAAAAAGCAATGGTTTAATTAAATGAAAAACCCCTACGGGGCGAACGAGAAAAACTATCGAAGAAAATAGTATCCAAATTTGGACAACATCGGACGAGTCGTTTTCGAGATACATCTGGCACCGACTTTGCTAAACTATGTTTCGAGATAATCGCGTTTGAATCGCTCCCAGTCAACGAATTTATTTTGAAAAATGTCAAAACATACCTCAATGTACACATTTCCCAATAAAATAACCCGGATCCAATCGAAACATTAGTTTTTGAGATAAAAATTCCCGATGTTTACCTGTTTTTCTCGCCGTTTACTCAAGTACCTCCCCTTAAAACGATTAATAATATTCCTCTTAGTTGAGAAAAAAGTGACTAAATCTATGCTAGATATAGAAGATGCTTTTTGGCTCGGTATTACATATTTTGACTACAAAAATTGTATCAATGGACAATTTGAACGCGAAGTTTGAAAACAAGATTTTTTTCGTTGCGTATATATTTTAATAATAAATAACGCGTGGATGTAAATGGTTAATTGTAGTATGAGCGATAGGGACTACGATTAGGAACGGAACGGACGACGTATATTCAAAATCGGTTAATAATTGGAGTAAGTCGTGTAAACCCTTTGAAAAGTCTGAGAAAAATGCTGGGGGGGAGGGGGGGGGGGGGGTAACTTCTTTAGGCGAGGATAAAATGTGCTGATTTGCACGATTTCTTTTTGAGAAAAGATTTGTTTACCATTTTCGTAACTTAGACTATGTTTTATTACTACTTTTGGCTGTTACATGGTTTTTTAAGGGATAACACCACTCTAGAATTTTGGAAAAAGCGTTTTTTTGCTTCAAAAATACTTTGGGGTCATAGAAACAATATGCAATTGGTCCTTAGTACAGACGTGCTGTCGCTGAAAAACCCCGGAATCGGAGAATATCAGAAGAAGGCTAGTTTTTTGACAGGTGATTTTGTAGGTGCCGCGGGTGCTAAATCCAAGTTTGCCTTAAAATCGGGGTGTAGGGTGTTTTTTTAGGGGATGAAAGGAGATGGGGGTGTATTAATGCCAAACTACAACCCCTACGAAGTCGGCGCCGTGAGACAAAATGTTCAGAAAAATCCGGGCTTTAGTTTTGTCCACAGCGTCGAAGTCGTGGAAGTTCATTTGGGGGGTAAAAGGTCGGATGAAATTTTGAAAAATCATTTTTCATTCAATCACACTTTAGAAAAAAATCGTACACTTTTTGTTCAAATGGGAAAGTTGTAGCCCTTGAAAAGACGCGTCGATCGAGTATTTGATCATCACTCTCCGATAATTAAAGATTATAGGTCTAAATTTTGAGCGCCCCAAGCTTTTATTTATAGGCATATATTGGTGACTTGGCAAAAAAAAATTATTTTTTATTTTTAGTACATTAATTAAAAGCTTGTTTTTTAAAAATAGTTTTTCTACATGTAAATTATTTTCTACTTTTTAGTATTTAATTGATTTCACTAGTTATTTTTTACTAGTAGTTTACTAGTTTGGAGTAAGATGGAATGCTTGTAAAAAATAACAAAGACCGTAATTGGGATTGAACTTACGACTAATTGCCGCATACAAACTTTTCACATACAAACACAGTCGGCTACGAATTAGTTTGTATGTGTTAGTGAGATTTTATATGGATGAATAGATATTGCTAATTTTACATGAAAAGTTGAAAATTTTATGGAGAATTTTTTTTTTATTGAATCTTACATTGTCACTTTTTATATGCATGTTTGCAAAATTTCCAAGCTCTAAGTAGTCGGGAAGTGTGTGAAATATCGATTGTCCGTTTTGTATCTCGCAGAAAGTCAAGTTAAATAAAAGCTTGTAAAAATAGATAATTTTGAAAATACTCGGGTAAGCCGTACCTGCATATCGTTGCCTCGTCCCGTAGTTCCGAGATCGTCGATTCCGGCGATCTCGGAAGCGAATCTTATGCAACGGGTGCAATGGATGCACCGCGTCATGATGGTCTTGACGAGAGGTCCGATGTCTTTGTCCTCGACGGCGCGTTTTCCCGTGAATTGTATATCGACGAATCGACTTCTGTCGTTACCGAAAGCCATGCTCTGATCCTGCAAGTCGCACTCGCCGCCCTGATCGCAGATCGGACAATCCAGCGGATGGTTCACCAGCAAAAATTCCATCACACCCTCGCGCGCCTTGCGCGTCAGGTCCGAGTTGGTTTTCACTCGCCATCCTTTCATCACGGGCATCGCGCAAGCGGCGACCGGCTGCAAAGTTTTACCGATACTTTGTGTCCTTCGTTAAGGCCTTAGGCCACAGTAACGGGTATAAAATCATATGCGAATTTAACATTTTTTTTCGTATAAAAGTGATTCACTTATACAATTAATTACACATCTATTTAGTATGAATATCAAGCAGTTAGAAAATATATATATATATATTTTTTCGATGTACAAAATGGCCGACTACTCGAAACTTCTCGAAACAGTTTTTTTCCAATTGGCGTGACAAATAACTTCAACAATTTTCCCTCGATTTACTTCAAATTTAAAAGTTATGTTCCTAATTGCATTTCGCAGAGAAGTACGTACGGGATTTCTGATTAATCGAAAACTTCTCATTTTATGAGCAGTTTACGAGCAGTTATAACGAAATTTTTCACTGAAAATTAATTTTTTCAGTTCAAATACCTACAACTTTTGAATAAAACAATATTTTTCAAATTCCGTACGTACTTCTCTAGGTATTCTAATGTAGATTGACGAGAATTTTTGTTTTTTGTTCTAGGTAAAAAATTTTGGACGCTAAATGTCACGCCGCGGAGCGCCTAAAAAAAGATAACAAAAAAAAGTATTAGTAGTCGGCCATTTTGTACATCGAAAAAAGTATATATATGTTTTCTAACAGCTTGATATTCATACTAAATAGATGTGTAATTAATTTTATGAGTGAATCACTTTTTCATGCGAAAAAAATTGTTCAATTCGCACATGATTTTATACCCGTTACTGTGGCCTAACCCCTTAAGACACTTTTTTCAGTACTTGTCGGTGCTTTCACACTTTTGACCATTTTATCCACCTTCGTTGGCGCTTGTTCGTAGAAAAACATTGATTTGTATGGACCCAAGTAGAATTTAAAAGATAAATTGTCATCAATCTCTTCCTGCACATGCGCTACGCAAAGGATTTCCGTGTTTGCAAAATAACAACGATATCAAAGCGGAAAATTTACAGAGTGTAATTTTAAGTTCACGTGGTTGTTTCTCGATTCAGAGAAAAGAAAGCCCGTGGCTCACAGCAACTTTCAATTTGAGAAGCTGAATGCGCTTTGACGATTTCTATGATTTTTTTAAATCCAACAGGAATATTACTTTGTTTGAGATTGCAATATCTTGCAGTCAGAAATTAAATGAGTACTGATCCGATGATTTATAGTTGCAACTGAGTATTCTAATATCCTGTGTATATTTTCTGCATGATTTTGTTTGCAACGGTACGGCAATGCGTTCTCCGCAACAAGTTTGAAAAATCTGTACACCGAGCGACGTCTACCTTGAGCTGTTTTTCAATCTCTACCAGACACATCCTGCAGTTACCGGCCACGGCCAGACGTTCGTGATAGCAGAATCGGGGAATTTCTATACCCAGCTTTGCGGCAGCCTGAAAAATCAAAACATTGAATATTCGTAAATACTCGACAGATAAATAAGAATGAGATGAAATCTCAATGTTTAGTTTTTAAGTCATGACCTTTACCTTATTTATCCTTGTCAATTGTATTAAATGCACATAGATTTGCAATGACAGACAATCTGGCAAAAAAAGAAAACAAAAACCCGCCTGTCCATCCAAATCTGCATACTGTGACCATTTTCACCATTTTCGAATTATGGCAAAACAAAAACAATTTTCAAGGATCCCAGACAGATAGATGCTAGGGTGGATACTTGATACTGAAGGTCGTAAATTTGTTAAATTCGCGATTTTTTAGTGATATTTTAATGGAAACGATTCTATCTTTCTAGGATCGACAGTCTTAAAGGGTTAGGCTACTGTAAAAATAACAAACACCTGGTCGTCGCTTGAGGCAACTCAAATTAAAGAGGAAGGTCCAACGCATAGTGTAGAAATAGCCGATTGAAGGTACACTTATTACTACAACGATATAACTGCTAGGAAAACTTTAAACGCGTTTTTCTCGAAACTATGATTTTCAAAACGGTGTACGATTTCTCGACATCTAAGGAACGGATTGACTTAAAATTTGGCACACTCATTAAGAGTAATAGTAGTTTAGTCTTGACTGACATTTTCTTTCGTTAGTTATTAACAATAACGATTTTTTTCTAAAAGAAATCGGAAATAAATTCGAATGTTTTTTTCTGACCAAAACACGATAACAAAAAAGAAGCTCGGTCAAGTCTTTTAAGGGGAGGACACCAATCGTCATCGATTTCGCCAAAACTGCGTGGATAGGAGTTGGGTCCCCGCTTAACGTTTCTAAAAGATTCCGCCCGAGCGGGCCATAGGAAAGGGTAAAACGCTCTTCAATGATTTCGGAGTAGAGCTTGAGGGATATTTTTTCAACCATTTGCAAGTCAGCGGCATAGCACAGTGGTCAAGCGCATTGCTTGCCACCCTGATGGCTTAGATTCTATTCTCGCTGCTACCTTTTTTTTTTAAATTTCTCGCAATGTTCAATTTTATTGTAGAATGTTAATATATTCAAGTAGTTGGTTTAGATAATTAGGTGAATTTTTTTATGAAAATGAAAATTCCGAAAATTCTGCAATTAATTATGTACGCTGCTTTTTATTCATCAGAAATATTTTTACAATTTTTAGGATGATATTCACCGTAAAAACATTTGAAACACATATTTTTCACACCAGGCACATTTTATAAAAGCATTGTTTGAGCAGTTACATGTGTCCGAAACATGCTTCATTGGAAAGCATACATCATTCAAGGTTTGAAACGAAGGTTTTTCCTCTGTCGATTTAGATGCATACGAAGCGTGCTGGATCATAGGGGTGGAAACAGGCGCACTGAATTGATGCTGCACGATCGAATGTATTTTAATTGCATCTTTTCTAAACGATAATTCTCGCTGTTCTTGGAGCAATTCAGGGGCACTTTGGAGTCTTAATTCGATTTTTGACTTGGCGATGGAAATATACATCACACGGTTGAACCAGCGGAGTACATTTGGGTGAAATGACCTTCATCGTGTACGTTGCTTCGCCTTGTTCATTGGTGAATGTCTCGTCGGACAATGTTAAATCTGCTTAACCGCACCACGAATCCACCAATAGAAGAAATTTATTGTTTGCCACTTATGGCTTCAATGTTGTTTCCAAGTATTTTGCATAAAGCTCTTCCGTTAGTTGCGAGAAATTAAAAAAAATAATTTTAAAAAATGGTAGCAGCGAGAATCGAACACAACCCATCGTGGTGACAGGCAATGCGCTTGACCACTGCGCTACGCAGCTGACATGGAAATGGTTGGAAAAATATCCCTGAAGCTCTACTTGGAAATCTTTGGAGCTTTTTGCCCTTTCCTATGGCCCACTCAGGCGAAATATTTTAGGAACGTTAAGTGGGGACCCACCTCCTTCTACCTACGCATTTTGGTCGAAATCTGTGAGTCCCAATTGGTGTCCTCCCCTTAGCCAAAATTATCTATAAAGAAAAAAAACTCGTTTTTTTGTTTCAGATTAGATTGTTTACACCTTCTTCAATTCTTAATATTTATTAATAAGACTTAGTACACAACATTGTTTATACAAATAACGGTCCAAACGATTTTCCATTCATCTTACCTATTTCTTCAAAATTAACTTTTGTAAATAGACTTGATATTTAGGTGATCACAGTAGGCTAACCCCTTAAGGCTGTTCGGCTCTCAGATGTGCAGCGACAAAAGATGATGTGAAAATGTTAATTAAAATAGAAATTCACTATATACCGAGTGCAGTGAAATTGACGACTAGCCGACGTGCAGGTGGTGCGAGCTTGCAAATGGAAAAATGTAAGAGAAAAATGACGAAGTCAAACAATAATGATCACCTGAAGGACCGTCGTGCCAGGCGGTACTTGGACAGGCTTGTCATCGATGAAGATTTCCACCAAATCCTGAGGAGCTTGGGGTCTAGCGGTGGTGGTGTGAAGGCCCGCCGTTGCTAGTCTCCCAGTGGACAGGCCGGTGGCCCTCACCAGCGGAAGTCTCAACATTTTCTGCGAAACGCACACGATTTCACTATGCGTGTTGTTATTGCGTTTTTTTCTTCATATCATGCCCTATCTTATTTTCGTTACATAATAAACAACTGCGACGAAGCGAGAGAAAAAAAAGGACGGGTTGCGCTAACCTAACCAGGAACGTCGTATATGGGGATGCGGACCTCGCAATAAGGATAGCCGCTCGGGATAAATGAGAATTCTCAACGACAAAAGACTCCACATCGAGGATACTAATTTACCAGGATCAACGTGCTATTTGTGTTACAACGTGACGAAAAAAACGTATTCCAATTGAAGGAAAAAAGTCAATTTACCAAAAGGCTTCCGGGGAAACCGAAAACTGCAGACCCCTGACTAGATGTCGGGGTTGTCCAATCTCTGCGAGACCTTGTTTTTCTCGTGTCTCGTCTTTTGGAGAATCCCGACGAGTGCCAAAGCGCGATTGTGATTCGTTCGAGTCGTATGTCGTCGTAGGCTTCTCAGCTTGCCTTCGCCTTAAGGAGTTTCGATGCCGTTCCTTGGCTGCAAGAGTGCAGATGAAAATACAATGAGTTTTCGGCAGGCTGCCAACTTCTTGCGGATAAAATTTCATGTAAAAATAAATTATCGTTGGGACATTTTCAACTCATGACATTGTTGAGAAATATTTCTAAGCCGGGAGATGATATTAATAGTTATCATTTTTGCAATTAAGCATAAATATGTTGCAATTTTATTCGAGAAAAAATAACCGATAGACTTGGCAATAGCGGCCGATTGTGCCATTGGCACGACTGATTATCGCTGAAGCGTTGTCGGCTCCAGGTTATTTACAGGGTGAAAAAGATTTAATGTTCAACGTTTTTTAAAGAGTTTCTGATTCGACAAGGTCGAGGAAACGTTAAAAATGCCGAGCGGACGAATAAATACATTTTATTATAAAGTTCATAGGCTGTAATGCTTTGTACGTTTTATACACCCACCGATTTTGAAATTCCCGCCAGTCCGTGCTTAATTGTGAGTGGCTCACTCGACAGAGCCAGTTAACGCGGTGTTGCCAAGTTTAACCTACAAGTTTCGTTAATTTAAAAAAATGAACCGTTCGAGGTCAAATTTCACATATTTTTTCGAGTATTAATTAATGAACAAAGTGGAGAAACCGCTTAACTTTTTGATACGACATTTTCAACCCAACAATCACGGTTTTCTCAGTTTTTAATTAAAATCGAAGTATTTTTTTAGCCCATAGAGGCCTTTAACGAACGTTTACGAGGTGTATTACCAAATGGATAAAGAACCAACTTGAACATTAAAAATCTCCGAAACTATGTTGTGGAACTGATTGATTTTTGGGCAGTCAATGCATCCTAAATTAACCTCTTAGTGATATAAATTTCAATAATCGACAAGCATCTCGATTTTAGACGCGAATCTGCTTAATCATTTTCACGAATATATTTTTAACCAGATTCTTATTGCCTGTACCGTTCTTTTCGGATCCGCTAATCCCTTCATGAACATTAACGTTGTTGCTTAAAAATATTGGGGCAAATAGATATTAATGAAAATTTTACTAATCGTTATGGTATATTTTCTGAATATAATGGCAAAAAGAGAACGGAGGTTTCCGCACTCGTTTATTAAATATTAAATTATAAAGTTGACATCAATGTCTACTTGATCGCATTGGTTGTACGCGGCAACGTGGTTACCATTTCAGTTTCTCGCGTATAGCTTCCGCATTTATGAAGAAAGTGACACAAAAAACGAATATTGTGTGCAGGATAATGTACAGAACAATATAACCGAAAAAATAGACAGGTTACCGATCTAAGTATTGAAAATGTATGAAAAATATGCGACCCGTTTACGAAAAAGTGAGGCTTGTTGAGGAGTGTGTATTAAAATGTAGCAACGTCGGAATTATGGGAATAGCAGAATCAATCGAACACCTAGCGCGCCAATTTCAAATACGTTACAGTCGCTTGCGACTAAGGGGAACTTATTCATTTATTTATTATGATGTATTCCCTTTTTTCTAGTTCCTCTGAGCATAGTACAATGTTTATGGGCACGAGCACGGACAAATCGTCTCTTCCATCGGAAACTTTGCGGCGCACGAATATTTCTTTCTGAATTATTTCTTGCCCCCTTTTGCTCTGACATAACCTCTGAAAACGCCGACCAGCACAAAATGCGGTTAACACAGCTGCGATCTGCGACAGTCACTGCAGTCAACCTAACAGCCTCGAATTACGACAGAACCGTGCGCCGTTGCCAAAGCTCGTGTCTATTTTAATAGCATTTTTAAACATCAACATTTAATTTTCTGATAATCCTAACTCTTTCAAATTACCATATCTGTAAACAATAATTACGATTATCCACCGAACATTTGAACATTTTCGCAATATTTTGCCGTGCACGTCATTAATATTTTGCTACAATAAGTTGGCACTGGTGACGTCACATAATGTATTAGCATAGAAAATGTGTTTCTCCCCCCACCCTTCAAAAATAGTTTAGCAATAACCTTAAATCAAGGCACTTTTATTTCTAGCTCCAAATTTTTAACAACTGTATTAACGAGTTCTCACAATTCAATATTCGCCGAAAGATAACTTTTAAAGCGAATTTGATTAATGCACGCACCGTTCCCATAGAAGATTTTCTGCTTTTACTTTTTGAAAACTATTTTATTCGTTGCAGTCCGCGGCTGGAAATTTATCGCCACATACGAATTCGCCTTAATGCAATGCAGTTAGAAGAATGCAGCCTTTTGTCTTGCAAATGCAAAATATATTGAACCATTTGTTTTACATTTCACAAGAAGTAAATCTTTCGCCAGGCTTTTCGAAAAACAGTAGCATTTGCCAGACAAAGAAAATGATCGTTTTTAATTCAAATAAACGTTCATGCAAGGTTGCGTCGTTACCGTGTGAACGAGGCTTCAATGCGAAATTTCAGATCACCGGAACCACGGTCTTACATACAGATCTGAAAACGGCGGTAGTGGGGGTAAGCACCCTTAGCGGCTCTGTTTTTTATTCCGATTTCTGCCGCTTGGTGCTCGATGGTAAGGGAAAGTAGTGGTGCGACGAAGAGAGAAATAGCTCTTCTGTCCTTTTCCTTCCTGACCGCAGCGCATGCGCCGTTTGCCCTAACTTAATGTACCGTACTGTCGTGTAAACTGCATAATATACGAAACCAATAAAAAGCCATAACACGACCATTTACATCCTTTTTTCTCCAGTCTCACAATACATCGTTCTTCGAAATGTTTTTCACACACGTACTGAGACTCTTTCAGTCCCGGAATAGCATCGAAACATTTTTTGAATCGTTGGACGCTTCTGGGCAGTCGAAACACGGAGCATTTTTGCTTAAAACTTTTGTACCCCGTTTTCCAATTGCGAACCGCGCAACCCTTAAACATGTCGCATTTTTTCGAAAACGCTACCAAAAAAAATTCACATTCATGCGTAAAAACACGATAAAAAAATGTATCACGGTAAATCGCGTAGAACCTCGTGGTATATGGTCGCAAATAAAGGTTATTTCGTCAATCGCGCCACAAAAACAGACGTAAACACCTCGCCCTATTCACGGGTAAGAGGTAAGGGGGAATGCACTTCCCCTCGCTAGTGGTGACGCGTAGCGGCGCCTAGTGAATCGAAAAGTGGAGCCGATAAGCGTGCCTACCGCCACCACGAAAATTTGGCTTCGTTGCAAGGCCTTCATGTAAGACCGTGACCGGAACCAACGTCACGGCATATGTACAAAAAAAGAAACGCGTTGTGTTACATAGGTGACGTTACGGAGATCTTCTCGGTGTAGATATATTTCTCTCTTCCGGCAGGACGACAAGATAGGACTGTAGCGTAGAATTCGGCGGTGCCGCATACATATTTATTCAATTGAAAGAAAAACCGCAATAATGGCCGTCGGCGATCTCAAAACTGAGAAGGGTGTTAAGGAACTCAACGCTTATCTGGCTGAGAGAAGTTACATCGAAGGGTGAGCTATACTTGCTCGCGAAAGAGACATTTTATACCGCACGTGTTCCGTGCACTTGTCGGCATCTTGGACCCCGAGAGACGTCCCCCTCTATCGCATATTGACTCGTTCTTCAAGCTGCCACATATTTCAAATTCACCCATCGGTTTTTTCGACCCTTTGCTCGGACGGAAAATCAATTCGTACCAATAATTCGAGACCCATTTCGAGCAAAACTCGTTTCTTAGCATCTACATATATCTACACACACGCACACTCTCGTTGGAGTAAAAAAATGTCGCATTTTGGTTACCCCCTACGTCGTAACGTCTATTTTTGAATACCCGCAATTTCTTCACATTTTTTTCGACTATCACCTTCGGGAGTTTGTCATTCTCGTTTTTTCCATATTGTCACAATGGTGAACACACTATCGTGACGTTTAGTGTGCTGATAAAATATTTCGATGGGTGTGATTGAGGCATTTAATTTTTTTTTGACAAAACTAAATTACTCGAAAGTCCTTCACATAAATTGGATGCGGCTTCGAATAAAAAAAACTGGTCTGTTATAATAGAAAAGAATAATTTTGCATATTGACACAGTTTTTTGTCGTCGAGTTTATGCGAATTCAACTTTTGAGGTTATTGCACCGCTCAGGTGAATTACCTTTGAAGCAAATGGATCTACACGATGCGATGGTAGTTGTCGAGTGATAGCGAAGCAAACTGAAGCATTCTTTAGAAATATCAGTATATTGTTTGACTGGACCCTCGGGGCGGATATTTTTCCATACAATTTCCAAAGTACCATCTTTGAAAGCAAACGAAGGTAGCAGATTTTCATCTTCGGCTCGAGGTTAACGGTTGGGCTATTGCGATTACCAAAAAATCAGGGTTTTTAAAAAAAATCAATTTCGAAGGAATAAGTAAGATGAGTGAAAAATCGTTTGGACATTTATTTGCATGTGAGGTATTCCACGTGAATCCGGTGGATGTTTTCCCTGACCCCTGACAATTAGATTAATTATTTTAACTCTTAATAGTCTAACAAATTATTTTGATGCCGTACAACTTTTTTTTTTCCAATAAAACATACATTTTTTTATATGCATAAGCGTTTCATTGTTTCCTTCTACATCACACCTGCGTTGGATGAAATAAATATACTTTTTGAAAAGTCCACAGAAACCGCTATGTTTATTTTAAAGTACATCGTTTCCAGATTATAAAACCATTTAAAAAAACATTTTTTGTCAATAATTACAAGAGTGACAGCAATTTTTGTAAAAAAAGTCATTTTTCACGTTTTTTCTTGCATAATTTTTTTTGCATATTTAAAATTTATTTTTTCATTTCTAACCAATATCCTTGTATTCAACAAGGTTCAAATTATACCTCACTATTTTTTTTCATATCGCTCAATGCATTATTTCATTATTTATAACAATTTTTAAACACCTGGGTCCCATGGACCCAGTATGACTATAACGTGATTCTAGCTAAGTGTGACTACTAAGGGTTAAATCTGATTCCATTGACTAAAAGACACCCTGAATTTTGTTTACATTTTCCGACACATACCTTAGTAAAAAAGAAGTCTCAGAAAAAAAACACCCTGATTTAAAAATCAGCGGAAGTATGATTCTTTCTGTGCTTTCTGAATGATTAACGTTTCAAAAAATCCGAAAAATTGACTGCTAACTGTTCAAGGTCCATGATTGTAATTTGGTTATTCAAAAATGGTCAAAAAATGTATTGTGGGTATCAAAATAATGAAGTATCAGCCCGAAGTAATCGGTTCTTGAATTTTTTCGGATTTTTCAAAACGTTAATCGCTCAGCAAGCACAGAAAAAAACATACTTCGACTGTGGGTGATAGCTTGCAAATTTTTACATATAATCACGCATTTTTGGGAATTTTTTCAGATTTTTAAATCGCGTTGTTTTTTCGGAGAATTTTTTTTTTTTTAATAAGGGTTGTTTCGAAACATGTAAAAAAATTCAGGGTGTCTTTTAGAGTCAATGGAATCAAATTAAAAAAAAAATCGAATTGGCGCGTCAGGGAAAAGTCCACCGGTTTCACGTGGAGTACGTCATGTACATTAACAAAGTTGTATTCCAAATTGCATTAAAAAATATTATTAATTTAAGAAGTTATAAGCAATCTGGCAAAAGACCTTTGAATGTGAGAGCCTCAACTGTGTTCTCGAGATTCTTTAGATAAGTGACTTTTCCGAAAATATTTTTTTTGCTATTTTCACATTTATTGAGTTATAAATTATGATATTCAGTTGGGGGAAGATGACATTTTTTATTAACACATTTTTTACGAACAACAGATCGTTGAAAATCATTTCTAATTTTTCAAAAACCCAATCAATCAAATTGGCGTCGAAGTGTTAAAAAATGCCCTATTTTATCACGTGTTCCCGGGATCTTCAAAACCCCATAACTTTTTATGGGGAAGTGAATTTCAGCATCCCCGACTGAATATCGTCATTTATAAACCAATGAATGAAAAAATTGCAAAAAAAATGTTGGGCTCATTTTTCGGAAAAGTCAGTTATCTAAAGACTAACCGATTTTAGCCACCCTATTGATCTAAAACAACAAAAAACGAGTTTTTTTTTTCTTAATGAGTAACACCACTGTAGAATTTGAACGAAAAATTGTTTTTTTTTATTGGCTTGAGGGATGCTTTGAACCATGCAGAATAAGGGCAAAAAAGTTTGGTACCTGTAAAACAAATACTGGCCTGTGTGCGAGACGCCGCCCGTTTTTCGCGGAACACAATTTTTCAAAATGGCACACGGCACAATTCCAAGAATTTTCATTCTTTTCACTCCAAATTTTGAGCACATCTTTAAAATAACATTCCGAAGAGAAATACATACGGGATTCTCCACGAGCTAATTATAACAAATCATTGTTCTTTTTTTCTGTCGAAAATTGAGTTTTTACTTTAAATGCTTGCCAATTACACAAAAATTCATATCTTCAGAATTCCCTACGTATTTCTCTAGCTATACTCATAAAAATTAATAGATATTATTTTACTTTTTTTCCAAATTCAAATTTGCGTCAGTTATACTCTGGCCGCAGGGCATCTCAAATTCAACATGCTATGCGAAAATGGCTCCAGCGTCACTATTTTGTATAATTTTTTATTATACTTTTTTTTTTGTCCACTTGAAGATATGACTGAACATCCTTGAATCTTATTATCCTCTTGTCCTTCCAACAAAAAAAAACGCGAAACATCACTTAATTTTATACATTTACAGTGGTGTAAGCTCTTAAAATCGATAGTATTGGCTAAGTTGACCAAGCCTCTTTCCTGTTATCGCGTTCCAATCATCAGGAAAAAAAAATTGATTAAAAAAACAATTTTAAGAAGAAATATTATTTTTAATAACTAATGAAACAATGTTAAGAAAAACGTTGATCAAGACTAAACTATTGTGCTGAATAAGTGTACAAGATTTCAAGTCATGCCATTTATCAAATGTAGAGAGATCATGTGCACAGTTAAAAAAAAATAGTTTTGAGAAAAACGTGTTTAAATTTTCACTAGCAGTTCTATCATTGTAAAAATAAGTTTACCTTCAATTTGTGATTTCCGAACCATATGTTGGACGTTCCTCCTCAATTTGTGTTTCCTCGAGCAACGAACGACTTTTTAACATTTTCACCGTAGCCTAACCTCTTGAGGTATTCCTTTCCCGAACCCAAATATTAAAAAATCAACCGATTTTTGTCGGGGATCAAGTAAAAATACATGGTAGTACATTGGTAAAATTTCAAACCAAGTTGCCGAGCTTTCAACGAAAAATCACGTCTTTAAAAATCGTCTGACTTATACAGCACTTTATGGAGATGGCCTGCCGGCCAGATTTCTACATAATAATTTGCATATGCTACATAACTCTAGATGTCTGATATAAATACATCTAAGCATGTAGAAAATTCTGGAGGTCCCGTAACTACAATAAAAAGTGGAGGTCAACAAATGTTCAAAGAAAATATCAACGATAAAACTTAATTTCGTAACTGCGATTTTTCAGGGATAAGTGTTAAAATGTATAAATTTCTGATAAAATTTTTTATTCCAAATTATAGTTGGCTATCATAATTGATAGTAAATTTTTTTTTAGCGCCAATATACTCTATTAATGATTCAGGAGGGTCCTGCTTACGCGTCTCAAAAACGTGGCCCTCTACGCGAGAAATACCTTAAGGGCTTGAAATATGGAAAAACTGAAAAACAAAATTTGACAAGTCCGGAAATTATTTCTGATTTCTGAAAAAGTTCCATTTTTGATGGAACATACGTCACTACTTTTTCTAGTTTCTAAAATGGTGTTGAACTTTGCATCGTTGGAACGCAACGAAAGTTTTCTTTAACCTTTGATTTTCCGCTTTTTTTTAATTGTACAGTAGAGCGTCGATTATCCGAATCAATTGGGACGGATAATCAAAAATTCGGATAACCGAACAGCAATATTCCGTGGGCGAAAAAAACGTTAATTCTTTCAATATGATAATATATATATATATATATATATATATATATATATATATATATATATATATATATATATATATATATATATATATATATATATTTAAAAATACAATGAACAAATAATCGTTCGAATAACTGAGCATTCGGTTGAACAAAATTATTGTTTAGATAATTGATATTTTGGATAACCCAAATCGCCATTCGGATAATTGACGTTCGGATAATCGACGCTCTACTGTAGGCGATTTTTAAAATAGATTTATCACCTAACCGCTAAATAAATATCTTCAAAAACGGTGGAAGAACTTTTGTAGGCATAATCTACCAAAAGAAATTCAATTCGTTGCAGTCCAACAATGCACACTTCAACGTCGTGCTTCTAAAAGACAGTACCTCCGCTACTGTTGCCTTTCCATTTTGTGCCCGGCAGCAAGGCGATAAAAACGAATTAACAATATATTTCGGAATTATCAATTCCAAAATGACTTGAAAAAGTAAACTTTTCGAAAGAATATCAATGCAAATGTAATAAATTCCATATACATTGCAAATTTGTTCCAGACATGACGTTCGAGTTAATTTCTGTAATATGGTATCCCGAAGTAAAGGATTGACCAAACTCGAAGA
Source organism: Ophion ellenae (assembly GCA_963210295.1). Taxonomy (NCBI): domain Eukaryota; kingdom Metazoa; phylum Arthropoda; class Insecta; order Hymenoptera; family Ichneumonidae; genus Ophion; species Ophion ellenae. Next base: position 14,947,770 of record OY723393.1, on the reverse strand, counting down.
ACGAAACGACGAAGAATTCCTGACAAATAATTTGTTTGAAGTATCAATAATTGATATACATGAAATATACAAAAATAAGCAATATATATAGATTTATTTATCCCCCATGTCTTGCGATTGTTGTGACATTAACCAGCTTACAGTGTTCCGTACATTTTACATTTTACAAAAATAAGCAATATTAAAATTCCAGATATCAAGCTTCCCAGGCAGACGTTGCGGTATTCGAGGCCCTCGGAAAGTCTCCGACCGCTGTGAATCCTCACGTTCTCAGATGGTACAACCAGATCAAGTCGCACGACCCGAAGACGTTGCCCGGTGAGAAGAAAGCACCGGCCGTTCTTGCAGCCGGCGATGGCCCGGCTCCGGCCAAAGCCGAAGAGGAGGACGACGTCGATCTGTTCGGATCGGACGAGGAGGAGGACGCGGAAGCCGCGAAAATCCGCGAGGAGAGACTGCAGGCTTACGCGGAGAAGAAATCCAAGAAACCTGCCCTAATAGCTAAATCCAGTATCGTTATCGATGTCAAGCCCTGGGACGATGAAACGGATATGGGGCAAATTGAGAAGTCCGTCAGATCTATCGTTATGGATGGCCTCGTCTGGGGAGCATGTATGTAACTTCCCTTTTACAAAAGCGATCGCGTCCAACACTCCCCAATTCTGGTCGATGTTTCCAACGACGTGAAGGATGTCAAAAAGCATTTCGCAAAATCGTATTTCCAACAGAATTTGGGAAAATAATTAGCCTACATGTACCTAGGGGCCAAAAAAAATGGCGAAGCTCCGAATTTTTTTCTGGGACACGGTCGGTGAAAAAGAAACGAATTTTTTAAACCACAAAAGTACATATATGAGTGCCTTTAAGAAAAAGAATAAAAACATGGACGCCGGAAGATGGTGACATTGTTTCGCGGCGTTTGGCAGTGGACACTCTCTAGCTTAAACGGTCCATCTGAAATCTAAAAACCAAAGGGGTTATTCAAGTTACCAAAAACACAAGTCGTTGATGATCGTCGATTTTTAAAATAATTTCTTTTAACGCGGCGACGAATTGAAATACGTCGCCACGTTAAAAAAAAAAGGAAAACGTCGCGTTTCAACTCGGGCGTACAATTTTTTCATACATCTATGAAAAAATTTGTCATTTTTACTTAAATATTAAAAAATGAAGATGGATTTAAAAAAAATGAGATCGTCAACGACCTTAAAATGTTTTCCACTGTATCTCCTGTAAATTTGGAAACAATCCATCAAGTGGTTTTCGAGATAATGATATCTCGAAAACCATTTGATGGATTATTTCCAAATTCAAAGTCCACCGAGTTTGAAAACTGTTTCAAGAAAAACGCTTTTAAGGAATCATCACAGTGTAACGGGTCGAAAAATAGCGGATTTTCCCGATTCTTTTGTCGATGGTTAAAATACGCTAATCAGTCTGATTTTTTAACGTGAAATCAAAGCACTCATGAAGAACAGAAAATAATGTTTTATGCGTTTATTTTAATTTTTTTACATTTTCTTAACTGACGACATTGTCTTCGAAAAAAAGGAGTCCCCACGGTGTACACGGTTGTGGCCGTAAATATTATCGGAAACAAAATTTGCAAAAAGATTGTTAATCAGAATGAAAGCCGCTATCTTGCTATGGAGGTTTTTTCAAATCAAAAATGACAAAATGGCGGCGGTTCGAAAAAAAAATCGCATTTAACCTATTCTTTTGAGTTTTTTGTTAAAAAGAAAAATATGAAGATAAAGAAAAAGCTTCCATAGCAAGACGAAGAATGATGTGTCAAGATTTGGACGGATAGATTGAAAACATTTGCTTTGAGAGTGTACATCGTTTTGAAAAACGGTATTTCAAGAAAAAAGGGTCCGGCCGCGCCAGGTCTCCCGCAGCTGGTCGAATCCCTTTTTCTGAAGAGGCTGTAGCACGGTTGCTACAGCCTCTTCAGAAAAAGGCTGAACACTTCTAATGTCGTCCTGAAAATTGAACAGCACGTTTATGACCGTCTATGCTATTGGATAATGCGAAAAATAGATTTTTTTGGAAATTTTACACTGATGATCCCCGAAAGTTTGGAGTATGGTGCTGCACCGCTCGTAGAAGCTGTAGCTCAATCGATTTTAGGAATATTTCAATGAAATTCTCAGGGAATATAGCTAAAAGGCCGATCGAATGAAAATATTTTTGAAAAACGCAATTTTTTGACTCACCTAGGATTTCGACGTCGAGTTTTAAGGGATAACACCACTCTAGCGGCAGAAAATAAGGCCTAACTTTGACAATTTATTTTGGGAGCATGAAAAAAGGAATGTGATTTATTTTGAGAGGGTTTATTTAACACATATTAAAGTATTAAAGAAAAATTATGATAATTTTCTTACAAAAAGGCGGCGACAGAGCCCATCTTGAAAAACGTGTTTTTTTTACAAATAGCTTCACGGGAGGACGGTTTCCTTGTAAAGTATAAAACCTGGAACAAAAACCAAAAAAAAATATGATCTTTATATTATTAGCTATGGGACTACGTAGGGATTTTTCGTATCAAATTTTGAAAAATGGCGCACTTTAAAAGAAATAAATCGATTTTTTGCCCAAAAAATAAGCAGTACATTGCTTATAAAAAAAAGTTTACATTTAATCAAAAAACGGCTACGTACTCCCATAGAGAATGTAATTGTGGAGCTACTATACAAATTTCAAATTGACCTATGCAAAGGTGTTCGAGTAATCCGTTCTCCCAGTTTGAAAAATGTGGTTTCGAGAAAAACGCGTTTAAGGGGCCAGTCCACTTTGGAGTCACGAAAAAAGGCTATTTTCGCGATCTTTTTTTGAGGATTTTATAAAAGATATGAATATAAAAGTTGTTGGGCTTGATTAGTAGTCTAGAAATACATTTAAAAAGAATTTAATTCATTTTTATTCATTTTTAAGTACAAAAACTATAGTTTAACGTAACGCCTCAAAAATAGGTGGGCTAGGTAGCTCCATCACAACTCGGCAACGGCTTGTCTGAAACAGAAAAATCAAAGTCCATTAGATTCAATATGACACCAAAATGACCCTCGGATATAAAGTTTTATCAAATAATAAAAATATGGCAGATGAAAAACGATAAAACTAATTAAAAACGCGTTTTTTCGCAGTTTTTCGCAAAAAAAGAGTAAAAATAAAAATTTTAGAACCATCGAGGGTCATCTTGTCGCGAATCATGTTTACAATATGTGGTTCAAATTTCAAGAGAATCGGTTTATTAGTTTTAGAGATACGATGGAGCTAGATTTTGAAAACGTTGTTTCGAGAAAAGCGCGTTTGAAGTTTATACTATCAAAAACTCTTACCTAAACTCAATCGGCAATTCCTGCACCGTACAAAATCTTCCCTTCTGATTGCTCATCATCGTCGATTTCTTCAAGGATTGTTTGCTTTCGATTTTTTGAAATTATCAAAGTGGACTGACCCCTTAAAGTTGTACACGGCACCTGAAAAAAGTCCGAGGCGCTGCGGCCAAATCGATATTTGAAACTTAACCAAAAAATTCGCTACAGGATCAATTGCATATTGTTTTTATGACCCCAAAGTATTTTTAAAGTAAAAAAAAAAATTTCCAAAATCCTCGAGTCGTGCTTCCCTTAAGGGATGCTGATTTTTAAAAAACGCCCAAAGCTCTAAAAAATCGAACTCTGAAAGCTTATGAAATACGTCTTACGCAATCACCGCACTCTGTCTCTCGCAATGTATAATCCTTTACATTTGTTTACTTTCTCAGCGAAATTTGTACCGGTCGGTTATGGTATCAAAAAACTGCAGATAATGTGCGTAGTCGAGGACGACAAAGTATCGGTGGATCTACTGACCGAGGAGATTCAAGGCTTCGAAGAACTCGTACAGTCCGTCGATATTGCCGCCTTCAACAAAATTTAAATAAGTCCTTCGTCTTTTACTATGAAATTAATAAATATTAATTGTTTGTAACTGTAACGTTTTTTCCATCGTCATGATTATTTTCATCGGCAATCCTGAAAAGTCCGCGTCTCATTGCGATCGCCCGTTGGGACATTGGAACTTTCGATGACACGTTCGATTGGAGCAAGAAAAAAATAACGACGATAAAAAACCCATGATTCGCAAGATCTTTGGAACGACTGTCGTCGAACAATGAAAGTCGAGTCGTTTCTGCGTTGCGACGTCGGATGGTTGAATCATTCGGGGGATCAAGCAGGTGCAGCACGAAAGTAGCAGTGGACATTTTATGCCGGTGCTAATGAAATCGCGACCCGCGTGCGGCCGTGACAGTCATCCTTTCCAAGCAGCAATGGAAAGATAATAGATACGATTACGTCTCCTATAAGGATACGATAGCCTACTTATTACAGTCGAACCTCGCTATAACGATTCTCTAGGCAAGTTCGTTATATCGATTTTTCGTTATATCGAGGTTTCGTTATATCGAGAACGTGTTCTTTAAAATGTTAAAAAAAGATATATGAGTACTATAAATAGCGGGATATTTTTAAGGGGTTATATATAGTCAGGAGGCCCAAGAAGATCGATTTTTCAAGAATTTTTTTTGAGAAGACCTTTAAGGGGAGATATACACGTAGGTGCCGAAAAAAAGATAATTTGTGTGAATTTTTTCAAGGAAAACTATTTGAAATTTCGGATTGGGGTGTTAATTATCTGAAAGTATATACATTCAAAAATATGTTTAGTTTTTTTTATTTAAAAATATCAAAAATATACAAGGATATTGTATGATCCTTGGAGCGTCGTAAAAAAATCTGCGTATACGGGTAAAACCCACTGGCGTTTCTTCAAACGCCAGTGTAAAACCCACTGGCGCACAGTAGGAGAAAAGCCCAAAAACCTGGCCAAAACCCCAAAAAATAAATTTTCGAAATAGGGTCAGTTGAGTAGTCATTCAGGTAGAGGACTAGTAACTGCATTCTATTGTGGAAGGGAAAGCCCTTTAAGTGTATACCTGCGCCGCAGCGTCAGTTGGCAGTGAGTGTTCGTGAAGAGTGTACGTGTCACGCGCTGAACAGACGAAAATAACGCTGACTTCAAAAACCCATAACTTTAAAGTGACGGGTTTAATTTCAATTCTGCAACATGAATACGACTTCTGGAGGTATGTAGAACATGTTTTTACATCGGTTGAATCGAAAGTTTATGTATAAATGATTGAAATGTAGTATAGCCTTCGGCATAAATAAAATTGAATAATTTTGAAAACTTATATTTTCAACGGTCCGAAAAGTTATATATTTTGTCACATTTTGCAAAGCTCCTAGTCTCGGCCTTTAGTTTAATGTATAAGCTTTCGAAATTTACAAGAGTTACCTGCGGAAAACGTGCGTCTTGTCCGTTATGATTTTTTTCGCATCGTGCGGTAGCCGAGCGTGCACGCGGCACTATCGAGCAGCCGCTGCGCCTCTACCTGAGAATGGGTGAAGTAGCATCATAACGGACAAGGCGGCTGTTATACGCTTGAAATAAATTATTTTAATATATATGTATGTGTATATATATATATATAAATTTTCTGTGATTTAATTATGATATATACGTATGCATATATATATATACATATTAAAATCAACCACATAAAAATTTCTTAAATATGAATGAAATGTTATAACATTCGAATAAAATATTTGAATATATATATATTATATAGTAAGCAAAGCTTTCTTTTAACCAAATCCATGTCAATATTTTCTGTCTAATTTTCTTAAAATTATTTCAATTATTGCGGTTATTTATTTGGTAAAATAATGTACATTGTTCAAGTTTTTGTATTAATTGAAAATTTTATCTTTTCCTTTAACACCAATTTTCTAAAATTTTATGTCTTTATTACAGGATCCGGTTACAAAGAATTGGTGCTGACAAGGAAAGAAGTATTTCTGATAATCAGCGAGCATTTATCCGATAAATTCGCTTCCTTGATCGAATTTATGGTAGAAAAAATTTCCAAGGACACCGGACGTACAGTTGTAGTGCCTGAGGACTCGAAACAGACTTTTTCGATACTCTTCAATCAAATGAGAACGAGGTGGCAACAAGCTCACAGAAAATCCTGTGTATTTTTCAAGAATAACGGTGAATGGCTTAGCAAGCAGGTATGTTTTGCCGCACCTACAGACACTGTAGTAACAAGCCCGGGTGTATTACCCGGGCTTGTTACGGGCGGCCGCCCGTCCCTTGACTTTACAATGTCCAGTGAAAGATCTAAACGAAGGAAGACCCAAGATATTCGTACATCGTTCAACTCGGTCGAGTTAGCATACGCTACTCAGATGAGCCTTCGCTCTTCAGGACAATCCGACGCCGCAAAAGTTATTAAGGACGTAACAATGACGAGTCCTTTAAGAGCTTCCAAGTATCGTAAAGCTTACTCAGCAACGGATGAAATTACTTTATCCGAAGAGGCTGCACTTTCCGCTATGATTGAATATAAATTCTCCAAGAGTACTTACCAGGGAATGAGAAGATTAGGGAAGGAAAATAACTGTAAGCTATATCCGTCTTACGAAAAAGTGATGAAAGCAAAAAAGCGTTGTTATCCACCACGTGATGCAATCAGGATTACAGAGAGTAGTGCAGAAGTCCAACTACAGGCACTATTAGATCATACAGTTGAACGTATTTTACTCGTCCAAAATGTACTCATTCAAAGATTGACTCCAGATAATGTTCGTAAAATGGACTTGATTTGCAAGTGGGGTTGCGATGGAAGTTCTGGGCAAAGTGAATATAAGCAGACGTTCAGTGATGACAGCAAATCTGATGCGCATGTATTCTTTACTTCAGTCGTGCCATTACAACTCGTGTGTTATGATCAACAATCGAAGGAAGAAATAGTTGTTTGGAAGAACCCCAGACCCTCGTCTCCACGATTTTGTAGACCGCTTAGACTACTGTTTCTACGCGAAGACACAGAGTCAACACTTAATGAAGTCCAAATTGTTGAAGAACAAATAAAGTCACTTCGTCCATTCGAAAGTGTAATAGATGGAAAAGAAATCTCCGTAATGTACAAGTTGTTGTTCACCATCATAGATGGTAAAGTTTGCAACGCTGTATCATTGACGAAATCTGCTCAACGGTGCTATTTGTGTGGAGCAACCAGCAAAGATTTTAATGCCATCGACACTGTATTGCAAAGGGAAATCAATGAAACAAATTTGAAGTTCGGATTGTCGACGCTGCATGCGTGGATACGGTGCTTCGAGTATTGCTTACACGTGTCTTACAAACTCGGCATTAAAAAATGGCAAGCTCGAAGTGCCGAAGAAAAAAAAATTACCCAGGAACGCAAGAGGGCCATTCAAGAAGGATTCAAGAAGCAATTGGGTCTAAATATCGATCGCCCAAAGCCTGGATACGGCAGCAGCAATGATGGCAACACAGCTCGGCGATTCTTTGAAAATTCGACGGTTTCCGCTGCGATAACGGGGGTCAACGAAGAAGTTATTAAACGCTTGTACGTAATCCTACAAGTTATATCGTGTGGCCACGAGATAAACTGTGAAAGATTTGAACAGTATGCTATTGAAACGGCAAGAAAGACCGTTGCATTATACCCTTGGTACTCCATGCCTACTTCGGTGCACAAACTATTAATTCATGGTCCAGTGATAATAACTCATGCTCTATTACCAATCGGCCAATTATCCGAAGATGCTCAGGAAGCTCGAAACAAAGACATCAAACGATATCGAGAAGATTTTGCGCGAAAAAGTTCCAGGGTTAAAACTATGGAAGATGTTTTTCATCGGCTCTTAGTTACTTCTGATCCGTACATTTCAAGTGTCAGAAGACTACCACAGAAGAAGCTGAAGAGTTTGTCGCCGGAAGCTGTAGCGATGTTGATCGCTCCTAAAGTGACTGCTGCAGCAGACGAATTTTGCGCCGAGATTGAAGCCGTGCCGGGAGTTGTAATAGATACAAACTCGGATAATGATTCTGACTCCGACTCCGACTCCGATTACGATTTTGATTAAGAATAAAATTTTCTATTTTTGAAACGTTCCGTATGTATTTTGGAAATAAAAATAATAATTGCGTAGAATACACTGTTCACGTTTATTTTATTATGATGATTTTTTTAAATATATTACTTTATCTATTTAGCAGGATACTCGGCCATTTTGTTTATAACAATTTGCTGTAAGCTCTTTGTTGCAAGTTATAAACAATAGATATCGGATTGGTAATCAGCGACCTTGAAAACCCGTATATACCAATTTTTGTCAACATCTGGTAACTTTTTAACGTTCATGTCGGCCATATTGGATCGGCCATTTTTTTTTACGATAATTTGGCTTGCGGATTCGTAATCAGCGACCTTGAAAACCCGTAAATACCAATTTTTGTCGACATCTGGCAACTTTTTAACATTCATGTCAGCCATATTGGATCGGCCATTTTGTTTACGATAATTTGGCTTTCAGATTCGTAATCAGCGACCTTGAAAACCCCTGTAAGCCAATTTTCATTCCCGTCAAAGGTCATTTGAGGTTTTGGCCAGGTTTTTGGGCTTCTCTTCTACTGTGTGGCGTTTCTTCAAAAATCATCTGAAAAAAAACCAAAAAGATTATTAAATTAGATACTATAATCTAGTACTTGTCATAGCCGATTTTGAAATTATCGATTTATGACAAAATGGCGGACGTTTTAACATAAATACTGATTTTTAGGCCAAAAGTTAGTTATTATTTTGCCTATAAAACAAAAACTAAGTAACGGAAAAAAAATCCTACGACAAGTACTAGATAATGGTGTATAGAATAACCACAAAAAAACCTCAAGGCAATCGGTTCATTGGTTTTCGAGAAATTTTAGGTACCGATTTGAAAGACGTGGTTTTGAGAAAAACGTGTTTGAAAATTTGGGAATGAATAAATCATGAAATTTGTCAACTCACATGGAATCATCGATACCAGGCCCAAAGTGTAGGTCTTGTACGGTCGACGGAATGTTCATAGCTTCTAAATCCTCGACCTCGACCATCTAGGTGTATATCTCCCGTTAAATCTATTAACGTAAAAATTTGTACACATATTGAGGTAACTTTTAACTGTAACATTTTTTATTTGTAAAAATAATTATTTTGAGATCTGCTATAGCTGATCTCCGGGAGCACCTCTAAACAAAGGCGTCTTGCGGTGAGCACGATATCTCTGGACTAGATCATCTAAAATGAAAAAACCAAAAATATTTCGTTAACACAATGGATTACCTCGTAACTGATCGGAAGGATAAGCAAAATAATAATTTTTGGGGGGGGCTTCTAAAAAAAATTAGATTTTTGACAAAAATGTAGGCCTTAAGTTGCTTATAAAATGGATAATATTTATCGGTGAGAAAAAACCTTCGATTAATTACTAACAAATATACTTGACAAAATTGTGTTAAAATTTGAGACTGATCGGTTTAGCCGTTTCCGAGAAACCTTCCTCGCCGACTTTAAAAACACAGTTTTGAGAAAAACGCGTTTAACGATTCAAAAGCACTTTCGAACGCTCTGACACGTCATTACAAATGTGCGTGTAACTTCGAGAATATTCGCGGGATTGACAAGACATTTTCTGTGTATTTAAATATATGTACATTACGAAAAAAAAATTAATCGATTTTTTGAAATTTTTAACTGTATATAACCGCTTAAAGGAAGAAAGGTTTAAATTAGAACAATTTTTACCAGCAATTAGCAATTAGAGCACAATGTATATTATTGTGTTGCTGTATCAAGGTCTCGGGTGTCTATCGGAAGGGAATGAACGAATCTTCGTTATATCGACGTTCGACTGTATTTCGACTACCACTACGCACTATACAGGGCGTCTCCCAGGTCAACCGCCCAATCTCTGAGTTCCGAATACATGCCAGCATTCTGAACGAAAAAGCCCTGTGCCATTTTGGCGTCTGAAGAACCGTTACAAGTTGAAGTTGAAGACAAGTTGAACCGTTGAAGAAATTTACAAGAAAACTTGATATAATAAAAATTGTTCTATTTGTACACTAACCAATGACCTAATCATTAAAAAGGTATCTAAGGCAGTAGTCTGGTCTGGTGCGAGATTTTTGACGCCATTTTTGGGTTGGAATAACTTTTAAACCATTGAAGTTGTCTTGATGAAATTTTACATATGTATTTATTGTTCCTTTGAGAATATATCCACATTTAACAATTAAAAAAATATATTTTCATGTATTTTTTTGTTTTTTTAAAACATGGTCCGCCGAAAACCGCCTTACTCGGCGCCCACTCTGGGTGATGTATGCATCTGAAAAAAATATATATATATTCTCAATCTGTATGAGTATTCTGAGCACGAGTAGCAGAATTGGTACTCTACAAAAATTTAAGTTTAGATGAAAATGTGAAAAATTATTTACCTACTTTACAGGAGCGGAAGGAGTGTCAAAATCAAACGGAAATATAATTATACTCTTTTATTTATTATTAATTTAAAGTTTAGTGCTTGAAGTAATCTAAAATTAAAATTGTACTAATTAAACTTGAAATTGAACTGAACTGTTAAAAGACAGGTTTCTACAGGGTTTTAACCCAAGTAGCTTTTAGCTGTGACGTAGATAGTCAATAATCAAACTCGACCTTAGGGAGGTTTTTGTTAAAGCCTTAGGCTACAGTAACGGGTATAAAATCATGTGCGAATTTAACAATTTTTTTCGTATGAAAAAGTGATTCACTCATAAAATTAATTACACATCTATTTAGTATGAATATCAAGCTGTTAGAAAAAATATATATTTTTTTTCGATGTACACAATGGCCGACTACTAATATTTTCTTTTGTTATCTTTTTTTAGGCGCTCCGCGGCGTGACATTTAGCATCCACATTTTTTTACCTAGAATAAAAAACAAAAATTCTCGTCAATCTACATTAAAATACCTAGAAAGTACGTACGGAATGTAAAAAATATTGTTTTATTCAAAAGTTGTAGGTATTTGAACGTAAGAAATTAATTTTTAGTGAAAAATTTCGTAATAACTGCTCATAAACTGCTCATAAAATAAAAAGTTTTCGATTAATCAGAACTTCCGTACGTACTTCTCTGCGAAATGCAATTAGGAACATAACTTTTAAATTTGAAGTAAATCGAGTGAAATTTGTTGAAGATATTTGTCACGCCAATTGGAAAAAAGCTATTTCGAGAAGTTTCGAGTAGTCGGCAATATTGTACATCGAAAAAAAATTCTAACAGCTTAATATTCATACTAAATAGCTGTGTAATTCATTTTATGAGTGAATCACTTTTTCATACGAAAAAAAAATTGTTAAATTCGCACATGATTTTATACCCGTTACTGTGGCCTAAGACCTTAAGAAAGCAGAGCTCATTAAGGTTATTTGCTGACAATCGGTTGCGCAAATCATTTTGAATAATACCCGCAGTTGTAAAAAAGTCGCTCTGAATCAACCGAGGTTAATTAAAAGGATAGACATCTTTCGCCAATCTTTCGCGCGCCAATCTTGCCGCGTGAATGGCATCGCAGCAGAGAGCGCGATATTTAAATCGGCGACTTTTCAGAAGGCTATTTGACTGTTGTACGGAAATCATCTCAAATGGTTAATTATTTTATAATATGCTCACAATATTTTTTATCATCGATAATCTCCGTATTTACGATGTAAATCGGCAATAAAATTTAAATATTCAACCAGACCGCCAAAACGCTCCCGTTGTCAAATATGTAGTCACGTGACGCCTGTGACGTCACATGCCAGTAAACAACGTAAAGGACCTATATCGCCGCTGAGTTGTCGCACAGCAAACCTTCCTATCCATTCATATTTAAAAGTTGATAACACGGTAACTATCACTACAAATAACTATGAATGAACAGAAAAAGCACGGAACTACACTTGAATAAACTATAAAATCGCTCATGACTCGTCACAGGCCTCGTAATGACAATCTGTTTACTGGCATGTGACGTCACTAGAGATCTAACCAACCCTGGAGCGTTTCCGTCCACGTGACCAAACGTTCAAGTTTATCTAATTTAAAAATTGAAAGAAACGAAAATAATGCATTTTTCTTTCGATAAAATGATATAAAATACTTTTTAAACACTATATTCTTTTAGGATGATAAGAGAATGAACCATATTTTTGATCCAGTTAAACACCCTATTCAGAATGCCAATGAACACGTTAAAAAGATATTAACGATATTTAAAAAATCGTTTTTTCTTATACTGCCAAAATATGTAAAAATTAAAAAATTTAATAACAGTTTGTCAGAGTCCAAAATGGCAGAGGACTTTTTTGTTCAGAATTATGGCATGTATTCAGAACTCAGAGATATGGCGGTTGACCTGGGGGTGTCATTTTCGGCGGAATGATCGAATATAAAAAAAAAAACGGTGAGCTTGGTCAAGATAAACAAACGTCCCTGTGAAAAAATGGACATTTATAAACATATATAATTATTTATACTCATATATAACATTATTTACAATTATATATGCCTCAACATGACACCATGTATGATCATATATGTAGATATGTTACCATGTATAGTATTTATTTTTTCTAGGTGTGGACCATATATGATCATGTATGTTCAAAAGTTGGTACTCTGACCTCATATATGAACATATGGTTGTATATATTATCATATATAATTGCATTTGCCCCCGAAAATCCATATATAAGCGTATATGATTGTATATGAGATCATTTATATGAACCTATATATGATGTACAAACTATTTTGGTTTCATATATAATCGTATATGTAATCGTAGTAATCCGCAACAACCATATTTGAACGTATATAATAACGAAAACATATATGACCATGGATATTATTCCATATATAATACCACCACAGACTATTTTGATATCATATAGGATCATGTATACTGCGTGGCATTTTTCATATAATACTGTCTATAAGTAGCAAAATCAGCATGTGATGCTGATAATATTTTATTGTTTTATTATGAACGTACTAAAATGGTGATTTAAAAGTAATTTCTTATTTATGCGTATGTATGGAAATCAATGTATGACTGAACATCGTTATATATCGTTATATGCAATAGTATATGAGAATATATAATCATATATGATTGCTTGTGATCACATATGGCTATATATCACTATATATGATTATATAGAGACAAATTTCGTTCATGATCATTTGTGACAAGATCATACATGATTATTTATGTTTATATATGTCCATTTTTTTCCCGGGTCGTAGTACTTTGAAGGAGAAATAGAATGTCCGTGTTGTAAACTCTACCGGTGAGGGTGGTTCGCAATGCGTTAAGGGGTCAGGCTACTGTGACGACCCGAATATCAGGGTTACTTGAAAAAAATTGTTTTGAAGCTATAAGTAAGATGATTGAAAACTCGTTTGGACATTTATTTGTGCGTATAAGGGGGAGATACCTTTAGGCGAGGCAAAAATTAACTGATTATCATGTTTTTTTATTAAAGGAAAGATTTCTCCATTTTTCTAGAATTAAGGTATGGTTTATTACTGCTTTTGGCTGTTACATGGTATTTTTTAAAATTCATTTTTAAAAATGGCGGCGGTATGGCACTGTCGTCTAAACGGATTCCGGCGGATGTTGTCAGATGGCGTGACACGTAGCGTAGGCGGGATTAATCTGAAAAACAGCAACGAAGATTTTTCTTCTATCAACAGTCGTACACAGAATATAAATTGAGAAATTGATAGGTAAAAAAAATTTTTTTTTAACAACAAGCTTTGATTTAATGCAGGAAAAGGTAGAAAGTATTTTTTTTTACCAAGTCACCTATATGTGACTATAAATAGAACCTTGGGGCCCTCAAGTTTTTAAGGCGTTACCCCCACTTGTAGCGCAAAAAAAGGCCTTATTCATGAATTTTTTTAAAGAAAACTACAAAACTTTTTTAATCGATCAATATACCATCTTAAAGAACACATCTTGAAGAACTTTCAGTAATTTTTTTATTGAAAAATATTACATTGTTTAGTGGCAAATGGCCGTCAATGAAATAATGTTTTTATACACATGGTTTGCGGTGACCAACATTGCGGCGAAGTGGATCATCTGAAAAAAAATGCGGATGGATTTAGTCAAATATAAGTATAAACTAGTCTTTAATCGAAGGATTTTAAAAAATATTCATTTTTCACAAAATGGCGGACAGTAAAAGTTAATGGTTCGATTTTAACGAAAAAAACGGCCGTTTTTTGGCTATAAAACGGCCATTTTTTTCGAAAAAAAAAAATCGAACGATTAAAGACTACATTTTTATGTATTAAATAAGCCTGCAAAATTTCAAGAAGATCGGTTCATTAGTGTTCGAGTAATCTTGGTCACCGACTTCAGAAATGCCATCTTGAGAAAAACAAACTCTTTCAACGCTCATATCTCAGTCAATTTTGTTCGGATCGACTTGAAATTTTCAGGACATATTCTCAGATACTTATACTTCAAAAAAATGCAATGAAAAAATCGATTTTTTCAAAATCGCAAGTCGGGGTAACCCCTTAACTGTTTCATAAATTTGATCAATTCAGTTCCATTAGCCGTATTAAATTTGGCACAATAGTAATAAGAGAACAAATTATCACACATTTATACTCAGTTTTAGGATTTTTATTTAAGAAATCCAAGGTTGTTTTACAATAAATGAAATACAGATGATATGTTAACGGATTAATGTAAATTAAAAATTATATGCCCAAATTTTGAACGCACCGAGCTTTTATTTAAAGTCACATATGGGTAAAAAGATTGATAAAGTCACACTTGGTAAAAATATTATTTCTGACTTTTTAGTACATTAAATGAAAGCTCGTTTGTTATTTTTTTTATTACATATAAGTTATTTTCGACTTCTAGTCTTTAGTTGATTTTGGTACTTAGTTGTTGGTAGTGGTTTTCTAGTTTACGAGTTTGTACGTTAGAAACATGGAATGCTTGTAATAAATAACAACGACTGTAATTGGGATTGAACTTACGACTAATTGCTGCAGATTAACTTTTCACATACAAAGACAATCGGCTACGAATTTGTATGTGTTAGTGAGATATTATTTGGTTGATTAGATATCGCTAATTTTACATGAAAAGTTGAAAAATGTATGGATTTTTTTAAATGTTAAATCATGCATTGTCACCTTTCAGATGCATGCTTGCAAAAATTGAGAGCTCTAAGTAGTCTGGAAGTGGGTGAAATATCGATTTTCCGTTTTGCATCTCACAGAAAGTCAAGCTAAATAAAAGCTAGTAACAAGTAAGAAAAAATGTTGAAAATCGATTAAATGATACGCTTTGAAACAAAAAGATTACATTTTTCGAAAAAATGGCTACATCTTGCAATAAAAAAAAAACAATTTTTTTTATTTTCAAAAACATTTACGGTCACGTTTTAGACAATGAGGTTAGAAAGATTCATATCAAATTTCATCAGAATAAATGTTTTATTATTGCTTTTGGCTGTTACATGGTGTTTGAAAAAAAATAATAATCTCTGAACATGTCTGAGGTATGGCACGGTCTTCTAAACTGCATTTCCGAAACTGGCATGACGTATAGCTCAAAAATTAATCCACCGATTGCGATGAAATTTTGCATAAATCTTTCTACCCTTATTGTCGAAAACGTGACTGTAAATATTTTTGAACATGAATAAAAGTATTTTTTTTGCAAAATGTATCAATTTTTTTCGAAAATTCGATCTTTTGTTCCAAAGCGTACCATTTAATTGATTTTCAACGTTTCTCACTTTTTCTTGGTTCATACTGCGTATGAAAAAAAAAAAACAAACGAAGAAAAATCTGCGTTGGTTTTTTTCTGATTAATTCCGCCTACGCTACGTGTGACGCCGTCTGACAAGATCCGCCGCAACCCGTTTAGAGGACCGTGCCTTACTTCCGCCATTTTCGAAGGTTAATAAAAAAAATACCATGTAACCGCCAAAAGTAGTAATAAAACACCCTGAGTCTCAAAAATAGTGTAGAAATCTTTCATTTTGAAAAAAATAATGAAAATCAGCATTTTTTCGTCGCCTAAATTATCTCCCCCCCCCCTGACAAAGTTGTGTACCAAATTTCATTTTTAAATATTAATAATTAAAGAAGTTACGAACAATCTCGTGAAGGACCTTTGAACATGAGGGGCTCAACACTGTCCTTGATTTTATCCACCCGGTTGATCTGAAACAAAAAACCGAGTTTTTTTTCCTTCAAACACAATTTTGGCTAAAACTTGACCGAGGTTTTCAACTATCGTGCTTCAATCAAAACAAAAAATTGAATTTTTTCGACTTTTCGAGGAAAAAATGCCATGATTATTGTTAATAACTAATGAAAAAATGTAAAGAAGAAAAACGTCGGTCAAGACTAAACTACTATTACACTGAATAAGTCTACCAAATTTCAAGTCAATCCGTTCATCAGATGTCGAGAAATCGTGTACACCGTTTTAAAAAACAATTTCGAAAAAAACGCGTTCTAAGTTTTACTCGAAGTTCTATCGTACTCATAAATTTGCCTTCAATCTGCGATTCCTGCACCATATGTTGGACCTTTTTCTTCAATTTGAGTTGCCTCAGGCAACAACCGAGTGTTCGTCACTTTCACAGTAGCCAGTAACCCCTTAAAGCTGAGCTTCTTTTAACGCACACAATCGTGATCGGATCGCGGGTAGATTAATGAGAAAGTTAATTACCTCTAGAGGCTAACGACTACTTACCCTCATTTATATTTCCAGCCATCATTAAGGGGTGAGGCCACAGTAACGGGTATAAAATCATGTCCGAATTTAAGGGGGGATTGTCTTTTTTTTCGCAAAATTTACCGCTTTTTGGGAATTTTTTTGTGAAGAAAGTATACAACGGAAAACTTGTGAAACTTGGCATATAGTTTTATTGATCTGTTTACTACATACAAAAAAAATTTTTAACAATTTCATAAAAAAATCCCCCCTTAAACGCGTTTTTCTCGAAACAGCTTTTTCACAACTGGTGTGCACGATTTCTCAAAAACTATTCAACCGATTGCCTTCAAATTTGGACAGAATGCTCAGCTGACATCCTTTTATCGTTTGATGAAGCAAAAAAGCAATACGTTTAATAGTTTTTTATTTATAACAAAAAATCGATCAATTTTTTTCGAAAAATCGATACTTCAAGTTCAAAACGTCACCAAATCGTCAATTTTTTTTTTCCCTTCATCGAACGATAGCTATATGTGTCTAAAGTAAAATGCTTTTTGGGTTTTTGTTGCAGGATGAACGTGAAGGCTGTAATCGTGCACACCATCAAAAAAGGACCATCGCGCGTCGAGGGGGGTGGGAGGCGGATTTTTTTATGAAATTGTTTAAACATTTTTTTTGTATGTAGTAAACAGATCAATAAAACTATATGCCAAGTTTTCCGTTGTATACTTTCTTCACAAAAAAATTCCCAAAAAGCGGTAAATTTTGCGAAAAAAAAGACAATCCCCCCTTAACAATTTTTTTCGTATAAAAAACAGAGTCGCTCACAAAATTAATTACATCTATTTAGTATGAATATCAAGCTGTTATAATTTTTTTTGATGTACAAAATGGCCGACTACTCGAAACTTCTCGAAACAGTTTTTTTCCGATTGACGTGACAAACAACTTCAACAATTTTCACTCGATTTACTTCAAATTTAAAAGTTATGTTCCTAATTGCATTTCGCAGAGTACGGAATTTCTGATTAATCGAAAACTTTTTCTTTTATGAGCAGTTATAACGAAATTTTTCACTAAAAATTCATTTCTTACGTTCAAATACCGACAACTTTTGAATAAAACAATATTTTTTAAAGTCCTTACGTACTTCTCTAGGTATTCTAATGTAGATTGACGAGAATTTTTGTTTACGAAAAATTTTCATACGAAAAAAAAAAATTGTTAAATTCTCACATGATTTTATACCCGTTACTGTGGCCTAACACCTTAAAAATCGGTTACCATACTTTCGAAACAGTGTTGAATTTCTGATTGAAAAAATCTCCAGTCCTCGCGATACAGCCTACAAAAAAGTGATCCAGGAGCTGTTTCTACAAGGATACACTGCACACAGATATTTTTCATCAGCATCACCCACTGCCTAGTATTACGTAACGGGTATTTCAGATTTCTATCTAACTTTTAAGAATAGTCGGCAATCCACGTTGAATCAAGGATGCTAACAATGATTCGCGATCGCGACATTTATTCAGCTGACAATAAGATTCATTTACATCGGGTTGTCGATTTTATTCAATCACATACGTGCGTCAGTTCATCGGTAATATCTGGGAATTCCGATTTGCTCGTGTAGATTGGGACGCTGGGTGACGAGCGCTGCTCTTCATAAAAAGTCTTTTGCGCAACGTTATCTTGACAATTTTCAAATTCTGACCCACTGAAGCCAATCATTGCAATTGAAAACAAGAAATTCTAATGTAGTCGAATTCGGGACGAATTTATATTTAATGAAATCGTAACGAATTCAAACGTCTGCATAAAATCAAAGTATTTCGTTCACAAAGTAGAGTCGACTTGTCGAAAGAATTCTCTGGCTAATTTCAAAGGGAATGCCCAGAATTTTAATGAGTTACAAATGACAAGGTATGGACATACATTTATGCTCATTTTTTGCATTGGATATTCGATTTCTCGTTTATGAGTAGGTCATACAGCTTTAGGGGTCGAAAGACACGTCTTTTGACCCCAATTGGAGAGACACTTGGATGTAATCGTCGCGTTCTTATCGGTGAAGTGAACTCTTCTCGGGGTCACATCTAAACCTGTACAGTAGAACCACGATTATTCGGATTTTCGGTTATCCGAACGCTTCGACGCCCTATCCGAACTCAGTGATCGTCTTTTTTCTCAGTTGAGGAGTCTTCTCACTTTAGACGCTAAAAAAGGCTATTTTCATGAATTTTTTGATAGGTTCATATCATAGACGTTGATATAATAAATACACTTTCGAAACACATTTTTAAACAATTATTTATGTATTTAAGTCACTATTTATAGACGAAAATGGTAGTTAAAAAAATGTCCTAAAAAAATGGTAATAAAATCTCGGAAATGAATTATCCGAAATAAAAAAATCAAACGGTTTTAGATTCAGTATGTTAAGGGGCTATACCGGTGTGAGCGCTGAAAATTTGGGTGATTTTCGGGAGTTTTTTTTCGAAGAAAAGTACTGAATTAAATGTTTCGGAAAATTAAGAATATATTTCGCTACATTTGACCTATATCACATAATTTTTTCATAGAAAAATATTGAGATCCAAGCGACTTATGCGCTGCCTTCGGAGGCACCAAAAAAAGTTCCTCCTCTGCTGACATGATTCCGGCCGATTGAGAAGCTGAAACCGAAAAAGGAAAAAATGTCGTTAAGCTGGAAGGTATTTCCTGTACAATGACGTAGGATTTTCGAAACATATCAAAATCAAACAAAACGCCGTAGTTATGAAAAAAAGTCTGTTTACTTGCCTATAAAATGGTCTATTTTTTCAATGCCAATTCGTCAATTTTCATCCAATCAAAAATATCCTACGTCATTGTAGAGTAAATACATTCAAGAGCACTCAGTTCAAATTTCCAGTCAATCGGATAATTGCTCTTTGATTTACAATGTCAACAAATTTGAAAAATCTCATTTCAAGAAAAACACGTTTAAAGATTTAACTATCGATGATATAAATGATAATGATATTCTTAAAAGTATAAACTGTCGGAAAAGACAAAAAAAATCGATTTTTGGAAAGTGTCACCCTGGTATAGCCCCTTAATGGCTATAGCGCATATTATACGATTTTTGATATATGCAAAAATAACAAAATGGCGCATATTTTTCGAAAAAAAAACGCGTTTTTTCACCGTTTTTGGCAAAAAAGTAAATGCCAAAATTTAAAAAAATCTTTGATACGCGCTATAGCTATAGTTGTGAAGGATATGTGTTCAAAATTTCATAATGATCGGTTCAGTAGTTTCGAAGATTTTATCAACAAGCTGGCAAAAAACGTTGTTTTCGAGAAAAACGCGTTTAAAGTTTGTTTGGGTTACATAAATACATAAAAAAAATGTTTGATGTATTTCGAAAGTGTATTTATGAAGTGTAACAACTTTTATATCAGTATCTATAATACAAACCTATTTAAAACATCATAAAAATAGCCTCTTTTAGCGTCTAAAGTGAGAAGACCCCTTAAGGTATCGCCCTTTTTTCTCTAATGAAGGTGTTTCCTAACACTTCGAGTTATTTTCAAAATACATTATTGCCTATATGTATCTTTATACATAAGATCGTATATACATTGTACGTATATACGAGAAACTGCCCTGGAATGGTTTGAAACCCACCCAGAAAAAAGTCCCACACAGCTGCTGTTCTTGAAACGAATTCGAGACTTAGCGGCCAAGAAACGGGCACCTGAGACAGCCAAAAATTGATCAATATTTTAAGCCGCAATTGTGATTTTATTGCATAAGTAGTGGTGGTATAAAAATTGCAACTTTATTCATTGTTAATTGCTATCAAATAAGGAATTTAGGGTCGTTGGATTAATAAAGAGAATTTTCGATACTATTTATATTATATGAGTTGATTTTCCCGGGAATCCAAGATATATTTTCGATTATCCGAATTTTTTATTATCCGAACAATGGTGCCTATTAGTTCGGATAATCAAGGTTCTACTGTAATTTCTATCAACATAATGTTCGCCCAAAGTGTTGCGCATTTAGCAGACAAAATCAAACGTCAACTAATTTTGTTGAGTTATCGAAGCGTTGGTGCTACGATTTTACGAATAGTTGTCTACGCCATTTAAGGGGTTAGGCTACTGTGAAAATTACGAACACTCGTTCGTCGTTTGAGGCAACTCGAATACATATGGTGCAGGAATCGCAGATTGATGGTAAACTTATCATTACAACGATGGAGTTGCTAGTGAAACTTTAAGGGAGGTTTCGACTTTGTTGGGCCCAAAAATGCTCGATTTTTCACCAAATTTTTGCGAAAAACATTAAATATAGAATCTTGAAATTTGGTATGTTTACTGAGCGGTCTCTATTGAACATGGGAATATTTTTTTATGTTTGACAAAACTGGTACTGGTAGTGGGAGGAACTACGTATCGTGCCGGCGATGATATTGTTCGCTTGCGGAAGCCCTAAGTCCTGAACAGGTATTCTGAAGCAAAAAATCAAACATACTTTGACTTTGTACATTATTGTGTATTAGTCGAACTAGAATGAAGAAGAAAAATTGAAAAATAAAAAAATTGCGATCGAAGAGAAGTCTAGTTTTTTTACCAAACATTTTTGCAGTTTTTTGGTTCATAAAATAAAATCGTTCGAACATTTTTGGATAATTCTAGTTCAACTAATGAAGACGTATGTTGTTCACGTGCTTGACAAACTTAGGAACTATCATTTAGGGCGTGTAGGAACATTTCCGCAAGCGAAGAATCCACTCCCAGTACCATGTTTTGTAAAACTTAAAAAAATATTATCATCTTCAATAAAGACCGCTTAGTAAACATACCAAATTTCAAAATTCCATATTTCATATATAAATTAAATATAAATTCAATTATAAATTTAATTTAATAATAAATTGAATTATAAATTTAATATATAAATATAAATTTAATATTTAAAATATTATCATCTTCAATAAAGATCGCTTAGTAAACATACCAAATTTTAAAATTCCATATTTAAAAATTGGTGAAAAAACGAACATATTTCGGCCTAACAAAGTGGAAACCTCCCTTAAGGTAGAACGAGCGCGCTCTTGACTTCTATAGATTTTGTTCCAATCCACACCTTGTTCATATCATTATGCATGTTTGAGTGAAATGTCAGAACAGTCGGCTATTTAGATTGCGAGATAATGGGTTTTAAAATTGCAACTTCTAACACTGCAGGGTCTGCATTGACCGAAAGTCAGGTCACATAATTCGTCATACCAGTCTGTTGTGTTGATAAATTTTGAGAAAAAATTATATTTAGATAGCGAACTAGTTCGGGAAAAAGTGACAAAAGTTTGGTTTGCCTTTACTATTCAGTTTTGCTAAAAACGTTTAGTAAAGATAGAATAATTCTCCGAAAAAAATATTTGTCCCCTATAATAAGAAGACATATGGCAACACCGCAGAACAGTATTTTGTTCAATATTTCGAGAAAAAAAAAATGATCGTGTTCCTAAAGTTTAAAACTTTTATCATAAAAAAAATATTTGCGTTATAAATATAAATATTTTATATTGTTTATGTTATCTTCATAAAAAGATAAAAGTGTTGGTTAATTCATAACTGATTAAAAACTTTGTTCGATTAAAAATTACTTCCAAATAAATATTTGTGTTGCAATATTATTTTAAATGTGCCGCGCAAACTTACGTCCACGGATACGTGGAACGGTGTCTTATTATAGGGGACAAATATTTTTCATGGAAAATTATACTGTCCAAATTTCAATGCAGACCCTGCAGTGTTAAAAGTTGCAATTTTAAAACCCATTATTTCCCAATCTAAATAGTCGACTGTGCTGAAATTACACTCAAACATGCTTAATGATTTGAACAATGTCCGGTTACAATTTGAACAAAATCTATAGAAATCAAAAGCGCGCGCTCGTTCTATTTTTTCGATTTTTTTCAGATAGTCAAAATACGCTAATCAGTCTGATTTTTTTATGTCAAATTAAAGCACCTACGAAGAACAGCTACATAAAATTCTATTTTTTTAGCTCGTTCTATTTTTTCGATTTTTTTCAGATAGTCAAAATACGCTAATCAGTCTGATTTTTTTATGTCAAATTAAAGTACCTACGAAGAACAGAAAATAAAATTTTTCACGTATAATTTTAGTTGAAAAAAAATATTAACGTTAACAAAAGTGTCTTCGAAAAAAAGGAGTCCGGTGTGCACGGTTGTTGCCGTAAATATTATCTGAAACAAAATTTGTAAAAAGGTTATCAATCAGTATGAAAGCCGCTTTCTTACTATGGAGGTTTTTTAAATAAAAATTGACAAAATGGCGGCACTTTGAAAAAAGTATCGAATTAAGCCTATTTTTTTTAGTTTTTCGTTAAAAAAACAGAACATTTCAAAACAAAAAAATGCTTCCATAGCAAGACAAATAATGGCGTGTAGAATGTTGTGCCAAAATTTGAGACGGATAGCTTGAAAACTCTTCCTTTGAGAGTGTACACCGTTTTGAAAAACGTTTCGAGAAAAACCCGTTTAAAGTTTCGAGTGCGGAATTTGCATATAAATTGTCTCCTTACGATCAATCGGCGATACCAAAAAAAAAATCGATTTTTAGAAAATTTCACACTGATGATCCCTTGAACGCTATTTTCTCAAAACTATGTTTTACAAAACGGTGTACACGCCTTCTCGACATCTTATGAACGGATAGACTTGAAATTTCGTCCACTTATTCCGTGCAATTACAGTTTAGTCTTGACCGACGTTTTTCTTATTCACATCTTTTTTATTAGTTATTAACAATAACGATGTAATTTGTGCACGAAAAATTGAAAAAAAATCATTAATTTTTCTTCATGCTTGAAACAAAAAAAGCTCTGTCAAGTCTTAGCCAATATTATTTATTTTAAGAAACAAAAAACAAAAAAAACCTGAAACAAAACTTGAAAACTTAAACACTTACTTACTAAATTTAAAAACTGAAACAAAAAAAACTTGTTTTCGTTTATTTCAGACCAACCGGGTGGCCAGAATCAAGTACATCGTTAGGCCCTTTACGCTCGAAGGTCCTTCACAAGATTGTTTATAACTTGTTTAATTATTAATATTTTTAATGAAATTTGGTACACAATTTTTTACATACAAATAAATGTCGAAACGATTTTTTAATTATCTTACTCATTCCATTAAAATTAATTTTTTCAATTAACCCTGATTTTCGGGTCGACACAGTAGCTTAACCCCTTAACAATTATAAAGTATGGCATTTTTGATAAATTTCTGATTTTTCTTCATTTAACTGCATCAACACGACCCGATCGGCATAAAAATGGTTATTTCAGTCAAAACTTGGCGTTTTCTTTTTTGCTTCATCCAACTGAACGTTGAATCGACATTATTTTCCTGAATTTATTGTTAGAGGGATTAAGAATTCTTCGTAAGTGCGAAATATGCTATTTTCGTCGTTAAAAATCGAAATAAAAGTGTTCTATTTGGGTTTTTCTTTATTTCGTATTTTCATAAAATTCCGGAGACGATTGTCCCCACCTCCGATATCCTCGACGGAGTGTGCTCTTGGGTTCCCCACTCGCAACGACGTCTGGACATTCGGTCGTATATGTAGTATATAAAGCGAGATGTCGCGTAGTCCCGTGAACAGTACTACAAAAGTCGGATCGTCAGTGACGAGCGTATTTTTTTATTCTATTACTTTATCATTCGCATTTGAAAAAGCAGAATGTCAGTGAACAGTGTGCAGCTAGTCTTTTGCATTGCCTTCCTGTTGGTTCCTTTTATCCAGGGTAAGCGAACCATCTTTGCAGTGGAAAATATCTACTGTTGTCTAAAAACGTTCGTTATTCATTTTTTATTTTTTACACCCAGATAGGACGACGGATTATAGTGAAGTTTAGCATACACGTAGTGTATATTCTTGATTATTTATATAGTATATTTTTTATATAGTAGAATATAATAATATTATTATAGTTCTACTATAATACTATTAGTATATTCTACTATATAAATTTATATAGTAGAATATAATAATATTATATAATATTTTTTATATTATGTATAGATTTGATTATTTATCATAACGTTGTGAGGATTATTTGAAAATCTGGAACCAGCAGATCTAGATTTTTTGAAAGTCAAAAGCAATCAATGTTGCGAGGATTATCAAAAATTCAAAAGATAAAATAACAGTTTAAATAAAAATCACATCGATAATGACGGGAAATCGGCAGTGAATGGAGTCCCAAAATTTGATAAAATAATATCGGTTAAGGGGTTAGGCGACGTTTAGTGACGACACTAAAATCAGGGTTATTTGAAAAAAATTGAAGAAATAAATGAGATGATTGGAAAGTCGTTTAGGACATTTATTTGCATGTATATTAACAAAAGTGTGTACCAAATTTCATAAAAAATATTAACAGTTGAAGAAGCTATAAACAATCTCGTGTAGGACCTTTGAACGTGAGAGGCTGAACGGTGTACTTGATTTTGGCCACTCGGTTGATCTAAAACAAAAAACCCGTTTTTTACTTAAAATAGAAAACATTGGCTAAGACTTGACCGAGTTTTTTTCCGTTATTGTGTTTCAAACATTTTAAAAAATCCATTTTCTTCCAATTTTTCGAGGAACATCGAAATTATTATTGTAGAATTAGAAGGTCCGAAAAATAATTTTTTGTTGCTTGAATTGATAGATAAACTATCCAAGAATGTATTCACAAAATTACAGAGGCGAATTGTAAATATTAACGAAGATACAAGGCCAAAAGCAGAGAAGCGATTGATATTTCCTCCTATTGAAAACTTTGACAAAGTTTATTTATTATTCATTTGAACCACAGTTTATTTTCTTCAGTATGAAAATCTCTTCTAAGTGAATTTAAAAAAGTCGTTGAAAAAGTCTTTTTAAATAATTTTTATAGCACATTACAGTGTTTTTTTAACACATTTTTTTTCAAACCTGAGAAAAGTTATAACTTCACGATTTTTTCAGCGTTTTCTTAATTCACCCAGAAGAAAAATATATGACAATTGAAAGTTTTATTGGTTTATTTGGTTCAGTCAAAAATTACGAGCTGCATCTTTCCCGCCGATTGGGGACTGCAGTGGCAAGACGCACATGTAATAGGATGATAAATCTGCAGTCATTTATTGTTTCATGTCAAAACATTCTTTTTATACATTTCAAAGATACATGAACAAATACCTCAATGTTAACTGAGCTCACTCGTTTTTTTCCTTCTAAAAAAATTTCCGAAAAACGTTTTTGTTGGACCATCTAATTCAGGCTCCCCCCTTAAGGAAGAAAATTTCCAAATTTCAAGTCAATCCGTTCATTGGATGTCGAAAAATCGAGTACACCGTTTTCAAAACCGTAGTTTCGAGAAAAATGCATGTAGTTCGTCTTTGGCAATTATATCGTTGTAATCATGAGTTTACCTTCAATCTGCGATTCCTCCACCAAATGTTGGACCTTCCTACTCAATTTGAGTTCCCTCAAGCGACGAACGAGTGTTCGTCATTTTCACAGTAGCCTAACCCCTTAACACACTTTTTATTTGTACAATTCAATTTTCAGATACCAGGGTCGTATGAAAAAACTTTTTTCAACAGAAATTTCCAAATTCTGGAACTAAAATATACATCCTGCATTTTGATTACTAAATAAAATGAGCTAAATAAAATAAATTAAATTTGAAGATAATATCACACTTTCTACTCGACAGTGAGATATTTAAACATTCAATGCGATAGTGTAAGTATGCGACGAAAACGTCGACGCAGTAGCCTCTAGATAAAAAATAACTTGAAAAAATTGATTAGAATAGGACTATTTTTCAATGCAGAAATTGAGAGACCAAAAATGTGCAACGTTACGTAAAAACTTGTTGACACTCGTCATAGCGTAGCGTAAAATCCCAATTTCTCAATTGCTCTCTGAGATGATTACCAACAGATTTCCGTTACATAATCACATTGTCAACGTGGTTTTCATTTTATTCCCAAGATCTTTCAAATACGACGAGCAGCAACTAAATGATTCGAGGAAAATGATCATGATAGGTTTTTACGTTGGATTCAGTAAAGACCACCTTTTTTTAAAATGCATTCCAGGCGAATGATCGTGTACGTGAAAAAAAATCATATGATTATCGTATTAACGAAGTCTCGCAAGTCCTCATTATCTTCTTCCGCGTAACGTGCAATTTTATGCAAATAAAATGGGAGAATATTGAAATGAGCACGAAATTGTTGACTTTTTGTCACTTTTTTGCACCATAAAAAATTGTTTACTTTTCGACATCGTTTGGCTACTCATTTTTGGGATACTCAAGTCAACGAAAATATCGGACTGTATATTATTTTATTCAGGTGAAAACTTACTTAGGTCTACCAAATAAATCAGCATCGAACAACTAGCAACATTCTACTATTGCGGTCTCATTTTTTCTAACGATCAGACCTTAAAATGTTGATACAATGATGTTACGAATCTATGAACATTATTGTGCTCTTAAATTTTGGGCATTTAAGGAAGCTGGACCGGTGGCCACCATCCAAAATTTATAAATATATATATATATATATGTTATTGTCTAGACTACACTGAGTCTTTGCGAATTTTTAGAATTTTTTTCACCACCAACCACCAGAGATAAAAAATAGCTTAATGTATGTAATTTTACGCGCGGTTAGACAGGCAAGACGTTTACAAAAATTACATCACCCGTAGATGTAATTTTTTTGGCTATTTAGCAATAAGATGAACGATTTCTAACAACGTATTAACGAAAACTATGTTTTAATAGGGACGTTTTAAAAATGTTTTGAAACGGATTAACGAAAACAACGGAATTAACGAAACAAAACGAAAACAACGAAATTAACAAAAAAAATGTTTTAAAACGGATTAACGAAAACTACACCTTTATAAACATTTTAAGGAAAACCCATCTGCCCATCGTAAACCATATACAGGATGCTAGGTACATGGACCGGCACAATTTTTTGGGCGATTGACCGGTCATTTTTAACCCTTTTTTCAACCCTTAGACCCTATGTCCTAAGTATCACGGTAATTAAGATATGATTTTTTTAATTAGCCGAAATTTCGCCTTTCAATCTTCATAACTTTTTTGTTTGTTGTTATAATAGCACGAAATAACTTTTGTTGTATTTTGCAATGTATGTTTATTATCAATAAATCATTATTTGATACAATTGGTTTCGAGAAAATGACTCATGAGTTTCCAACGTCTTAAAAATGCGTAAATGTATGAAAAATGTCAACTTCTAAATTCATTATAAAAAAAAAACTCAAAGCTATTTTGAACTTAGCTTTGTTTTCAAAAGTTCTCTAGTTTATACCCTTTCCAACGGTATGTTACATGTCATAAAAATCATTCATTGTGTGGTGAAAATAAAGAGAAAAAGTTTCTTTTTTTATGATGAAGTACGAGTTGACATTTTTCATACATTTACATATTTTTAAGACTGGAAGCTCAAGAGTCACTTTCTTGAAACCAATTGTATCAAATAATGATTTATTTATAATAAACATACATTGCAGACTTCAACAAAAGTTATTTGGTGCTATTGCAACCACAAATAAAAAGTTATGACGATTTAGAGGCGAAATTTCGGGTAATTAAAAAAAAACGAAAGAAATTATATCTCAATTACCGTGACACTTAGGACATAAGGTCTAAGGGTGAAAAAATTAGCAAATGACCCCCCAATCCCCCATGGGCCAAACACCCTGTACATTCAATATTGATCCATCAAGGTTTGATTAAAGACCACGAATCTTGGCTGGTGAATGAAGAGCATTGCACCAACCTCAATGTCCGCAAAATTACGCCATTTCGGCAACACTTATTATCATTTAATAGTAATAATAAACAATCTCGTCACATATATATAAATAGGCATTTTTATAAATGACTCAAAATTCCTCTCTGAGTTGTATAAAACATTCACTGACGCAGTTTTTTAAAATAATAATCTTCGATAAAGTTGTACTTATCGAAGTTCGTAGTAACCCAACAGTTTTTCGTATTCACGTAATAAAAATATAAAAATGCGTAATTTTGCTTTTTAATTATATATTTTACGAAACACTTGCACCTACAGAATAAATTTATATCTCACATGCATTTATTTGAGGTTCATTGATAAAAAAATTCATAAACCGCCAGTCGACTCAACTGGACCGCTCCAACCACTTCACGAAGCAGTCAACTAAACTATAACAGTACAGCCACGTTGACATCATCAGCGACTCACGGCGTCACGTCTAGTTGTTTTTCAAAGTGCAAATAGAAAGAGAAAACGAAAAGTGTGTGCGTGGGTTTGTTGATTCGTCGTTTGCATGTACCACGCGATATGACGATGCGTCCTTGAGGATTTGCTTGACTGTCCCTGAATTCCTCGTCAAGTTGGGAGGCGGATAGATTGATTTTACGTCGATTTTCGTTACGCTACACAAAACATATTCGATCGAAATTTAAAAAACGGCAGGCTCGCCGATAAATCCTCCACGTCGTAAAAACCATTAAAATACGATTTTTCAAAATGGCGACGAAAAAACTTCAAACACAAAGTAGAGATATTTTTCAAATAACAAGATCTACAGTTTTTCATACACAAATTCGAATGTTCTTACGTGATTGAAAAAAATCCTTCGTATAACTTTTAGTGTGAGGTATTCGTTTTAACTTTATCGCAATGTTGAGAAATAAAAGCAAATAGTTCAGCCGATATATTATATAAACGGTTGATCCTCTTGTAAATAAACATTCAAATTTGCATATAAAAATTGGGGATCCTTTAGTATCTTTAAAAATGAGCCAACGGTTCTGCCGATTTTTCGCTCCGAAGATCACGATTTCTGGTTTGAAAAAATGCAAAAAAATTCTCGAGACACAATTAACATAACACAGCAGAATTCAAGTTGATGGCCAGAGGCGTTTATCGATGAGGAGTTCAAGGACCTGGGATGACCGTTTATTCGCAAAGATACGTGAGCAACTTCTTGAACTTCCAGTTTTAAGGAAAACGTTAAGGGGTTAGGCGAATAAAAACTCAGGGTTACTTAAGGCGTCTTCTCACTTTAGACACTAAAAAAGGCTATTTTCACGAATTTGTTTGATAGGTTTATATTATAGATATTGATATAAAAGTTGTTATACTTAATAAATACACTTTCGAAATACATGTAAACAAAATTATTTATTCAAGTCACTATTTATAGACGAAAATGGCAGTTAAAAAAACTACCTAACAAAATTGTAGGTCTGCGCTGTTGATGGGATCTCGGAGATGGATCATCCGAAATGAAAAAATCAAACGGTTTTAGATTCAGTATGTTAATGGCTATAGCGCATATCATACGATTTTTCATATATGCAAAAATAACAAAATGGTGGACATTTTTCGAAAAAAAAGAATAAAACGTTTTTTTCACCGTTTTTGGCAAAAAACGTGCTTTATCAATATCAAAATAAAATAATAATAAAATAAAAATATCAAAACAAAAAAAAATCCTTGATCTGCGCTATAACTGTAGTTGTAAAGAATATGTGGTTAAAATTTCATAAGGATCGGTTCAGTAGTTTCGAAGATTTTATCATCAAGCCGTCGAAAAACGTTGTTTCGAGAAAAACGCGTCTGAAGTTTTCAACGAGCAGATGAACGTGCTCAGGTAGTAAAGTAACGGTCACACAAAAACACAGTTAGAACCCTCCAATCTTCATAACATTTTAGTATGATACTTTTGGATATGTATACTTTCGAGAAATGTAATTTAAAAAAATCGATTTTTTGAAAATTGCAACGTTAGAAGATGCCTTAAAAAAAATTAATTCATAAGGAATAAGATGATCAAAAAATCGTTTGGACATTTATCTGTCCAAACAAAGTTTTGTACCACATTTCATTCAAAAATATCAATAATTAAAGCAGTTATAAACAATCTCGCGAAGGAACTTCGAACGTGAGGGGCTCAACGGTGTACTTGATTTTGGCCACCCGGTTGTTCTGAACCAAAAAATTCGAGTGTTTTTTTCTTGAAATAGATCATTTTCGCGAAGATGTGACGGAGTTTTTTTTGTTATCGTGTTTCAATCAGCAGATAAAATGTTTTGAATTTTTTTTCTCAATTTTTCGAGGAAAAACGACATAATTGTTAATAACTAACGAAAAAAAATGTTCAGAAGAAAAACGTCGTTCAAGACTAAGCTACTAATACACTGAATGAATGAGGCAAATTTCAAGTCAATCTGTTCATTAGATGTCGAAAAATCGTGTACACCGTTTTGAAAAACGTAGCTTCGAGATAAACGCGTTTGAAGTTTTACTAGAAATTCTATAGTTGTAATCCTAAGTCCACCTTCAATCTGCGTTTCCTGCACCATATGTTGAACCTCCCTCTCCAATTTGAGTTGCTTCAGGCGACAAACAAGTTTTTGAAATTTTAACAGTAGCCTAACCAATTAAGCCAGCGTCCTGCTTTATGAGGCCAAAAAAAAGCTTTTTTTCAAGAATTTTTTTAGAAGGGAAAAAAATAAGTGAGCCCAGTGAACTTCGCGGTATATTTTAATATGTATTTGAAAAGTATACATTTTTTTTCAACATGAAATAATAAATGACTGCAGATTTATCAGCCATGAGCACCTTGCCACTGTAGTCCCCATTGGGCGGGAAAGATGCAGCTTGTAATTCTTGACCAAAACAAAAAAACCAATGAAATTTTCAATTGTCATATATTTTTTTTCTGGGTGAACTAAGAAAAAGCTTAAAAAATCGTGAAATTATAAATTTTGTTAGGTTTGAAAAAAAATGTGTTTGAAAGAAACTTTAACGTGTTATAAAAGTTATTTTAAAATACTTTTTTAACGACTCTTTTAGTTTACTTAGAATATAATTTAATACTGAAGAGAAAAAATTTTGGTTCGATTCAATAGGTCGTTTAGTTTTTCTGCTATCACGCCCGCTAATTTAAAAGAATCGTGAAAATGAAAACTGGAGAAAACGCACTTCAAAGTTTTCAATAGATCACACACCTGCTCGGCGCTCCTCTGCTTCCGGCTTTGTATCTTTGAAAATACTTAGAATTGGCCTCCGTAACTTAGTAAATATATTCTTGGATGGTTTATCTATCGATCTAAGAAATGAAAAAAAAAACCATTTTTCGGACCTTCTGAAGCAGGACACTGCCTTAAATTGTACTCGGCATTCGTGAAAATCTGACGAATTAAAAAAACGTATTCGCAGTCGAAATATTTTTTTTTAATATATTTTTTTAAAAATGTGTTTAGCGATAATAACTAAACAAATATAATAAAATGATAGTAACCTCCACGCCCCGTCGTTTAAGAGGTCTCACTTTAGACGCTAAAAAAGGCTATTTTTATGATTTTTTTTTGATAGGTTTATATTATAGATATTGATATAAAAGTATTTACACTTAATAAGTACACTTTAGAAATACATTTTTTTTAATTATTTATTTATTTAAGTCACTATTTATAGACGAAAATGGTAGTTAAAAAATGTCCTAAGAAATTGTAGGTCTACGCTGTTGATGGAATCTCGAAGATGGATCATCCGAAACGAAAAAAACAAATGGTTTTAGATTCAGTATGTTAATGGCTATAGTGCATATCATACAATTTTTAATACATGCAAAAAAAACAAAATGGCGGACATTTTTCGAAAAAACAAAGAAAACGTTTTTTTCACCGTTTTTGGCAAAAAAAATAGTTAATGTCAAAATTTTTAAAAATCCTTGATATTCGCTATAGCTATAGTTGTAAAGAATATGTGGTTAAAGTTTCATAAGGATCAGTTCAGTAGCTTCGCAGATTTTATCAACAAGCCGTCGAAAGACGTTGTTTCAAGAAAAACGCGTTTAAAGTTTGTTTGGGGTACATAAAAACATAAAAAAATATTTTAATGTAAATCGAAATGGTATTAATTAAGTGTAACCACTTTTATATCAATATCTTTAATATAAACTTGTCAAAAAATTTACGAAAATAGCCTTTTTAGCGTCTAAAGTAAGAAGACCCCTTAAATTGTACTCAGCATTCGTGAAAATCTGACGAACTAGAAAACGTATTCGCAGTTGAAATATTTCAAAAAAATGTGTATAGGGATAACCAAACAAATATAATAAAATTATAGTAATCCGCACGCCCCGTCGTTTAATTAAGGGGTTAGGCCACAGTCACGGGTATAAAATCATGTGCGAATTCAACAATTTATTTTCGTATGAAAAAGTGATACACTCATAAAATTAATTACACATCTATTTAGTATGAATATGAATAATATTTTCTTTTGTTATCTTTTTTTAGGCGCTCCGCGGCGTGACATTTAGCATCCGCAAATTTTTGCCTAGAACAAAAAACAAAAATTCTCGTCAATCTACATTAGAATACCTAGAGAAGTACGTACGGAATTTAAAAAATATTGTTTTATTCAAAAGTTGTAGGTATTTGAACTTAAGAAATAAATTTTCAGTGAACAATTTCGTTATAACTGCTCATAAACTGCTCATAAAATGAAAAGTTTTCGATTGATCAGAAATTCCGTACGTACTTCTCTGCGAAATGCGATTAGAAACATAACTTTTAAATTTGAAGTAAATCGAGTGAAAATTGTTGAAGTTATTTGTCACGCCACTTGGAAAAAGCTGTTTCGAGAAGTTTCGAGTCGTCGGCCATTTTGTACATCGAAAAAAATATATATATATTTTCTAACAGCTTGATATTCATGCTAAATAGATGTGTAATTAATTTTATGAGTGAATCACTTTTTCATACGAAAAAAATTGTTAAACTGACACATGATTTTATACCCGTTCTGTGTAGCCTAACCCCTTAAAGAAAAACTCGTTAAAAGGAAACTGTGAAAATGCGTTGGTGAAAAATTGACGAGACTACCAACAAATATTATATAATTTACTTTTGAGCAAGTTCACGAAGAAAGAAAACAGCTCGCGAGCGGGTCTAAACATTCCCGAAGAAACGTGAGAAGCGTTGCTACGAATTGACAATGGTATTGAAACGATGTCTAGGGAACTCCAGTTAAATTTTTTGTAGTCATGGCTATTGTTCTTTATACGCATATGACACAAGGATGCGATCCTGGGTGACGCACTGTTCCGAAGGTCATACGGCAAGGCAATACATCGAATTGTGGGCGTTCGACTTTCTCGGTCTGAAAAAAGGCGTGTATTTCTCCCACGCACACGACGTCACGACTGCGTGTACGAACGGAAAAAAATCACGGTATGCAAATGCCTCGGTTTTTTGTGTTTCTTTCTTGGTTCCCAAACGTCTAATCGGCTAAAGAATGCGGTGAAAAATAAATGTTTGGGGGAAAGCAGTAAAGCACCCCCACGGCTGGTTTTCGGTCGACGATAAAGCCGAGCGGAGGATCCGGTTTTCCTCACGGCGTGCGGGAAGCTATTTTCGAATGCTCTCTCATCAAGGGAATCCTCAGCATCGAACTCAAGCTCAAGGGAATCCACTTTTACCGGACGTACCGAACTGTTTTTATCTTCGCAAACTTTCGCGTCCCTTGAATGAGACACGAGTGTAGTCATCGTTCCTCCACCCGGATGGTCATTCGAAATGCAAAGAAAATAGGGCATACAGTCAGGAATTCGTCAATATTTATTTTTTTCAATCGCATGCTTCTGCAATGAAAATATCTTGTTTTACCGGTGTATACCGGTGTACCGCTTTTTCTCGCCGTTTACTCAGGTACCTCTCCTTAAGGCGGTCCTCTAGTTTCCCGGCTGTTTTTTTACGGCTTTTTCAATAATTTTTTACGGGCAAAGCATCGAAATAATCAATCTCATTGTTTTTGCATAATCTTTATTAACATTTAAATATGCTTTACAAATTTTTTGAAGTCAAAATATATAATAGAATAAAAGTTATAGTGGCCGACAGGAAGACATCAAGTAAAAGAGGTGCTTGACGGTGACCAAGATTGCGGCTGTTTTGCTTATCTGAAATAAAAAAACCAAACGGCATTTTAATCTTCATATTTACGACTAGCGATTGAACTAGAGTGAATTCTAAATTACAAAAATTGACTTTTTTATACACTTTTGAAAATTACATTCTATTTTTTACTCATTTTTTCTTAAGTTTTTCGCTCGTACAAAAAAAAACTATCGAAGCAATCATGATAATCCTAGTTCAATCGCTGGCTTATAACATATTAAAGATGCTGTATAAATTTGAACAAGATCGGTGCAGTAGTTTCGGAAATATCGTGGTCACCGTTTCGAAAAATGGTGTTTCGAGAAAAACGCGTTTGAAAGTATACCTGCTCCATTCCAGGGCCGTAACTTGTGAACCACTTCGAATATCGAAAAATCCTTTGGCACACATTTTCTACACATGTTGTAGATGTGATTTATGAAAGAAAAAAAAAATCGATTTTTTCGACCCGAGAAAGTAGAGGACCGCCTTAAGGAGGTTGGAGCGGTCCGGTTGAGTCAAATTACGGTTTATGATTTTTCCTTCTTCAATAAACCTCAACAAATTCGTACGAGGTATAGATTTATTCTGTAGATGCTAACATTTTCATAAAATACATAATAAAAGACCAAAATTATGCATTTTTATATTTTTATTACGTGAATAAGAAAAACTTTTGGGTTACTACCGACTTGAACAGTTACAACGTTACAAAGTTATATAAGTATAACATTATAACGTAAGTAAGTTAGAATGTGTATATAAGTTATATGAGTATAACATTATCGATAATTATTATGAAAGAACTGCGTCAGTGAATGTTTTATACAATTCATCGTTAAATTTTCAGTCATTTATAATTATGCCGATTTATATTTATGTCACGTGATTATTTATTATTACCATTAATTAATATTAAGTGCTGCCGAAATACGGCAACTTTGCGGGCATTGAGGTTGGCAGCGATGCTCTTCATTCGCCAGCCAAGATTCGTAGTCTTTTATCAAACCTTGAGGGTACAATATTGAATATATAGGGTTTACGATGCGCAAGATGGGTTCTTTTCTCCAAATGTTTACGAAGATTTAGTTTGCGTTAATCGGTTGTTAAAAATGGTTTATCTATGTGCTAAATAGCCAAAAAAAATTACATCACCCGTAGTGTGAACGTCTTACCCATGTAACCGCACGTAAAATTACATACATTAAACTATTTTTTATCTGTGCTGTATTGAGGTGATTTTTTTAAATGAGTCTTCTCACTTTAGACGCTAAAAAAGGCTATTCTCATGAATTTTTGATGAGTTTATATTATAGATATTGATATAAGAGTTGTTACACTTAATAAATATATTTTCTAAATGCGTGACATTTTTTTTAAGTGTATTTATGTAACCCAAACAAACTTTAAACGCATTTTTCTCGAAACAACGTTTTTCGACGGCTTGTTGATAAAATCTTCGAAACGACTGAACCGATCCTTATGAAATTTTAACGACATATTCTTTACCACTATAGCTATAGCGCATATCAAGGATTACATTTTTTTTGATATTTTCTATTTTGTTTGCCAAAAACGGTGAAAAAAAATATGATATTTGTTTTTTCGAAAAATATCTGCCATTTTGTTATTTTTGCATATATCAAAAATCGTATGATATGTGCTATGGCCATACTGTATTAACATACTGAATCTTAAACCGTTTGATTTTTTTTTTGTTTCGGATGATTCATCTCCGAGATTCCATCAACAGCGCAAACCTACAATTTTTTAGAACATTTTTTTAACTGCCATTTTCGTCTATAAATAATGACTTGAATAAGTAATTTAAAAAATGTATTTTGAAAGTGAATTCATTGAGTGTAACAACTCTTATATCATTATCTATAATATAAACCTATCAAAAAAAATTAATGAAAATAGCCTTTTCAGCGTCTAAAATGAGAAGACCCCTTAATTCGACAGATTCAGTATAGTCTAGACAATAACATAGTTTTTTATTTTCTTTAAATCTTGATTTTAGTTAACGCCCCAGTCTCCTTAATCGTAAGAGAGAATATCTAACTTCAGCTAGAACATTTAATTTCCCTTCTTTTGAGTCAGGCTAGGTCGTGCTATGCCTGTCATTTTAATTAAGTTCCGTTCAGCATTCGACGATTACATTTCCGCATTCAACATTTCAATGACCCACGTTTGGATCACTTGTGTATACAAAGTGCATTCGAATTGCGCGAACAGACAAGACTTCGATGATATACTTTTATTGGTATCGTGTACATTGTCCGGTACTTAATTGCGTCTTGCTCAAATTAATCCATTGACATTCCGAGCGTGTTGATTGATCCAATCGAATGCGAATTGCACTCTTATACGGTAATTCACAATTCGAGCACGCGACATGACTCATGCCGAGTCAGAGTTTGACTTCAACGTCATTTGTAATTTAAACGCGCAGGGAGGTATCTTCGATGGATGGTTTTTTTAAGGTCATGCGAGGGTTGATTGATTACACGGCTCAACAGCCAATTTGGTGCCGGCACATCTGTATATTTTTTTCGAAATCTTATCTGTGTACTGACCCTATTTTTTAACACTCAATATTGACATTCTACGTGAGAACACGGAAATATACTATTTTTTAAGGGAGACTTTGTCCTTGGAGTGCCATATTTTAGGTGTTTACATTTTATTTGTTTTAAAGGAAACGAGTAAAGCTTTTTGAGTGCGGTTTTTTCCTTGCTTTTATTCATGATATACAGAACGTTGAAAAATGTTTTTTTTTTAAACCAAAATGGCGGCCGTTGCAGCCCCGCGAAAACATGTCCTCAAATCGCGGGAGGTAAACGGCTGACATCACTGCCCCCTCTATGTTGAACTGAAACACAAATTCAAAGCATATTATCAATCTGTGACCCTTTGGTCATGGAATGACGGATGGGTTTTTCGTTTAGTACAAATTTCGGAAAATGGCGGCAATTAAAAAAAAATCGAATTTTCGCGTTTTTTTTCGCATAAAAAGATAAATAATAAATGCAAAAATGTATCTATCGAAAAAACGATCCGTCATTCCGTGAAGACATATTTTCTGAGTATGCTCTCCAAATTTCAGGTCGATATGTTAATTACAGCGGTCAGGAGAATGTCAGCCATTTTTAAAAACGTGTTTTCGAGAAAAACGCGTTTAAAGTTTTGTAATGTGTTTACACAAATGTGTTTATAATTACCGCTAATCGGCAATGCCTGGTCCATAGAGGCATCCCTCCTCTTCTTCTAGCTGCTCATGTTGAGCCGCTAACATCTCCCGCTGCATTTCAAGGACAAAGTCTCCCTTAATTGAATATAATCTTATTGAAAAATGTAAGTTTCATTAAATCGTTTTACATTGAATAAGCTTCTTTTTCGTGATTTTCTTGAGTAAGACTCGTCGAGGCAATCACGCATCAAACTTCAAACGTAATCAGCCATCATGCCTGTGTATCCCATTTTCCCTAATACCTATCTTCCATCATTTAAACCGACAACTCATTCAAACTGACAACTTTGACAGCCATTTCTTTGTTTTTGAACATAAATTTGTACTCTACTCAATGAGCTGTAAAAAATGACGACCCACATGTCAGGGTTAAAAAATTCTGCTCTTTTTCATGTATGAAACCCCCATGAAAAATGATTTTATTGAATTTCTAATCCAATATTTGGTTTTGGGTCAACATTCTACACAAAATATCCACATTTTAGGTCTGTAACTTTTTCCGTTTACAAACTAGAGACCCATGACATACGGACGGCCAGAGAGCAGAGTGCCATTTAATAGGGTTCCATTTTGCCCTATGAGTACGGGACCCTATTAAATGACACTCTGCTCTCTCTCCGTTGTAGGGGTTCCATATTGCAAACTTGAGACTCTTGTACAGCTGGTGGATCTCCGAGTTTATACAGATGAGAGGTAAAGTCATTGTAAAGTTGAAAAACGGACTTTCAACATTGCAGAGATAAACATTGTGGAAACGAGACCCTTCCCTTGTGACAATGTCAATGTACCTTCATACGTATGCGAATACTTTTTGTCTGTTTCACAGCTGACGACGACGATGCGAGAGCCGCGCCCTTTGTTGATCAGCAGTTTACTTTAGAGTGTATTGGCTGTATCTGCGAGGCTGCCTCGGGATGTAACGTCACTGCGGGTTGCTCGGGCGAAGTTTGCGGACCTTTCCGCATCACCTGGGCTTACTGGGCTGACAGTGGAAAGCCTACTTTGAACGGCGAGTCGGATAGCGTTGCCGGAGGTAAAATCAGGCATATGACTCTACTTACAATGGAACCGTCTCTTATTTTTTTTAACTCCGGAAAAACGGCTATAGAGGGTGAAAATTACTTTTAAAGTTGGACACCCTCAGAGTGACATTTGCAGGTTCGCATATTTCCAATCAAGATATTGGATTGAAACCAATTGGAAGACAATGCTTATGGAGAATAATGAAAAATGCACTTATTTCGATTCCTCGGGGGTGAATTGGTAGAAATATATAGGGGTTGAAAGTCGAAAAATTCGTATAACGTAAAAACTTTTCTTCGCATTTCAACATCAATTGCATTTGAGAAAGCTAAAAAATTGGAAGATACATATTTTTGCGTTTTACGGAAAATCCAGTTTAAGGCGTTACCCCCACTTGTAGCGCAAAAAAGGCCTTTTTCATGAATTTTTTTAAAGAAAACTACAAAACTTTTTTAATCGCTCAATATACCATCTCAAAGAACACATCTTGAAGAACTTTCAGTAATTTTTTTATTGAAAAATATTACATTGTTTAGTGGCAAATGGCCGTCAATGAAATAATGTTTTTATATACACGGTTTGCGGTGACCAACATTGCGGCGAAGTGGATCATCTGAAAAAAAATGCGGATGGATTTAGTCAAATATAAGTATAAACTAGTCTTTAATCGAAGGATTTTAAAAAATATTCATTTTTCACAAAATGGCGGACAGTCAAAGTTAATGGTTCGATTTTAACGAAAAAAACGGCCGTTTTTTGGCTATAAAACGGCCATTTTTTTCGAAAAAAAAACAATCGAACGATTAAAGACTACATTTTTATGTATTAAATAAGCCTGCAAAATTTCAAGAAGATCGGTACATTAGTGTTCGAGTAATCTTGGTCACCGACTTCAGAAATGCCATTTTGAGAAAAACGCGTTTAAAGTTTCTCTTTCAACGCTCTTTCAACGCGGATTCTTCTCTTTCAACGCTCATATCTCAGTCAATTTTGTTCGGATCGACTTGAAATTTTCAGGACATATTCTCAGATACTTATACTTCAAAAAAATGCAATAAAAAAATCGATTTTTTCAAAATCGCAAGTGGGGGTAACCCCATTAAGGGGTGGAGTGCCCCTGTATGCTACCATTTCCGGAGACCCTCTCTGATTGCGTTCAATTTTAGAAATGTCATTTTTATCGATATCTAAGAGACACGCATTATTTTTATCTGCGGGAAAACGGTTTTGAGGGGTGACCCTCAAAGTCGGACACCTGCTGTGTGACTTTTTCAGCTTCGCATTTTTCTAATCGAGATGTTCAATTGAAACCAACTGGCAGATAATGGTTTTGGCCAATAATGGGAAATGGATTTTTCTCAATGAAAACGGGATGAACTGTTAGAAATCTGTTAGAAATGTATAGGGGTCGAAAGTTCGGACAATTTTATAACATAAAAGTATTCTTTGTATTTCAGCAACTCGAACTCAACTCGAAAGTATGAATCGGAAATTTTTTATTTTTTTATACAACGTCAGAAAGGGCTTTAAGAATAACGTAAATAAATTTCCCTTAAAAATATTTGAAAATGGCGACGTTATGCACATTTCCGCGGAGGCCCTCCGCATCATACGCGCGGTCGTTGTGCCACCTGTTACTCGGTCATTGTAGCATCTGAAAACAGGAAAAAAATTAGCTTATTCGTGAATGGTGTCGCTATAACGTAGTGTAGCGATTTTTTTTTTACCATTAAAAAGATTATGTCGAGCCGAAGAAAAAAAATGGTATTTTTCACCGAAGTTTGACGAGCAAAAACATTAATAAAAAAAAGCAATCAAGTTATCGCAAAAATCCTACGCTACATTTTAGATGATGTATCTAAAAATATTGTGTACAAATTTGAAAGCATCGGACCGATAGTTTACGAGATTTCGTTGGTACCAGTTCGAAAACGTAGTTTCGAGATAATCGCAAAAGAAAGTAAACGTGCGGTTATTCGGCTGACGGTGTTTTAATCGACTATATCTCGGCAAATATTAACAATAGTGCAAAAAGTTTCAAATAAAAAAGATGGGAAATTTTATCCTCTACAAAAAAGGTCCTTGCGATTTTTAACGTAAAACTCACCGTTTCTGATATATTTGCAAAAAGGCGTTTTTCAAGATGGCGGCTAACGCTCGCGGTTTCGGACGACACAAACTTGGTTTTATACTTAAGGGACGCCCTCTGACATAATCCAATCGAAAAATCAATTATCAGGATTTTTGCGGAGCGAACCCATTTTTGGTGCTAAAATTCCTGGACTAGTGCGGTTTTAGTGAGTCTTACCTTCAATCAGCGATTGTTTTAACAAGGTCAAGGTTCAAGGTTTAAAAAAAAATGAAAAAAAAATGTATGGTGGCCAGACGCCTTAAATCGTATTATGTTATTTGAAATTAGCTTCCTATCGTTACAAGACTCTTTTTATGCGACGATCTTAATCATCTAAAGAACATTTGGTTCCATTTCTTACAAAAACCACCCTCTCCGTTTGCTGACCCGCTTCCAGCAGCATTTTTCGTACGCGTGTAAACTCTGACGTAGTTATTGGTCGTGTTCGTTGGGTCTCATCATTTTGATACCAACAAGTGCGCATGCGCACAATGATGCGCAGCGCGCAACTGCGCATCATTATGCGCATGCGCACTTGTTCGTACCAAAATGATGAGACCCAACGAACACGATCATTGTTCCATCTCCTTTTTCCGTTACGTATATTTTCAAATGTTGCCATTTAAAATAGCAGCTACCGCTTTTCGTTTCAATTTTGCAATTCAACAGAGCAGATACTGTAAAAATTGAGTTCTCCAAATCTTACTTTGTCGAGAAAATTGCTGAAGACTAGAGCTATTGGTGTATGAAGTTGACGGCGAGTAGCGGTCATAACATTTCAGATATATAAGAATGCTTAAGACGTAGAAGAAAGCCAACGTTAATTACGTTATCTCGTCGACATGTTTTCTACCACAATGTGGATGTGAACGTACGTAGCATTAAAAAAAATAAATCAGAATTTCTTTCCGACTACTTCGCAGAAACGCAATAGCTACTCAGATCTTTCTATCCATGAGGTTATCAATCAATTCGCACTCGGAGAATTCGTTGTAGTTATTTCAGTAGGGTATCGTGCATCCAATTATAAATCGATTTTCGTAGATCTCAGTCAGTATTTATTTAAATATTCAACAGTATTTATTTAAGTAGTTCATTTTCAAGGATAATTTTCACGTCTTGAAACCATTTAATCGCAGATAAAAAAAATTACGCGTCTCTTAGATTTCAATGGAAGCAACATATAAAAAATTGAACGAAATCGGAGGGACACACCGGGAACGGTTTTCTTGCTAGAAAACTTTTTCTGTTAACTGACGTTCCTTGCAATGCAATTGCAAGGAATATCAGTACAGTAGAACCTCGATTATCTGAGCGCTTCAGCGCCTTATCCGAACTCAATGATGGTCTTTTTTTTCAGCTAATATATCATCCTAAGATATCCCCCTTCTTTTCTCTAATAAAGCTGTTTCCTGACACTTCGAGATATTTTCAAAATACATTGCCTATAATTTCCTTCATACATTCAATACATTGCCTATAATTGCCTTCATACATCAGATCGTATATGAGGCGATCCATCTCACTTTAGCAAGTAAAAAAAAAATCCACAAATAATTTTGAAAAATCGAGTTACTTTCTTGAAAATTATTCACCGAGTGTCGAATTATTAAACGAAAATGTGGGCCTTTTTATGGCCTTCCAGATTCCCAAACACAGTAACAGTTGTTTTTAAAATGTTTTTATTAATATTCGATTGAAGACTGTGGAGCACTCGCTGTATGTTTACCAGGTTTTTGAAATACATATATGTCATATGTATTTAAAAAATCTGGTAAATTGTATGCGAGTGCTCCACACTCTTTAATAGAATATTAATAAAAAAAATAAAAAAAAACATCTGTTACTTCACGGTGTTTAGGAATCCCACAATATAAAAAATGCCAAAAATCCGTTTTTCGTATCCACAATTCGGGAAAATTTAAAAAAATAAAATAACGAGTGTCTTTCCTTGAGAAAAAAAATATTTTTGCATATTTTGCCCCAAAACGGACGTTTGACTTGCTCAATAAAATCTAAATTAATTGTTTTCTGGAAGGCCATAAAAAGACGCACATTTTCGTTTTTTACGAATGTAAATACGTCAAATCCTGCCAAAGATACAGCCATTTAAATGGAAAAATGTTAAAAAATGGCAATCAACGAGAAAAAACGTCAGAATTTTTTTTTTATTTCAACACTCGGTGAATATTTTTCAATAAAGTAACTCGATTTTTCAAAATTATTTGTGGATTTTTTTTACTGGCTGAAGTGACATGG
The DNA here is from genome assembly GCA_963210295.1 of Ophion ellenae. Lineage (NCBI taxonomy): Eukaryota > Metazoa > Arthropoda > Insecta > Hymenoptera > Ichneumonidae > Ophion > Ophion ellenae. The sequence continues at coordinate 14,904,344 of OY723393.1, read as the reverse complement.
ACCGCCTCATATACATTATCTGGATATACGAGAAATCGCCCCGGAATGGTTTGAAACCCACCCAGAAAATAGTCCCACACAGCTGCTGCTCTTGAAGCGAATTCGAGACTTAGCGACCAAGAAACGGCCAACTACTATGAGACAGCCAAAAATTGATCATTATTTTAAGCCGCAATTGTGATTGTACTGCATAAGTAGTGGTGGTATAAAAATTGAAACTTTATTCATGCTCAATTGCTATCAAATGAAGAATTTAGGGTCGTTGGATTAATAAAGAGAATTTTCGACGCTATTTATATTATATGAGTTGATTTTCTCGGAAATCTGAGATACATTTTTGATTATCCGAATTTTTTATTAGCCGAGCGATGTCCGGTCCCAATTAGTTCGGATAATCGAGGTTCTACTGTATTGCGCTTGCACGAGGCCACAGGTACACCGGAAGTCCTGTGCCGATACAGCCGGCTATATTCAGACTTCTAGCTTGCGCATAGAAGCTCTGTAAAACTGTCACCCGCTCGGTAGTTGGCGTCCAAACAGTGCGCGTCCAAGCGGTCACCCATCCGAGTAGTGGCCCCGGCCGATGCTACTTGACATGGGAGATCGCCGCAGCCGCACATCGACCCCGCATACCACTCCTGTCGCCATGCCATTTAAGGCGAGATATACATTTAGAATGATCGAAAATCGATGTCTTTGTTTCAAATTTAAACAATAGAACTATATATGTAGAATATTTTCCTAACGTTTCTCAAAACTGCATCATCGAAATTGGCGTGTAGAATTACTTAAAAACTATTATGACGATTGAGTTGAAACTTGGTAGAAATATTTATAATATTGGCACCTTCTACTTGACGATAATTGTTTTTGAAAAATTGGAAAAAAAACTACTTTTTTAATCCACATTTTAGACATGTTGCGTGAAATGTTGTTTTTTTTGTAAATGCGTGCCATTTTCTTAAATCTGCATTTTCTTCATTTTAACTCACATAGAAACTATACATATTCTAACTGAAAAAATATTTGAACTTTTTTGCAAATCAAAGTCCACGGGAAGCTAGACTGCACGACGATTCGCAACTCCCGCGGCGACCTTGCTGTAACACTCTGCCACAGCTCCGCCATTTTGATGATGAACTAATAAAAAAAAATTGTATATTTAAATATACTATTAAAGTATACTCAAAGTTTGATAATTGTAGAATAAATATTTCTTAGTTTAAAAAATCCAGCAATATTGCGTATTTTTTTCCTGTCTAAGTGTATATCCCGCCTTAACGTAAGCCATCTGAAATTAAAGGGAGATATACACCTAGGAGCCGGAAAAAAGGTCATTTTTGTGCATTTTTTCAAGGAATACTATTTGATATTTCGGATTGGGGTTTTAATTACCTAAAAGTATATACATTCAAAAATATGTTTAATTTTCTTTATTTCAAAATATCAAAAATATACAAGGACATTGTATGCTGATTGGAGCGGCGTACAAAAATCTGCATACATGGTACCCGCTGGCGTTTCTTCAAAAATCATTTCGAAAAAAAATCCAAAAAGATTATTAAATCAGATACTATAATCTAGTACTTGTCATAGCCGATTTTGAAAATATCGATTTATGACAAAATGGCGGACGTTTGAACACAAATAGTGATTTTTGGGCCAAAAAGTAGTTATTATTTTGCCTATAAAACAAAAACTAAGTAACGGAAAAAAAATCCTATGACAAGTACTAGATAATGGTGTATAGAATAACCACAAAAAACCTCAAGGCAATCGGTTCATTGGTTTTCGAGAAATTTTGGGTACCGATTTGAAAAACGTGGTTTTGAGAAAAACGCGTTTGAAAATTTGGAAATGAATAAATCATGAAATTTGTCAACTTACATGGAATCATCGATACCAGGCCCATAGTGTAGGTCTTCTACGGTCGACGGAATGTTCATAGCTTCTAAATCGATTTTTTCGACGATCTAGGTGTATATCTCCTCTTAACTCAAACATATTTTTAGAAGAACAATTATTTCAGCATGGACGCGATGCGTCAATGACGCGTTCTGCGCCGCGGACACTCTCAGAGGATACATGAGGAAATACGCTCAGGTAAAATTTTGAAACATCCACAAGATCTATAAAAATAGGAAAATTAGAAGAAAAATATGTTGATGCGACGATATCGAAAAAAAAAATCGCGGACAAATTTGAACCAGGCGAAAAGTATAACACGCGAGTTAATACATTTTTTTTATAATTAAAAAGTAAATGCAAAAATTAATACAAAAATTAATACAATGCTCCGGTATAATTGTTGCTTGGAATTTTTTAGGATTGCAACCGCGACGGTGTCATTGACTGTGACGATTTCGTTCGCATTCATCGACTGGGAGGTTACGGATGCGGCAACGCTCTCGAGTTGCAGTACGAGAACAATTACCGGACCTGCATAACGACGTTCGGCAAATGAGACGAGAAAAGAAGATATCAATCTTGAATATGTCAAATATTCCCAATGGTTCATTTTGTATCCTCTAGTTTTGTCATCTTTGTACTTTGTACGTTGCCGCGCTCATGTGTTTCTTAAAGCGAAAAAAGGGAAATTGAGGTGTTCGATCGAAAAATAATTAGAATTTAACTCGTAATATTAAGAAAAGAAAAAAAAACAACGGATGTATTATTTTAGTGAATGTTTTTATTCGAAATCAATTGGAACTTTGTTGATTTTCGATATTTAAACGATTTCAAAGCTCCTTAAACCAGCTGTGTGATTATTCTCATTTTCTAAAAATAATACTTGCCGGTCGTGAAAATATATACTATTAATATGTATTTACACAATCACTATACATTCTGCACGAATTTTCGTACAAATATCGTCGAAAGAATCGAATAAATTATACTTTGCTTTTTTCATATTCGATCGACAAATTATTGACGTCGGGAGAAGTTTGGAAGAAAGTTGCAGCGATGTAGCAAGGGACTTACCCCGCTGTCAACGTTCCCTTTTCAGAAAACTATCTTTCCCCCCCTAGTTAACAAGATTCTGTCCGCCAATTCTCCGCGCATCTTTAACTGCGCAATGTCCTTCTCGGAGATCGTTCGCGATTCCGCGTTTTTCACGAGGAAGTGATTTATGAACAATCGCAATCCGTCGCGGAAAGTTTTCAGTTGAGGCGACAGGGAGATTCTTTCGAAGACCTGAAGACACGCTTCCATGTTTTCGTGGAGCAAAATACCGAGTATTATTTGCCTGAGGAGTCTCATCGTTTGTTTGTCCAGCTCCCCGAACTCGACGACCTGCAATGGGAAAAAATTGTAGTTATGGTGTCGTGCGATCGGTTGAGGCGGGATATTTACACCTATCAAAGAAAACGATTTCTTTTTTCTTCTTCAAACGATAGAACTATATATGTAGAATATTTTCACAAAGTTTCAAATCGAAAAACTTCAAACGTTACAGCCCGTCAACGCTGTGCCTCACCGCTCGGATTCAGAGCAGGCGTAAACTTTAAACGCGTTTTTCTCAAAACTGGATTATCGAAATTGGCGTGCAGGATGACTCAAAAACTATTGAGCCGATTGAGTTGAAACTTGGTGGACGTATTGATAATATTGCTACCTTCTACTGAACGAGAATTGGTTTTGAAAAATTAGAAGAAAAAAAATTATTTTAGTTTAGACTTTATTTCAAATTAGACTTTTTTTATCCAAATTTTACTGGAATTTTGCGTGAAATGTTGATTTTTTTTTTGTAAATTCGTGCCATTCTCTTAAATTTGCCTTTTCTTCATTTTAATTACTGCCAAATAGAAACTATGCATGTTCTTGATGAAGAGATGTTTGAATTTTTTGCACTTTGGTGATAATGAATTTTTAAAAATGGTTTTGTATACTTAAATATACTAGTTATAGGATCGAGTTTCATTTGCACAACTTTTTTGCAAAGCTTTTTACAAAACATTGATATTTTACATACATACTTTTCATGTATTATCTACACCCTACATTCCTACATTCCGCATTATTTTCAAAAATGATTCATCCACTCCGTCGATCTCCCCTCCGCCATGCTCCTCACTCATTTTTCTACACATTTCCTCTATTTCCCTAAAGTACTCGCACATCCCTATTTGTATTTTTCCTCCCAGCATATTAATGATTTCCCCCTTTACTGCCAAATTATCCATTCCTCCCATCCGCTTCTCTGCCTTCTTCTTTGCTTTCTCTGATACTAATTCTCTACCTTTTTGACATATCAGTGGTGCTCCAATGTCTCGTTTTTTTCTTTACATATCCTAGACTTTTAATCCTTTTTCCCTTTCTTTCCCGTCCTTCCTATGTTGCCACATCTTAGCCTTGCCCATATTTCCTTGTCCCTACCTTATTCCTCTGACCAATATTTCCATGGCATCTCGTCCTTTTCTATAATATACGTCGATTTTCGATAAATACGTCGATTTTCTGATTTTTTCCTGTTCCCTCTTTAACATTCTGTTTTTTAAGTTTTCCAGTCCCTTTTCGATCCTTTCGTTTATTCTTTTTACTTCTTTTCGCTCCCTTATCATGGGTATTATATCTTCTATCTCCAGATCTCTTAATACCGTCACCAGGTTTCCCCTCCATAGTTAAATGTACTATTAAAGTATACCTACATGTTGATAAATGTAGAATAATTATTTCTTAGTTAAAAAAGTCCCTCAAAATAGCTTAATTTTTTCTCGTCTAAATGTATATCCCGCCTTAACTGTTTTCGTTTTTATTGTTTTTTTTTTTCAATTTCCCGTCCCTTTTAGTAAAACAGGGCACAGGGAAACGTGATAAATAATTAAATTTTGGCTAGGGTATTAGGAAGCCAAAGTAAAATATAGAAATTCATTCACGAGAGACTTACTTTCCGATGCTCTTACGATTCGAGCTTGATAGCATTTAAAAATGTACGACGTGCACTTACTTTTAGAACGGACAGTGGAAGTCCTTTCTCAATGAACAAATGGGTCAAGAATTTGGCAAGATTCGTCAATTGCGTTTCGTTGTAATCGTCGAGAGTTTTCAACTTGTCCCAGAGCGAGTATTGCAGTGTCATCTGAAAAAATACCAACAATTGTACGGTCTGAAATTTGCAATTTTCACGTCTAGAGGCGGCGCACGAGTGTTGGACGTTAACCACTTAAATTTTCCATCAGTTCATTAATTGACTAAAAAAGTAATTGCAAATAATTTTATTGCAACTAACTATTAATCGCATGTTGCAATTAATTTATTTGGATTAATTTATGTAAATTACAACTCGTAATTAAAAAATTTGCAATGAACTTTTTTAATTGTTCCAAGAAACAATTGAAACTAACAATTAACGTACTGAACTTTACAGACATCAGATAAGATTTGGATATTGCTTCATTAAAACAGTTCAATACTACTCTTTGGGTTTGTTTGAACCCAAACAAACCTAGAGTAGTATTGAATTGTATCAATGAAGCAATATCTAAATCAAACAAACCCGAACACGCCCAAACCGTAGTATTGCATTGTATTAATGAAGCAATATCTAAATTGAACAAACCCAATCAAACTCATAAACGTATTTCAATAACGTATGCATTTGTTCTGACGCGACTCCGCGCCCTATACAATAATCAATTTTAATTGTTAGTTTTTAATCAAATACATTAAAAAGATTGAAAATTGGTTAGTTTCTAATCGTGGAAAGTCACGATTAACAATTGGTTAATTGTTAATTGCGACTACAGCAATTAACAATTGATGGATTGTTAGTCGTGAGTTTTCACATTAATCAATTATTAATTGTTATAGTCGTCAGTAACAATTAATTAATTGTTAATCTTTAGTTGTCCTAGCAATTAAATTTTGCCCAACTTAAACAAACAAAGCTGTCAACGGGCGCGGTTCATTTTCGCGGTGTCAACGCTGTGCTAAAATTATACGAATGGACAACATAAAAGACAATAATTGCATCCAATTGCACAACACGGATGCATTCTTCACAATTTCTTTACGACAACTGGAGTATTTAAGGAAAATTCGACACTAGTCGTAGAAAAACGGGAAAAACGGGAATAACCAAAGCGAATGTCACTAAACGTCATGTTCTGTTTACGTTATGATACAATATACCCTCTAGCGGGAGAAAGTGGCAGTTGGATTCCCTATTACCGTGGCCTTGATTTCCTGCGAGTTGGCTATTGGATTTACCTTCATGATCGATTGTAAAGATTCTACTGCAGTGAACAATTTTTATTTTTTAAGGTTATGAGAGTCACTCGCAGGTTTCGAGAAGTGATTCTATTTTTCAGAGCATACTTTTTACAAGGGACGTCTGAAATTATATTTATGCATTGTATATAACAGAAATAACTTTTAATGTTGCTCGATTTATTATTTACAAAGATACCAACTCGGAAAGAAAAAATATTGTGGAGTGACTACAAACTCGCATTGACGGCCTAAAGAGAGTTATGTTCAGAGCCAACAACCACTTTTTAGAAAGACTTTATCTTAAGGTGGCTTATGAAACGACAATTCACTTTTATTACCCGTCTTGCACCCTGAAACACGGTAGAATCTCGGCATTTTTAGTTTTTTAAATTTTATCCACTGTTATCAGTGTATTTTGACAAAGTTCACTATACTAGTAGAGCTTCCGCCTTAGGCCGCGAGAGGCGCCAAGACTTTTGGGGATCGCGAATTGCCCGTGATATCAATGTGTTCTTCGTGAATGTTGCTTGCCTGATTTTTCCTGTCGTAGTCGCAAAACTTTTGCGCCAACACGGCGTAATAAGGATTGAACTTTTTCTCTTGGAGGCAGCAGTCCAGTATCACGTAAATCACTTCTCTGGCTTGCTGGTCCTTCAGGCCCAAGTGGTGCAATTTTTCAAACGCGTCCATGTAATCCTCCGCGGTCATGAGAATGCAAAAAATGTTACGGCGCGTATCGGTGTTCATTCGTTGTTTGCGTGCGAGATTCAAGATTTTTTGACTGAACAAAGGTGTTCTCCCTTGGTCGGTGGACTTGAGCGGTTTTGTGAGATCGTTGTTGCCGGTCCAGGCTGACCCAACGATCCACCACTTTCCTCTCTGGTCGACTGTTACGAAATGAAACACCATGCGTACATTAAGGTAGTTCCTCTGCGAAAATCTCAACCAAAAGTTTACATATCATGTTCATGTTTAAAAGATTGATAATTGGTTTAATTAGTAATGAATAAAATTAAAAACTACGCAATATTGACTCGGTACTAGTAGATAATACGATGGATATCATTTATTGCCGTAAAATATATTTTGTATTGTGTTTTTGATCGACCATTGCCAGTAAACTTTTTGCCGGGACTGTCCAGGCTTTGACCCAATTGTTTTTTTTCCAGGCTTTGCCAGGCTTTGCACCAAAATTGTGAAGGCTTCTCATGGTTATATCTTGGAAACTAGATGGTGAATCATTCTCATTTTTTTTCACATTATTCGTGATATCTTACTGTAGCTTATCCTCGTTTTTTATCAATTTCTTAATTTTAGTTTTGACGGTAGAATCAATGATGCTCTGTTTGCCCATCATAACGCATTTGTTACGTGTAAACCAAGCCAACTTTAAGTGTAAATATCTCAGGTTTGGGGTGGTCAAACTTATTCAAATTGCACAGATGTTTGGATAATGTATTAAATAACGTATATGTCAAATTTCAACCATTTCTTAATTCAATTATTCTGTGGAGGTACTACCTTAAGGGATCATCACAGTGTAACATTTTCGAAAAAACGATTTTTTTTTGCATTTTTCGATAGTATAGACGGTTATAAACATGGACCTGACATCGCCGATTGATCGTAAGTGGACAATTTATATGAAAATTCTGCACCCGAAACTTTAAACGCGTTTTTTTCTAAATGTCGTTTTTCTAAACGGGGTACACTAGGGTGGCACAATTTAGAGCTCAATTTTTTTTTCCTTGTTCTCACCATCCCATTGTCTTCTTTAAAGAAAGAAAAAAATTGTCGCGAAAGCTGCGAGCGGTTAAAAAATATCTAGAGGTCGCTCAAGTTTACCAAAAATTCAAATTTTCATTAAAAAAATTTTTTTGTCCCTTCTCACCCATGAATTTTACGCTTTATAATTTTTTAATTAACCTCGCGAACGCTCTAGCCGGCCAATGAATATTTAGTGCGGGCTCAGGGGCTTCGCAATTTCCAATTTTCGCCAATTTTTTTTAACTCTTCTCACTCATAACGTTGACGCTTTGTAAAATTTTGAAAACAATTAATCTTGTTTTCTTTAGAAAAAGACTTTTCAAATTGACCTCTCTTCTAACCCAAGATTTATAGTATTTATTCTCATAAAATACATTTTTAAAGCTCTTGTCCGTAAACAAAATTATAGGTCGTTTATAACACATATCGTCCAATTAGTGCTTGTTACAAAATATTATAATAAATTATTCAGGAAATGTAAAACTTCGCTGTTTATTGTTTTTTACTACAAGGAATTATAGTGCATGCGAGATTTACTTTGGCGGAAATTCTGAATTTCGAAAACCTTGAGCGATATATAAATATTCGTTGGTCGGCTACAGCTTTCGCGGTTAATTAAAAAATTATAAAGCGGAAACTTCATGGGTAGGAAGTGGACAAAAAAAATCGATTTGTTATGAAATTTTGCGAGGCTTCAACGATCTCTAAATATTTTTCGACCGCTCGTAGCTTGCGCGACAATTTTTTTTTCTTCAAAGAAGATAATTGGATGGTGAGAAAAGGGGAAAAATAGAGCTAAACATTGTGCCACCCTACTGTACACTCTCTAAGGAAAAGTTTTCCGAATCAAATTTTGACACAACATTCTCCACGCCATTCTTTATCTTGATATGGACGTTTTGTTTAGTTTGAAATCTTCATTTTTTTTAACGAAAAACTGTCGAAAAAATAATCTAAATTCGATACTTTTTGTTCAAACCGTCGCCATTTTGTCATTTTTGATCAAAGAAAAACCTCCATAGCAAGATAGCGACTTTTATACTTATTAATGATATTTTTACAAATTTTGTTATAGATCATAATTACGGCCACAACCGTGTACACCGTGAGTATCCCTTTTTTTCGAAGACATTTTCAACCGTAAAAAAAATGTGTAAAATAAAAGAAAAGTTAAAAAAAAAATTATTTTGCTGTTCTTCATGAGCGCTTTGATTTAGTATAAAAAAATTAGACTGATTAGCGTATTTTGACCATAGAAAAAAATCAGCTATTTTTCGACCCGTTACACTGTGATGAATCCTTAACTGATAATTGCTATGTTCCCAGGATGGGTGAAAAATATGAAATCAGTAACGAAAACTTCAATAAACTATTTCGTAGATTTTCAACGAACAGAACTATTTTCTCTCACCTTTCAACAAATCCTCCAGGGATATGCTGAATTGCGTCACGATGTTGCCCTTGCGCAAGAATGTTTTCATAATCTTTTTCAAGTGTTCCACATGGGAAGGATCGTATTGCGGAATTTTGCTCATGTTGTTATTCTTTATCGCCAATACAACGTCCAACAAGAATTTTATTCTTGTGCTGCAATGAGAGAATCGAATATTTACAACGTGCACGATCATCTTTTACTGTAAAACTAGCTTTTTTATGTTCAGAAAAAAGAAACTAACTTTTCCAACTTGGCACTGGAAGCTTTTTGCTGCAGCCTAAGAATAAGTTCTTTCAACGAAACCGGATCGTCTTTTCTCAGTAAAAAGCCCACGCTCTTCAGTACCAGGAGAATCAATTCGATCTCCTTTTCCGTGAACTTTTCCGCGAGCTTTTCCAAAATTTGGTAGAGCAACTGAGAAGCGAAGACCTGGTATGCGAAAAAAGAGGATCATTGTGTATTTGTCCGTTCGATCGGAGAATTTTGACCGTGCCTAAGGATTTTCATCACCTTAAAATTGTAGAGATGGGAGATCATGAGCAAAATATTGTCGAGCTCTTTGTTCTCAACCTCCTGGGAAAGTTTCATCATTTCGTCGAATCTTCGGACGAGGGACAACAAAAAGTGGGCACCGACCTCAGTGCCGACGTTTCCGTGCAATATTGCTATCAGCATCATGTGTTCGGCTATTAGCCTGTCCGGCGTCATTACCGGAGACACGATTGATTCCATCATCAGCTTCGAAATCATTTCGTTCATGTCGTTTCGACTGTTCGACATGTAGAGATCCTCGATCTGCAAGGAAACATCGAAGGATAGAGATTTTCTACAAGTTGCCCCTATCGTGATACCTTTTTGATCCATGTTCGAAATTATTTGCAGTAGATAGTTCGGTGAAGAAATAATTGCGAGCGAAGAAACGATAATGGACGAAAATTCGTATGGTAGATGACGATACTTCGGTATGGACGGGTGGGGGTCAAAATGTCGAATGACCAAATATAGAACAACAAAGATTTCGAAACGACAGAATTATGAACTGTCAAAATAACGAAGGTTAAATTGTTCGAAATCTTATCCTTTGACCGATGACGAAATCGAATAAATATTACACCAAAGGATTATTTATTCGAGAACACATATTCAGATAGTCTACAGTTTGAGTCATGCAAATACAGATTCGAACAATCTACAACATTCATACCTCAGAAATAGAAAAAAGTGAGTGTCTAACATTGGTAATACCATCTTTAGCAAAAAGCCATTTATCGAGAATATAAACTTCGAATGTGGAGCTTGTTTAATTTTCGCTGTAAAACTAGTGTAAAAGGAGTAAGTTTAAAACCTCAAGGATCTCATCGCTCGTACAATCTAACCAAAAAGAGTTTAGGTGAGAATTTAAAGTCCTTCGTGCTCAGGTAAAAATCTTAAAAAATAAACCATTAGTATTTTTTTTTTAATATGACAATTTTTTGCGTAAGGACATTTTAATTTTATACTCGTTGCTTTTATTAACATTTTGATAATAATTATCCATTCAAATCAATAGTAGTAATTTTTATAAAAAAATATCGAAATTGTAAATATAATGAAATATTTATTGTCATTTTCTATTAAAAAAATAACGTTATTGAAAATATTATTCAACAAATTTACTGTAATCTAACAGATGGTTATCGTCGAATATGTTTGAAAAATCTTGCTGATGTTCGATTGGAATTAAATCTCTGTCAAGCATGGCCTGTAAATCTTTTTTTTTCTTGGTGCAAGAGTCAATTTTTTATCTGACGTTTGTTTTAATTGGAACATTCGAACATCATTCATGGTATTGCTTTTTCAAAAGATTTTCATCTCTCGTCCTTCTTGGTCAAAATCATATTTAACGTGGATTTTTATCGCCGTAAGGTTGAATAGATATTTCCCGAATACTTGCAATTTCAATTGAAGTCCGATTGAAATTTTTTGAGAGGTCTGAAGAATCGTAAATTTCCGATTGCGGTCAACAAAGGAATTGGAGTAAAAAATAGAGGCAGGACGTAAAAAAGCATGGAAGAAAAGTCGGAAACAATTCCACTGTTACTGAAACATGTTAATTTTTGCGTTGAATATCGAAATCTGCTTCTTTTCGTGGTGAAAACCGAAACGTGCTAGTTTTTGCGTTAAATTTCGAAAGGTGCCAGTTTTCGTGGCGAAAAACGAAACTTGCTAGTTTTCGTGTCGGAAGCCAAAACATGCTAGGATTCGCGGTGATATCAAACGTGCTTGTTTTCGTAAGAATTCTGAAACATGCTACTTTTCGTAAGCAGCGTCGATATATACAGGCGAATCGATATTATATCTCCCATTATTCTGTTAAATCTGATATTTGTTTTCGCTATAAATCAACTTCGCGATTTTTGTATTCACAATTTCGATTAACTATTTCACAGACTATCATAAGATTGATCTATCTACACCCTTGGCCAAAAGTTTGGGGCACGCTGCAATTTTTCTTTCCGGACAAAAAAGTAAATATCTCGGCCAAAAAAAATCGGAAACCAATTTCCCAAACGGGGTTTTGAAGAGAATAAAGTCAGCTTCAATTTGCTTTTTAAATTATATTTTTTCGATTTTATTGTGCCCGGTACGTAATTTTGAAAATGACGGTTTTTTTACGATTTTCGCACCTTGCAAAGTAGTTCGCTAAACTTCGGAAAAATAGAAATCTCGCTATTTAGTGAAATGATCTTCGAAAAGGGAAGGGTTATAGCTTTAGTTTCATTGAAAAAAAAAAGAATTTGCATTTTTTTTCGCAGAGCAATTTAGTTTTCTAGGAAAAACGGCAGGTCTCCATAAAGTCGGCATCGTGCAGCGTATCGCGAAAACTATGAGGTTGGGAATATTTGTCCTAAGAATTAAAAAGTTTTGTTTTGTTATTTTGAAGTTGCTAAATATTTTCAGATTTTTGCGGCAACATTTTTTTCATAAAAAGTAAATATATTTTCATTAAAAAATCTTCGTTTTAATGCAATGGCAATCAATTAATTAGATTAATCGTTGACGATCAACCAAAACTAGCGATGAAAAAAAATGTCAAAAAAACCTGAAAAAATTTAACTCCAAAAAACAAAACAAAACTTTTTAGTCCTTAGGACAACTATTCTCAACCTCCTAGTTTTCACGATACGCTGCACAATGCCGGCTTTACGGAAACCTGCCGTTTTTTTTCAAGAAAAACTAAATTTCTCTGCGAAAAAAAAATTCCAACATTTATTTTTAAACGAAACTAAAGCTAACACTTCCGTTTTCGACGATCATTTTCCTAAATAGCGAGATTTCTATTTTTCCGAAGTCCAGCGAACTACTTTGCAAGGTGCGAAAATCGTGAAAAACAGCCATTTTGAAAATTACGTACCAGGCACAAAGAAAACGAAAAAAATAAATTAAAAAAAGCACATTGAAGCTGACTTTATTGTCTTCAAACCCCATTTGGTAAATTGATTTCCGATTTTTTTTGGCCGAGATATTCAATTTTTTGTCCGGAAAGAAAAATGGCAGGGTGCCCCAAACTTTTGGCCAAGGGTGTGTATTGGAACGTTCGTCATTACTGAATTCGAAATTTCGGTCCTTCTGAATATTGATCGTTCGATCCCCACCCGTATGAATAATGGTAACTCGTATGTAAACTCCCTTATGACAAATTTCACAGGATTCGTATATCGAACGTGCATTTCGTCTGCGCTTACTTGTACGACAGTAGTATGCATGTTGTATTCGGCCAGCCTGTTTATATGTCCTTTGAGCTGTCTCTTCAAACGAGCCAACTTCTCGTTTAGGTTAGAATCGTTTTCGAGTTGCTTGAGACGCGCCGCAGGCGGTATGTACTTGTTCTCATCAGCAGCCACAATGTTTCCATCTTTATCGCGTTTTCTACCATAAATATCTTCCCACGTGCCATCTTCGTTCGGGGACTCTTTTCCTTTCTCTTCGGAATCCGAATGATTCTCGGTCTCGCTCATTTCTTCGACTTCAGAATCGGTTTTCTCGTTCTCAGGTAGATCGAAATTATCCTCGTCGTCTTCGCTGTCCACCATCATCGAATCGTCGCCCGACGCGTCGCTCGAATAATCCTCTTCGTCCGCGACAACATTCGAAACTTTTTCTTTGGCAGGTGCGGTTTTAAGTTCCTCGTTTGTCTTGAGCCTTTTCCGTTTGGGTGGATCCAAGTCCTCGTCATCGTCGGAAACTTGACTCGCGGAGTCTTCTTCATCCGCTCGGTCGCTATCTACACTCTCTTCGGAATCGTGATCCTTCTTCGCTCCGGTAACCAGTGCAAAGTCCTCGTCGAAGTCCGAACCTACGTCTTCTCCCAACAGTTGCTTCTCCGTCTCGACGGCGAGCTTTCTATTCTCGTCGTTACAAAAGTCGAGAAGATCTGTTACGGTGTTAAGGAAAGTTTGGGAAGACGAGATTCAACGGCATTGAAAAGAACATTGGTTTGAACACATGTGGACCAGGCTAGCAAAGTATCGTTGATTACTCAGCAGCACCAGGGTATAGGTGTTTAGCAGAGTCGCCCAAATTTGGGCTTTATTTTTTTTCTCACCATTCAATGATTTTCTTTAAAGATAAAAAAAAATTTCACGAGATCTGCGAGCGGTCAAAAAATATTTAGAGGTCGCTCAAGCCTACCAAAAATTCAAATTTTCATTAAAAAATCGTTTTTTTTTTTCGTTTACATCTTACCCATGAATTTCACGCTTTATGATTTTTGAATTAACCTGGCGAAAGCTCAAGCCGGTCAATGAATATTTAGTGGTCGCTCAAGAGCTTCGAAATTTCTAATTCTCGCAAATGTTTTTTTTATTCATCTCACTCATAAATTTGACGCTTTGTAAAATCATGAGAATAATGAATCGTTTTTCTTCAGAAACAGATTTTTCAACGTTACCTCACACTACTAACCCAAGAATTATAATCTTTGTTCTCATGAAATAATTCTTTAAAGCTCTTGCTCGTAAACAACATTATAGGTCCCCCGTTTTATAGGCTTAGAAATGTAAGGTAAATTAAAAATATCCGTTTCTTAAGAAAAAAAAGGATAAATTGTTTTGAAAATTTTACAAAGTGTTAAATTTATGAGTGAGAAGAGAAAAAAATCGCGACAATTGGAAATTTCGAAGCTCTTGAGCGACCACTAAATATTCATTGGCCGGCTAGAGCTTTTGCGAGCTTAATTTAAAAATTATAAAGCGTAAAATTCATAGGTGAGAAGTGAACGAAAAAAAAAACGTTTTTTTTAAAGATCACATGCATTTTTGGGAGGATTGAGCGACCTCCAAATATTTTTTGGCCGCTTGCAGATTTCGCGACATTTTTTTTTCCTTTAAAGAAGATAATTGGATCGTGAGAAAAAGGAAAAAAATAGAGCTCAAATTTGGAACCTACTGTTTAGCTTTGGAAAACGTTGAAGATGTAAGTGTAAAAGTAGTAAAGACTTGAAATCTTAAATTTTGCTTCAGAGATGGTATTGAAGTTTGCATCGTTGGAACACAACGCGAAGTTCCGTACACCAATTTTAATTGGCAATTTCAGACCTCCTAAATAGCTTCAACTTTTTTCAGGATTCTTATTAGAGATTGTCAGCCTAAATATGTAAAAGTTGTTTTTGAATCATAATGAAAATGAGCCGATACAAAAGTTAAAATGAATTTTCGTTGCGTTCTAACTATGCAAACTTCAACATCGTCTTCCAAGATGTAAAGTGAAAACGGTCGTGAAGGGCATAATACGTGGACCAAGACCCCATCTTATAGTTAGAAGTTTTTTTTATGTTTATTTTACCGGTGTTTGTTAATATTCAACTTTATCAGCGAAACTAACTGTTTACATCATTGACATACAGTTTGGTAAAGATGTATGTTTTCAGCACGTTATAGATATTATGGATCTAGTACGTTTAGGTACAAGATATGGCAAGGATGATGATTTCAGATGGTCTTGAAGTTTTCATAGTTGGAATGCAACGATTTTTTAAAACTTTTTTATTTTTATTAGTATGGAAAATCATATTTTGTAGATTTGGGGTGTAGATCGCTAAATAAGGAGCGTAAAAGTGGTCGCGGAATTTTTATAGCTCAATTCGGTCAAACAAAATTTGGGAAATTCGGTAAAAAAATATTTCGTTGCATTTCAACGATGCAAACTTCAACATCATCATTTCAGTCTTCTACAATTAATTACACAATTATGCATTAAGGGGGCAGAACCCTTTATAACGTAAAGAAGAGCTCATGGCCGAGATTATGAACTAAATTATTGACCCTTGAAACTTTAAGGGGAGGGTAGGGGTTTCAGCGTGAGAAAAAACACTTTTTTGCGAATTTTTTTCATCTATATGGATAGAGTAAATTTATTGAAACCTTTTGTACATTGTTAAGTGTCATTTCAAGAACATTCCGTGAAATTTGTACGCGAAAATATCCACAAACAAGCCGGTGCCGCGTTTTTCTCGAAACCACTTTTTCAAAGTCCGTGTTCACTGCCATTGGAAAACTACATGACCGATTTATTTCAAACTTGGTACACACTCTCTACATATAAAATACCTCCCCCCAACGGTTAGTTTGCGATTTTTTTTACATTGAGGGGGTTTTCCACCCCCAAAATCGCGGAATTTTACGTGAAAAATAGCACTTTTCACTTTACATGGCCACCAAAAATGTAGAAATGAAAAAAAAAATTTATCAAAGACCGTTGCGGGGAGGATTTGATGATACTTTCACTAAATTTTAATGGTACTTGATTTCAGATAATTTCTAGCTGAGATACAGTGAACACCGCAAATCGTGTTTTTCCAAAGGCGTTCTTGGAAAAGCTTTTCACCGGCTTGTTTGTAGATATTTTCGCGTACAAATTTCACGGAATGTTCTTGAAATGACACTTAACAATGTACAAAAGGTTTCAATAAATTTACTCTATTCATATAGATGAAAAAAATTCGCAAAGAAGTGTTTTTTTTTCACGCTGAAACCCCTACGCTCCCCTTAAGAGAATGTACATGATCGACATAACCTCATAAATATTCGAAACATGTTTTCGATATAGATGGTTAAATTCCTTTAAAAACAAAAGCATCAGGCTCTGTAGAATTCACTGCTGCAGAGCTTGCCGATTCTATTGTGCCCTAAATATTATTCATCTTTGAGAAATCGAGGTTTAAAAATGTCAGCCATCTTTCTCGCACTCATATGACACGTGGTATATATTCTACTTCGCCTTAAGTGCGTTTTCGGAATAACCACTTTTTCGTGAATCTCGTACGAGATAGCTCGAAAACGATTATTTTGGAATTTTGCACACTTTTAGACAAGATTATTAGCGTTTATGTGAACTTAAACTTGCTTGAAAATTATTTTTAAAAACTACTTTTTCATTAACATATACTATAGTCAAAATTTCATTAAGAATACAACATTTAATCAAACGCATACGATTTTTCGAATATGTGATTTTCTCTGCATTTTTTAGGTCCAGATAGAGCTTGTGGGTTTTAGAAATCCAAAACTTCTTGGCTCTGATGTTTCAGATCACTGCAACATACGCTAGGCTGAACGCCGTAGAAGAACTCAGGCGGCACCTGTCTCTGAAGCAAGTGTCGTCCAACAACGATTTTTAAATATAAAAAAATTGCAAAACAAAAAAATGTAATAATGTACATAAAATTTTAATTATGTAAAATAAATAGTTTCGCCGCAAAAAAATCTTGAAAATTCGCTCATTTTCGGCTGCCTTAAGGAATCCCCCCGCAAATGATTGTGAAATTTGCCAAAAACTTTCCTTCCAGACCTAAATGACCAATACTGAAAATCTGGAAAACTCTGTGCCGTTCGTTCATACTGATTTTCCTTATATGTGAGAATGTAACGCTTATAAGAATGTATGCGGTACTAATAATAGTTGAAAGTACTTTGATTCTTCAAGGCTGGTGAATCGATCTCACATTTTCTATACCGGTTGAGAACAAAAGCTTCTTTGTAACTCCTATGGACCCTTAAGGGGTTAGGCTACTGTGAAAATGACAAACACTCGTTTGCAATTTTCACTACTTTAAATTAAAAATTTCACTTTGACTACTACAATTTAAAAGTTTCCAAAACTCGTTCGTCGCCTGAGGCAACTCGAGTTGAAGAGGAAGATCCAACATATGGTGCAGAAATCACAGATTGAAGATAAATTTCAACTAGTAAAACTTATCTTAAATTTACTAGTAAAACTTTTAACGCATTTTCTCAAAACTATGTTTTTCAAAATGGTTTACATGATTTCTCAGCATCTAATAAACGGATTGACTTGCAATTTGGTACACTTATTCAGAATAATAGTAGTTTAGTCTCGACCGACGTTTTTCTACTTAACGATTTTTTTCATTAGTTATTAACAGTAATGTCATTGTTCCGCAAAAAAACGATAACAAAAATTAAATTTTTTTTTTTTAATTTTGGTCAAGTTTTGGTCAAGATTTTACCAATATGATCTATTAAAAAAAAAAAACTTGCCCGAGTTCAAGTTGGCTTAGCCAATATGATCTACGATAAGAAAAAAATTCGTTTTTTTTCGTTTCAGATCAAGTGGGTGGCGAAAATCAGGCACACTGTTAAACCTGTTGTTAATAACTTCTTCAATAATTAATATTTTTGAATCAAATTCGTCGGACTATTTTGTTAATGTCCAAAACATTCTTTGATCATCTTACTTATTCCTTCAAAGTGAATTTTTTTGAGTAACCCTCATTTTAGGGTCGTCACACTAGCTTAACCCCTTAATGGTGATTCGTCATCAAATGGGTATACAGCAGCGGTATACTTTGTGATGAAATGTATTTTCTCTAGTTGCCGATTCTCTTATTTGAGCTAAATGAAAATTGGGTAATTTTTTAGATCAGTGACTTTTCCTGAATAAGAGACTAACATTTTTTTTGCTAATTTTTCATTTTATGGGTTAAAAATAATTTCGAATTTTTCAAACACTTCTATATAAAGTGATGTTGACGTTTGCATGGTTGGTATGCAACGCAAATGAGGTCCTTTTTTATTGTTCAATTTCTTCCGGCTCATTTCGCCTGTGAGGATAAGTTAAACGTCTTTACGTTTTTTTATTAGACATTTACGTCCTTCGTTGGTAAAAAAAAACTTTGGATAACGAAAAAAATAAAGAAATGAAAAGTAAACAAAAAGAATCCTTGCATTCCGACGATGCAAACTTCAACGTCGTTGTATTAAAACCCTCATGCCGGAGGGGGTGGAGGTGGGTGGATTTATAAAAAAAGGCTTTCTAAACAGGATGCCGAAGGGAAATCGCGGCTGTCAGCCCCCCAATTAAAAGTTGTGGGGTTTTGAAGTTTGTGAACCAAAAATATAACAACAAACCCAACTGCCCGAACTTTTGAAAAATTATTATTTATGAAATCTATAATATATAACTTATAATAATATAATAATATAATAATAATATATAAAATGTATATATAAACAATAGACGATCAAGATCGGAATTGGTGTAATGTTGGCGTGCTTAGGTTTGTTTGGGTTCCCAAACAAATCCAGACAAACTTCAAAACCCCATAACGTTAAATGGAGGGGGGGGGGGGGTGGTGAATTTCAGCTTCTCCCGGCTGAATATCATCATTTATAGCCCAATAAATGAGAAAATAGCAAAAAAACAATTTTAGGCTCATTTTTTGGAAAAGTCACATCTAAAGAATTACAGAAAATTGTTTTGCACTTTAATTGGACCTGAATCATTTATGATCCAGATTATGGTCATTTTTTTACGAGAAGATATATCCGCTCAACGGGACAAATCTTTTTCTATGAAGAAAGCCTTTTGGATAATTAAGTTATGGATCGTTACAAAGCAGAATGTGATGTCAACAAATTTTCACTGGACTCGAGCTGGCCAGGTGAAAAATAATACACGCCCTTGCAGGGCGCAAGATTTTCGTTACTCTTTACAGAAGGATACAGTCGAGGCCATCCGCCGCAAACGATTTGGGTGTAGATTTGCTCTTTCTCTTGTTCAACTTCAATTGTTTCTCCAACTGCTTAATAATCCTGTCCTCCTCTTGATTGGCCTCTTTCAAGTGGCTCTTACGTCTCTTCTCCATTTGTTTCGCCAATTGCGCTTCTCTTTTTTTCTCTCGCTCCAGTTTCTTCTGCAGATCATCCTTTTGATCCTTGGTTGAATTATTTTTGTTTTCCGATTTGTTCGTTGCTTTGTCGCGATCGGGATTCAGGACGAATTTGCCAGGCACTTTTTTCTTCCTCTCCTGATACAGTGCTCGATTCGTTTTCTTCTGTTTTCGCTTGTCTTTGCGAATTTCTTTACGCGTTTTTTGAACTGGTTTTTTCTGCTTTCCATGCTTTCTCTTAACTTTCATATTCGGACAAATCGAATACTTGTTTAACAACGTTGATGAGGTATCGTTATAATTGGCGTGGAAAACGCGTTATGAAAGTAAACTTTTGTCGCGGAGCTGTGGAGGATTAAAAATACGAGAGCTTTTTTGTTGACGGCTGATCGCTGTAGGGGTTAACCTCAAAATATTCGTATCATTCGCCACATGGAATACGGCGAGTTCGATGTTTACACCGTTCACCAATCAAGTTCGTGGAGGCCGGGAAAGGGAAAACGCCTCGTTCGCATCCTCGAATCCGCTTCGTCGCCGTACCGGAAACGAATTCTTACCGGCTATCCGTTGGTCGATAGCCGAAAGTCGATGCGTCTGAACGGTTGTCCACCGCGCAGGGATGAGACGCTGGCGCTCTTTTCAAACTCGGCATATCGTCGAATAGTGCATTCTACTTGCTCGAATTTTATTCTGGCGATCGATACGAGAGATGGAGCGTAGCGATGTGTAAACTCGCGGACTTGCATTTAATTCGAATTGTTAACTTTGGCGAATTGTTCGGCGTCGGAAAATAGGTGCAGCAAGACAGTTATCATTCCGGAAAGTACGTAAACGAGACATACCCAACCAAAAGTACGAATTGTCCAGTTTTGAGCGTTATGTAGCGCGAAGAAAGTTTGAAAAATAAAACGATCTGACAATAACGTAAATATGTATTTTCTATAACGACTATCTTTCAATCCTCTCAATAACTTTTCGAGATCGTATTTACGAGCTTGATTATGCTCAGAAAAGCCAACAAATTCAATGTTTTTACATTAATTCTTTGGCGTTTCAGGGGAGGTACCTGAGTAAACGGCGAGAAAAACAGGTAAACTTCCGGAATTTTACTTCTTAAAGGCGCGTACGCAAATTACGTAACGCATTTGTATTGGGGGGGGGGGGGGAGGCGTTACGGTCTACATACGTGGGGGGGTTAAAGGTTTGCGTTACGTCACGATTTTAGAACTGCCAGAAATAGCAGAATTTCTGCATGTTCAAGTTTTCAATTTAAACCTTGCGTGCAATATCAGTTAAGGGGGAAAGTCACTGTACAAGAACTTGCAAGTAGCTTTCCCACACGTCCAAGCAAAATTACAAGGAATTTTTTTTTATAATTCTTGAAAGTACATGCATTGAAAAATATGTTGGCAACATTTTTATTCACAATTCCAAAAATTGACGGAGATACAGTCACATTGGTAAGAACTGATAGCGCGACCGGTTAGTGCCCTCAGTCCCGAAAAGTGTGGCATCGTTCACAATAGATGAAGTGCAGGCTCTTATTATTTTGTGAAATATAATGAAGATGAAGAACCGTCATATCGCCCGCGACTAGATACTTTAATGTGAGTATCAATATTCTATAAAAAAACGTAACTTTATATAAAAAAACACGGAATGAAAACTTTTAACGCGTTTTTCTCGGAACTAGTTTTTTCGACCTTGTCCGAGCGAATACTTAAAAATTTGTCAACCGATTTTCAATTTTTTTCAAAACATTTTTGTAATCGCAGTGACTAAGGTTGGACGTATCCGCGTTTTTAAGGTAGTACGAGCGCGCAATCTTGGTTTCTATAGATTTTGTTCAAATTTTAACCAGACATTGTTCATATCATTATGCATGTTTGAGTAAAATTTCAGAGCAGTTTCACTGCATTGAAATTTAGACAGAATAATTTTCCGTAAAAAATATTTGTCCCCTATAATAAGAAGACATATGGCAACACCGCATCGTTCCACGTATCCAATGACGTGAGTTTGCGCGGCATATTTAAACTAATACTGCGACAGAAATTTTTATTTGGAAGTAATTTTTAGTCGAATAAAGTTTTTAATTAGTGATGAATGAACCAAGACTTTTATTTGTTAATGAAGATAACATAAACAATATAAAATATTAATATTTATAATGAAAATAATTTTTATGATAAAATTTTTAACTTTAGGAACACGATAATTATTTTTTCCTCGAAATATTGAACAATACTGTTCTGCGGTGTTGCCATATGTCTTTTTATTATAGGGAACAAATATTTTTTACGGAAAATTATTCTGTCTAAATTTCAATGCAGACCCTGCAGTGTTAAAAGTTGCAATTTTAAAACACATTATCTCCCAATTTAAATAGTCGACTGTTCTGAAATTTCACTCAAACATGCATAATGATATCAACAATGTCTGGTTAAAATTTGGACAAAATCTATAGAAATCAGGATTGCGCGCTCGTACTACCTTAACATTCGATAATTACTATTTTTAAAGACTGCTTGAATACAGAAAAAGGCCCTTGAAGATCGATAAAAATGTCCAAACTGTCGGCATTTGGAAAAAAAAAACGTCTACGCATAACGATAGCTACATTTGTATAGATATCGATAAATTGTTCACTTTTAATTTACAGATAACCTTTCATAAAAATGTCGATGGGACAATGAAGAGAAATTTTTTGTTTCGTCGTAAATCAAGGCATATATCTCGGTTAATTTTAAAGATTTTTTTCATAAGAACTGATATACAACTAGATGAATATATATTTCATAAAATGAGTATAAACCTGATCCTTGCATAATTAGATATGTCCATGAAAAAATCGCAATTATTGACGACAAAGCACCCGTTACGTAACGGAATAGGGGGGGGGCAAACTTACGGGCCTGTTACGTGAGGGGGGGGGGGGGGGTAAAAATTGGGAAATTTGGCGTTACCTAATTTGTGTACGCCCCCTAAACGCGTTTTTCTCGAAACACTGTTTTCAAAGTCGGTAGACATGTTATCTCGAGAACGACTCGAAGGATTATTTCCAAAGTTACAAGAGATACGATGAGAAGTATTTCAAGGTCGTTGACGATCTCATTTTTGTCAAATCGATCTTCATTTTTTAATAGTTACGTAAAAATTACGACTTCTTTCATAGATTTTGTACGCTCGAGTTTCAATTCGTCGCCACGTTGTTCAATAAAGTGATATTAAAAATCGACGATCGTCAACGACTCGTATTCTTTGTTAACTTGAATAACCCGTTTGGTTTTTAGATTGCAGATGGACCGCTTAAGCTGGACGGTATCCACCGCCAAACGTTGCAAACAAAATTTCATCATCTCCCGGCGGCCATGTTTTTGTTGTTTTTCTGTATTTTTTGGTGTTTTTTATAGACTAAATATATGTATCTTTGTGTTGAAAAAAAAACGTTTCTTTTTCATCCAGCGTTTCCCAGAAAAAGAAATGGGAATTTGGCAATTTTTTTCGGGCCTCTAGGTTGATGTAGCCCCTTGGAAACAAGAAATCAAGCGTCGAAGATCGTTGCTGCGTACTCTCTGTCATCATTGCTCACAAGCAATGTTCATTAATTTTTATTATAGTTTGTTATTCATGTTTTTGTCATATACGCCTCCGAAGTAACTTTCGTGGTGGCGCCGCGCAACGGCTACCGGCGGCAAAACTTAGATTGGCGCATGGCGGTTAATTCAAACCGGCACATGCGCGAAAGAGCCAAGCTTGAGCAAGCTAGGCTTGAGATCTCACATTGTAAATGGAATGTGCTTGTAAATTTAAAAAAATAGTGTAATGGGACTAATAACGATTACTTGCGGTTTTCAATGTATCCTCATGACTTCCGTTCGCCTTAAAAGCATATTTAAAGGTATGTGACGGAGAGAAAGTTAATGAAAATGCGTACATTGGCTGCACACAAATTATTTTTGTGCCATACAGCAAAATTTCTGTTTAACGGGCCAGTCCACTTAGGACCCACGAAAAAAGGCTATTTTCGCGATTTTTCTTGAGGATTTTATAAAAGATATGGATATAAAAGTTGTTGGGCTTGATAAATAGTCTTGAAATGCATTAAAAAAAAATTATTCATTTTTATTCATTTTTAAGTACACAAACTATAGTGTAACGTAACGCCTCAAAAATAGGTGGGCTAGGTAGCTCCATCACAACTCGGCAACGGCTTGTCTGAAACAAAAAATCAAAGTCCATTAGATTCAATATGACACCAAAATGACCCTCGGATATAAAGTTTTATCAAAAAATAAAAAAATGGCAGATGCAAAACGATAAAACTAATTAAAAACGCGTTTTTTTCGCAGTTTTTCGCAAAAAAAGAGTAAAAATAAAAATTTTAGAACCATCGAGGGTCATCTTGTCGCGAATCATGTTTACAATATGTGGTTCAAATTTCAAGAGAATCGGTTTATTAGTTTTAGAGATACGATGGAGCTAGATTTTGAACACATTGTTTCGAGAAAAACGCGTTTGAATTTTATACTATGAAAAACCCTTACCTAAACTCAATCGGCAATTCCTGCACCGTACAAAATCCCTTCTGATTGCTCATCACCGTCGATTTCTTCAAATCTTGCTTGCTTTCGATTTTTTGAAATTTTCAAAGTGGACTGGCCCCTTAAATTATTGTTTGCATCGGAAATTTATATAAAGGATGTTGTAATATAGGCAGAAAACTTTACGATAGTCATCATGTATCGGACGTTGTATTTATAATATTTGTTTACTCGACGTAAACATCACACGCGGTACTGTCCTTCACGCAAACACCTGATTTAAGGCCTTAGGCCATTATTTAACTTAGGAATTTAACAATTTTTTTTTGTATGCAAATAACTTCAACAATTTTCACTCGATTTACTTCAAATTTAAAAGTTATGTTCCTAATTGCATTTCGCAGAGAAGTACGTACGGAATTTCTGATTAATCGAAAACTTTTTATTTTATGAGCAGTTTATGAGCAGTTATAACGAAATTTCTCACTGAAAATTCATTTCTTAAGTTCAAATACCTACAACTTTTGAATAAAACATTATTTTTTTAATTCCGTACGTACTTCTCTAGGTATTCTAATGTAGATTGACGAGAATTTTCGTTTTTTGTTCTAGGTAAAAAATTGTGGATGCTAAATGTCACGCCGCGGAGCGCCTAAAAAAAAGATAACAAAAGAAAATATTAATAGTCGGCCATTTTGTACATCGAAAAAGATATATACATATTTCCTAACAGCTTGATATTCATACTAAATAGATGTATAATTAATTTTATGAGTGAATCACTTTTTCATACGAAAAAAATTTGTTAAATTTGCACATGATTTTGTACCCGTTACTGTGGCCTGAGGCCTTAAATGGCGACCGGCAAACTGTACTAGCAGACGAAAACCAATCTTAGTTTAGCCAAAACTCGCCGCAAGGGCTGCGCCACTAGAGTTACTTCGGGGGCGTATAATTCAATACCGAATTACCGACAGAATCGAAATTTTGGTCGGAAACCGCGAGACTTACAACCTCAAGTAGTGTGTTCCAAAGTGGGCGCGATAGTGAATTTGCAAATGTTCACTGCTCGTTGGAGATGTCGAAGATTCCCGCGTGCGGCCTCGCGCCAACACCGTGTAACTCGGCCAACATCGCACCACCGTATTTTTGCGTATATATATATATATATTTCTTTATCCTCCACTGTCAATTGCATCGAGAACTAATTTTATGCTGCTCAAGTTGCATAATTATTCGTTTGTTTTTTTCTTCACCCACTAAGAGCCCGCAGGATACAAAAGACACAGCGACGAATCGTAAATACAGATATATTTAGTTGCTCCATCTCGGGTTTTGTAGCATCCGAGACTGAATCGCGTCCAGAGCACGGGAACACATCGAAATCAAAAGGAAGAAAAGAATCTCTTGAGTTACGAAATCTAACATACTCGAGGCTATTATCTCGAGCGACCATATAGTATTCGTCCCCTTCGAGGTTTTTACGAATTTCCCCGGATACACACTTATCGTATATGCCTATATATTTATAAATTCACTAATCAATCGTCAAGCTCTTTACACAAACATCGTCACATCTCGCGGTACAAACGTTGTTCGATCTCATACATCGGCATTTGCGCGCCATTCGAGAAAAAAAAACCCACTCTTACAAAATTTCGTGCATCGGTTCAGTGCGAACTATTTAGGAAAAAAAAAAATAAAAAATTCTGGCCGTTCTTTTACGTTATTTTCAAAGGTCAACACGGACATTTAGGAAGAAATCAAGATTTCGAGAACCACCGAAGGACTTTTTTTGTCTTCCACCCACCTGCGTCGTAATACTTGCGTTTTTTCTCAATATCTCGAAGCGCCTCGAATGGATTACAATTTCGCTCGGCAAATATTCGCACTAACTCGCAATCATATATTTTTTTTTGCTTTTCCAATTTCCATTCACGATTATCAATCCCGACGAGTGTCACTGGAAAGGTTTCGTCGCTTTCCGAGCAATAACTCACAGCTCGACTCCTAAACATGAGCGACACGATCCAATAAATACGCGAATATAGCTGGCAAAACCTGACGATTTTAAATATCGCTCGGCACTGTCAATGTCCATTCAACAATGGGAATATTACAATATGGAGCTCGTTAAAAAAATATAGTATAGACGTATGTGTTCTTTTTTTCTTGCATTTTCGTTTCGTCAACATTTGATTTTAAAAGTTTCTAAATAGTTGCCGTTTCTCGTTTAATATAAACTAAATCGTTTTACGAATCGCGAGAAAGAATCTGTAAATCTTCCGTGTTTTTCAATGAGGGATTTACGCTTTCATCTCGGAGTTTTGTACTAACAGAAAGTATACATAGGACATTCCACGCCATTTCACCCAGCCTGTATATCCGGCCATTTTTGGTTTTCCTGATTTTCGTTTTTGTTAAGTTGTACCCCATGAAAGGAAAATCCACACCGATTTTGAGATTTTTATCCCTTCACTTTTAGGAGTTTTAATTTTCCAAAAATGTCGATTTTGGAAGTTTTGGAAACGTTTAAACGCTGATAGCTCCTGAACTAATTGAGATATCTACAAATGACGCTACATAATTTTTATTTCATTTTGAAGCATACTTTCGTAAAAAAAAAGAAAAACGATTTTAAAAAATGATTTTTTATTCAAATTATTTTTTTGTTGTTAAATTCCGCACAAAGAATAAACCATTTCAGGCCTGTCGAACCCGAATTGGAAATCACAAAATCATTAATAGCATTATTGGAGATTAAAATAATAAAAATCTTATAAAAAATATGATTAACTCGAAAAAGAAATAGAAGGAAAAATGGGCCCACGATGAGACTAGTTCCAAAATCATAGAATGGGCTACTCTATTTTAGAGAATTTGTCGAAAAAAAATAAACAAAGTCAATCATCTTTTAAAAAAGTAGTTTTCACTTTAGAAGCAAAAAAGACGTTGACATTGATAATTGATAATTTTTTTCATATTTTTTAATGAATGTATGCTTGAAAATGAAAAATAAAATGATAGTGACATTTGTCGATATTTCAATTACCTCAGGAGTTATGAGCGTTTAAACTTTTCCAAAACTTCGAAATCGACATTTTTTGGAAAATTATAACTCCTAAAAGAGAAGAGATAAAAATCGAAATATTGGTGTGGATATTCCTTTTATGGGGTACAATTTTACAAAAAAAAAATCAGGAGAACCAAAAATGGTCGGGGTTACCGGCTAGGTGAAATCGCGTGCAATGCCCCATATATATATATTTATCGCTGTTTTCCCTCGAGAATATGTCTCGCGAAACAATTGAGCCCAGAAACGTATCGATAGTGAACAAATTTTCTTCTTCCACCCAAAAGTGTTATTCTCATTGTTTCAGAAGAGAAGAAAAACGAAGGAAAGCCAAAGCAATTGAACTTCTATCTCGGTATAAAAAAAACGATTTTCCCACGTTGAGCCGAAAATCTCCGTAGGGAGGAAAACAGTGAACTACCTTTTCTGCATAATCCTGAGTTTGAACCGTACGTGTGTTGGTCTAAATATAGAAAACTCCCGGACGTGGCTCAATCGTCGTCCTTCTCAAAGAAGGACAAAAAAATATTACAGAACGAGAAGCATCAGAGGCAATCTTTGGCTGATTCGTCGTCGGCACATAAATCCGGGAACGAGGTAGATTGTTGATCGCTAATTTCCGTTGAATTTGTAACTTTGGTCGCGTGCCCAAAACTGTTGACGCAACAGTTGAAGTCCTTCGTTAGATCCCCGATTTCCGCGTCGTGGCGTGTTTGACAATGGGTTGCCATTTTTTCGGCTGGCATTGGAAACGTACTGTCACCGCCAACGCTATTTTTCGACAGTGACGCTAACGACGTTGCGGTCGACGACGTCATGAGATTTCGTGATTTTTCCAAATCCAAATAGTAATCCTGCCAAAGAAAAGCGATCGAATAAATATTAAAATTCCCGCCTGACTAATCGACGATTTTTATGGGACGGGTTTTCTTTTATTCGTGATTAATCGTACCTTTTCCACGGATATTGGACCAGGCATTGCTGGCTGGGGAGCTCCGCAGGTTTGAGTGCAGTGCGCCAAGGCGATCAACGCCTTTTGACTCTCCCTAGCGTCTACCAGGAATATACTTTCCTTCACTTCCTTCGCGTTGTATTCGTCGATCCTGCAATTAAATCAAGGCCCTTGCTATCACGCGACAAATTATCTTCAGGCGATTCGATGGTCTGTTCTTACTTCCTACGACGTGAAGGTCTATAAATGTTTTGCTGTACGAGTGAGCAAAAATACGTGTCGGAAGAGAGGCTCCCATGTCGAACTTTGTCTCAAGACCTCTACCACATGCATGAGTTTCAACAAAATCGTCCGGCAAAGGTATGTTACTTCTAAGTTTACCAAAAACGTTTTCCGAAAATTCGAATGAGTCTCCGTAGCTGTTTGAAACTTCAGGACTTTGGCGATTTCGAAAAAGTGACCGAATAGGTCGAAACATTTTTTTTTCAACTTCGACACCATTTTAAGGGTCTTTCGATGGGAAATTTCCCGCTGATTACAAATATCACGGAGTCTTTGGGGAAAGCTCGAAATTACGCTGGCTAAACGCGAAAAAGGTGTTTTTATGCACATTTGACGATTTTGAATATGAATTGGAAGTTTTGAGGGAAATAAATGGCGAATTTGTATTCAGAGGATAAAAATACGCCAATATGGCCTTATCAAAAAATATTTAAAATCTTTTTTCCCATCTTAGTCGAAAATAAGCGGCTCTACTGAATCGTCGATAATTTATTTTTTGTTTCGATTTAGAAGTCCACTTTTTGCTCATTCTATTGGTTATCATTTGCTCTTCAACATGACATTTGATTCATTGAGCTTCGATCATTTTTCTATGTTTGGCGAAATTTCGAAGGCGGACCTTCGATTTTTGACAATTTTTCTTTGCCTCTTTTTCGGCCATTTTTGAGTGCACTTTTCGGGAGAACTAATTGAGATATCGGGATGAAACCAACGGCATTGTCGAAGTCTACCAAAATCCTTTTCAGAACCTCTCCATTAAATTGACGTCGCTCAGATAGGATCCACGCTACAGCTGTTTGAAATTTCGGGATTTTGGAAGTGGCCAAAAGGGTCGAAAAAAGATCAACTTTTACCCTATTCCTAGAGTTTTCACGATGTGACATTTTTCGCTAATTACGAATATCACAGATGTTTTTTTTTCTCAAAAGCTGAAAATTTCGCCGGCTAAACGTGCATAATATCGTTTTACATATTTTTGACGTGTATTGAAAAATTTGAATTTTGGAGGCAAATTGATGGTGCATTCGTATTCATAAAAATATATCGATAGGGACTTATAAAAAAATCTGATTTTTTTTCATATCTCGGCCGAAAGTAAGTGTCTTCATGCAATCGTCGCTCATTCCTTTTCTGTTTCGACTTGAAACTCCGCTCTCCAAGCATTCTCTTCGCAATCGTTTGCTCTAAAAATTGCCGCTTGATTTGTCGAGCTACGATTCTTTTTCTATTTTGGGCAGAATTTCAAAGTAGGACCATCGATTCTCGCGAATTATCGTTTTTGTTTCACTGAAGTCGGTAAACTGCTTGTAGATAAAACTGCAAGATCACTTCTTGACATGCCTCACTTTGAGGGGAGGTTTCACGCCGCAGAATCGCTTTTCCGGCGATAAAAAAATCGATCCAATCGTTTCAAATGTTCTACCATATACACTGCCAGCCAAAAGTTTGGGTATACTAGTCGAAATTTCTTACCGCGGTAAAAGTTAGATAGCAGACTTAAAAATAAACATAACTGAATTTCCCAAGTGGCGTTTTAAAGAGGACAGATTTACCTTTATTTTGTTTTTTTTTTTTTAGAAAATTCTCTACGATTTTTTTCGCCCTGGTATGCACTTTTAAACGTGACCATTTTTCGGCTATTTTTTGGCCGCCGAAAATGAACTGCAAAGTTTGTGGACATTTTTTTCATGGTTTTTTTTCATGCTAAATATAAAAAGAATATAAAAACCGCCATTTTAGTTCTTTAGAAAGTATCGGGCGATTTTTTTCCCCCAAGTATTCCATTTTTAGCTAAAAAAGACATGTTTTAGAAAAAAAAGGCGTTATCGAAAAACTATAGGGTTTCAGAGGAAATGTCAAGAGGGTAACAAGGTGCATGGGTTCACACTAGAGAGGCTAGGATATGTTCAGATTTTTTTCTGGAGATTTTTTTTCACCATTTTTGGTTGGAACATTGATGAGTGGAGAGGCTCCACTTGGGAATTATGGGGGCTAGGACAATATATAGAGAAAGAAAATTTGTTTACATTTTTGTTTTCAATTAGGTACAATCTCTTTAGATTGAAGAAAAATTTCGCCGGAACTCGGAGAATCTTTTGTCGATGAAGAGACTTGATTGACTGTTTTTTTGTGTTAAAAAGTAAGTCCAACAGTTATAAGTTGTGTGGTGCTGGATTTGTGATAAAGCCTAAAAAAAAGCACCTCGTTATTTGGGAAAAAAAGTTAAAAAAAATAAATCTGGAAAAATCTCAGCGATACTAAAATGAAAAAATGGCAACTTTTGTTCTTTTAATATATGACAATTCTCCGAGTTCCACCGATTTTTTGCAAATCTAAGAAATTGTAGTTAATTTAAAATATAAATGTAAACATATTTATTTTTTAAATATATTGTCCTAGTTCCCATAATTCCCAAGCAGAGCCTCTCCACTCATCGAAGTTCCAACCAAAAATGGTGAATTTTTTTTTTTTCAATTCTGCAAAAAATGTAGCCACTCCAGTGTGACCCCACGTAACTTTTTACCGTCTTGGCATTTCCTCTAAAACTCTATAGTTCTTCGATGATGCCTTTATTTTCTAAAACATGTATTTTTAGCTGAAAATGGAATACTGGAGCGAAACAAAATCGTACGAGACTTTCTAAAAAACAAGAATGTCGGTTTTGATTTCCTTTTTAAGTTTAGCATGGAAAAACCGAAGAAAATATTTTCCACAAACTTCGCAGTTCATTTTCGATGGCCAAAAAATAGCCGAAAAATGACTACGTTCAAAAGTGCGTAACGGGGCGAAAAAAAATCATAGAGAATTTTCTAAAAAAGCACAATAAAGGTAAATATGTTCTCTTCAAAACGTCGCTCGGTAATTTCGATTATCTTTATTTCTGTGTCCGCTATCTAACTTTTAGTGCGGTAAGAAATTTCGACTAGTGTGTCCGAACTTTTGGCCGGCAGTGTACATGAGTGCAAACAAAATCGATGGCGGACGTGATGGTCCTTAAAGGGTAAGGCCACAGTAGAATTTTCAAAAAATCGATTTTTTTTTCGCTAAAACGGTGCTTTATCATCATGAGAATAAGTTACTATTCGATTTATAGCAAGACATTTTTTTTCACCGACTTTGAGCGTATAACGAAAGCCCACCTCTGGCACGGCCATAGAGTACCTAAAACTGTAAACGCGTTTTTCTCGAAACAGCTTTTTTCCAATTGGCGTGACAAATAACTTCAACAATTTTCACTCGATTTCCTTCAAATTTAAAAGTTATGTTCCTAATTGTATTTCGCAGAGAAGTACGTACGGAATTTCTGATTAATTACTATTATTTTTACGAATTTTTCACTGAAAATTCATTCAAATACCTACAACTTTTGAATAAAACAATATTTTTTAAATTCCGTACATACTCCTCTAGGTATTCTAATGTAGATTGACGACAATTTTTGTTTTTTGTTCTAGGTAAAAAATTGTGAATGCTAAATGTCACGCCGCGGAGCGCTTAAAAAAAGAAAATATTAGTAGTCGGCCATTTCGTACACCGAAAAAAAAATTCTAACAGCTTGATATTCATACTAAATAGATGTGTAATTAATTTTATGAGTGAATCACTTTTTCATACGAAAAAAAAATTGTTAAATTCGCACATGATTTTATACCCGTTACTGTGGCCTAACCCCTTAAGCAGTATAACATTTCCTGAACGACGAAAAATCAGTGGGTATTACGTACTTATCGTATATGACAGCGTGAAGACCCAATTTTTTCAGATGTTGAATCGTTGCCTTGTCATTGTTGTCGTCGCCCCAGCAGAATATTATGAGCCCGGCGTCTTTGACGATTTTCACCTGTGAAGGGTCTCTGAGTATGTCCTCCGTATGGACGTTGATACCTAATATATCGGCGGCCATTGCGTGCCTCATGGCCATCGGTATCGATTGACACCGGGGATCGTGATAGGTCGGATACTTCGCTGTCACACCTTGGGTCAGGAATACCACCGGGTATTTGTTTTGCTTAAGGCGTATCATTATACAAATGTCCGGATTGAACGATGAAAATACGATTTTCCTGTCGCCTCCGTATTCCAGCGTCACTTTGACGATTATATCAAGATACGTATTGAGATCGAAGGGATGATTGAGCTCGAACGTTCCGTCCTGTTTGGCAAATACAATACTTCACGTTAAAAAATTGCCGAAATGAAATATGAAGCAATGAAGGGATGATTAACCGACAGTGGTGGAAGCGCGGTCGGTACATTTGTTTTACTGACTCTCCCACGGTAACATAAGGCCGTATTCGAGCCTGGTCGGAGATATTGTTTTTTTTTTTCATACTCTTATAGTTCGGGGTCTTAAGACGGGATATACATTTAGACAGGAAAAAATAAGCAATATTGAGGGATTTTTTAAACTAAGAAATAATTATTCTACAATTATCAAACTTTAGGTATACTCTAATGGTATATTCATACAGAACAATTTTCAAAAAATTAATTCATCATCAAAATCGCGGAGCTGTGGCAGTGTTAAGACAAGATTGCCGCGGGAGTTGCGAATCGCCGTGCAGTCTAGCTTCCCGTAGACTTTGATTTGCAAACAAGTTCAAGAATTTTTTCAGTTAGAACATGTATAGTTTTTATGTGACGGTAATGAAAATGAAGAAAATGCATATTTAAGAAAATGGCACGCATTTACAAAAAAAAATCAACATTTCACGCAACATTTCTGTAAAATGTGGATTGAAAACGTAGTTTTTTTCCAATTTTTCAAAAACAATTCTCGTCAAGTAGAAGGTACCGATATTATCAATATTTCTACCAAGTTTCAACTCACAATAAAATCGTAGAACAAAAAACTATCAACCGTGGAAAAAAAACGGTTTTTCCTGAATCAATGCGGTAAAGTGAGCTATAGATTTTTTTCCGCACTAGTGCGGGAAAGTCAGCATTGTTGAAAAATAAGCCACTTTCCGCACGCTAAACACCAATCAAAAATCGCACTTTCGGGGCAGACATTGCAAAAAATTGTTTTCCGTCGTTTTTCGAAAAAGTCCTCAAACTGTATAATTACCAAATAATTTAATGGAATATCTAATTCAATATTCGGTTTTGGGTCAACATTCTACCCAAAATATCCAAATTTCAGGTCTGTGACTCATTCCGTTTACGAGCAGGGACCCGTGGCATACAGCAAAGTGACAGCAATAGGATTCCGTTTTGGCTTTGAGATATAGAACCTCAAAAAGGATAATTTCCTTACTTTTAATTGCATGTTCCACTTGATTTCAATGTTGCATCCAACGTGAGTTTCCAGCTCTTGGAGCACGGCCTGCAGTGTAGGGAAAGGTTGATGATCCTCCAGATCCTCGTCAAAAAACCTTGGATTTTTTTCCTTGGCCTCTGCCAGATGATAAACCTGAAAAATATTCCATGCTATTAAAAATGATCATTCAGGGACGAATGCTCGTAGCTCTACAAACTCGTAGATTTCATCGACTGGGTACAGCAGTTTTAATTGTTCGAGTGAGAAAAATACGGGTTCAAGCGTAAAATGTATACTTTTGAGTCGTGAGGGGAAAATGTTTGTTCGCTTTTTTTTTAATGGTCCTCCGTTCGTAACATGCCTTTGCCGAATCTTGTGCATACCGTGGCAAGAGTGTTGCACTGAGTGATGTGAACGAGATTTTTCAACGTCAAAAGCGACCTTTTTTTTACTGACGACGTGTCGATGTTCGATGTACATGTCTGTATTACGATTGAAAAAAAAAAGCTCAGAGAATCGAGATGATCGATGATTTATGATTTTTCGATGAATCTTTGCTCGCAAAAAGGTCAAAGCGAAGCGTATAGTTCGATGAGATGTTACGTTCGATAATGTTTTTTTTTCTCTTTTCCCTTGCGCAAATAGTGGACAGTCACGAAAAAGGTTGAGATTCTCATGCACGAGTGAATTTGGCCAATGGTATGCGTTTTGAAGAAACAAATTCAGGCACGTTAGTCTGCACAAGCGATACGAAAGCTCACCGATCGTTTAACCCTCAGCTCATCTTTATCAATGTAATACAGCACCTTACCCCTAGAGTCCTCAGGGTAACAAAAATCCTGTTAAGTTTAAACAGAAAACCAAAAAGTCGATCTTACGTCTATGAGAAAAGGAGAAGAAAAAAAAGTGCACTGCCCGCAGCCTCGAACTCGTTCCGAATCTCCGTTGGCCCGAGCTCAATGCGGGTATTGCTTTACGGATTGAAAAATATTAGGAAAAAAAATACGCACGAACATGAGAGTTTGGCCAGAGTATCGAGGGAGATAGATCGTGGAAATTAAATTTGTACGAGATTTCCGGACAAAAAAATACTGAAAGAAAGGTACGCGAAGATTATAGTTTGTAGCATTTTGTATTAGGATTCCTCGTAATTCAAAGAATCAGTTTTTACGTATAAGGTTGTTAAATATTCAAAATGTAATCAAGATTCACAGTGGAATGATCTATAATCCGATCTTTCAGTGAAGTATATTAAAAAATACTCTCAGTGCAGTGGCTTTTCATTTGCTATTCTACGCAATTCTAATTTTCGCTTTGATATTTTCAACCGAGTCACATTAAGGGGTTAGGCTACTGTGAAAATGACGAAAAAAACTTATGATTACAATGATAGAACTGCCAATAAAGCTCTATGGAGGCTGCTCAGGGTCTTTGAGGGGCAGGCGGCAAGAGGGGAACGCATATGCTTAAACACAAGCGCCCGTAATGGCTGCCAACCCCGAATAATCAAATTTTCTGTTACGTAAAATAAATAGTTTTATTTCTATTCAAAATGGCCGACTTGACAGCAGCGTTGCCACGTGTCGTAGGGCGCTTTATCGTTTTACGCGAATCAACTAAAATTTCTTGTTTCATTTCACGAATATCTCTATAACGAGACAAAAAAACGCTGTACTCTTCGTTGAAATTATTCATAAAAATGTAAAGAATTTTTTTCGCCTATTTCCAATCAATTCTTACTATTTTTATTATGTTGCGACAGTCGTAAAGAGTTCTTGTGAAGCTTTTGCTATGTCGCTCGTGTATAAGAGCCTAACTTCAATAATTACTTGCTCAACAATGACGCGGACGAAGTACTTGAAATTTTACACGGAGTCGTAACACCTGTTCGCGAATATCCTCAATATATTTCAGCAAATTCTTACTATTTCACGATAGCTGAGCAACCTCCTCAAACGCGTTTTTCTCAAAACTATATTTTTCAAAACGGCGTACATGATTTTTCGACATCTAATGAACGGATTGACTTGAAATTTAGTACGCTTATTCAGTGTAATAGTAGTTTAGTCTTGACCGACGTTTTACTTTTTAACATTGTCTTTTATTCATTATTAACAGTCAATATTAGTCTCAGACAATATAAGTCTCTCAATATAAGTCTCAGTCAATATTATATATTTTGAGGAAAAAACTTTTTTTTTGTTTCAGAACAACCGGGTGGCCAATAGCAAGTACACTGTTGAGCCCTTTGAGTTCAAAAGTCCTCCACGAGATTGTTTATTACTTCTTTAATTATTAACGGGCTACATCTACCTAGGTGGGTAAAAAAAAAATTCCCAAAAAACAAAATTTCGATAGTATCACCTTTCAGCTATATTCCCCGAAAATTGCATTACAATATTCCTAAAATTGAATCAGCTACAGCTTCAAATAGACGGCCGGGCGAGCAGTAGCAGTATCATACATCAAACTTTAAACGCGTTTTTCTCGAAACACTATTTTCAAAGTCGGTGGAAATAATATTTCTAGAACCACGTCATTAATTTTTTTCCTAATTTACGCGATTTATGATGAGAAACATGTAGAGGACGTTAACGATCTCACTTTTAAAAAATCGATCGTCATTTTTTAATAGTTACGTAAAAATGACGACTTTTTTCATAGATTTTGTATGCTCGAGTTTTAGTTCGTCGCTAAGTTGTTAAAAAAAATGATGTTAATGAACGTTTAAGGAGGGAAATCCCTTTAGTCGCCCGAAAATGAGTCATTTTTCATGCTCTTTTTTAAAGGTGATAAAATAATGACATCATTTCAAAATTTTGACATTATATTATTACAACTTTCAAGAGTTAAAAAAAAATTCTAAACAAAACAAAATGGCGGCGTTGTAAGGTACTGCTCTAGGCGTCTTCTGAAAAACTGCTCACGTTATAGCTCAAAAAGTTGTTGATCGATCTGGCTGAAATTAGTGGAGGTTTTTCACTACAACATTATTGAAAGCATATGACTAAATTTTCAAGATTATCGCGTAAATAAATTACGTTTTTAGGGCAAACATTTTTGAGAAAAGAATAAAAAATATCAAAATTCGATTACAAAGCCTATTTAATTCTTAATTTTATACTTTTTATATTTTTATAGGTATATCTTTCCAATAATGTTATAGTGAGAAACCTCCGAAAATTTCAGCTAGATCGTTCAATAACTTTTTGAGCTATAACATGAGCAGTTTTCAAAAGCCGCCTAAAGGAATACCTTGTAACGCCGCCATTTAGTTTTGTTTCAATAAGAAAAAAAAAATTAACACTTGAAAGTTGTAATAAGATAATGTCAAAATTTTTAAATGTTGCGACTAATTTATGACGTTTAAAAAAATTCATGAAGAATGACTGATTTTCCGTCGTCTAAACGGATTTCCCCCC
Organism: Ophion ellenae; assembly: GCA_963210295.1. Lineage (NCBI taxonomy): Eukaryota > Metazoa > Arthropoda > Insecta > Hymenoptera > Ichneumonidae > Ophion > Ophion ellenae. The sequence goes on along the minus strand of OY723393.1, from coordinate 14,867,228 downwards.
TTAAGCTGGAGAGTGACGACCTCCGAATGTAGCGAAAAAAATTCATCCTCTGCCGGCAGCCATGTTTTTGTTATTTTTCTGGATTTTTTGGTGATTTTTTTAAGGCTCTCATGTACCTTCGTGTTAAAAAAGCTTTTCTTTTTCACCAACCGTTTCCCAGGAAAAAAAATCGGAATTTGGCCGTTTTTTCGGGCCTCTAGGTAGATGTAGCCCCTTGATAATTTCCTATGAAATTTGACACACAACTTTGTTAATATACGTGCAAATTAATGTCCAAACGATTCTTCAATCATCTTATACCTTGAAAACGATTTTTTTAAACATAAGCCTGATTTTCGGTTCGTCACAGTAGCCTAACCCCTTAATTTCGGCACATTTTTACAATTTTTTTGTTCACGGGCAGAGTCTGAATCGTACTCACTTTGAGCAAATGTAGTTGTTCCAGTGTGAGATCCTTGACCGGTATTTCAAGCATGTCCATCGCGTCGATCTGCTTCTTTCTTTTGAGGGAAATCGAGACGTGAAAGTCGTGATAGATAACCGGTATCATGTCTTTGGACAGTTGGACGTCAAATTCGACCATATCAGCGCCGTGATGGGAGGCAGTCTTTAGCGAAGCTATTGTGTTCTCTCGAACGTTGGCGCAACTGTGAATTTGTACGACGATTTACAATTAGTGTGGGAGTTGCTTTTTCATAACCATCCGGCCAAGTACAAATTACGCACTATATACAGAGAAAAAATATAGTAACTCAAGAAAAAAAAAATTGAAAACGGTAATAAATGTAAGATTATCATCAATACTTGGTAGCCATGCCCTTCGAAGCTATCAAGGCAGCACATCGGTGAGGCATCGATTCAATAAGTTTGATGATTCTATCTTGAGAGATATTTTTTCACTATTCTTGAACTTTTCCCCACAAAGCAGCTTTATTGGCACAATGTTCAGTTCCTACTCTTAGTTTCAACACTTGCCATAAATGTTCTATGGGATTCAAGTCCGGAGATTGACTCGGCCACTCTAAAACTCGAATATTTTTCTTGCTAAAAACCTGCTGAAGGAGCTGTGATCGATGTTTTGGATCATTATCTTGCTGAAAAATTCATCCTCGTGGCATATTCTGACGAGCATAAGGCGGCATTTCTTTTAAGGGGGGATTGTCTTTTTTTTCGCAAAATTTACCGCTTTTTGGGAATTTTTTTGTGAAGAAAGTATACAACGGAAAACTTGTGAAACTTGGCATATAGTTTTATTGATCTGTTTACTACATACAAAAATTTTTTTAAACAATTTCATAACAAAATCCGCCTCCCACCCCCCTCGACGCGCGATGGTCCTTTTTTGATGGTGTGCACGATTTCTCAAAAACTATTCAACCGATTGCCTTCAAATTTGGACAGAATGCTCAGCTGACATCCTTTTATCGTTTGATGAAGCAAAAAAGCAATACGTTTAATAGTTTTTTATTTATAACAAAAAATCGATCAATTTTTTTCGAAAAATCGATACTTCAAGTTCAAAACGTCACCAAATCGTCAATTTTTTTTTTCCTTCATCGAACGATAGCTATATGTGTCTAAAGTAAAATGCTTTTTGGGTTTTTGTTGCAGGATGAACGTGAAGGCTGTAATCGTGCACACCATCAAAAAAGGACCATCGCGCGTCGAGGGGGGTGGGAGGCGGATTTTTTGATGAAATTGTTTAAAAATTTTTTTGTATGTAGTAAACAGATCAATAAAACTATATGCCAAGTTTCACAAGTTTCCCGTTGTATACTTTCTTCACAAAAAAATTCCCAAAAAGCGGTAAATTTTGCGAAAAAAAAAGACAATCCCCCCTTAATCATAAAATTATCCTTGGCCGGACACTTTTGCATGCAGATGGGTTTTCAAGATAGCCAACTTTTATTCGGGATGAAAGCATTTCTTCTGCTTACTTTTTCATTTCAAACTTGAAAGAAGTGCCGAGACCTCGATGCCCAACGTCCAAGCCTGACCATCTCTGCTCCCAATGTCGTGCGTAAGAAATGCTCATGTCCCATGGATAATCGGGTATGGGTTTTATGGTAACGTATTCGACGGTCAATTGACCTATGAACATTTAACAATCAAAATTAGCGGGCTACATCGACCTGGGTGGGTACAAAATTGCATTTACCAAAAATATTTTTTTTTCTATGGTATCACTTTTCAACTATATTCCCTGAAAATTTCATTGCGCTATTCGTGAAATTGAATGCGTTGCAGCTTCTAACCGTCGGCCAGGCGAGCGGTAGTAGCACTATACTTTAAACTTTAAACGAAACAACAAAAATCAAACGGTTTTAGATTCAGTATGTCCATGGCTATAGCGCATATCATACGATTTTTTATATACGCAAAAAATAACAAAATGGCGGACATTTTTCGAAAAAAAACATGTTTTTTTCAACGTTTTTGGCAAAAAACGTCAATATCAAAATTTAAGAATCCTTCATATGCACTATAGCTATAGTTGTAAATAATATGTGGTTAAAATTTCATATGGATCGGTTCAGTAGTTTCAAAGATTTGATCAACAAGCCGTCGTAAAACGCTGTTTCGAGAATAACGCGTTTAATGTTTGTTTGGGTTACATAAGTACATCATTTAAAAAAAAATGTATTTATTAAATGTAACAACTTTTATATCAATATCTATAATATAAACCTATAAAAAAAAATCATGAAAATAGCCTTTTTCAGCGTGTAAGGTGAGAAGACCCCTTAAACGCGTTTTTCTCCGAACACGGTTTTCAAAGTCGGTAGAAATGATATCTGGAGAACCACTTGATGGATTGTTTCCAAACTTGGAGGACATACGATGGGAAAGATTTAAGGCCTTAGACCACTTTAGAGGCCGAGAATAGGCTTTTTGGGGATTTTTTTTTCAGAAAAATTACAAAATAAATCGAGATTACAAAAAAAGGTGTTTATCATACATGATTCGTGACTGCATCAGTGACGGAATTTTTCACTTTCCAAAAATTTGCCTAAAAATCGTCAGACAATTGTTAATAACAAATGACCTATGCAATATAAAAAAAATCCTACGTACTTCTATAGGCAATGTATTTTTCAAGATATATTCAACATTTCAAGTGAATCGGTTGAAAATTGTCTGAGTTATGTTTCCGGCCAACTTGAAAAATGCAGTTTTGAGATAAACGCTGCACAGCCGCCATTTTGAAATGAATAGCTTAAAAAAATTATTGCATACAGTCACTGACCTGTATGATAAACACCCCTTTTTTGTAATGTCGATTTATTTTGTAGTTTTTCAAAAAAAATCCCCAAAAACCCTATTTTTTCGGCCTCTAGAGTGGCCCAAGGCCTTAAAGAAAATGTTTAAAAAAATAAACGTTTAAAAATTTATTTTCCGTTCTTCACGAGTGCCTCGATTTGACGTAAAAGAATCAGACTTATAAGCGTATTGCAACGATCGAGAAAAAATCCCGAAAATGAGCTATTTTTCGACCCGTTACACCGGGACTATCCCTCAGAAACGAACAATCATTCTTCAATAATTCTATAGCTAAGAAACTCCAAAAAATCAATGTTCAACGTTAATGAATTAACGATAAAGTGAAAGACGTTCACTGCTTCTCGCTGTGACAATAATATCTCACCGATAGGCCTGTGCTTGGTGCTGGTTATCGGTACAGTGAGAAGTCCAACACTGGCTTGCAGTGTGCTTGGCAAGATGTAGCTGAAGCCGATGTGATTCGGCGGCGATTCACCGGGAAAACATCTTGAGCTGTATACGTAGAAGTCCACAAGATACGCCTGAAAATACAATAATTTTCAGTACGTCGACGTGATGAAATGACTATTTTTATTCACGACACCAACATATTTACAAGAGTGCATTCTCAATTTATTAGCTATTCGGGTAGTCCTTGATCAAGTTTTCCCTGACTGGGTGAAAATGAAGCTTCATTGATTACTCTCATCCTTTGTGCGCATCGTTCATTATTTTTCATCAACTTTCATCATTGCGCTATGAGTTGGTGAATGAGAATAGCCAATTGATCGTGTTCATTTTCAAGCCCCGAAAATCCAGTTGAATCAACAATAACAATTAGAAAGAGAACGATTAGGATAGAATGTTGTGACCGAGCCGCAAATTGTTTTTTTGTCTCCAAATATTCGTTCCTGTTATTGGAATTCGCCTGAGAGAGAGAGATATATATATATATACTTTTTGCTTGTATGCTGCGAGAATTCTGCATGAAAGAAGCTAGCAATGAACTGAAATGATCAATAATGTGTAAATTGGTGTATTCATTGCTGGGTGACGGGCCCCTCGCAGTACCTGCCAATCATTCAATCGTCAAGGGGAGCTCCGGGCTTTGCCTTAGTTTGATAAACGACAAATGTATATATATATATATATATATATATATATATATATATATATATATATATATATATATATATATATATATATGTATGTATCCCAAACATTTGTATGCTATATTTATATAATAAATATAGCATAAAATATCCCATACAAACGTTTGGGCACCTTTTTCAAAATGAACTAAATATAAAATCAAGCAAGAGTCAAGAGACTGAATATTTTTTACCCTTATCCACATTAGTACACTCGTGCTGTCGCTGAAAAACCCCGTAAACGGAAAAAAATGGAAGGAAAGTTTTTTAACAGGTGATTCTGTTAAAATCAGGGTTCCGGGTTTTTTAGGGGATGAAGGCGGATGGGGGTGGATTGATGCGAAACTACAACCCTTACGAGGTCGGCGCTGTGAGACAAAATGTTCAGAAAAACTCGTTTTGTCCACATATACCAGGATCGTTTTGTCCACATAGTCCAGGATAATATCTTCACCCCCAAAAAAATGGTTGAAATACCAAAAAAAAATTGTTTATTGAATAACTAAAAAACAATCGATTTTGGTTTAAATGTACGAAATGTAGAGAATAATTTTCTCTGTATTTTCGTTTCTATGGACCACCCTCGAATTTTGATTTTTCAACCCCTCTCGGGGGTTGAGATTTAACATGAAATTCTGGGAAAACTATTGAACGCACGAATTCGCCGCCGTGGGACAATTTGTAGCTTGAACCCCCAGCTACATTTTTGTCCGCAGCGCCAAACTCATGTCTCTTTATTTTCGGTCAATAGTTTACCAAGAATTTCATTCTGAATTTTCAACCCCCGAGAGGGGTTGGAAAAAGCAAAATTCAAGGGTGGTCCGCAGAAACGAAAATATAGAGAAAATTATTCTCTACATTTCGTACATTTAAACCATCCCCGGGAAATCGGTTGTTTTTGAGTTATTCAATAAACAATTTTTTTTGGATACTTCAACAATTTTTTTGCGGGTGAAGTTATTATTGAAAAGGGATGATCGAACACTCGATCGACGCGTCTTTTCAAGGGCTTCCACGTTTCCATTTGAACAAAAATTGTAGGAATTTTTCCTAAAGAGTTATCGAAATAAAAACTATTTGTCAAATTTTCACCCCTAAAATGAACTTCCACGACATCGGCCGGCGTTGTAATTTGGCATGAATCCACCCCATCCCCCTTCATTCCCTAAAAAAAACCTACACCCCGATTTTTAGGCAAACTTGGGTTTAGCACGCGAGGCACCTACGAAATCACCCGTCAAAAAACTAGCCTTCTAATTTTTTCCGATTCCAATATACAGCACGACTGTACTACATACGAAACGAAATATTTTGTCCCCCTGAAACAAGAAAGCCACTCCGAAAATGTCCTATTTTCGAATATTTTAACCTGAATTTTCGAGTCTTTGGAGAACAAAAATGTAAAACGTTCGGTCGGTATTTCGCACACGAAGCTCCCCTTTGAACGCAAGAAATAAAAAATTTCAGCAAAAAGAGCGAACGTAATTCTGACAATTGTCAGGATTTTTTTTATTTCGGCCTGTTCCGTGGGGCTATTGACCACGCACGGACGGTGCCACGTACGGTAGACTCGCTCGTAGCTAGAAAAAAATAATTTTGTGTGTGCCTGTGTTCGTTTCTTTTTCGCTTTGTTCCCTCTCTCAGAAATACACTCTATAAACGATACTTTAGGAGTGATGATAATCTCACCATTTTCGACGCACACAGAGACGTACAAGAGACGTGACAGTGTTGATATCGCAATTATTTTTTCGTTTCCTTTCGATTGTTCTTGTGGGAGATATTAAAGGAATGCCAGCGGGACTCGAGTTCGTCACGTTCAAACGTAACGCTAACCCTTCGAAGACGATTTCTCGTGCAGACCCGAACAAAAAAAAACCTTTTTACTTATCGAGACCAGGGTTGCGAAATTTGTAATGAAAAAGTAATTATTCATTACTTTTTTAATGGGTAATGAAAAAATATTTCGATACCCATTACATTACGTTCAATAATGTAAAAAAATTCCATTACTCACTACATTATATTTTGTAATGTAAACAATTTCCGTTACTCATTACATTGGATTTTGTAATGTAAAAAATGTCCATTACTCATTACATTGGAATTTGTAATGTAAAAAAATTCCATTACTGATTACATTACATTTTGTAATGTAAAACATTTTCATTGCAAAATGCAATGTAATGTGTAATGACAAAAAATTTCATTACACATTACATTGTAATGGGTAATGGCATTTTTCACATTACAAAGTCCAATGTAATGGGTAATGGAATTTTTTTACATTACAAAGTGTAATGTAATGAGTAATGGAATTTGTTTACATTACATAATTTAATGTAATGAGTAATGAAATTTGTTCAAATTACTAATGTGATGTAAAAAATCTCCATTACTCATTACAAGGTAATATGGATTATTATTCGTTTCCCATCGGGTCAGATCGACCCACTGCAAAAACCGCAGCCCCTAATGGGAAGCGAATAATAATCCTCATTACATTGTAATGATTAATGGAGATTGTTTTACATTGCATTAGTAATGTGAAAGAATTCCGTTACTCATTACCTTATATTTTTTATAGTGAAAAAAAATCCATTGCTCATTACATTATATTTTGTAATGTAAAATATTTCCATTACTCATTAAATTGGACTTTGTAATATAAACAAATTCCATTACCCATTACATTGGCTTTTGTAATGTAATGAGGAATGGAAATTTTTTACATTACAAATTCCAATGTAACGAGTAATGGAAATATTTTTCATTACAAAATTCAATGTAATGAGTAATGGCAATTGTTTGCATTACAAAATGTAATGTAACGAGTAATGAAAATCTTTTGCATTACTGAATGTAATGTAATGGGTAATGACATTTTTTTTCCTTACAAAATGTAAGGTAATGCGTAATGAAAACGCTAATGCATTACAAAAAGTAATGCATTGTTTGCAACCCTGATCGAGACATTGCCAAATTACATAAAAGAAAATGAGAATCGCCAATTTTTAAAGGCAGTCTTCGAGGGATTAACGCACGAGTGACAAAAGTATCGATCATTGCGACAGGAAGTTCCTTCTTCCGATTGCTCGTGCTCTTTCGAACCCTGACAATCGGAGATTGGTCGAGTGTCGATCCGACGGAGGATCAAGGGGTGCGGGAGCGGGATCGGGTATTTCGTTGGCGGATTTTAACGACAATCAAAACCATCAAATCTCTGTGCGATTGTCACATGCGACAACGGATGTTAAGAGGAACCTCGGTTGTTGCTGTTTTTTTTTTGTTTTTTCTTTTTTAACGGGTATCGACTTTTTAGCAAGGCGTGTATCTTTTGGGAAAACTTTCAGCGTCATCGTCGGTTGTCTTTTTTGTTTTGTTTTTGCTCATCGCCTCCGCATTGTGCCGCTTTCCTCGTATACACGTCGTGGTTATCCATCGCGACATCGTCTCGCAGGCTCATCAGGTACGAACCGTCAGCTACCTCCGCTTTGGTCATTTAGCTGCTGGACAAGGTTAATTACCTTTTACCAAATGTTATTCAAAGTGCCTTGGGAATTTGTTCATTTTTTTTTCGTACACGCGACGTGGTACAGCTTACTCCTCGTCTACTGAAAACTCACATAGTATTCGGTTAATCCATAAATTAACTTGCCCTCGCAATATCTTCGATAGGGTCCGTTCGATCATTGGATACATTTTCTTTTTCGTCTCTGTTTTTTTTTTGCGTGAGGTGCTAAATTGCTATTTATTGCTCTCGAAAGCGACACGGTCATCAACATTCACCATTATTCTAAACAAGTACAAATAACATTTCCTTTTTCGATCGTTTACCTCCTCGTAGCATTCAATCCTATCTAGCGTGTAGAAATTTTAACAAGCGACGGACGAAAATTAGCCTATTCGTATTTCCATTTCAAACAAGATATACATACGTGTATGCATACGTATACATATATGTACAGTATATACCGTAATGGCTGTAGGTCAGCGATTGGCATTACTAAATTACATTGTAATTTGATTACTAAGGCGTTAGGACACAGTAACGGGTATAAAATCATGTGCGAATTTAATAATTTTTTTCGTATGAAAAAGTGATTCACTCATAAAATTAATTACACATCTATTTAGTATGAATATCAAGCTGTTAGAAAAAATATATATATATTTTTTCGATGTACAAAATGGCCGACTACTCGAAACTTCTCGAAACAGCTTTTTTCCAATTGGCGTGACAAATAACTTCAACAATTTTCACTCGATTCACTTCAAATTTAAAAGTTATGTTCCTAATTGCATGTCGCAGAGAAGTACGTACGGAATTTCTGATTTATCGAAAACTTTTCATTTTATGAGCAGTTATAACGAAATTTTTCACTGAAAATTCATTTCCTAAGGGGAGGATAGGGGTTTCAACGTGAAAAAAAAAAACACTTTTTTGCGAATTTTTTTCATCTATATGAATAGAGTAAATTTATTGAAATCTTTTGTACATTGTTAAGTGTCATTTCAAGAACATTCCGTGAAATTTGTACGCGAAAATATCCACAAACAAGCCGGTGCCGCGGGTTTTCGAAACCACTTTTTCAAAGTCCGTGTTCACTGCCATTTGAAAACTACATGACCGATTTATTTCAAACTTGGTACACACTTTCAACATATAAAATACCTCCCCCCAACGGTTACTTTGAGATTTTCTTTTTACATTGAAGGGGTTTTCCACCCCCAAAATGGCGGAATTTTTCGTGAAAAATAGCACTTTTCACTTTACATGACCACCAAAAATTTAGAAATGAAAAAAAAAAATTATCAAAGACCGTTGGGGGAAGGATTTGATGATACTTTGACTAAATTTTAATGGTACTCGATTTCAGATAATTTCTAGCTGAGATACAGTGAACACCGCAAGTCGTGTGTTTCCAAAGGCGTTCTTGGAAAAGCTTTATCACCGGCTTGTTTGTGGATATTTCTGCGTAAAAATGTCACGGAATGTTCTTGAAATGACGCTCAACAATGTACAAAAGGTTTCAATAAATTTACTCTATCCATATAGATGAAAAAAATCGCAAAAAAGTGTTTTTTTTGTCACGCTGAAACCCCTACCCTCCCCTTAACGCGCTGTTGCCACATTTAACCTACACGTTTCGTTAATGTCCGAAAACAGACCGTTCGAGCTAAAAAATCACATCTTTTTTCAAGTATTATCAATAAATCGAAGTAAAGAAAGCGCTTTATTTTTTGACACGACATTCCCACCACTATGATTACAATTTGCTCAGTTTATCATTTAAGGGGTTATATACAGTTGGATTTTCGAAAAATCGATTTTAAAATAAAAAATATTTCGTCATGTACATATAATGTACATATATTTAAGTACACACAGAACATTTCTTGTCTATCCGGCAAATATTCTCGAAGTTACACGCACATTTGTAATGACGTGTTAGAGCATTCGAAAGTGCTTTTGAAACTTTAAACGCGTTTTTTCTCAAAACTGTGTTTTTAAAGTCGGTGAGCAAGATTTCTCGGAAACGACTGAACCGATCAGTCTTAAATTTTAACAATCTTTTCAAGTATATTTTTTAACAATTAATCAAAGGTTTTTTCTCACCGATAAATATTTTCCATTTTATAAACAATTTAAGGCCTACATTTTTGTCAAAAATCGTTTTTTTTTTAAAGCCGCCATTTAGTCAAAAATTATTATTTTGCTTATCCCTTCGATCAATTACAAGATAATCCATTATATTAACGAAATATTTTTGGTTTTTTCATTTTGGATGTTCCAGTCCAGAGATATCGTGCAAGACGCCTTTTTTAGATGTGCTCCCGGGGATCAGCTATAGCAGCTTTCAAAATAATTATTTTTACAAATAAAAAATGTTAATATACAGTTAAAAGTTACCATAATATGTGTACAATTTTTTACGTTAATAGATTTAAAGGTCTTCTCAAGAAAAATTCTTGAAAAACCGATCTTTTTGGGCCTCCTGACTGTATATAACCCCTTAAAGCGACAATCATTTTACCTCATTACAGCCCTATAACTACTGTTTACGAAGTGCCTAATGGCACTTCAACTTAAACATTAAAAATCTCCGAATCTATGCTGGGAAACGGATTAATTTTTGAAAGTTAAGGGGCTATATCAGTGTGACACTTGCAAAAAATCGATTTTTTTTGTCTTTTTTGACAGTTTATACTTTTAAGAATATGAGATGAGATTTTTATACTTTCAAGATTTTTATATTTTCAAGAATATAAAATGAGATTTTTCAAATTTACTGACATTGTAACTCAAAGAGCAATTATCCGATTGACTTGAAATTTGAACTGAGTACTCTTGAATACATTTACCCTACAATGACTTAGGATATTTTTGATTGGATGAAAATTGACGATTTAGCATTGAATAAAACAACCATTTTATAGGCAAGAAAACAGACTTCTTTTTCATAACTACGCCATTTTGTTTGGGTTTGTTTGGGTTCGAAAATCCTGCGTCATTGTGCAGGAAACACCTTCCACTTTTTTCGATTTTTTGTCCTTTTGCGGTTTCAGCAACTTAATCGGCCGGAATCATGTCAGCAGTGGAGGAACTTTTTTTTTGCGCCTTTGAAGGCAGCGCATAAGTCGCTTGGATCTCAATATTTTTCTATGAAAAAATTATATAATATAGATCAAATATAGCCAAATATATTCTTAATTTTCCGAACCATTTAATTGAGTACTTATCTTCCAAAAAAATCCCGTAAATCACCCAAATTTTCAGCATTCACACTGGTATAGCCCCTTAATGTAACCTAAATCAATTTCCCAGAGATATAAATTTCAATCGTCTACAAGCATTTCGATTTTAGTCTCGAAACTCCTTAAACTCTGCTTATTTTCTCGTTCGGCTCTCCCATACATTCATACACGGAGAAAACAGGGGCCTCGAAGTTTAGAATTAATACTATGCTTCTAAAAAAAACATCAAAAAGTATTGAATGGAAGATAAAAATAGTAATTATGGTATAGTAATAATGACGAAATTTGAATTTTAACCTACGATATGGCACGTAAACTGATACAAATAATACATTTTATTCGGCATATTGTGATTTTTTGTAGTATTCAAAAAATATTTTCTCCACGTGATTGGAACAATCAGTTTGCAGTGTTCTACAAAAAGTATGGTATAAAGAGTCACATTTTACTAATAACTTCGTAATATTTTTCGCTATGGGGTCGTCCATTAATCACGCGAGGTTTGTAGGCCACTTTCTAAGCCCCCCTCCCCCGTGGTGACATGTGGTGAGGTTTCCAGCCCCCCCCCCCCCCGCCCCGCCCGCATCACGTGTATTTTTTTGTGTTAAGAAATGTGAGACACAACCGATAGGGAGTACGTTATTTGATTGTCAAAAACGAAATAATATATATTGTCAATATATTTAAATGGCATTGTCCTAGGACCATGGGCTCATTTGCATGTTTTCTACAGTAACAAGTGGACAAGCCTTTTGTGGATCAGATGTAGGCACTTCACTTTAAGTAGGTGGCCAGTCGAAATTAAATAGAACTAAAAACTGTTGTTTAGGTTACTTTTTAGGCACAACCAGGGGGCTGAAACCTTCTATCCCTTACCGGTATAGAAATGCTGCTCTTTTTGACCGCTTTTTTAGTTCTACCTCTCCCCATGGCGCTAGCAGTTATCTTACAATATTCTTATTGCGCAGGCGCGAGGCCCGCACGGCGTACATAGCGACCGTATTATATACATAGCCCCTGCGCACGCATCAGGTTGTAAGAGTATAACTAGCGCTGCGAGTGGCAGAGTACGACACTGAAAATGCGGTCATTTTGCGTAGCACAAATTCCAAAAGGTGCCAGCCCCCTGGGCACAACTTGCCTGTTCAATAGCTCACAGCGGATGCTCTCCGGTTCACGCAGTTGCACAAAAAAATACACGTGATATGTCACAACACCCCCTCCCCCCCAGCGTGATCAATCGTGATGTTATCCAAACCCCCCTCTTCCTATTTGAGCCTCACGTGATTAATGGACGGCCCCTATACGCCGAAGATTTATGCTATGCGTATAGTGAAATCTATACATACACGAAGATTCATGCTATACGTATGGTAAAATACATATGAAAATATATCGTGTAATAAAGGTTGGTAGGACTCGCGCCTATGCGAGAATAGTTTCAAATGTAATATGCACGCATCATGTTTACTATACGGTGTGAGAATCATTTTTACACTTCTATAACAAGTCTTAGAATTCCGAACTGGCAGTAAACTGCTATACTTTTCTAGCACTGAATATTAGAATTCTGGCAGCCAGTGTTAGAATTTGAGGCCATATTTTTCTCCGTGTACTAAACTCTACGGCAATGCTGTAAACATTTGAGCGACTCGGTGATTTCGGCCTTCGTGAATCGCGGCAAATTCACTCTCCGTCTCCACTCGTATCTCTCATACGTCTTCGAAGCGCTAGCTGAATGTTTGATCGCCGCTCATTTGACAAAAAATATTCTCCAAATAACGCACACAGGAGCAAATGCAAAAAAATATCGTGCAATTGGTATGGGCAAATGGGTAAAACTCGATTTGTAATTTCCATAAAAAGTGAATTCGGCCAACGAACGTAATAGAAATAATAACTGACTTACATGCTCAACATACGAGAGCGCCGACAACGCTGATCGCGTACCGATCCTACTCGAACTTTACACGGCTCCAATGGGTTCGAAGAGTGAAGCAAGCAATAAATATCAACCTAGCGCCATTCACGGTTTCCCGATAATTTCTAATTAAGCTCGAGATGCCTGAAGGGACGTGGAATTTAGCGTTTTTCCCCTCAATTTTTGTTGTTTTTACTTCTTTCCATACTCACGATCGTTTCGGGATACCGTACAGCGACGTTAAACACCAAAAACTCGTCCTCTTGATACGCTCGGCCGAATTGCTCTTGATACTTGAAAGTAGCCTCCTCGTCGTTCATTACCTATGAATGAAAGTCGAATTTTTATGACATTTGGGTGAATTTTTTCGCAGCCCCTGAGGCTCCATTTCCGGAAGTAGGGCTCGTTTACGCCGAGGGGGAAGGATTATTTCTCAGTCCGAATCAGGTTCGAAATATTACGGGGACAATATCACATACGCTGTAAAATATTGATACAGAAATCATCCAATTGCGAAAAGAATAAATGGAAGATAGCCGTGTCAGCTCGTTTACGGTATTTCAGGATTGTTAAGGGGAAACTTTAAAAAATCGTTTTTTTGCATGTTGTTATAGTGTGAACTTTCAAGAATATTTTAAGGCGGGATATACATTTAGACAAAAAAAAAGCAATATTGAGCGATTTTTTAAACTAAGAAATAATAATTCTAAAATTATTCAACTTTAGGTATACTTTAATAGTATGTTGAAGTACGCGAAACAATTTTTTGAAATTAACTCATCATCGAAATGGCGGAGCTTCCCGTAGACTTTGGTTTGCAAAAAAGTTCAAACATTTTCTCAGTTAGAACATGTATAGTTTCTATGTGACGGTAATTGAAATGAAAAAAATGCAAATTTAAGAAAATTGCACGCATTTACAAAAAAAAATCAACATTTCACGCAACATTTCCGTAAAATGTGGATTAAAAAAGTTTTTTTTTCCAATTTTTCAAAAACAATTCCCGTCAAGTAGAAGGTACCAATATTATCAATATTTTCTACAAGTTTCAACTCAATCGACTTAAGGGGAGGTACCTGAGTAAACGGCGAGAAAAACAGGTAAACTTCGGGAATTTTTATCTCAAAAACTAATGTTTCGATTGGATCCGGGTTTTGTTTATTGGAGAATATGTACATTGAGGTATGTTTAGGAATGTTTTAAAATAAATTCGTTGACTGAAAGCGATTCAATCGCGATTATCTCGAAAAATAGTTTTCAAAGTCGGTGTCAGATGTATCTCGAAAACGGCTTGTCCGATTTTGTCCAAATTTGGATACTATATTCTTCGATAGTTTTTCTCGTTCGCCACGTAGGGGTTTTTCATTCAATTGAACCATTGTTTTTTTAATGCAATGTGTATGCAATCCAAAATCGTCGGAAATTGCGAACGAAAAACGAATGTTAAATTAAAACGGTCGCAATTTCGTGCGAAAATGAACATTTCAAAAAAATCCTACGTGACGAACGAGAAAAACTATCGAAGAATATTGCATCCAAATTTGGACAAAATCGGACAAGCCGTTTTCGAGATACATCCGGCACCGACTTTAAAAACTGTTTCGAGATAATCGCGTTTGAATCGCTTCCAGTCAACGAATTTATTTTTAAAAATTCCTAAACATACCTCAATGTACATATTTTCCAATAAAAAAATCCGGTTCCAATCGAAACATTCGTTTTTGAGATGAAAATTCCCGAAGTTTACCTGTTTTTCTCGCCGTTTACTCAGGTACCTGCCCTCAATAGTTTTTGACTAATCCTGCACGCCAATTTCGATAATGCAGTTTTGAGAAAAAACGCGTTTGAAGTTCGCGCCCGCTGCGAATCCGAGCGGAGAGGCACAGCGTTGACGGGCTGTAACGTTTGAAGTTTTTCGAATTTCACTTTGAAACTTTGGAAAAATATTCTACATATATAGTTCGGTCGTTTACAGAAAAAAAAAAGAAATTGTACAACATGCTGGGAAAGAAATAATTTATTCCAATGTAATGTAATGTGTTACTAGAAACAAATTCATCATTCTGACCCTTCAAATTGGCCTTCCAGAGTGGGATATTCCGTTAAATATTGCGACGGGATTGTTTGAAGGATTTTGAAATATTATGAGGATTATGTCGAGTTAAAAACATCGTGTGATCGGATATCGAGGTATAGGAACATCTCCATCTTTTTTCTTACGATCGGTAATTAATTGTCGTTACTTACAGCGATTTCTGTAATACTAAAGGCAGGTTGATCGACGATATCCTGGGTGTCCATCGACAAGCTATCGTCGACGCATTCACCGCCGAATTGTGGCATTTCCATAGAGTTATGCCTGACTAGATTTACCGGCGTCATCTGCAATGAAACACAATTTTTTTGGTGCGCACCGTCGCTAAGACATTGTTGATCGAGCGGCAAATAGCTCGGGAAATAAATGTGATCATCGCAATCTAATTTTCTTGGCGGGTTTTACATCGAGTTTCGTTGCTGTTTATTTTTTTCCTCGTGATGTCGTTGCGAATAAATAAATGTGAAGTGAATGTGACGATAATAAAATATGAAATAAATGTGACAATCGCGAGTTTCGTTATTCTATATTTTACGATGTTGTTTTAACGGGCTACATCTACCTAGGTGCGTAAAACAATTGCATTTACCAAAAGTATTTTTATTCCACGGTATCACGTTTTAGCTATATTCCCTGAAAATTTCATTGAAATATTCCTAAAAGTGAATGAGCTACAGTTTCCAACAGTCGGCCGGGCCAATGGTAGCAGCACCATACTTCAAGCTTTAAACGCGTTTTTCTTGAAAATCTGTTTTCGAAGTCGGTGGACATGATATCTCGATAACCACTCGATGAATACGGTAATACGCCCTTTTTTCAAAGATGTCTCAATTTGATCCTTTGCTGGTAATAAACTACCAGAATTTTTATTCCTATTTTATGAAATCGATAAGTGCCATAAAAATGCATTTAAATGTTAAGTTACAACCCCTATCATTGGTGGGTTTTTCCTAAAAGTAAGAATACTAGTGCAAAAACACCGGGAAAGTGGTAGATAAAAATGCCAATTGATATAAATATGAGAAAGACTTGGTTGAAACTTGCGAGAAGAGATCCAAAGTCATATTCCGAAAAAAAAACTTATTTCTTCTTTTTTGAAGTACAGATAACTATTTGAAAATTTGCAATTGACTGTGACAAACGAGGAAATATCGACGCTGCTTACGAAAAGTAGCATGTTTCAGAATTCTTATGAAAACAAGCACGTTTGACATCACCCCGAAAACTAGCATGTTTTGGATTTCGACACGAAAAATAGTAAGTTTCGGTTTTCGCCACGAAAACTGGCATCTTTCGAAATTCAACGCAAAAACTAGCACGTTTCGGTTTTCACCACGAAAAGAAGCAGATTTCGATATTCACCGCGAAAATTAACATGTTTCAGTAACACTGGAATTGTTTCCGACTTTTCTTCCATGCTTTTTTACGCCTTGCCTCTATTTCTTTACTCCAATTCCTTTGACCGCAATCGGAAATTTACGATTTTTTACACCTCTCAAAAAAATTTATCGGACTTCAATTAAAATTGCAAGTATTCGGGAAATATCCATTCAACCTTACATAGATACAATCCACGTTAAATATGATTTTGACCAAGAAGGACGAGAGATGAAAATCTTTCAAAAAAGCAAAAACATGGATGATGCTCGAATGTTCCAATTAAAACAGACGTCAGATAAAAAATTGCCTCTTGCACCAAGAAAAAAAAAGATTTACAGGCCATGCTTGACAGAGGTTTAATTTCAATCGAACATTAGCAAGATTTTTCAAACATATTCGACGATAACTATCTGTAAAATTACAGTAAATTTGTTGAATGATATTTTAAATAACGTTATTTTAAATATAAAATCACAATAAATATTTCATTATATTTACAATGTCGATATTATTTTTTAATAAAAATTACTACTATCGATTTTAATTGATAATTATGATAAAAATGTTAATGAAAGCAACGAGTATAAAATTAAAATGTCATTACGCAAAAAATGGTCATATTAAAAAAAAAATACTAATGGTTTATTTTTCCAGATTTTTACCTGAGCACGAAGGACTTTAAATTCTCATCAAAACTCTTTTTGGTTAGATTATACGAGCAATGAGATCCGTAAGGCTTTAAACTTACTCCTTTTACACTAGTTTTTACAGTGAAAATCAAACAAGCTAGTTAGAAATATGTTTGTTTCGCGCGAAAATCAAACAAGCTAGCTAGAAATATGCTTGTTTTCGCGGTGAATATGGAAACATGCTAGTTTTCGCGTTGAAGCCGAAAAAACATGCTTGTTTTTGCGGTGAATATGGAAGCGTGCTAGTTTCCGTGGCGAAAGCATAACCATGCTAGTTCTCGTAAGAACTTTGAATCGTGCTACTTTTCGTAAGCAGCGTCGATATAGTTGTTGACGCTTTATTTCACAGGTTAGAGAGTAATGCGTCTACCGCTTTCTTTGTTTACTATGTCAATGACGTCACGTCGGAATTCATTATGGCGGCTATCGTTTCGCATGTTCGTTGAACAGATGGAATAAGTATTTTTTCAAAAATGAATGATACAATTAATTGTGTTTTTATAAATTGAAACCAACATTATTCGATTGCTTATTGCGAAAAATGTCTCATTTATACATTCTTAGTATTTTTCTTACATAGAGCCAAATGCCCTATTTTTTCCAAACTTACAGGAGATACGACAAAAACCATTTGAAGGTCGTTGACGACCCTACTTTTTTTAATCGATCTTCATTTTTAAATCATTACGTTAAACGACGACTTTTTGTCATGAATTTTGCGTGCTTGGATCGATTCACCGCGTTATTAAGACAAAATGATTTTAAAAATCGACGATCGTCAACGACTCGTATTTATTGTTAACACGAATAACCCGTCTGGTTTTTAGATTTCAGATGGACCGTTTAACCTGAAGAGTGTCCACCGACAAACGTCGCGAAACAAATTTCATCTGCCGGCGGCCATGTTTTGTTATTTTTATGTATTTTTTCAAAAGGATTTCAATATATGTAACTTTGTGTTAAAAAAATGCGTTTCTTTTTTACCAACCGTTTTCCAGAAAGAACATTTGGAATACGGCCATTTTTCCGGGCCTTAAATAAATGTAGTCCCTTAAGGGGAGGGTAGGGGTTTCAGCGTGAAAAAAGCACTTCTTGCGATTTTTTTTTCATCTATTTTTTGTTCATATGTTTTTTTTCATCACCTTTTGTACATTGTTCAGTGTCATTTCAAGAACATTCCGTTAAATTTGTACGCGAAAATATCCACAAACAAGCCGGTGCCGCGTTTTTCTCGAAACCACTTTTTCAAAGTCCGTGTTCACTGCCATTCGAAAACTACATGACCGATTTATTTCAAACTTGGTACACACTTTCTACATATAAAATACCTCCCCCCAACGGTTAGTTTGAGATTTTTCTTACATTGAGGGGGTTTTCCACCCCCAAAATGGCGGAATTTTTCGTGAAAATTTGCACTTTTCACTTTACATGACCACCAAAAATTTAGAAATGAAAAAAAAACATTATCAAAGACCGTTCGGGGGAGGATTCGATGATACTTTGACTAAATTTTAATGGTACTTGATTTCAGATAATTTCTAGCTGGGATGCAGTGAACACCGCAAATCGTGTTTTTCCAAAGGCGTTCTTGGAAAAGCTTTGTCACCGGCTTGTTTGTGGATATTTTCGCGTACAAATTTCACGGAATGTTCTTGAAATGACACCTAACAATGTACAAAAGGTTTCAATAGATTTACTCGATTCATATAGATGAAAAAAAATCGCAAAAAAGTGTTGTTTTTTTCACGCTGAAACCCCTACCCTCCCATTAATATTTTTTTAACGCTACTCGTTACGTTCGATCGACAGAAGGTTGTACAAACTTTGATGAAAAGATCCCGGTTCTGCAGTCGATTCTTCCAGATCTTGATGGGATTGTTGAAGAGTTTGAACTGTACGACCGTCTCGTCCGTCAACCAGCCCCTCTCGACTTTGCAGTAACCGTTGTGATAGCCAAACCTTTCGGGATCGGGAATGGATTCCGAAAAATTGCTCGGTGCTGAAAGTAACGTAATACAATAGGGAATATGAATTTTCTAGCCATGGACGTAGACGAAGCACTTTTTTTGGTATTCCATTTTTTTTTTAAGACTTACTGTTTTTTCTTATGAGTCGAGGTGTCATGTGAGTCTCCCATTTGCGAATAATGAGCGTTTTGGCCGAATTTTTCGTGCCGTTTGACTCGCAAACGACGGCAATGAAAAATCGAAAAGTGATATCGACGTCGATCGGCAATGATATCGTACGCGAGAAAATTCGTCCTCCTCTGAAACGTTTACACCTCAGCATGTAGCGGGTTTCGGGATTGCTAATTTGGGAAGGAGGAAATTGTACTTCTTTTTAGTATCGGGACTTCGGGTCGCTTCGTCCAATTATGTGCGTTCTGTGGGATTGGGCACTGAGGATTTCTTTTTCTTTCATGCTTCAATGCTTTATCGTGCTCCCGTAATATTTACGAACATTAATCAAAACAGGTGCAATATTCGGTTAAACGTCTGAAGAGAACTCCAGGTATTTTTGGTGAAAAGGAATACATCAATTGAAACCAGCATCTTAAGGGGTTAGGCCACTCTATAGGCTGAAATAATAGGCTTTTTGGGGATTTTTTTTTCAGAAAAACTACAAAATAAATCGAGATTACAAAAAGGGGTGTTTATCATACATATCAGTGACTGCATACAATATTTTTTTTAAGCGATTAATTTTAAAATGCATTTTTTAAGTTAGCCGGAAACATAACTCAGACAATTTTCAACCGATTCACTTGAAATGTTGAATATATCTTGAAAAATACATTATCTATGGAAGTACGTAGGATTTTTTTTATATTGCATAGTTAATTTGTTATTAACAATTATCTGACGATTTTTTAGGCAAATTTTTCACTTTCTAAAAATTTGCCTAACAATTTTGTTCGGCCTCTAGAGTGGCCTAAGGCCTCAAACCAGTAATTAAAAAATTGTTTAGTCCATCTGAAAATGTTCTCTACGAACAACTAGTCTTATTTTTGTGTTTTTTACCGGAGAGTAATTAAGATTATTGGGGGATCATCACAGTGTAAAATTTTCAAAAAATCGATTTTTTTTGTTTTATCCGATAGTATAGACGGTTGAAGACATGCTGTTCATATACTTACATAAACGTAAGTAGGCAATTTATATAAAAATTTCACACTCGAAACATTAAACTCGTTTTTCTCGAAAGGTCGTTTTTCGAAACGGTGTACACTTTCAAAGGAAGAGTTTTCAAGCTATTCGTTTCAAATGTCGACACAACATTTTTCACGCCATTCTTTATCTTGCTGTGGAAACTTTTTCTTTTAATCGTCATTTTTTGTTAAGTTAGTCTTATCGCCAGGCTTCAATCCATAGGATTTTCATAATTTTTCTTCGAGCTTCACTGAATATATTAATAATCGTCTCTATAAAACTTCAGGGTCGTTGATCGACCTAATTACAGAGAAAAGGAATATTAAAATTGCGTATTTTTGTGAAGGAATTCCGAGACGACATACAAAAACCCAATTTCCGGTCGCTACGAAAGTGTATAATAGTGGGAATCCATCAGATTCTTAAAAATAATCAGATTTACATACTTAACACTTGTAGGAAGTGCTCTCAGAAAAAAATAGGCTCATTGACCTAATTTTTATGTAGTATCAAGTTTAATTTGAACTTCCGGTATTGAATTTATTACCACTTGCTACGATAAAGAGACGTGACAGCAAGGCAACAGCTGACTGTAGTCCTAACGTCATCTCACTCATTCGAATTTCCACACATATTTCATTTTTAACCGACATATTTCGCCGACACAAATTTTCCACGCTTTTTACCAGTCGTGGCCCGAATACAATGCTTTATATTTCCCGCACCTGACATTGTTTTGACAGACCGACGTTGAAAAGCTTGGAGGTTAAACTCGCCTGGTTGAGTAAAAAGAGACGGAGATAGAACCAATATTGCCATATATCAAACCTAGAAATACTGCGCGAATCGTTGGAATAACTATTTTTTTCATTTTTCTAATTAAATGTGAACATCCATTAAACAGTTTACACATGGAAAACTCAGTCATTACAAATTTTAGTTTTGCATATGTTAAAAATATAAAGTGTACAAGTCTCAAGCATGATCAGTGGTATGACTAGTGTGAAGCGTTAGGACTACCTTAAGGGGTTAGACCACTCTAGAGGCCGAAAAGATAGGCATTTTGGGGATTTTTTTTCAGAAAAACTACAAAATAAATCGAGATTACGAAAAAGGGTGTTTATCATACATATCGGTGCATAGTTAATTTGTTATTAACAATTATCTGACGATTTTTTAGGCAATTTTTTCACGTTCCAAAATTTGCCTAAAAAATCGTCAGATAATTGTTAATAACAAATGAACTATGCAATATAAAAAAAAATCCTACGTACTTCCATAGACAATGTATTTTTCAAGATATATTCAACATTTCAAGTGAATCGGTTGAAAATTGTCTGTTATGTTTCCGGCCAACTTAAAAAATTCAGTTTCGAGATGAACGCTGCACAGCCGCCATTTTGAAATTAATCGCTTCAAAAAAATTATTGTATAAAGTCACTGATATGTATGATAAACACCCTTTTTTGTCATGTCGATTTATTTTGTAGTTTTTCTGAGAAAAAAAATCCCCAAAATGCCTATTTTTTTGGCCTCTAGAGTGGCCTAGGGCCTTAAGGGGCCAGTCCACTTTGAAAATTTCAAAAAATCGAAAGCAAGCAAGACTTGAAGAAATCGACGATGATGAGCAATCAGAAGGGATTTTGTATGGTGCAGGAATTGCCGATTGAGTTGAGGTAAGAGTTTTTCATAGTATAAACTTCAAACGCGTTTTTCTCGAAACAACGTTTTCAAAATCTGGTTGGTTATGAAATTTTGATTTTTACTCTTTTTTTTACGAAAAACTGCTACAGAACGCGTTTTTTAAACTTTTTTTCGTTTTTCATCTGCCATTTTTTTATTTTTGGATCAAACTTTATATCCGAGGGTCATTTTGTAGCTGATGTCATACTGAATCTAATGGACTTTGATTTTTTTGTTTCAGACAAGCCGTTGCCGAGTTGTGATGGAGCTACCTAGCCCACCTATTTTTGAGGCGTTACGTCAAACTATAGTTTTTGTACTTAAAAATGAATAAAAATGAATTAATTTTTTTTTAAATGTATCAAGGCTTCATTTATCAAGCCCAACAACTTTTATATTCATATATTATATAAAATCTTTTTAAAAAATCGCGAAAATAGACTTTTTTCGTGGCTTCAAAGTGGACTGGCCCCTTAACGAAAAATTCGAAAAATAGGCTAAATTTGATACTTTTTTTTAAAACCACCACCATTGTGTCAAATATGATTTTTTTAAAACCTCCATAGCAAGATAGCGCCTTTCATACTGATTAATAATCTTTTTACAAATTTTGTCCCAGATAATATTTACGGCCGCAACCGTATACACCGTGAGGACTCCTTTTTTTCGAAGACATTTTCAACCGTTAAAAAAATTGTAAAAAAAAATAAAAATAAACGTATAACAATTTATTTTCCGTTCTTCACGAGTGCTTTGATTTTACAAAAAAATCAGACTGATTAACGCATTTTAACCATCGAAAAAAATCGCGAAAATCAGCTTTTTTGGCCCGTTACACAGTGATGATTCCTTAATCACGGGTTAGGAGAAAGCATCGTGCAGTATGCATTTGTACGTTCTTGCTCTTCCCCTCGCTTTGAAAAGCACTATATTCTTCATTGCAATTTTTAAAATATTTTGCCTACACGTGAACGATCAACTTTCGATTTATGATTGGATAAAAATTTAACTCTGAATTTGTAAGATTTCCTCACGCATTATTTTTCAAGGATTTGCGGCGGTGAAGAGCGTTAGAGACGAATGAATTTAAAAAAACGATACTTACTCGTTCTCCTCTTCGGATAAGAGCCTGTCGGACGCGGCATCCTCTACATCGTCTGTGAACAACATATCGCCGCAGTTGTTACTATCGAACAGTGCGGTAGGATTTTCGCGTTCCTGCGGTAACTGGATCGCCTGGTTGTGATTCCACGCTCCCAATTCGGGCAGGTTTCCGACCACGTAGACAAACTCATTTTTCTCCAGACCAGGAACCTTTAAAATCCGAACACGCAGCTTAGCAAACAGCAGGAACCTTTTTTTTTTTCAAAAAGATTCTCACAGACCCGCCTCTTGGAGTGGAAAATTAATATAAAGCTACCTTTTCCAAATAGATTTTCCATTTAATAAACAAATTATGCGAGATATAAAAATGAAAAAAATTAACACGGATATTTTACACTGCTGAGCTTATTGAACTTTCAATTTAACAAAGAAATTATCTGGGATATGAAAACGAAAACAATTAAGGGATATGCATAGCCTTGGAATATGAATAATTCGATTTTTGGTTTATTTTATTATTACGTACAGTCGTAACTTTGATTTGGTTAAAAGAATTTGTAAAAATTCCAAAAATTGATCGAGTTATGACGAATTTAGTGGAGCACTTTCTTACAATTCAAATTTTCATATAACAATTGGGACGAAAGAGTGCATTTCATAGATAGACATTTTAACTAAAAGATGCTTAATTTTTTTACTAGATCCATTAGCAATGGAGATAGAAGCGATGACAATTAATCGCATCACCTCTCACTCATCGTTTCTCCTTTCTTATAAAAATGTTCCTTGCTCATATCTCCATTACTAATGGAGATAGCAAAAAAATCAATTCAAGAAGAAACATCTCTTATTTCAAACGTTTTTTCTACAAAATGCACTTTTTTGTCACAATCGTCACTATAACAATTAACTTGTTTATAACGAAAAAAAAACGATTCTAGAACAAAATAAATGTCCTATTCATATTGCCCGTACCCGAAACCATAAATAACCACCAAAGATATTGAGCAGACCTAAACATTTATACGAAAATTGTATACGGAAAAAGTGGATTTAGTACGTTTTCTTCTCTTGCGTTTATCTCGAAAGTATACTTTGCAATTTGGCGTACGTCATGTCTCAAAATCTAATCGTCCGATTTGCTTTAAATTTGGACTGAACATATTTTATAACATATTCAATCGACCGGATGATTTTTTCATATGTTCCTCCGTTTGTTGATAACAAACATTCAAAGTCGTTATTTTTTTTGTCGAAAATCGACATTTTTTTTCAAAGCAGTGAAATTTAGGCAAACTTTAACATTTCGAAAAAGTTTTTGGTGGTTTTGTAGTTTCACCATTGGACTAAAAGTATATTTTTCCGTTTTTTACTTTAGATGAATCTAGTTACCGGAATCATGTACGCGACCGAGCCATGCGGAGGCTACAGTCTTGAGATTGAATGATAATGATTACGTTGTTATATATTTTGCAATGAAAAAGACGGTAGCATGTCAAGATTATGTACTATCTGTGTGCAAAATATCGACCTTATCATCCTAATACCTGAGATGAAAAAAAATATTAGAAATCTATCTGTTTTTTTAACTTCAAGGTTATGCATACCCCTTAACACAAATATTTTGCACCGCTGAGTAGGAATTCCTTCTGGTTACAAGAAAAATCTCTTTATCTACGATTGGATGCTCGGTTGAAAGTTAAATCGTTGAATGAAGCGTAAAAGTAAGCAGGGAGAATATTTCAGAACACTTTTACTGATGGATCTCGGAAAAATAAATTATGCAAAAAGGCAAGAAGAATCAAAGTTCGTTTTAACGGGAGATATACACCTAGATGGTCGAGGTCGAGGATTTAGAAGCTGGGAACATTCCGTCGACCGTAGAAGACCTACACTATGGGCCTGGTATCGATGATTCCATGTACGTTGACAAATTTCATGATTTATTCATTCCCAAATTTTCAAACGCGTTTTTCTCAAAACCTCGTTTTTCAAATCGGTACCCAAAATTTCTCGAAAACCAATAAACCGATTGCCTTGAGGTTTTTTGTGGTTATTCTATACACCATTATCTAGTACTTGTTATGGGATATTTTTTTCCGTTACTTAGTTTTTGTTTTATAGTCAAAATAGTAACTAATTTTTGGTCCAAAAATCACTATTTATGTTCAAACGTCCGCCATTTTGTCATAAATCCATATTTTCAAAATCGGCTATGACAAGTACTAAATTATAGTATCTAATTTAATAATGTTTTTTGGTTTTTTTTTCAGATGTTTTTTCAAGAAACGCCAGTGGGTACCGTATATGCTGATTTTTTTACGACGCGCCAAGAATCATACAATATCCTTGTATATCTTTGATATATTTAAATATAGAAAATTAAACATATTTTTGAATGTATATACTTTTAGATAATTAAAACCCCAATCCGAAATTTCAAATAGTTTTCCTTGAAAAAATTCACAAAAATGACCTTTTTCCGGCTCCTAGGTGTATATCTCCCCTTCACCGGAAGAGTTGTGGCCATTTTATATTTCAAACAAAAAAATAATTCTCTTTACCTGAACTCGGAATAACCATTCTCTCTTGGTGCCCTTCATTGTGTAGGCTTGTTTGCTAGCCACGCCGGCCGAGCTCTCGTCGCTTGGCTTTTTCAATACTATCGGAGGCCGCGCAGTTTCGGTCTCTGGAAAGCACATCCGTCGCATTTTACTACTCAATATTCTTGCTTCTCCTTCTTTTTTCGAAATTTTTCAATATTTCTCATGTATTGTTGATCTTTCAATGCCGAAACTCTCAACATCTGCCAAGATTCTGGAATAACGTGCCGATTTAGTAAAGCGCGAAGATGGGACTCGCCGGCATGCGAATTCCACTCATGCTTAGGAAATAAGGGTTATCGCCAATCGCGTCTACGTTTCTATTGGGTTGTCCAGAAAGTTCTTTCGGTTTCCAACTATGAAATGAAGAGAGAGCAAAACTGCGAGGAATTTTCAGACAACCTGATATATTATAAGAATTAAAAATTCTCAGCATGGTGTATGGACCCAATGCCATAACGGGGCCGGGTTGAAATTCCGAACTTTGAATGCTCCGATGGTTCAAAATTCCTAATTTTAATGCTTCGAAATTACAAGTTTCGTCAAGATCATGCCAGCGAAAGTCTAGACAAATTTCAAAACTGACGTAAAAACACTTCTCAATGATAAACAAATTCTTAACAAAAATTCGGCGTTTTATTGAAAATTTTGAAACTTTTTAAAATTCCATAGCCGAATTATTTTGACGGTGTTAAGATTTTCGGAGTTTTGAGCGTTCTGATCATTAAAAGTTCGTTTTCAACATTCAACATTGTAGCAAAGTTGCATCTTTGGATTGAGTAGCTTAAAAAGTAATCACTCGGTACTATGCGTAACATACAAATGCAGAAACAATAGTTTCACTGATGATATTGATGTTGAAGTTTGCATCGTTGGAATGCACTGAAAATTCTTTTTAATTGTTTTATTTCTTCATATTCTTTATGATCGTACTGAAGTTTGCATCACTAAAACTCGTCGGAATGCAACGAAAATTCTTTATTTCTTCATTTCTTCACTTTTTGACCACCTAAACTTTTTCTCTTTGGGGGGTCTGAAGCCCTGATAAGGATGTTCAAAAATGTTTTAGTGATTTGGATAGCCTAAATGAGGTAAATTAAAAATTGGGCAGTACGAAAAAAAAAACATATTTTCGTTGCATCCCAACAATGCAAACTTCAATACCATTTATCATCCACAATCTATCCTGCAAATTTGGGCCGTAGATCTCTGATAAGAATTATCAGAAATCAAATAAGCGAAAAAATGGTTCAAGCTACTGAACTTCCATTGCGTTTCAACTATGAGGCGTTCCATGTCACTTCAGCCAGTAAAAAAAATCGACAAATAATTTTGAAAAATCGAGTTACTTTATTGAAAAACATTCACCAAGTGTCGTAAAAAAAAAAAATCTGACGTTTTTTCTCGTTGATTACCATTTTTTAATATTTTTCCATTCAAATGCCTGTATCTTTGGCGGAATTTGGCGTATTTACATTCGTAAAAAACGAAAATGTGCGTCTTTTTATGGCCTTTCAGAAAAAAATTAATTTAGATTTTAGTGAGAAAGTTGAATGTCCGTTTCAGGGCAAAATATGCAAAAATATTTTTTTCTCAGGAAAAGGCACTCCTTATTTTATTTTTTTAAATCTCCCCGAATTGTGAATACGAAAAACGGATTTTTCGTATTTTTTATATTATGGGATTCCTAAACACCGCGAAGTAACAGCTATTAAAAAAAAATTAATTAATATTCGATTGAAGAGTGTGGAGCACTCGCTGTATGTTTACCAGGTTTTTAAAATACATATGACATATGTGGAATATATTTTTGAATAACACCCGACTTATGAAAAACGCTATCGTGGATTCAGAGATACTACGATATCCGAAGCCCTTGAATTTCACCACTGCCTGATGATAAATGGACGAAAAAAAACAGAGTTTTCTATTGGTACCTTAGTTTCGGAACTATGACGCTGTCAAGAGGAAAAAAGCTGTTTTTGCTTCGTTTTGTCGTCCTTCGCCGTTGATTTTCGTCGTTGATTTCTTCAATCGAATATTAATTTTTAAAAATGAAAAAATAGCTGTTACTTTACGGTGTTTAGGAATCCCATAATATAAAAAATACCAAAAATCCGTTTTTCGTATTTACAATTCGGGGAAATTAAAAAAAATAAAATAACGAGTGCCTTTTCTTGAGGAAAAAATATTTTTGCATATTTTGCCCTGAAACGGACATTCGACGTGCTCGATAAAATCTAAATTAATTTTTTTCTGGAAGGCCATAAGAAGACGCATATTTTCGTTTTTTACGAATGTAAATACGTCAAACCTGCCAAAGATACAGCAATTTGAATGAAAAAATGTTAAAAAAAAGGTAATCAACGAGAAAAAATGTCAGAATGTTTTTTTTTTTTCGACACTCGGTGAATAGTTATAAATAAAGTAACTCGATTTTTCAAAATTATTTGTGGATTTTTTTTTTTTACACGCTGAAGTGATATGGAACGCCTCCTATGTAAACTTCAACATCGCGCATGATAGCCCACCTGCTTTTATCGACGGAATACAACGAAAAATCGTTCTTTACTTGTTCATTTGCCTCATTAGATTGTCCTGAATCGTTTTTGCAGATCTGAGTTAAAGATCTTGAATGAAAATTCCCAAAAACTTCTGACTAAATTAAGTATTGCAAATCTGTCCAAAAAAATTGTGTGATTGATGAAGAAAATTCATCGCTCTCCAAGAATGCAAATGTCCATAACCCATTTTTTATTTGCAGCGTTACACAAAAACAAGGAAACCAATTTGAATGGTATTTTTCTTGTTGCGCAATCGAGTGGCCTCGATACCATCTGTAACATTTATCATTACACCTCGACATCAACAAATACCGTTGTGAGCCGACGACGTTGAAGTTTGCATAGTTGGACTGCAACTAATTAAATTTCTTTTGGCAGATCACGCCTACAACTGTACTTCGGCCATTTTTTAAGATTTTTATTTAGCAATCTACATTATAAATCTATAAAAAACACCGCCTGTAGTAATAAATATATGGAAAATCAAATGTGAAACGGAACTTTCGTTGTGTTCCAACGAAGCAAATTTCAACACTATTGAGAGCTGTCAGTTGGAAACAGTCAACAGTCGAGTGAACGAAAAAAAAATGGTATCGGTACAGCTCACAAGTGCGCATAAACAATAAATGAGCTACCCTGCGGACATAAATTCATCTTCCGAATGACGTTGAAGTTTGCATCGTTACACTGCAATCATATTTCTTTCTTAATTTTTTTTAAATTCATTTTTATCATTATCCAGAGGCTTTTTTCGCAAATTGAGGCTGCAAATTTCTAATAAGAATACTCAGAAACGTTCAAGCGATTTTTACAACCTAAGTCGGCCAAGAAAAAATTGGGTAATTAAAAAGTATTAATTTTACTTTTTCCAACTATGGAAACTTCGATGTCGTATATTCAGAAAATTGATGATAAATGTAACGGCGAAGATTTAACTGTACACCGGTTATGACGTTGAAGTTTGCATTGTTGGCAAACAGAAGTTAAGGGAAGGGTAGGGGTTTCAGCGTGAAAAAAAAACACTTTTTTGCGAATTTTTTTTCATCTATATGGATAGAGTGAATTTATTGAAACCTTTTGTACATTGTAAAGTGTCATTTCAAGAACATTTCGTGAAATTTGTACGCAAAAATATCCACAAACAAACCGGTGGCGCGTTGTTCTCGAAACCACTTTTTCAAAGTCCGTGTTCACTGCCATTTGAAAACTACATGACCGATTTATTTCAAACTTGGTACACAATTTCTACATATAAAATACCTCCCCCCTCCGGGTTAGATTGAGATTTTTTTTTACATTGAGGGGGTTTTCCACCCCCAAAATGGCGGAATTTTCCGTGAAAAGTAGCACTTTTCACTTTACATGACCACCAAAAATTTGGAAATGAAAAAACAAAATTATCAAAGACCGTTGGGGGGAGGATTTGATGATACTTTGACCAAATTTTACTGGTACTTGATTTCAGATAATTTCTAGGTGAGATACAGTGAACACCAAAACTCGTGTTTTTCCAAATTTCACGGAATGTTCTTGAAATGACGCTCAACCATGTACGAAAGATTTCAATACATTTACTCTATCCATATAGATGAAAAAAATTCGAAAAAAGTATTTTTTTTTCACGCTGAAACTCCGACCCTCCCCTTAACAGCTAAAGTTAATCTTTTTTATTTTCCCAAATTTCCTCTGATAGATCCAAGCTACGAAAAGCACATAAATATTTGTTAACTTTCTTATTAGCAACCTAAAACCAAAGTTTACGAGACAACTTGGCATAATAATAAAAATAAGGAACAGAAAAGTTAATTTTTCTTCCTATTCCATTTTTTGCCGATTCAGGGCACGAAAATCATCCGAACGGTTCGTCTTATCATTCCTAGAGACCCGCGACCTCGATCTATAAATAAAAAATGATAGATCATGATAAGAATGACAAACCAAAAAATTGAAAATAACTTTCACTGCATTTCAACGATGCAAAGTTGAACCCCATCATCGGTTGCTCAGTAGTAATCGATACCAAACAATCTTCTATTGATCTACAAGTATCAGAGGTCCTGCAGACAGTGCACCATTCCCATGTATACATAAAATATCCGCAGACTTATGCGTATTGCAATAGAGGGAACACAGCGGTGCAAGGATAAAGTCGATATCACGGCGGTAATGGAATCACCAATAAGGTCGTACGATCGTCGATAAAGATGTCTTTTTCACAATCATCCGCTGCACGCTATCGCCAATCGTTCGTTACATCATTCCTTTGACAGAAACGAAGCGCGATTGCTTCAGACAAAAACGAAAATTCGTTTATTGGAAAAAAAAACTATTCTCAATAAACACGTATGCACGGATGGATGTTTGTCACGCCTACTTGGCACGAACAATAGAATTGACGATTTCGTGGCAGCTTTTTTTCTTCGGTCCATTGACAGAATTTGAAAAATATGCAAACGCGAGCAGCGCTAGTGTCAAAAAAAAAAAACGAGCTGGACTCGTTCGACGTCGGGGTGGAGAAAGAACCGATGTTTTGCAACCGATCGAGCCGAAAAAAAGACTTGTTCGTGCAAAAAGTTAAAAATTGTTCATTTTTTTTCTTCGTAATTACAGGATCGTAGGAATTGCCGTTGCTAGCGGGAGTGTGCGTTGGAGAGGAGGCGACACACAAGCTCGTTCGATCGGACAGCGAGTCTAACAGGAAATGAAAAGCGTCACGACGCCTTTGGTTTCAACTCACTGCGGTTCGTTCGTACGAGAAAATCTTTGTGCACTCGTCGTGTCGTATGGCGAGGAAACACAATAACTGCCTTTACGCGTGTACGACTTCACGCACGAGTAGCCGAACGATCGAATGTTCTTCCTTCACGTCTGAATTTAGTCGCGACGAAAGGTCCGTTATTTGACGAGGGCGTTTCGCACAGGATCGAGACCCTTCATCGAATTTGACACGATTCGAATCAATGACATATTCGAGGGATCGGAGGATATTACTTTTTTTCCAACTGAAGAAGAACTCGGAACGAAACAAAGTGTCCGCAATGCTCTCTGTCGCGAACTGTTTGGGTGCTGGTGCTGCTGCTGCTCGTTTCCCGTGCGAGGCTGCCAGCAGCGTGAACGGCGCAATACTTCGCCGAGCGTGATACGGCAACGCAGCGACAAATACCCACCGAAGCCTCGTTCATACAGGATATTGCGTATTTTACGAATCGCTGAAACGACTCGAAAGTGGCCAATCGTGCACCGTCACTTTGCATTCTCTGCTTGACAAATTTTTTCAATCGACTGAAACCAAACGCAAACAGACGAATTTCGTTGGTACGCGTTGAACAGGAAGTGCGATACATTTTAAATTCGTCGCTTCGCCGTGACTAAAAATACGAAGGGCTCGGAGCGCAACGAGAGAGCAAGGCCCCCGGGCGACCGGAAATTGGGCAATTACTCAACGTACAAGCTCGAAAATATATGTCGTGTAGATGATCTACATACGCAATGGGTTCTGGGATCGCAGGAACTGTGTCAATGTCATCAACGTAACCAGCGTTCTTTTTTGGGGGGGCTCGGAGGCGCCGGGCTAACAAAAAATTTGGTTTTGATGCCAATAATTTTTTTTTAAACAAAATTTACACGATCGTCGCTTATCACGTAATTTACGTGGAATTGAAACTCGCTTCAATCCCACCTATACGTCAACATTAAGCCCTTAGGCCACAGTAACGGGTATAAAATCATGTGCGAATTTAACATTTTTTTTCGTATGAAAAAGGGATTCACTCATAAAATTAATTACACATCTATTTAGTATGAATATCAAGCTGTTAGAAAATATATAGTTCTTTCGATGTACAAAATGGCCGACTACTTAAAAGTTCTCGAAACAGCTTTTTTCCAATTGGCGTGACAAATAACTTCAACAATTTTTAGTCGATTTACTTCAAATTCGAAGGTTATGTTCCTAATTGCATTTCGCAGAGAAGTACGTACGGAATTTCTGATTAATCGAAAACTTTTCATTTTACGAGCAGTTTATGAGCAGTTATAACGAAATTTTTCACTGAAAATTCATTTCTTAAGTTCAAATACCTACAACTTTTTAATAAAACAATATTTTTTAAATTTCGTTCGTACTTCTCGAGGTATTTTAATGTAGATTGACGAAAATTTTTGTTTTTTTTTGTAGGTAATAAATTGTAGATACTAAATGTCAGGGATCGTCCATTAATCACGTGAGGTTTTTTAGGCCACTTCCTGAGCCCCCCTCACCCGTGGTGATATGTGGTGAGGTTTCCAGCCCCCCTCCCCCTTCGCCCACATCACCTGTATTTTTTTGTGTTAAGAAATGTGAGACACAACCGATAGGCAGTACGTTATTTGATTGTCAAAAACGAAATAATATATATTGTCAATATATTTAAATTTCATTGTCCTAGAACTATGGGCTCATTTGCGTGTTTTCTACAGTAACAAGTGGACAAGCCTTTTGTGGATCAGATGTAGGCACTTCACTTTAAGTAAGTGGCCAGTCGACGTTAAATAGAACTAAAAACTGTTGTTTAGGGTACTTTTTAGGCACAACCAGGGGGCCGAAACCTTCTATCCCCTACCGGTATACAAATGCTGCTCTTTTTGACCGCTTTTCTAGTTCTACCTATCCCCATGGCGCTAGCAGTTATCTTACAATATTCTTATTGCGCAGGCGCGAGGCCCGCACGGCGTACATAGCGACCGTGGTCGTATTCGTTGGGTCTCATCATTTTGATACGAACAAGTGCGCATGTGCATAATGATGCGCAACGAAACGTGCGCATCATCAAATGCGTATCACGATGCGCATGCGCAATCAAAATGATGAGAACCAACGAACACGACCCGTATTATATACATAGCCCCTGCGCACGCATCAGGTTGTAAGAGTATAACTAGCGCTGCTAGTGGCAGAATACGACACCAAAAATGCAGTCATTTTGCGTAGCAAAAATTCCAAAAAGTGCCAGCCCCCTGGGCAGAACTTGCCTGTTCGATAGCTCACAGCGGATGCTCTCCGGTTCACGCAGTTACACAAAAAATACACGTGATATGTTACAACACCCCCCCCCCCCCCCCCGCGTGATCAATCGTGATGTTATCCAAACCCCCCTGCCCCTATTTGAGCCTCACGTGATTAATGGCCCCTCACGCCGCGGAGCGCCTAAAAAAGATAACAAAAGAAAATATTAGTAGTCGGCCATTTTGTACATCGAAAAAAAATATATATTTTCTAACAGCTTGATATTCATACTAAATAGATGTATAATTAATTTTATGAGTCAATCACTTTTTCATACGAAAAAATGGTTAAATTCGCACATGCTTTTATACCCGTTACTGTGGCCTAAGGCCTTAATATTAAACTCGTGGATTAACTTTGAAAAGTAATCAACTCATTTTTCAATATTCTTTCAGGTCTTATATACCTTCGGATGGTCGGGAACATGGGTTTTTGGATTTTTTTGAAAACACTAATAAAGCAATCGAAACGAGGTTTCGAGAGTTTATTTAACATGTTTGGAGGTATGCACATCAATTGTTTATTTTCCGAAAAAATACAAAATGGCGGCCCAGTGGCCGGTAGCAACAGAAGCCTTTTTTAGACCCTCCACGGGCGGACTCGCTGGAGACGCACGTGAGCACCCAGAATAAGAAATAATTTATTTTTCGTTATCTACATGAGTTTTGCTAGCGAAGTACACACGATAATTAGAAAATAATGATTTTCGCAAATTTGGCATCATCGTGAAAAAAAGTCGCATTTTTTACTAAAAAAACGGCCTCAATTCGTTTACAAAAACACAAATCGTTAATCGATCGTAAAAGTCGTGTGTAATTCGCTAGAAAATTGATGTAAGAAGAAACAGTGAACATTTCGAGTCAATCGGTTGAAAATAGGGTGTTACACCCTTTTTCAAAGGTGTCTTAATTTGATCCTTTGATGGTAATAAACTACTAGAATTTTGATTTCTGTTTTATGAAATCGATAAGGGCCATAAAAATGTATTAAAATTTTACATATCAAATTTCCGCGCGAAAACGCTAGCCGCCATGCTGCTTCGCTTCGTGACGTCACTTGCATAGAAACATCGACCCTGTGCCAATTGCGAATACGTAATTTTTTTTTGGTTAGAAGTATGTTACAATCTTCATCATTGGTGTGTTGTTCCTAAATGTAAGAATAATGGTGTAAAAATACCGGGAAAGTTGTGGATTAAAATGCCAATTGATATTAAGGAGGTACGGTGATGACCACGCTAGTAAACTAATAGTCTATTTTTCGCCATAATACCGCCACGTTTTAGACATATGTGCCTGGCCTACCCAGGTAGCAATTTCAAAATAGTTGTCTATTGGTTGTCCAAATGGGTACCAAATGTCCGCTTGGAAGTTACCTATAAGTTATCATGTGTCCAACAGTTATCTTTTTGGATGGTTGTTGACTTTAAGATAACTTCCGGGCGGACATTTGGCACCCTTTTAGCCGGCTTTTGGACAACTTTTTGAAAATTGCTAGCTGGGTATATTTCGACAAATATTTTTCAAGTATTGAATTTCGAACCACTTATTATTTTTATAATATGAGAACAAACGTAATAACCTACTACTCGACTTCAGTAGTACGCCATATCGTCGACGTTTAGCACCGTCGTATTTTCGATGGCTGTCGTCAGTCTCACGCGCCCGGCTTATTATTTTTTGTAGCCGGTAAACATGGAGAATGAAAATACTGTAGAAGTTTATCAACAGAGTAACAGGATTGTACCCGAAGTCCAGTTTAGAGACAAAGGTAGATTCTGTCGGACAAGAATTAGAAAATAAATAGATGATATTGCGATTGCAAATGAAAAACGTCGCGTTGAGGTTAACCTCAATGTCCAATGTCCAATTTGTCCAAAGTCAAAACATATTTCATCGATTTTTATGTTATTTTTCCCTTTCCCAATTTTCACAATATTTGCAGATATAAAAACGAACGTTCATTTTATGTGATGGTTCTTCCATGCTGAATTTATATATAGATGCGCTGTATACATGTCGCCAGAAAGATTGAATTGCCTCAGCTGTACATAAAAGAACTTTAAGTAAATATCGACGAAAGGCCCTTTATAATCGATTTAAAAATGTACGGCTTCACACAATCATATTTTCAATTCGCGTTGAAAATATCCGATAGACGAATCAAATTTGCGCAGATATCCGGCGTTGCCACACTTCGAGCAAGATGGCTGCTGTTACGTCACGAGACGTCTTTCTCTCCGAAGACTTCGGTTTTTCGCGACTTTATTTCCAAATTTATTGCTTATTTCCGCGGTGAGCTTTCCAATTCAAGGTGCCTTATTGATCACAACGATTCAACGAACGCAACCGTCAGTTTTTTTTGCGTGTGTCTTGACTCCAAGTAGCACAAAAAATCGATATATGAGAGGACAGGCACATTTTGTCGTCTACGTGTGACTAATTCACCAACTTTAACAATTAATAACTCGGAAACTGTACGGTAAATCTCGTGGAAACTCCGCATACGCATGGACGAAGGTCTCGACAATGCTGTAAAAAAAAATCGGGCTCTTATCTTGGACTGGCTCCAATCACCGAACCTCCTTAATACTGGGAAGACTTGGTTAAAACTTGCAAGAGAGATCCAAAGTCATAGTCCGAAAAAAACTGATACGTTCTAAACTGGTGCGATGGTCTAGTGGTTAGCGTGCTGGCCACTAAACCAGCGGACCGGGAGGTCCCGGGTTCG
Source organism: Ophion ellenae (assembly GCA_963210295.1). Classification (NCBI taxonomy): domain Eukaryota; kingdom Metazoa; phylum Arthropoda; class Insecta; order Hymenoptera; family Ichneumonidae; genus Ophion; species Ophion ellenae. Next base: position 14,831,095 of record OY723393.1, on the reverse strand, counting down.
AATCCCAGTCGCGTGTACATTTCGTCGTGAAATGTTTTTCTTCGGCATTTCACGGCGAAATAAGACTAGTTCCACGACTGGGGGGCGAACTCGATGACCGGCTGTATTGTGGTATAGGTTTTCCGCAGTGTCCCTATACCCATGACAGAAATGTCATGATGAATATAATACAGAGGGGGAAGTCGGCTGCGGCCGCAGCAGGGGGGAACAGGGAGAAAGATGGAGACAAAAAGGAGTAAAAACAGTAGAGGAAAGAACGGTCATAATGATGGGAAAGAATAGGTAACAAACGCGAAAAGCGTGTACCCAAGGAAAAAACCAACTGATACGTTCTTTTTCGAAGTACAGATAACTATTTGAAAATTTGCAATTAACTATGACAAACGAGATTATATAGTTGTTGGCGCTTTTTTTCACAGGTTAGAGAGTAATACATTTACCGCTTTCTTTGCTTACTGCACTGAAAAAAGAGAATCGTTGAATGTGCAAAATGCATTCTGTTGTCTCGAAATTTTGTTGTTTTAACAGTTGCTCAGACATTATAAATAAGATTCAGTTCACACCACTATACTATTTTACCACCAACTATACTGTTTTGTTATGCTAATCAAAAATCAAGTTGAACCTATTTAAAGATACATTTTGTAAAACCAACTGAATTTTGGACGAATGAACGAATTTTTTTTTCAGTGTATGTCAATGACGTCACGTCGGAATGCATTATGGCGGCTACCGTTTCGCATGTTCATTGAACCGATAGAAAAAGTATTTTTTTTTAAATGAATGATAAAATTATTTTTTTGTTTTCATAAAGTAAAACCAACATTGTTCGATTGTTAATTGCAAAAAATACCTTATTTATGCATTCTTAGTATTTTTCTTACATAGAGTAAAATACCGTATTGTAGCAGCTACGAGTCTGCGCGATTTTTGATTGCTTCAAGAAAAACGAGCTTAAAGGTTTAAAACCATTCTTCTTCATCAACCATATTATTTTTGTAATGCTTATACATCATATAAGCTTATAAAAAACAATACATTTTTTTTCACAGGTATATAAGGCCTTAAGGGGGAAGATACCTTCAGGCGAGGAAAAAATTTGCTGATTTTCATGATTTTTATTTATAAGGAAAGCTTTTTTCACCATTTTCGAGACTTAGGGAATGTTTTATTACTACTTTGGGCTGTGACATGGTATTTTTTTAGTAATCTTTAAAAATGGCAGCGGTATGGCACGGTCTTTTAAACTACATTTTCAAAACTGGCGTGACGTATAGCTAAAAAAACTAATCGGCCGACTCTGATGAAATTTAGTATAAATATTTCTAACCTTATTGTTTAAACACGACCCTAAATGATTTTAAAAATAAAAACGGCTTATTTTATTGCAAAATGCAGTTATTTTTTTCGGAAAACTCAATCTTTTTGTTTCAAAGCGGACCATTTTATCGATTTTCAAGATTTCTCACTTTTTCTCGGTTCATATCCTGCGTATGACTACTAAGGGATAACACCAGTTTAGGATTTTGGAAAAATCGTTTTTTTTGCCTTCAAAAATACTTTGGGCTGTGACATGGTATTTTTTTAGTAATCTTTAAAAATGGCAGCGGTATGGCACGGTCTTTTAAACTACATTTTCAAAACTGGCGTGACGTATAGCTAAAAAACTAATCGGCCGACTCTGATGAAATTTAGTATAAATATTTCTAACCTTATTGTTTAAACACGACCCTAAATCATTTTAAAAATAAAAACGGCTTATTTTATTGCAAAATGCAGTTATTTTTTTCGGAAAACTCAATCTTTTTGTTTCAAAGCGGACCATTTTATCGATTTTCAAGATTTCTCACTTTTTCTCGGTTCATATCCTGCGTATGACTACTAAGGGATAACACCAGTTTAGGATTTTGGAAAAATCGTTTTTTTTGCCTTCAAAAATACTTTGGGCTGTGACATGGTATTTTTTTAGTAATCTTTAAAAATGGCAGCGGTATGGCACGGTCTTTTAAACTACATTTTCAAAACTGGCGTGACGTATAGCTAAAAAACTAATCGGCCGACTCTGATGAAATTTAGTATAAATATTTCTAACCTTATTGTTTAAACACGACCCTAAATGATTTTAAAAATAAAAACGGCTTATTTTATTGCAAAATGCAGTTATTTTTTTCGGAAAAATCAATCTTTTTGTTTCAAAGCGGACCATTTTATCGATTTTCAAGATTTCTCACTTTTTCTCGGTTCATATCCTGCGTATGAGTACTAAGGGATAACACCAGTTTAGGATTTTGGAAAAATCGTTTTTTTTGCCTTCAAAAATACTTTGGGGTCGTAAAAACAATATGCAATTGGTCCGGTAGCGAAAAAAAATTTAGCAGGTTCAATTATCGATTTTGTAGTACAACTTTAAGGCAGTACAACTTTAAGGCAGTACAACTTTACGGCAGTAGTCTGGTTTAGAAATTTGACAAAATCGATTTTTTTTCTTCATTTTATTATTCCTTAGACCTGTCTTAATACGCACGTGAAAACCGTTTATTGATATTTCAAAAATTAGCAGAGTAATAGAAATTATAAGCAAGGCGCGCAAACCTCATCTAACGGTATCAAAACTTTGAACGCGTTTATCTCAGAACTATGTTTTTCAAATCGGCGCCGACGATATCTCGATAACCAATTGACCGATCAAGCTCAAATTTTGCACATACCTTCGGTAGCCTCTTTCTGAGGACGAATACCCGAAAATGTATGAAATATCGTTAATCAAAGTTTAACCGGTCGCCATTTTGTAACAAAATTTTTTTTAGTACTGATTCTGCTACCAGTGCTCAGAATACTCATACAGATTGAGAATATATATATTTTTTTTTCAGATGCATACATCATCCAGAGTGGGCGCCGATTGAGGCGGTTTTCGGCGGACCATGTTGTAAAAAAATAAAAAACTACACGAAAATATTTAAAATATATATTTTTTTTATGTAGATACATTCTCAAAGGAACAATAAATACATATGTAAAATTTCATCAAGACAACTTCAACGGTTTAGAAGTTATTCCAACCCAAAAATGACGTCAAAAATCTCGCTCTAGACCAGACTACTGCCTTAAACGCGTTTTTCTCGAAACCCCTTTTTTCAAACTGGGAGGACGGATTACTCGACCACCTTTGCATGAATCGATTTGAAATTTTGATAGTAGCTTCACGATTACATTTTCTATGGGAGTACGTAGCTGTTTTTTTAAATTAAATGTAAACTTTTTGTTTCATCAACAATTGGTTATTGCTGCTTATTTTTTGGCCAAAAAATCGATTTATTTCTTTCAAAGGGCGCCATTTTGTCATAATTTGATTTAAAAAAATCCCTACGAAGTCCCATAGCTGATAATGTATAGATTATAATTTTTTGTTGTTGTTTTTGTTCTAGGTCTTATACTTTACGAACAAACCGTCCTCCCATGAAGCTATTTGTAGAAAACACGTTTTTCAAGATGGGCTCTGTCGGCCCCATTGTGTATGAGAATAATAATAATTTTTTAAAATACTTTATTACGTGTTCAATAGACCCCCTTAAAAGAAATCCTATTCCTTTTTTCATACTCCCGAAAATAAATTGTGAAAGTTAGGCCTTATTTTCTGCCGCTAGAGTGGTGTTGTCCCTTAACATGCTTTCTTTAATTGTCAGTATTTATATCGTTATTTTTTAATTAAAGTATGCTTTTCATGGACATCGCTTCAGCTTCTAAGGCTCACGTATAAATTATTAATAAATTATTAATGAAATAACTACTTTTTATATACACATTACGAAATTACGACGAAATAAATAGTCAAGGTTTATTAAATTCTTTTCTTATGCTTGCTTGCGTGAAACTTAAATAAAATCTATCGATTATTTGAATTTAATTATTTAGGACCGATTTTTCTGGGGGGGGGGGGGGGGGGGGCAATTTTTTTCGGCCAAAGATGGCAAGAAGCGTTTCTTTTCAGTAAAGTGAAAAAAAGTAAGGAACATTTTCTTAAAGTGCATATTTTTGTTTACTTGTAATTTTGATATGAGACGAGAAAAGTGAAGCTATATAATTGCATTTAACAAATTTTAACAAACATATATTGTTGCTGAGCCACATTACAATATCATAAATAAGATTTTGTTTTCAAACCTAAATGAGCATAATTTTGGTGACCAGCTTCGAGAGTAGACCTCACAATATTAATTTTAAACCTCAAGGGAAAGTTAATAAAGGGAAAAAAAAGAAAAAAGTTCGGTTTTTTTAGTTAGCATTGATCTTTTGTGATAAAAAACAGAATGTCAAAGGGGTTTTTCTTTTAAATAATTCTGAAGATAATTATTAATTGTTTCATATAACGACAATTCAAACTGTAGATGTTGGCGCCAAAACGCCACGCTATCGACGGTGGCGCTTGTAACGTCACCGTTCGAACGCGACCGAATAGGCTATGCATGCGGCTTACACGCGAGTGTACACGAGCATACAATTTGGTGTCATTTCACATCGGAAAACATCTTGAGCATTTTCAAAAAGTCGGAAACCAGTTTAATTTTTCGTGCGACGATGTGTGAAAGTGGATTTGTGGAAACAAATTCGAGTAATTTAGCGACCGTGGATTTTTAGGTTAGGAGAGGCTTGATAAATTGTGTCGCTTATTGTCGCTACGTATCATGAGCATATTGAGAGAGACGTATTTAAAAAAAATATATGTCACTACAGTCTATGTTATTATACGTTTACACTTTCATCGAAGTGGTCTTCACAGCAAAAATAAGTGGACGATGATTTCGGGTTAACACGTCGTGCTGCATCGAACCACCGATTTCGTATATATGTAAAGAGGAATAAAACAAGCCTTCTACGATTTTGTCGTCCCCATCGTGGACAGAAAACTCATATTACACGAGTAGAGCTGGGAATATACGTCCGATTTTTTCTTTCCGACAATCCGATCCAACAGTCGGATCCGACTATCGGAAGGCACCCGTGCCACACATTTGTTTGAACATGCAAAACAAATCTATGGCACGAGTGCCTTCCGATAGTAGGATCGGTTTGTCGGAAAAAAAAATCGGACGTCTATTCCCAGCTCGTGTACCGGCATTCGAACGGTGACGTCACAGAGCGCTCGGCTAACTTCGGATGCTCTCGGCGCGTTTCAGCCGAGCCGAACCGAACAACAATTTCAAAGTGCTATATCGTTGATAATTGTTGAAAAAAAAGAAAAATACTTCGCTCACGAAAACGCACATGATCTTTACAATAAAAAAATAATTTAACGACACAATTTGCCGTAGAGAATCGATAAAATTCGTATTCACTATTCCTTCCGGTATTTTTGCAATTTATTACACAGTAACTGTCGCTTCACATTTTTTATAAATCAATATTTTAACTTTTATTACAAATCGTTAATACATAAAGCGTGTCTCAAAATGACCTGACATTCTAATTTAATAATAAAACGCATTATTTATTCGAAAAGTACGAATATTTTTATTTTAATATAAGGTAAAAACATGGAGGTTAGACGTTTTCTTTCAACAAGATGGCGCAACCTGCCACACTGCGGGCGAAACAATGCAGTTATTGCAGACGATATTTCATGGTCGTGTTATCTCGCGTCCCGGCGACGTGAATGGCCCACCAAGATCGTGCCATTTGACGCCATTGGACTTCTTTCTTTGGAGTTTTTTTTGAAAGGAAACGTGTATGCTAATGATCCACAGACCATTCCTGAGCTCAAGAAAGCAATTGGACGCACCATTAATAAAATTAGTCCGCAGTTATGCCGAAATGTTAATGAAAATTCCGTCAAAAGAATGAACGTTTGCAAACAGGGACGAGGTAGTCATTTATCTGATATTGTGTTTCACACATAACCTCCATGTTGTGGCTTATATTAAATACAAAACTATTCGTACTTTTGAAATAAATAATACGTTTTATTAATAAATAAAAATGCCAGGTTATTTGGAGACACCCTATATAACTAATATAGCTAATATTATATTACTATATATATAACCAATATTATAACTACGCTCATACAAATTTGACAGATGAATAGCAGAGTTTTATTGCAATTTTCGTCCACTGCGGGCACTGCGTTCGATTTCATTGCCCCGACCCTATACCAGAGGAGTCAATAATGCGAATGGGATTAACACGATAAAACCTCTTCGAAAAAAAACGGAAGAAATGTTAAGATCCTGAATCTCCTTGCTAGTTGAAAATGCGAATCCTATTCAGTCGGATATCATTTTTGATGTGAGGATTCAGAAAATGTAGTTTTGCCTGCCGAGAATGGGGTGGGCTGAATCCGCTCAGTCGGTAACAAAATTCGTATGCAACTATCTATCTCGATAAGTGCTCGAATGTAGGGGAAAGGGCAAATTCGACGTTCCGATTAATGTTTCGTCCTCCAAAGTGTTTTTTTACGCGGGTAAAATCGATGCACCATTGAAGAATCTTCCAAACAAACGAAAATCCACATCACCTGTTTTCCTAGATAAAATCCAGTTTTCAACTCACATATATCAGTTTGGATAACATTGTTGACTGCGAAGAATGAGCTGCCCTCGTAAAATAATTGAATCTCGGATTCGGGGTGGGGGTAGAGCATGAGCGGGGCTTTCACCTCACGCTGAGGTGACGCGAACCAAATACGGGTGCGAGAGAGATAGCACGAGTGGAGCCGCGGCGGCGGAGTGAGTGAGACGTACGGAGAACGTGCAGAGGCGATGTAAAAGACGTCAGGGTGGGGGAACGGCCTATCTCTCTCTCTCTCTCTCTCTCTCTCTCTCTCTCTCTCTCTCTCTCTCTCTCTCTCTCTCCCCACGCGTGCGCGTCGAGAACGTCTCTGAGGTCACATTTGTTGACAATCAAATAATTATTATTTTTCATCGGTACACATCGACAAACGATTTGTTCGTTATAAAAAATTCCTCATTGGCTCTTTTTCAATATTCGTGTTCACATAGAGGGACTTATTGTTGCAAGTAAAAAAATTCGAGGTCACTCGGAGTGACTGGTCTCATAATGATATACTCTCGAAATGTTTCGAAAGTGTTCTCGACACATGAATTATTTTTACAACAATCGCTTCACGACGAGTGCAAATAGTGGCATCGAAAAATCATCCGGTCGACACTTTTCCGCGGAAGGAAATAAACAAATTTCGAGAAGAATATCAACTGTTGATTAACATAATTATTATAAGACAAAAAAAAACTAAAAAATGACCAGACACATTATGCGTAATCACAATAATCAGTTACTTCACCGCAATAATTGGATAAATGTATTTGTCTCAAATCGAAAAAAAAATTCTGTTTTCTCGCAATATTTTCTTCCCATCGTTAAAATGATCAACTTTGACTTCACATTGCAGCGGAGATTCGATTCTTTCAATTTTCCGTCCCTTTCGATGCGACTGAATAATAACCATTTAGAGTTACGAAAATAATTACAGATATTCAATTGGATAGAACCGAAAAGCTTTCGATATGTTTACAAAAAACAATTACGTTGCTTACTTAAATAATCAAAATTATTTCAAAAAAGGATTGAGAACAATTGAAAAACGAGTCGTCTAAGTTCATTTTTTCAACTGTTTCAAATTGTTTCACGTATTTAATATAATTTAATTGACAATTGAACAAACGTAATTCAAAAAGGAGGCTTGTCATTCAACTCTCTTGTGTGGAACATTTGTTGAATGCTTTTATAAGCTTCTCGTCGAATGTGCAAAATTCAATTTAATATCAGTTTCGTTAAGAGGTTAGGCTACCGTTAAAATGACGAGCACTCGCTTATCGCTTGAGGCAACTTAAATTGAAGAGGAAGGTCCAACATATGGTGCAGGCATCGCAGATTGAAGGTAAACTTATGATTGCAACGATAAAACTTCCAGTTAAACTTTAAAAACGTTTTTATCGAAACTATTTTTTTTTAACCGGTGTACACGATTTTTCGACATGTAGCGAACGGATTGACTTGAAATTTGGTACACTTAGTCAGTGTAATAGTAGTTTAGTCTTGACCGATGTTTTTCTTCTTGCCATTTTTTCCCCACTAGTTATCGACAATAATAACATCATTTTTTCTCGAAAAATCGAAAAAAAAATCAAAATTGTTATTTTTCATGATTGAAACACGAAAACAAAAAAGCTCGGTCAAGTCTTAGCCAATATTATCTATTCTAAGAAAAAACTGGTTTTTTTCGTTTCAGATCAACCGCATGGCGAAAATCAAGTACACCGTTGAGGCCCTCACGTTCGAAGGTCCTTTAAGAGATTGTTTATAACTTCTTTAGTTATTAATATTTTTTCATAAAATTTCGTGCACAGTTTTGTTAATGTACAATTTTGGAAATGTTCGAACGATTTTTCGTACATCTTATTCTTTCAAATTTTTTTTTTTTAAATAACCCTCATTTTCGTGTTTCTCGAAACTATGGTTTCTAAACGGTGTACACGATTTCTGGACATGGAATCAACGGATGGCCTTGAAATTTGGTACACTTATTCAGTGTAATAGCAGTTTAGTCTTGACCGACGTTTTTCTTCCTAACATTTTTTTCCACTTGTTATTAATATTAATGATGTGATTTCTTCTCGAAAAATCGAAAAAAATTCAACATGTTATTTTTTATGTTTGAAACACGATAACAAAAACGCTCGGTCAAGTCTTAACCAATATTATCTATTGTATTTGTTTATTAATGTACACGTACAAGTTTGTTATCTTTAACAAGCTTCGCACTTTAGGCGCTAAAAAGGCTATTTTCATGAATTTTTTTGATAGGTTTATATTATATATTGATATAAAAGTTGTTACACTTGATAAATACACTTTTGAAATACATAAAAAAATGTTTTTTATGTATTTCTCGAAACAACGTTTTTCGACGGCTTGTTGATAAAATCTTCGAAACTACCGAACCGTTCCTTATGCAATTTTAACCACATATTCTTCACAACTATAGCTATAACTCATATCGAGGTTTTTTAAATGTTGATATTTACTATTTTTTCCCCAAAAGCGGTGAAAAAAACGTTTTTTTTAATGTCCGCCATTTTGTTATTTTTGCATATACCAAAAATCGTATGATATGCGCTATAGCCATTAACATACTGAATCTGAAACCGTTTGATTTTTTTTGTTTCGGATGATCCATTTCCGAGATTTCATCAACAGCGCAGACCTACAATTTTTTTAGGACATTTTTTAAATTACTATCTTTATCTATAAATAGTGATTTAAATAAATATATATTTTTTCAATGTATTTCGAAAGTGTATTTATTAAGGAGAGATATACACCTAGATGGTCGAGGTCGAGGATTTAGTAGCCATGAACATTCCGTCGACCGTAAAAGACCTACACTATGGGCCTGGTATCGATGATTCCATGTATGTTGACAAATTTCATGATTTATTCATTCCCAAATTTTCAAACGCGTTTTTCTCAAAACCACGTTTTTCAAATCGGTACCCAAAATTTCTCAAAAACCAATGAACCGATTGCCTTGAGGTTTTTTGTGGTTATTCTATACACCATTATCTAGTACTTGTCATAGGATTTTTTTCCCGTTACTTAGTTTTTGTTTTATAGGCAAAATAATAACTAATTTTTGGCCCAAAAATCGCTATTTATGTTCAAACGTTCGCTATTTTGTCATAAATCGATATTTTCAAAATCGGCTATGACAAGTACTAGATTATAGTATATAATTTAATAATCTTTTTTTTTCAGATGATTTTGGAAGAAACGCCAGTGGGTACCGTATACGCAGATTTTTTTACGACGCTCCAAGGATCATACAATATCCTTGTATATTTTTGATATTTTTAAATAAAGAAAATTAAATATATTTTTGAATGTATATACTTTTAGATAACTAAAACCCCAATCCGAAATTTCAAATAGTTTTCCTTGAAAAAATTCACAAAAATGACCTTTTTTTCCGGCTCCCAGGTGTATATCTCCCCTTACGTGTAACACCTTTTATATCAATATATTTAATATAAACCTATAAAAACATCATAAAAATAGGTTTTTTAAGTGTCTAAAGTGAGAAGACCCCTTAATGGACATACAAATAAATTTTCGAACGATTTTTCAATCATCTTACTTATTCCTTCAATTTTTTGTTGTTTTAAGGGGTTACCCCCATTTGTGATTTTGAAAAAATCGATTTTTTTTATTGCATTTTTTTGAAGTATAAGTATCTGAGAATATGTCCTGAAAATTTCAAGTCGATCCGAACAAAATTGACTGAGATATGAGCGTTGAAAGAGAAGAATCCGTTGTGTAAACGACCGGCTAGTCTGCCGTCTGGCGCGCTGGACCCTCCCTCCGACCTTCAATGCATTGTTCGATGAAAAGGGTCGTATACCTGGCATTCACAACGTTTATATAATAGACTGGAATTTATAAAAACGGGCCCGGAATAGATGACTCTATGTAAGTATACAAAAAAAAAAAATATTTTCTTCGTGTAAACTGAAATTGAAACTTTAAACGCGTTTTTCTCAAAATGGCATTTCTGAAGTAGGTGACCAAGATTACTCGAACACTAATGAACCGATCTTCTTGAAATTTTGCAGGCTTATTTAATACATAAAAATGTAGTCTTTAATCGTTCGATTTTTTTTTCGAAAAAAAAAAAAATGGCCGTTTTATAGCCAAAAAACGGCCGTTTTTTTCGTTAAAATTGAACCATTAACTTTGACTGTCCGCCATTTTGGGAAAAATGAATATTTTTTAAAATCCTTCGATTAAAGACTAGTTTATACTTATATTTGACTAAATCCATCCGCATTTTTTTTTCAGATGATCCACTTCGCCGCGCTGTTGTTCACCGCAAACCGTGTATATAAAAACATTATTTCATTGACGGCCATTTGCCACTAAACAATGTAATATTTTTCAATAAAAAAATTACCGAAAGTTCTTCAAGATGTGTTCTTTAAGATGGTATATTGATCGATTAAAAAAGTTTTGTAGTTTTCTTTAAAAAAATTCATGAAAAAGGCCTTTTTTCGCGCTACAAGTGGGGGTAAAGCCTTAATAGCTCTGATCGTCGCAGTAGTCTAACTACTGACGAGGCTCACAACTGTGTCAATTGTGTCCTCGAAGAACGGCGGAATGAAGTTTGTTGAAAATGTGACGAAGTTGACGACTTTTTTCCCCTCAACTCCACGCTCTATCTACTCGCCAGCAAAGCAAAGTTTTCACGAATTCTCACGACGTAATCGGCATCGAAGCACGTTCGATACAACTGAATTGTGATAGCCTGTTTTTTTTTCGCTATTTTTCTTTTTTTTTATTTATTGCCGCGTATGCGAAACGTGCGTCATACTGCTCAAATGGCACATTGGACTTTGGACAGTTGATTAGAACTTATGAAGCGGTTGATCGTACGCAAACGCAGTTTCGGAAAACGACTTTCATTTTCCGGGCGACTATATACCTCGCCTAACAAATAAATCTTCCGCAGCTGTGCGCGTGTGGTTTCGTTCATATCTTTTTTTCCTGAGCATTGTAACGAACGTTAGACGAAGATTCTATTCTAGAAGAAGTTTCTTATCGGCAGAGTAATCATCACGATGTGGCAAAGCGCAGCTTGATAAAGCTTCACGATGCGCGTCTAACGTTATAAAATATTTTTCCACGATCGTCAACTCTACGATTTTTCTTCTCATTTTATAATTTTTTTTTCTTCATAATTCTACACGTCCTACTTCAGTCTCAAAAATACTTTTATTACCGTTCAATAATTTAGCATCGAATTTTATCGTTTTAAAAATATGATTCGTATTTTGTTTTTGGTCTTTTTTGTTTCTCTATTATTCGTATTTAATTGTTGAGCATTTATTAACCGCGTTTAATATTTATTACCCGCGTTTACTTAAAATATCGTTTTTAGTTATCGATGCCAGCGGTATAAAAAATTCCTAAAGTTAAAACGTTATTTCTACCCATAATTAAGCATCTCGTTTCACGAGTACAAAAAATGTTATTGTGTTTTGTTTCGTTCACAAAGAAATTATTCATCGACGATCATTAAAAAGATACGACGAATAAATTCCATTATTTGATCGGCGATGAGGAATAAAGTGAATTTTACTGTCTCTTCGCGTTAATTTACGGTTATGACGAAACTTCGATTGCTCAGAGAGACACACGAGATAAATATGCGATAAATGTATGAAAAATTATTGAAACTCAAGGAAAAACGCAATCTCAACACGATATCATCTGAACTATTCTTGCTGTATATAAATTCCAAGGATTTCAAATAACCGTAGCATTACTTTGATTTATTAAGGCGTCTTCTCACTTCAGACGCTCAAGAAGGCTATTTTTATGAATTTTCAAAATAGGTTTATATTATAGATATTGATACAAAAGTTGTTACACTTAATAAATACACTTTCGAAATATATTTAACATTTTTTATTTATTTATTTAAGTCACTGTTTATATACGAAAATGGTAATTAAAAAAATTTCCTAAAAAAATTGTAGGTTTGCGCTGTTAAGGAAATCTCGGAGATGGATCATCCGAAACAAAAAATCAAACGGTTTTCGATTCAGTACGTTAATAGCCCATATCATATGATTTTGTTCACTGTAAAAATAACAAAATGGCGGCCATTTTTCGAAAAAACAAAAAAAAAGTGTTTTTCCCGCGTTTTTGGCAAAAAAAGAAAATATCAAAATTTAAAAAAATCCTTGTTATGCGCTACAGCTATAGTTGTAAAGAATATGTGGTTAAAATTTCATAAGAATTGGTTCAGTAGTTTCGAAGATTTTATCGTACAAAACAAGCTGTCAAAAAACGTTGTTTCGAGAAAAACGCGTTTAAAGTTTGTTTGGGTTACATAAATACATAAACAACTTTTATATCAATATCTATAATATAAAACTATCAAAAAAATTATGAAAATAGCATTTTTTAGCGTGTAAAGTGAGAAGACCCCTTAATGAAAGAATCTAAAAAAATATCCAAAAAATCGCCGGAATTTTTTTTCTAACTCGCAAAATCCATTCAAATATTATTAAATATAACAAATAAAAATGAGACTTTTCCAACGAATGTTCAAGTCAAAAAGAAATAATTAAACAGAAAAATAAATCTACCTTATTTTCCATCACACTGTCCCTTTAAAAAAATCCCACACAGACCTATATTTCCGGTTGAAAATAGTATCAAGTCAGAGGAAACTATTTACAGTCGTGTGAACTGGGAGGAAAGAGAGAAATGAGAGAAAAAAGTGGCGTCGAGCTTGTTGGACGAAGTTCAATGACTACTACAGTGCGATCAGCTGATTCCCCGCCAGTTGGTCAATCTCTTACGTATGTGCCAAGTTTGTGTCTCTCAGGCGTCGCATCAATAAAATGCTACGTGTGTAATCGGCGTGTGTGCCCTTGCACAGCTGTTACATCAAAATAAACCTGCGACACTGCACAATGAAAAATACATTTTGCGATATTCTTTTTTTTCCTTAGTTGTGCGTCAATGCTGACGATATTTATTTATTCCATACCTTACAACTTCTTTTCTATACATTATATTATTATATCTATTTTGTTCTTCTTTTCAATTTAATTAATTAATTAATTTTATTTTATTCATTTCTTTTTTATTATTATGATTATTGCTGTTGTTGCTGTCGCTAGCATTATTATTGTTGCATTTTTATAGATCATATAATAATATTTTTCATTGTGCCGAAGCCTGCAGTTGTTTCATATTGTTGATTCAGATTAATAATAATAATGATAATCACTATAACAAATGAAGGTACTTGTATGCGAGTTGTACATATAACAATAATAATTCTTATTATGGTTATAATTATAATAATGATATATAGAAAGAATTCTTTAAACAGAAAATTTAAATTAAACTTAAAATTTAAAGTTTATTTGTTTCAATTGATATGAAAAATTAAGTTTTTATGTAGTTAATATATAATAATAACTGTAATATAATATAAAATAAAAATATAATAGCGAAACAAGATTACAATTAACTATATGAACAACAATAATAATAATAATTAAAAAAAAACAGCAACAACAAATGCCGGGGCTTGTATGGGAGTTTTAAATATAATAATAATCATGATAATCGACACTGGTGGATTATCGACACTCGACACTGGTCGAGGTTCGACTCCGGCGGTGCATCGAAGCAACATCGTGCGTGGCCACTACTGAGAGCGGTGACCGCGTAGCCGCGCACCGGCCGACGCACATAGTAGTATTTGAGTGAAAAACCTGGCCAAAAATCGTTTTTAAAAATATTGCTTTACTAATGTATGATAACATTCCTAGAAAATTTAAGGAGTTTATGCAACTATTAAGGGGTTACCCCCACTTGCGATTTTGAAAAAATCGATTTTTTTTATTGCATTTTTTTGAAGTATAAATATCTGAGAATATGTCCTGAAAATTTCAAGTCGATCCGAACAAAATTGACTGAGATATGAGCGTTGAAAGAGAAGAATCCGCGTTGAAAGAGAAACTTTAAACGCGTTTTTCTCAAAATGGCATTTCTGAAGTTGGTGACCAAGATTACTCGAACACTAATGAACCGATCTTCTTGAAATTTTGCAGGCTTATTTAATACATAAACATGTAGTCTTTAATCGTTCGATTTTTTTTTTCGAAAAAAATGGCCTTTTTATAGCCAAAAAACGGCCGTTTTTTTTTCGTTAAAATCGAACCATTAACTTTGACTGTCCGCCATTTTGTGAAAAATGAATATTTTTTAAAATCCTTCGATTAAAGACTAGTTTATACTTATATTTGACTAAATCCATCCGCATTTTTTTCTTCAGATGATCCACTTCGCCGCAATGTTGGTCACCGCAAACCGTGTATATAAAAACATTATTTCATTGACGGCCATTTGCCACTAAACAATGTAATATTTTTCATGAAAAAAATTACTGAAAGTTCTTCAAGATGTGTTCTTTAAGATGGTATATTGATCGATTAAAAAAGTTTTGTAGTTTTCTTTAAAAAAAATTCATGAAAAAGGCCTTTTTTTGCGCTACAAGTGGGGGTAACGCCTTAACACGCCGCACGATCAGTCGGAAGTTTCCGTTCGCTTGCAGTGGTTGTGTGATTTTTCGAGGTGATTAGATTTTAGTGACATAATAAGTATTTCGGTTTTGATTTTAAGGGGTCTTCTCACTTTAGACGCTGAAAAAGGCTATTTTCATGATTTTTTATCGGTTTATATTATAGATATTGATATAGAAGTTGTTACACTTAATGAATACACTTTCGAAATAAATTAAAAAAAAAATTTTAATGTATTTATGTAACCCAAATAAACTTCAAACACGTTTTTCTTGTAACAACATTTTCCGACGGCTTCTTGATAAAATCTTTGAGACTACTGAACCGATCCTTATGAAATTTTAACCACACATTCTTTACAACTATAGCTATAGCGCATATCAAGGATTTAAAAAAATGTTTACTTCTTTTTTGCCAAAAACGGTGACAAACACGTGTTTTTTGTTCGAAAAAAGTCCGACATTTTGTGATTTTTGCATATATAAAAAATCGTATGATATGCGCTTATTAACATACTGAATCTAAAACCGTTTGATTTTTTTTTTTGTTTCGGACGATTCATCTCCGAGATTTCATCAACAACGCAGACCTACAATTTTTTAGGACATTTTTTAACTACAATTTTCGTCTATAAATAGATACTTAAATAACGATTTTAAAAAAAATGTATTTTGAAAGTGTATTTATTAAGTGCAACAACTTTTATATCAATATCTATAATATGAACCTATAAAAAAAATTCATGAAAATAGCCTTTTTAGCGTCTAAAGTGAGAAGACCCCTTAAACAGTTTACCTTTGATTTTTGTGATGGATTGTCCTACACCAGGTATGTACGTTATGTAACAATAAAATTTATAATATATTATCTATTTTAATTTCTTGTATCAGGTTGGAAACGGACAAGTAGAAAAGTGTCGTATTTTTTTTTTTTAATTATGTGAAGTGTTTTGATCCGGTTCTAAGTATTTCTGAATCGTAAAAAATGTGTTTCTATTTAAAGTATTCTTTCCTTTAGACATTCGAAAAAAATGCCGCACTTATGGGCTCCTTTTTTTATTTCTTCCATTTAACTCGTATTGCAGAAAATTGAATTTTCGAAGCAATAAGTAAGTTGGATAAATAAAACGCGTACAAATGTATTTATCCAACAATGTTTGTTCCATAAATGTAAGTTTTTCAAAATCAAAAGTTGATACAAAAGACAATATTAGTAGTCGGCCATTTTGTACATCGAAAAAGGAAACATATATTTTCTAACAGCTTGATATTCATACTAAATGGATGTGTAATTCATTTTATGAGTGAATCACTTTTTCACACGAAAAAAAATTGTTAAATTCTCACATGATATTATACCCGTTACTGTGGTCTAAGGCCTTAAAAACAACAACAACAATAATAATAATAAATGCCGGGACTTGTATCGGAGTTCGCACATGCAATAATAATAATAGCGACAGTGGCCGGAATGAGATTTTCGTGCAGCAAGCGCGCATATGCCATCGATCGATTGGCTTCGTAACCACGTGTTACAAATATGCATTCGTGAGATTCTATGTGGAAAACGATTCAGCCTTGCACGATAAGATATCCATATCTAGGTCTGTACAAAGGATCTTCTCACTATAGTTGAAAAAATAAATAAATAAAAAACTGAAGAACTATGGACTATGGACGAGCGAAAACAACACGCCACACTACAAAGGTCTCGCAATCTAGGGTTCATATTGTACATGTGTATAGTACGAGCAAGCTTTATCTGCACGGTCGAGCTGGCGACGCGGATATAACATTGAGACCGCGTGCACTTCCGTCAGATATAAACGCCGCAATTATGACCTTGACCGTTCGCAAAACCGGCGCGACACATCGAACGGTTGCAATGAACGCAAATGTGCAAATGTGAATTTTCTTCCCGAAATCACATTGTACAAATTGTCGAATTTGGTTTGGCGCGTAACGAGGTGCATTTTGGTACTTACTTTTCTACCGCGTCATGCGGGACCAGCGGAGCGCTGTCGGCGACGAGGAAATAGAATCGAGAATATCGCGCGTTGTTCGAGAATGAAAAATTAATTTACCCGAAGGCCAGAATTTCCCGAAGCATTGAAAAATAACGAAGCATCGGTGTATCGTTGCACGAAACTCGCAGCTTAACGAAGATTTATCAACTTGTCGATTTACTTTTTAGTCACATAATACGAGGATTGTTTCTTTCCAGCGGCACGCGGAACGCGTATTAATTCAAACAATAAAGCGAAAATATTTGCGTTGCGGCAACCGCGCGAAAAAACAAAATATCGCGATTAATTGGAAATAATTTCTTTACGCCGTGAGTGCGTGTGCGTTGCTCGCGACGCGTTCTTCGAGTTGAAATATTCAATGTTGGGGCAAAGTATGCGCGGACGTTCGCGGAGGCGCGAGCGTGTACTGATCGTAAACGCGTTATGTTTTTTTTCTGCTCTGGCGTTAGTTGCGGGCGAACGCTGTGGAAGGGGCAAAGAGACAGAGCTCGATGAGTGACGTTGCGACAACGCGCGGAACAGTTGTCGCAATAGCGAAAATCATTTTGCGACGATGCGCAATGCCGCGCGGGTGCCTTAGCAGCTCGGGTAGAGTCGTCGAAGGCGACGTTGGTCATCCGCGGCGGCGCTGGCAACCTTCAGAACATGGAGCATGGAGGCTAGGTTACCATTGTTTTGATATCTGTATAGTCCAGATATTGTTAGGTGTGGGAATTAATTCCTAGCGCTTTACAAGAGATGGCGTAGGTAGTACAGTATTTCGTTGTTACCGACAGTAATGTATTCATCGTGAAACAGCTATCACTGCATGTCACTTGCTGTATATAACCTCTTTTTGAATTGTAAATAACAACATTTTATAATTTATTGAATATGTCAATATTTGTGCCGCATAAAGTGTTTTTGCGGGAAGTTTTACTTCCCGGTTTGTTGCATCGAATTGTCACTTGTGATGAAAAATGGATCCATTGCGACAATCCGAAGTGCAGAAAGTCATGGGTTAAGGCCGGCCAACCATCAACATCAGTGGCAAAGCCAAATATCCATGGGTCTAAGCTCCTGCTCTGTATTTGGTGGGATCAGAGGGGTGTGATTTATTATGAACTGCTGAAACTGAATGAAACCATAACTGGGGATCGCTACCGACTGCAATTGATGCGCTTGAGCCGTGCATTGAAAGAAAAACGGCCGGAATACTCCGAAAGACACGACAAATTCATTTTGCTGCACGACAATGCTCGTCTGCACGTCGCAAAACCGGTATAAACATATCTGGAAACACTTAAATGGGAAGTCCTACCCCACCCGCCGTATTCTCCAGATATCGCTCCTTCTGATTACCATTTGTTTCGTTCGATGGCCCATAGCCTGTCTGAGCAGAAGTTCACTTCTTACGAAGATTGTCAAAATCGGGTCGATTCGTGGATTGCATCTGAAGACGAGGCGTTCTTCCTCCACGGTACACGTACCCTCCCCGAAAGATGGTCAAAAGTAGTAGAAAGCGAGGGGCAATACTTTCATTAATGTATTTTTTTTATTTTCAGTCAAAATAATTAATTTTTTTCATTAAAAAACCGTACGAATTAATTCCAAGTCCTAATATACGCATTTGAAAATGCAAATAAACCGAGGTGGCTGATTTTTTTTATACAGTGGGGGAGGGGTGGGGGGGGGGGGGGTGCTTAGAAAAGCTTAACTTGAAATTGTCGACCAAGATTTCCTATGAGCTTTCTCCGCCATCTTGAAAAATGGGTAACCTTTGTTTTTTTGCGATAACTCGGTTCTCACATATGATACGATGATATACTTTTTTGTTGCTTTCTTTATGCTCTACAATTTAGTATGTAAGACCGTGGGCTAGAAAACAGGAGCCTAAACTCCAATGGGGAAACGATAAAAAAAGCGTGCCCAAAAATAAAGGCAACAGGAATGGCGCTGCGATCGCGCGAAGGGTTGCGGTGCTAGCAAGGAGACTATAGGGAAGGAGTGCAATCTCCGTATTCTAGCGTGCCCGTAAAAGTGTCCTGAAACAAGGTTCCGCATAAGCGGCGCTGCGGTAGCTCGCAACCATGTGCTATATATACACGTATGTTTTGCGCATGCGTTGTTATCTGCTGTCTGTGTTGTTATTGGCTGTCACAATGTCACATAAGTTGACAATTCTAATTTTCTTAACCTCAGTTCATTTGATAAATAAATCTCGTGAAGCTGTAGTAGTGTTTTAAGATGTTTCTACATTTAAGACGTAGTGCAACTACCCACCTAATTACGAAAAAAACCCCTAAAAAATGCCATAACAATTTATAACCGACGTAAATAAAAATTTCATCCAAATGTGGTCAGGTGGCTGAGATCATAGTGTATACAGTATGTAGAAAATGTCCGCGACTGGGACATGCGAGTGTGAATTGCAACCTCACATACCACTGCGTCAAGTGTAGTGCTTCACACGAACCCGGAAAGTGCACTTTAATTAATTTATCAGACAAACAGCTCCTCCGCTGTGCAAATATCAATAACCCAGAGCACCCAGTGAACTATAAGTGATGCCTATACAAGTTCATATATAAGCGCTCAAAAAGTGAGAAAGACATTAGACAACGACAACATATCGAAAGAATTTAAGCGATACACACGAACGTCACACCGGACATGTCCTATGCATAAGTAACAACACATAGATTCGCTACGCAGTAGCGAGCATCATCCGCAGCATCACAAAACTCACAGCTACCATGAGCCATCTTACACTTTATATTTATTAAAATAATATCAAGACTCAAAGATGCTGATAACAACATCCCAAAGTCTATAATCTAACTACTACTAAGATGTGTTTGTTTGTTAAGTTAAATTTTACGCACAACATCCAAAAACTGTATGGCGCCGCGCGAGGTGCTGGTTTTGATTCTCGTCTCGTAAAGTTTTTTTTACAAATGACATTATTTAAAAAAATTGAAATGATTTGTTATGGCTTTTATCGGGAAATACTCCCTTGTCCGATATTCTTTCAAAGTCGCCGTAGCAAACAAACAATTTTAGTGCACGACCGCTGTTTTTTTTACAAGCGTCAACAATGGGAAAGGCAACGCAAAGCTCAGAGCAGATGGCGCCACCTTAGAACGTCCCAATCATTTCAAACTCACGTCACGGCCCCGAAAGTGAATGATCATACATATTTATCGGAAAATATAATATGTCAACATTAAATATTTCAATTTTTTGATAGTTCGAAATTTTCTTGTGCTTCCGTTATTAAAACTGACTTTTTAGAGCGACTCACGTCGCTGTTTGTACCATATGTATGTGAAAGACATTGAGGTTATTGCAGAGTTTATTTGTTATTGTGAGTAGAGAAGAGAGACATCTCTGCATTCTCTGTCGTGTGCAATGAGTACACAAAATACATTTGCTCACTTATGAGTCGAAGAATTGAAATCCATTCTCAGAAGCAGAGGGGCCAAGGTGACGGGCGGACAAAGGACAAAGCGATTTCCCACTGTTTGTGCCTGGCGTCATCTTTAGGAAAAAATGTGTCCCTGCAGCAGTGCATCCTACGCACACCACTGAATTACTTAAAAGAAAACAGCTGTCTACCCGTAAATAATTAGAAAAATCGTAATTAAATGAATAATTAGACCTTCTAGTTGAAAACAAACGATCATGATGAGACACCGCTCGTTCGGGATGTGCCATGCTAGCGCTGCCAGTGACGAAAAGTGGCAGTTGTCCTTCCCATTAGTCGCCATAACAGTCACTTTCACCCTGTGCACTGGCTGTATTACTATATTTTTGGTACACGAACTACACTGCGACGCCTACAGGCCGTATTTAACACCATGTTTTAGGACGAATTCCGAATTTATTAGCTACCCAGGTAGCAATTTTCAAAAAATTGTCCAAAAGTCGGCTAAAAGAGTGCCAAATGTCCGCCCGGAAGTTATCTTAAAGTCAACAACCATCCAAAAAGATAACTGTTGGACACATGATAACTTATAGGTAACTTCCAAGCGGACATTTGGTACCCATTTGGACAACTCATAGACAACTATTTTGAAATTGCTACCTGGGTAGTACTCAATCCTTCTGGAAATTTATAATTGCAACATTTTCTGAACAGAATTATCATATAACCGAAAATAATAGTACGCTAGAAATTAAATGACAATAATCATGGGACCGACAAATAAAGCGTCGACATGAAAACACAGCACATAAAACGAGTATCATCTTCCCATAATTAGAGAGTCCACAGTTCCGAAAAATTGTAGTGTTAGAAAATCGAGTTCCTGAATGGCAAAGGTTTGTACAGGGAAAAGTTCCGAAAATAAGAATATCGATAAGAATCATCGATAGCTAAATGTGTAGCTAAAACGAATGTATCGATTTTGATGAAATTTGGTACAAATCATTCTAACCTCAATGTTTAAAACATGGCCCTAAATTTTGGTGAAAACTGAAAAAAGGTATTTTTCATTGCAAAATGTAGCTATTTTTCGGAAAATTCAATCTTTTTGTTTCAAAGAGTATCATTTAATCGATCTTCAACATTTCTCAATTTTTCTTGGCTCATATTCTGCGTATGAGTGTTAATGAAAGAAAAATCTTCGTTTGTTTTTTTCAGATTAATGCCGCCGACGCAACGTGTCACGCCGTCTACAGTATCCGCCGCAACCCATGTAGAGTACCGTGCCATACGTCCGCCATTTTTTAAAATTATTTTTTAAAAATACCATTCAACAGTTAAAAGTAGTCATAAATCATACTTTACGTCTAAAAAATGTTGAATGAATCTTTTCTTAAAAAAAATCTTGAAAGTCAACCATTTTTTGCTCGCCTAAAGGTATCTCCCCCTTAATCCATTTACCTCGCCTATGAAGGGCGCCTATGAAGGGCGCCTATGAAGGGCGCCTATGAAGGGCGCCTATGAATGGCTTTTTTTCGCCATTATGTTATGTACTCCAGCAGCATTATGGAGAACACTTCTGACGGTTTAAGCAGAAACGACCTTGTCCGATGTTGTGGCAATATGAGCCGCTACACTTTTAGCACGCGAAAAGGGTTGATTCTTCACAAGTTTTATAATTTGTCGGTGATCTCGTGTACTGAGTCTTTTAGACGGCCAGAACGTCGTTTATTTTCTGTACTAACAGTCTATACTTGCTGTTCCATGACGCATCTTACAGTTAAAGTTGAGATTTAAGGGGTCTTCTCACTTTAGACGCTAAAAAAGGCTATTTTCATGAATTTTTTTAATAGGTTCATATTATAGATATTGATATAAAAGTTGCTACACTTAATGAATACAATCTCGAAATACATTTTTTTTTAATTTTAATGTATTTATGTAACCCAAACAAATTAAA
The DNA here is from genome assembly GCA_963210295.1 of Ophion ellenae. Lineage (NCBI taxonomy): Eukaryota > Metazoa > Arthropoda > Insecta > Hymenoptera > Ichneumonidae > Ophion > Ophion ellenae. The sequence goes on along the minus strand of OY723393.1, from coordinate 14,808,584 downwards.
CACGTTTTTCTCGAAACAACGTTTTTCGACGGCTTGTTGATAAAATCTTCGAAACTACTGTACCGATCCTTATGAAATTTTAACCACATATTCTTTACAACTATAGCTATAGCGCATTTGAACGATTTTTAAAAATTTTGATATTTACTATTTTTTTGGCAAAAACGGTTAAAAAAAGTTAAAAAAACGTTTTTTCGAAAAATGTCCGCCATTTTCTTATTTTCGCATATATCAAAAATCGTATGATATTCTCTGTAGCCATTAACATACTGAATCTAAAACCGTTTGATTTTTTTGTTTCGGATGATCCATCTCTGAGATTTCATCAACAGCGGAGACCTAGAATTTTTTTAGGACATTTTTTTAACTACCATTTCCGTCTATAAATAGTGACTTGAATAAATAAATAAAAAATTTGAATGTATTTCGAAAGTGTATTTATTAAGTGTAACAACTTTTATATCAATATCTGAAATATAAACCTATCCAAAAAATTCATGAAAATAGTCTTTTTTTAGCGTCTTAAGCGAGAAGACCCCTTAATTTTTCCCCACTTTGGAGGTAACTTAGATCTTCACTAACAAGGAACATTCCTCAGGTGTCGTCCTTCGATTTTATTGAAACTTATGTATGTTATGAAGCATTGAAAACTAAGCGAAGCTTTTTTGTTTTATCGGCGGAAAAACGGGTTTCAGGGGTGAAACGAGCCCTCGAAGAAAGGCATGTCAAGGGGTAATATTGCAGTTTCACCCACAAGCATTCGACCGATCGCAATAAAACAAAAACGAAAATTCTTCAAGCCGAAGTGATGAAAAATCCACTAGAGAGTTATCGCAAAAAAAATTAAGGGGTGAATTACCCCTATTCGAGGGCTGGTTTCACCCCTTAAAACCGTTTTCCCGCCGATAAAAAATACTTGTCGCTTAGTTTTCAATGCTTCATAATATATATAAGTTTCAACAAAATCGAAGGACGACACCTGAGGGATGTTCCTTGTAAGTATAAAATGATTTTTTCTCGCGTAGATACGGACAATTCACACTCCTTCGATGACATGATCGGTCTAATAATTGTAATTATAAACTGAAACCGATCGTTTTGCAAGAATCTTTCTCTGGAAATTTTGCTTACATGTGCAGCAAAGAATCTGCAGGCCACAGTCAAACACGGCGACGGGCATGTAATGATTTGGGGCTGCATGGCTTCCCGTGGCGTTGGAAATTGGGCTTTTATCGAAGACACAATGAAAGCTGTGGACTATATTAAAGTATTGGGCGATCATTTGGCAAACAGTGCATCGAAATCTCGTATAAGTGACATGTTTCGTTCCCAGTAACGACCAAAAGTACACAGCCAAAAAAACTGAAGAATGGTTCTTATCATCGTGCTAGAATTCTGGTAACTTCTCCCCAATCACCAGACATTGATCCAATTGAAAATTTATGACATATGTTGAATTTTAGCCCTCAATCAGTGAACTGGGGTCGTTTTCGTCCGGGCGAAAATTTGTTTTTCGAAATTTCTCGAACGTCGGCGATGTCAGTGCCCCTGGACGGGAACGAAAAAAAAAGTATAGGCAGGTAGGTTCGTGAGCGTACAAGGTCAGGTCTGGCAGTCAGTTACTTTCGAATTGGCGTGCGAGACAAATCGGGGCAGGACGAAAACGACCCCTGTTGACGAATAACGTAAGTAAAATTGGCGGTTTTCGAAATTGTTTTTTTTGTTCATATTTTGATGTTTTTAACTGTAAACAATCAATGTAACGTAAATATTTCAGTTTAAAAAGAATTATGGCGGTCAGAAGGGCCGAGGAGATTTATTACTTATGGTCTAACAACATAAATAAAATAAGAAGAAAAAAGATATCTTGGACATTGAGTATTTTGCCCTCGTTTTAACCTCCCAAAAATATGCCTATGTTCCCGGTGCAAAAGAGGGTATCTACTTTATTCCTACGATACTGTCTTATTTTTTTCCTTAAAGAACAACATTTTTCATTTGAATACCCGTTTATTAAACTTTTTTCCCATAATTTTTACGCCCGCTGCATTTAAAACAAAAAGAACGTTTTTCGCGTGGATTGCTTCACATTTGTTGAACAAAAAAATTATTAAAAATTAAAAAAAAAATGTCTCTGTTTTCGCTTTAAAAGGAAAGTATAAAGATAAACCATGATGTTTTCAGATTTTTTTTACAAAAATTGCAAGTATGACAGCGCCCAGCCGAAAACGCCCCCGGTTCACGGAATTAGGATGCCGAAAAAACCTTCACGGATTGAGGGTTAAAGTTAGAAAAACCTTGGCAGCCAATAAAAAAGATCTCAAGCGTTTAATAGTCGAAAAATGGCAACAAATATCGGAAGAAATAACAATAAAGTCAGTTGACTCGATGCCTCAACAGTGGCATTCTCGGTATTACGTTTCAATTGAATTTTAAAATGGCGGAAAAATTAGAAAGGGCCCATGCGCAAAAAGCCCTTTTGTATTGAAAAAATCATACATCTTCCAATTTTCAATTTTTTTTCCATAAAACTTTAGGCTGATGCCCTTGAGATATGATAGCTAAGGACTTAGGCCACAGTAGCGGGTATAAAATAATGTGCGAATTTAACAATTTTTTTTGTATGAAAAAGTGATTCACTCTTAAAATTAATTACACATTTATTTAGTATGAATATCAAGCTGTTAGAAAATATTTTTTTTTTTCGATGTCCAAAATGGCCGACTACTCGAAACTTCTCGAAACAGCTTTTTTCCAATTGGCGTGACAAATAACTTAAACAATTTTCACTGGATTTACTTCAAATTTAAAAGTTATGTTCCTAATTGCATTTCGCAGAAAAGTACGTACGGAATTTCTGATTAATCGAAAACTTTTCATTTTATGAGCAGTTTATAAGCAGTTATAACGAAATTTTTCACGGAAAATTCATTTCTTAAGTTCAAATACGTACAACTTTTGAATAAAACAATATTTTGTAAATCCCGTACTTACTTCTCTAGGTATTCTAATGTAGATCAACGAGAATTTTTGTTTTTTGTTTGGGTTAACAAAAGAACGTTTGGGTTAACGATAACAAAAGAAAATATTGGTAGTCAGCCATTTTGTACATCGAATAAAAAATTCTAACAGCTTGATATTCATACTAAATAGATGTGTAATTAATTTTATAAGTGAATCACTTGCTTATTCGAAAAAAATGGTTAAATTCGCAAATGATTTCATACCCGTTACTGTGGCCTAAGGCCTTAAGGGAAAAAATGCTCCATAGTGGGAACTAGTAAGAAAAAAAATCTCTACGGCTGACCCTAGTCAATACTTACGGAAGGAACACCAAAGCACCGTGTGACGGCAGGCCAGTCGCCTTGGCCGTCAATAATTCATCATAGTAATGTTGGCTTAAAGTTGCGCTTGGGGTTATTATGACCCCGGGTGACCGCGGAAGATTTAATGCTAATGGAACGCACACCAAAAATTAAAGACTTTTGTTTTGGTGAATTTAACCATTATCGTGAAAATGTATGTCGAAAGCGTTGATGCGCAAATACTCATTTGGCTATACCATTTGTGTTATTATTAAATTATTTCTTTGTTAATGTTCTTTTATGGATTTTCATTTAGGGGGGAAATACAGGTTCGAAATGGGCTATCGACTAGAATTATTTGTTAAAATATTCTCCATTTTTTCGAAACGTTATTTAAAAAAACGAGGTGTGTAAATACTTTTTGTATCCACTGAACTAGTCGAATTCTTAACGTACAAATACTCATTTGACTGACTGGTGCGATGGTCTAGTGGTTAGCGTGCTCGGCACTAAACCAGCGGACCGAGAGGTCCCGGGTTCGAATCCCAGTCGCGTACATTTCGTCGTGAAATGTTTTTCTTCGGCATTTTCGCGGCGAAATAAGACTAGTTCCACGACTGGGGGGCGAAGTCGGTGACCGGCTGTATTGGTATAGGTTTTTCCGCAGTTTCCCTATACCCATGACAGAAATGTCATGATGAATATAATACAGAGGGGGAAGTCGGCTGCGGCCGCAACAGGGGCGAACAGGGAGAAAGATGGAGACAAAAAAAGGAGTAAACAGTAGAGGAAAGAACGGTCATAATGATGGGAAAGAATAGGTAACAAACGCGAAAAAGCGTGTACCTAAGGAAAAAACCAAATTAAAATTACTTATTTGACTGCGGAATTTATGTTATTATTGAAAAATTTTTTCGTCCATAATAAAACCATTTGCCAAAATATTCTGCAGTTTTTAAAAGTATTATTTCGAAAAAAACTAGGTGTGCATATACTTTTTGTACGCACCCTTCGCATTGCTACACGTTCCCTATTCACCAAGGCTCCGCCTGCCAAATTATCGCCGTTATCTCACACAATTTTACTCGTTCGATTTTTTTTTTCATCTATGCTAATCAGGCGGCAGCTGGGCCAAATCCGACACCGAAAAAGCGGAGACATTTGCTGAACATCTCGCTAAAGTATTTACTCCTCTTCCCAATGCTGAAACAAATGATATGGAAATTTTTAACTGCCTGGAATGTCCTCTACCAATGACTTTGCCAATTAGTCACTTCTCCCCACAAGAAGTCAAACGAACAATCATAAAGGAACTAAAACCCAGAAAATCTCCCGGTTATGATCTAATCACTGGTAAGGTCCTCAGAGAATTACCCAGAAAAGGCGTTGTTTACATAACATCATTATGCAATGCAATAGTGCTTACATCGCATATCCCGTATCAATGGAAAGTCGCAAAAATTATCATGATCCCGAAACCAGGAAAGCCACCTAATGAAGCTACATCTTATCGGTCAATAAGCCTACTGCCGATAATGTCAACGCTACTCGAAAAATTACTGCTGGTGAGACTACAAACTCTGATAAAGGATCGAAAACTCATCCCCGACCACCAATTCGGTTTTAGAAATAGCCACTCAACAATCGAACAAGTAAACAGAGTCTATAAAAAGAAGTACTGCTCAGCAGTCTTTCTGGACATTCAACAGGCATTTGATAAAGTATGGCACCCTGGCCTACTCTACAAAATTAAAACAAACCTCGCTCAATACTTTCTACTTTTAAAAGCATATCTAGACAGTAGATGCTTTCAAGTACAACACGGTCAAGACCTGTCAAAACTATATCCAATTCAGTCCGGAGTACCACAAGGAAGTGTACTAGGTCCAGTACTGTATACTCTGTACACCGCTGACCTTCCTACTAGAAAAGACATCGCAATACCAACGTTTGCTGATGACACTGCTATATTGGCAGTCCACGAGGACCCCAAGAAAGCATTAAAAAAACTTCAAAGGGAGCTTTCAGAAATTGAAACATGGTTGGACAAATGGCGTATAAAGGCCAGTGAAACAAAATAAGTTCAAATCACCTTCACCATGAAGAAAGGAAACTGCCCAGGTGTCAAACTGCATGGTCAAACATTACCAACTGTCAACGAAGTAAAATATCTCGGTATGCATCTGGATCGCAGATTAACGTGGACAAAATATATCAAGGCAAAAGGAACCGAACTGGACATAAAGTTACGCAAAATGTACTGGCTCATCGGCAAGAAATCGCAGCTGACTGATCACAACAAACTAATGCTCTACAAAACAATTCTAAAACCAGTGTGGACTTATGGTATCCAATTATAAGGCACAGCCAGCAATTCAAATCTTGAAATCCTCTAGAGATTTCAGTCAAAAACGCTCCGATTAATACTCAACGCTCCCTGGTATATCAGAAACACGGCAACCCACAGAGATCTCCAAATAAACACGATAAAACAAGAAATCCAACGATACAGCATAAATTACGAAGATAGACTCGGAGCCCATCCCAATGAGCTGGCATCAAACTTAGTTGACCGGAACCTAGTAGCTAGAAGACTGAAGAAGTTCAAGCCCATCGACCTACGGGAACGCTTCCAATGAACCAAGCGCTGCGACAGTAAAATTATGAAAACCAGAGAATAAAGCACCAATAGATGCCTGCTCTGAACCACCTGCCCTTTTTTTTGTTTTTTCTTCTTCTTCTTCTCTCTCCCTTTTACCTCGGAACAAAATTATTTAATGGTATTACGTAACAGTTTACAGTTGTACATTCGTGTCAAAAAAAAAAATCTATGTTAATGAGAATAAAATCGTCAAACGATTGTCGTGGCCGATAAGGCGGTTTCGTGTTTACCTCTGGCAACCCCTCGACTCGTGTGTGCCATTGTGATTTACGCTAAGAGTAAACAGTAACGAGGCTTCGAGCGCAAGATAACGTTGTCGCACTTCCAGCTGCATGCAATTTTGACTGGCATTTGCATTTTTCGCAAAAAAAAACTAGCGCGACACCTTATTAAAAAAAAACTCCTTGGGTTATTACGAATTCTATTGAAAAAAAAAAAAAACAAAATCATCGTAATCCAATTTTCACGCGTATGCAAACGTACAAAAATCTTCTGTTTATTGAACATATTTTACATAAATGTCGATAGAATTACGAAACCGTGGGCGATTCCACGATAGATCATTGGTAATCGATTTTACACATGTACATGTTTGTTCCTTTGGACGTTCATGCGAACTATTGTCACATTGGCTGCTGATGCGCTTCCAAGTTTGTCAGGTACACTTTAAGCGAAGATAGGCGGCTGAATTGTTGATTTTTTTCGTTGCCCGTTCGAGTGCATTGATATGTACATACAGGGTGTCCCGTTTATCCAGGAATTTCGAAATAAAGCTGCTCGATATACATGCAATTTTTACATACGATATTCTTCGTCTCTCTTTGGAAGAGTAATGCTGGAATGATCACGTACAGCATTCATTAACTAGGTGGGGAGCTTGTAATAATAACAATAATAATATGTAGCGTCAAGGTATTCCTTTCTTTATACCTTAGGTATAAGCAGCGTCCTTTTGAATCATTGGTAAATTACAGTGGCGCTTGATAAAAATAAGTCACAATCAATTATTCTACTCAACGATAAACAAGAATAAAAACTCCGCGCAAATTTAGTATCAGGACGTTGAATAAGTTCTCGCTGTTTTCCAACAGATGGCGTTACCAGAACTGCATGGGTGTAGTTTAAGATGGTAACGTATCTATAAAGAAATACTATAAGCAAGCTTTAAATTCAGGGTATGTTATTTCGCCGAAGTGTAAACAACTTTTTTTTTTCTTCATAATGTTAACGCTTCCTTGACACACTTATATTTCGCCACGGCTTTAACACGCTTGGTCAATTTGACGCGGATAGTACTTCATCCACCTGCCCTTCACAACCCTTCGGTCGTTTTTTATTGAAAAACATCCGGGTTACACTTTAAACATTTCGTAATATGACAGCATTTCTAAAAATAGGAAAAATTATTGAAAACTTTCATTTTTAGGAAAGTGAGGATTTTATTTCAAATTCGTCCTGGTCAAAATGACCCAGTGTGTCAAGGAAGAGTTAACCCCTTCATTGGCATTGCGTCAACCTTTATTTCCCTATTTAACTTGCTCTGATTTGAAATCGGATCCTCACTTTTTTTGGTCTCGCTGAATCCGAACTTGAAGTCAAAATTTGGAAATTCAAAATGGCGGCGCCAATATGGCGGACAAAAATCAAAGACTACTCGATTTAGATGAAAACTAGTACTCCGGGATTTTTGGGGTCGCTTATTACGAATCTGAACTTTAAATTTGAAAATTCAAAATGGCGGTGCTAAAATGGCGGACCGAAATTGAAAATTTTACTCGAATCGATCTGTATTATTTGTATTTTCATTCGCCATATTTGTTCGTCATTGTGATTTCCTGAATTTTGAATTCAGATTCGTAATCAGCACCCTTAAAAACCCCGGAGTAGAATTTTTCAGGATAACAAAAAATGTCTGCCATTTTGGGCACTTTTTGTCGAATTCTCTCTGCCAACGAAGGGGTTAAACATGCCAAATTTCGTGCCAAAAAAGAGTGTTAGCGGGGCATTTTACTGCACTACTTTATTCTTAAAAAATCTGCAGCTGAAGCACACAGAATTCTGCACACGGAATTTTACTGCACTACTTTATTTTTAAAAAATCTGCAGCTGAAACACACAGAATTCTTGTTGAGACTCACGGCCACCATGCTATGTCGGAAACAACATGCAGATATTGGTTTGAACGCTTCAGAAATAATGATTTTTATATGTGGAATTGGAGGCATTATTTCATGAAGGCTTATGTCAGACGCTAGCTGGACTTGCAGAATCATTAGGAGTTAATCACACTACAGTTTCGAAACGTTTGAAAGCATTGGGAATGATTGTTTAAAATAAAGCATTAACTTTCACGAAAAACAGGGAGTACTTATTCAAGATCCCAATAGATTTAGACATTTTTATATTCTCGCTGAAAAGTCGCGGCTACGGAAATTCCTCTGCTAGTCATATTTTTCCAAGTTTGATCATTAATATTTTCTTTAAACATTCTGTGACCTGATTTTATCGTCATTACGGAATCTTTAGAATTTTTCACACGCGTCGAGCATCTCATGTCAGGCATCCGGAGTTATTTAGTGTAAAAATTATTAGATAGAAATGTGGCCAGCGTGTCATCTCCATAAAGCGTATAAATGACACAATTGATAGTCGTAATTGTTTGTTAAAAGTTCGCTAACTCGTCTTGAAATTTCACCAGTATACTGAGGTGTATTTTTAATTGATTATATGCGAAAATAAGTTAATTGTTAAATATTCGGGTTCGTGAAAGGAATACCTTAAACACTCTGATATCCACTGGCCGTGGGAACATTTTCTCCATGGGGTTCCATCACTGCAGCAAAATACACCTTAGGGGCTATTCTACTGTGACGGGAAGGAATGACCGAATTTTTATTTTTTCCATTTCTCAACGCTCTTCGATCTTAGAATTGACATCTAATTGTTGGTAAAGTCGATTTTTACTTTGCCGACTCAGTACAGCGCTTCAAAGTAGAAGCGCTCGATGCACGCGCTCTAGTACGGCTAGCCGCCGCGCGTCCCTGGCAGCTGTAGGGAACAGCTGTTTTGAATTTATACCTGAGTATACATATATACACGTATACTTCTATACATTTACTGTACAGTAGTAGTCCCTGTTTTCACTGTGTGAGTAAAAGGACTCTCTAACGGTTAGTATTGTATAGTATAGTATAGTAAACTTACAACGCGTTTTTCTCGAAACGACTTTTTATTCACCGGGCGTTGGTGATTTCGGGAGAACGGCTTACCCAATCGTACTAAAATTCTAACTGCATATTCAGCGTATGTACGACTATCGCCCGAACTAGAACTATTAAAAAATATCAATTTTAACTTATACTTTCGCCCGAATTATGACAAAAAAACGTGTTTTTCGAAAACTTTTGCAAAAAACGACGCCATTTTGTTATTTTGCAATATAAAATGATAATCCTAGTTCGGGCGATAGCGACACTCATACAGATTAACAATCTTTTTGAATTTTTGTTTCCGATTACCTGGAGAGCGCAAATCATCAACGCCAGCAACAAACTTATTTTTCATGCCTTTACACGATTATAAATTGCTAAATAGATATACATTGATATGCAACAAAAAAATTGTTTCCTATTCTGTAAGAGTGTACCTTTAAGCGGAAAAAAAAATATTTGTACCGATATATGCAACAGCTTAAAAAAACATTAAAAATAGCTTATTTTTAGCTTGAATTATTAAAAACAGCTTATTTGTAGCTTAAAATTAAAAAAAAATAGCTTATTTTTAGCTTAAATTATTAAAAATAGCTTATTTTTAGCCATCACAGTAGAATAGCCCCTTAATATTTATTTTCGTATCACTCGCGTTCCATTCGTGATGGGGAGAAAAGTCTCTACCGCATATCGGGTCGACATCGAAAACTACCGACCGACGGGAAATTCTACGGGGTGCGAGAGCCGGAAGGTCACTTTCGAGGTGTTTCTCGAATATTTATGTACAAGGCGTTTTATTTCAGGAACGAACTCCAAGAAGCTACGATTTTCGTCGTCCACGGCCCGATCACCTGGCCGTGGATCACGAGGTGGATCGGCACGGGCTTGGCATCTCATTCCGGAGACTTCCGGGGCACAAGGTGTTACGCAGGGTTTACGAAATATTTGATGAAACGTGTTTTCCAAGATGGCGGCTTGAGCTCACCCATCTCGCCAACTTACATTTACACTCAGGGGACACCCCCGAACATATTCCAGCAAGAAAATCGGATGTGTAGAGAATTGCATTATGAACCTACTTTTTTGGCTCTGGCTCTTGGACTATTAGTGTCATTGGTCTTTTACGTGCAGTGCCTAGCCGTGGGCCCTTAAGACGGAATGACACCTCATCGCGGTCGGTATGGTAGAACAATTATAGATACCCAAAAATCTCTTAAACGGCTCTTCGGATCCCGTCGAAACTTTGCCAAACGACGTCAACTAGATAGACGAACAGCTGTCTGCCCCCAAATTTTCTGAATTTGAGAAAAAAATGTAGATTGGCTTATGATAAGTCAATCTACTTTTTTTTTCTCAAATTCAGAAAATTTGAGGGGCAGACAGCTGTTCGTCTATCTATTTGACGTCGTTTGGCAAAGTTTCGACGGGATCTGAAGAGCCGTTTCAGAGATTTTTGGGTATCTATAATTGTTCTACCATACCGACCGCGATGAGGTGTCATTTCGTCTTAACTACACGGCCACCATTAGGTCCAGGATTGGCATCACGGTCAATCGGTGCGGCGGAGCACACGCGTTGTCTCTCAGTTTATGGGGTCTTCTCACTTGAGATGCTGAAAAAAGGCTATTTTCATGAATTTATTCGATAGGTTTATATTATAGATATTGATATAAAAGTTGTTACATTTAATAAATACACTTTCGAAATACATTAAAAAAAATATTTATTCAAGTCACTGTTTATAGACCAAAATGGTAGTTCAAAAAATGTCCTAAAAAAATTGTACGTCTGCGCTGTTGATGAAATCTCGGAGAGAGATCATCCGAAACAAAAAAATCAAATGGTTTTAGATTCAGTATGTTAATGGCTATAGCGCATATCATACGATTTTTGATATATGCAAAAATAATAAAATGGTGGACATTTTTCGACAAAACAAAAACGTGTTTTTTTCACCGTTTTGGCAAATAATAGTAAATATCAACATTTGAAAAAATCCTTGATATGCGCTGTAGCTATAGTTGTAAAAGATGTGTGGTTTAAAATTTCGTAAGGATCGGTTCAGTAGTTTCGAAGATTTTATCAACAAGCCGTCGAAAAACGTTTCGAGAAAAACGCGTTTAAAGTTTGTTTGAGTTACATATTAGGTGTTGGAATTAATTGGTAGCGTTTTACAAGAGATGGCGTAGGTAGTACAGTATTTCGTTGTTACCGACAGTAATGTATCTATCGTGAAACAGCTATCATTGAATGTCATTTGCTGTACGTAACCTCTTTTTGAATCGTCAATAACAACACTTTATCATTTATTCAATATGTCAACATGTGTGCCGAATACAGTGTTTTTGCGGGGAGTTTTACTTCATTACTTTAATATGAACAAAAGTGCTGCTGAAGCTCATCGTATTTTAGTGGAAGTGTATGGTGAACATGCTCTAGCTGAGCAAACGTGTCGGAAGTGGTTTGCACGTTTCAAAGCTGGTGATTTCGACTTGGATGACAAGGAGCGACCTGGCCAGCCGAAACAATTTGAAGATAATGAGTTGGAGGCGTTGCTCAATGAAGACTCATTTCAAACACTTGAAGAATTGTCTCCATCATTGGGAGTTGACTTATAAACGGTAGGAAAACGTCTTAAAACTTCGGGCATAATCCAGAAGGCAGGACATTGGGTCCCATATGAATTGAAACCAAGGGACATCGAGACGCGTCTTTTGACATGTGAACTGCTGCTTCAATGGGAGAAAAAAAGGTTTTTTGCATCGAATTGTCACTGGCGATGAAAAATGGATCCGTTACGACAATCCGAAGCGCAGAACGTCATGGGCCCGGCCAACCATCAACCTCAGTGGCAAAGCCTAATATCCATGGGTCTAAGCTCCTGCTCTGTATTTGGTGGGATCACAGCCGGAATATTCCGAAAGACACGACAAAGTCATTTTGCTGCACGACCATGCTCGTCCGCACGTTGCAAAACCAGTACAAACATATCTGGAAACACTTTAATGGGAAGTCCTACCCCACCCGCCGTATTCTCCAGATATCGCTTCTTCTGATTACAATTTGTTTCGTTCGATGGCTCGTAGCCTGTCTGAGCAGAAGTTCACTTCTTACGAAGATTGTCAAAAATGGGTTGATTCGTGGATTGCATCTCAAGACGAGGCGTTCTTCCAACACGGTATTCATACCCAGCCCGAAAGATGTTCGGGCAGGGTACGAACATCTTCGTACCCTGGGGTACGAAGATGCGTAACGGGTCAAACTACTTTTGACCCGTTACTGGTCGAAAGTAGTAGAAAGCGAGGGGCAGTACTTTCATTAAGGCCTCAGGTCACAGTAACGGGTATAAAATCATGTGCGAATTTAACAATTTTCTTTCATATGACAAAGTGATTCACTCATAATATTAATTACACATCTATTTAGTATGAATAGCTGTTAGAATTTTTTTCTATGTGCAAAATGTCCGACTACTCGAAAATTCTCGAAACAGCTTTTTTCTAATTGGCGTGACGAATAACTTCAACAATTTTCACTCGATTTACTTCAAATTTAAAAGTTATGTTCCTAATTGCATTTCGCAGAGAAGTACGTACGGAATTTCCGATTAATCGAAAACTTTTCATATTATGAGCACTTTATGAGACGTTATAACGAAATTTTTCACTGAAAATTCATTTCTTAAGTTCGAATACCTACAACTTTTGAATAAAACAATATTTTTTAAATTCCTTACGTACTTCTCTAGGTATTCTAATGTAGATTGACGAGAATTTTTGTTTTTTGTTCTAGGTAAAAAATTGTGGATGCTAAATGTCACGCCGCGGAGCGTGTAACAAAAGATAACAAAAGAAAATTATAGTAGTCGGTCATTTTGTACAACGAAAAAAAAAAAATTTCTAACAGCTTGATATTCACACTAAATAGATGTGTAATTAATTTTATGAGTGAATCACTTTTTCATACGAAAAAAGATTGTTAAATTCGCACATGATTTTATACCCGTTACGATGGCCTAAGGCCTTAATGTATTTTTTTTTCATTTAAAATTAATATTTTTTCTCATTAAAAACGCTACGAGTTAATTTCAAGTCCTAATAAATACATTTAAAAAAATTAATGTATTTCAAAAGTGTATTTATTAAGTGTAACAACTTTTATATCAATATCTATAGTATAAACCTATCAAAAAAATTCATGAAAATAGCCTTTTTAGCGTTTAAAGTGAGAAGACCTTTAAGCCAAACAAACCCAAGTGAGCACAAGGTGGCAATTGGTATTTGACTTTCAGAGCTCGGTGGTGGCGACCCCCCAGTACTGTTGCATCCTCGAGGCGTCCTGCTCGAGGGAGTCGAGGCCTGCCCTTTCTTGAATAACGGCGAAATCGTACTCGAGATTGTAGGGCATGAGTCTCTGGAGGCTGCCGAAGTAGGCCGCGTTGGGTCCGCCATTGAGGAATCTACGTCCGCTCCCGAAGCGCATCATGGGGGCTCTCGGTAAAACGGGATTGAATGATCTCGCGCTGCCGAAGCGTTTCGACAAGAACGGCAGATTTCCGGCCAATTGGGGAGTCGACCGGGACTGTCCGCGTCTCAGTGGAACACGCGCCAGCGTGTCGAGCTCCTTGTCGAACAGCAATTGGGTGTTTTGCTCGAGCATGTATTCCCAGCAGCGGAACTGCTCCTCGTTGAGAGGATCGCCGGTACGTTCGGCGTTTTCCTCACGCGTCCCGCCGAGACCGGAAACGAATTTTCGCGTTGCGTTATCCTGCGCCACGAGGCTCTGGCGGGTCTTCGTCGCGGCTCTCGAAGCCGCGCTACCGCCCGACCAACCACGGACCGAAGGATGACGGACCTTGAAGGTGCTGTCGCTCGTCTGATCCGACTGCCCGCTGGGCGAGCTACGGTCGTCGTTGTACGGAAGACACTCCGTGCTTTGGCCGTTCTTGAAGAAACGCCCCGAACCGTGTCGACTGGTGCTCGGCCTGGAAATAACGGCAAAGTTTTAAGGAACGAGATGCAGTCAGAATTTTCAAAAATCGATTTTTTAAAAACATTTCCTTGAAGTATGATGTTTCGAAAATATTCCCTGAAAAGTTCAAGTCAATACGATGAATAGTCTCCGGGATATCCCACAATTAGTGAAGGGGCGTTGGGTCCCCATGGCAGGTAGCGGCTGCCAAACGCGCAAACGATAATACCCGGGAAGGCAGAATGCTTCGAAGACAACAACAAATTGATATTTTGGAAGCTTCCACATCGGTAGAAGCCCTATTGTATGGGCCGGGTATTGATGGTTCGATGTAAGTAATTTTTTCATTAGTATTTCTATACATAAATCAAGTGTAAAATTGGAAAACTCTTCCAGAAATTTTCAAAAATGTATTACTCAAAAACTATGAACTTTAGCAAAATTTTATAAAGAATACTTTCGTTTTAAAATTGCCCAAAATATTTTAAAAAATTATTCATCCGAAAAAACTTTAATTAGTCGAAAAATTGTTTTAACAATTGGCTATGAACAATTGAATGCTTGACTTTTCAGCAAAAAATTGTGATATTCGGATTCAGCGGATCAAAATACATTAAAAAAGTTTAGCTTCATCCATCGAGCTCAAAATTTTGCGAACATATAAATACCGTATCCACATCGAAAAACTTTAAACGCGTTTTTCACGAAAGTGTGTTTTTCAAGTCGGTGACCACTATAATTCAAAAACCACTAAATGGATTTTGATGAAATTTGGTATGCTTATTGATAGCATTAAAAACTAGTCCTTGATCGAAGGATTTTCATTTTTGTTGAAAATTTCTATTTTTTTAACAATAAACGAGCGATTTTTTGGTCGAAAATCGGAAGTTATCTGTCGGAAGCCGCCATTTTGTTAATTTTAGAAGAAGAAGCTTCGATTAAGGACTAGATTTATTATTAAACTAATCATTTTTTTTCGGTTTTTGTATTTCAGATGATCCGGTAAAATTTTATGATGGTCACCGCAAAGCACTACATGCCGAAGGGGGTCCGACAAAGATGGCGATATTTTTATAAATAATCAACATTTTTCTTTGAAAATTTGTACAAGTCAAGTTGATATATAACATAAAAAGTCTGTGTAACCACTTTTGTAAAACAAACTTGATTACTATAAAAAAAAAAATTATTAAAAATGCTCGTTTTTTCACGCCTATGACTGCATCTCACCTCAGCTAGCTTTCAACAGAGACCGCAAGGATACTCGCGCGAAATATTCACTGAGGATTTTCATGCTGGGAAAATCAATCGTGCACATTGGTTACTCGGTCTGATCCTTGGGTGGTGATTGGAAGTGACGGATTGAGTCCGTGCGCAACACTAGCGCCACCGGAGCATTCGTATTTTTTTCGGCTTTGTCCAAGGCTCTGTGATTGCGGTTATATTTTGATAAATTATAAAAATTGAAGTCGCGCCTCAATTGCATTTAATTTGTCTGCATTAAGGCGAGATGTACGTTTAGACGGAATAAAATTAAGCAATTTTGAGGGATTTTTTTAAACTGAGAAATAATTATTCTACATTTGTCAAACTGTAGGTACACTTCAACGGTATATTTAAAAATCGAATTTTTGATTGTTGTAAATGTATATCCCGTCTCAAATCGATTTGTCTAACCAAAGACGGCAAGAAGCGTTTCCTCTTAGTATCGTGAAAAAAAACTCGGCCAAGTAGGAGTCGGGCCTCGCTCTATTAGGGTTCCGTACATATGACTAGTTAAATTTTTTTTAACGTAGTTCTGTAGGTACACGTATCAGCCAAAAGTTTCGGTCGAAGCGTATGGTAACATCCAATGCCTATACGATGCTGTTGGTTGTAAATACATAATACAACATAAATTACGTGACGAAATACATAACACAACATAAATTACGTGACGCAACATTTCCCAATTTTTGACCCCCCTCTCCCCCCACGTAACGGGACCGTAACGCTTGGCCAGAATCCCCCCCCCCCCTATTTCGTTACGTAACGAGTGCTTTGTCGTCAATAATTGCGACTTTTTTTCATAGACATAACTAATTATGAAATTATCGTGTTTATACTCATTTTTATGAAGTATATATTCATCTAGTTTTATACCAATTTTTATGACAAAATCTTGAAAATTAACCGAGATATATGCCTTGATTTGACGACGAAAAAAAATGTCTCTTCATTGTCCCATCGATATCTTTATGAGAGGTTATCTGTAAATTGAAAGTCAACAATTTATCGATATCTATACAACGGTAGCTATCGTTATGCGTAGCCGTTTTTTTTTAATTTTGTTTTTATTTTTAAATAATGCGGATAGTTTGAACATTTTTTTCTATTTTCAAGGTCCTTTTTTGTATTCAAGCAGTCTTTAAACATAGTAATTATCAAATGTTAAAAACGCGGATACGTACCGCCTTAGTCACTGCGATTACAAAAATGTTTTTAAAAAAATTGAAAATCGGTTGATAAGTTTTTAAGTATTCGCTCGGACAAGGTTGAAAAGACTAGTTTCGAGAAAAACGCGTTCAAAGTTTTCGTTCCGTGTTTCTTGATATAAAGTTACGATTTTTTCGAGAATATTGATACTTACATTGAAGTATATAGTCGCGGGCGATATGACGGTTCTTCATTTTCATGATAGTTCACAAAATAATAAGAGCCTGTACTTTATCTATTGCAAATGATGCCACACCTGTAGGGACTGACGCCACTAACCGGCCGCGCTACCTGTTCTCACTAAAGTGACTATAACTCCGTCAATTTTCGGACTTGTCAATAAAAATGTTGCCAACATATTTTTCAATGCATGTACTTTCAAGAATTATGTTTGAAAAATGTCCTTTAAATTTTGCTTGGGGGATGCGGGAAAGCTCCTGTGCAAGTTCTTGCACAATGATTTTCCCCCTTAATTGACATTGCGTATAGAAAGGTGTGAGCTATCCACGGTAAAATTGCACTCGAGGTTTAAATAAAAAACTTGAACATGCAGAAATTTTGCTATTTCTGGCAATTTTAAAATCGTGACGTAACGCAAACCTTGACCCCCCCCCCCCCCCCCACGTACGTAGACCGTAACGCCTGGCCGACACCTCCTATTGCGTTACGTAATTTATGGACGGTCCCTATAGAGAGCGGCGCTGTAATCGTGGTAACAGCGCGATTTTCCTGCAGTCTAGCGTTGAGCTTTCTACGATCCGTCTTTCGCGAAATATTTTATATAAATAAAAAAATAATTCGAAGATAGTGTGTTTTAATAGTTGATAACAAAATTCCCAAAAAGGCGAAAAAAAATTGCTGTCACATGGGATAACCCCGTAAATTTTTTTAATAAAATGAGATTTCATAAATGCGTGGTATATTTCCGTGTTCTTTCGCAGATATCACTATTACTGCAAATAAAAAAATAATTTCAATAGGATCTATTTAAGGTGGTCCTCTAGTTTCTCGGGTCGAAAGAATCGATTTTTTTTTCTTCATAAATCACATCTACAACATGTGTAGAAAATGTGTGCCAAAGGGTTTTTCGATATTCGAAGTGGTTCACAAGTTACGGCCCTGGAACGGAGCAGGTATACGGAGCAGGTATACTTTCAAACGCGTTTTTCTTGAAACACCGTTTTTCGAAACGGTGACCACGATATTTCAGAAACTACTGCACCGATCTTGTTCAAATTTATACAGCATCTTTAAAATGTTATAAGCCAGCGATTGAACTAGGATTATCATGATTGCTTCGATAGTTTTTTTTGTACGAGCGAAAAACTTAAGAAAAAATGAGTAAAAAATAGAATGTAATTTTCAAAAGTGTATAAAAAAGTCAATTTTTGTCATTTAGAATTCACTCTAGTTCAATCGCTAGTCTTAAATATGAAGATTAAAATGCCGTTTGGTTTTTTGATTTCAGATAAGCAGAACAGCCGCAATCTTGGTCACCGTCAAGCACCTCTTTTACTTGATGTCTTCCTGTCGGCCACTATAACTTTTATTCTATTATATATTTTGACTTCAAAAAAATTGTAAAGCTTATTTAAATGTTAATAAAGATTATGCAAAAACAATGAGATTGATTATTTCGATGCTTTGCCCGTAAAAAATTATTGAAAAAGCCGTAAAAAACAGCCGAGAAACTAGAGGACCGCCTTAAATCAAATATGTATCTTCCTTCGCTCACGGCCTACTACGATCTTATTTGTTTCAAAGACATTTTTTATTTGTTTTAGCTATTCTTTTTAAATATTGAATATATTCAAATTGAATAAATAAAGATTCGATTCAATTAAATCTCTCATTGCTCACAATGTACACTGTAAATCCAAGTATATTATACGCATAAAATATTTCATGAATCCAAAATAAAATGAAATACTACATTGAGAGTTCTACGACAACGATTTTGTATCGTAATTCGTCATTCTCTGGCCTTTTGAGATGATTTCTATCGAAGAAAATATTTCACTTGTAAGGGAATGGATCCTAGAACCTACCTACTCATAGCTACGCACGCTGCCCCCATGCCACCGAGTGCTTGTATCATCTTAGTCGCAGTTACGGTTAAGAGACCAAATGAATTCCCATAATTATTCGTTGTATCACATAAACTATATCAATTAGTTAATATCATTGTGATAATTAAAGAGTTTTATCGAATAGCATGCTATATATTTTTCTACCATAACCATATATAATTTCTCTCTCTCCACCCTCTCTACCCCTACACCTCTTCGATATGTGTGTTGCAATAAAGACAGACCATTCAATCAAATAGAAAAATGGTTGACTCTACGAAAATTCTATTTAATTTAAATTAAAAAAAAATCAAATAGATCCATTTAGTGAATTCAACTAATTGTAAACTGTTTTTTGAGCAGATGAAACCGAATAACAGATTTATTAGGATTAAGGGGCTGTACCAGTGTAACAATTTAGAAAAAACGATATTTTTTTGCCTTTTCGACCGTTTGTACTTTCAAGAATATCATTATCATTTATATAATTTATACCAATATGATTTAATGTTGCAAAAATCGATGGTTAAATCTTTGAACGCGTTTTTCTCGAAATGAGAATTTTCAAATTTGCTGACATTGTAACTCCAAGAGCAATTATCCGATTGACTTGAAATTTGAACTGAGTACTCTTGAATATATTCACTCTACAATGACGTAGGATATTTTTGATTTGATGAAAATTGACGATTTGGCATTGAAAAAAACGACCATTTTATAGGCAAAAACAGACTTTTTTATAACTACAGCATTTTGTTAGATTTTGATATTTTTCGAAAATCCTACGTCATTGTACAGGAAATAGCTTCCAGTTTAACGAAATTTTTTCCTTTTTCGGTTTCAGCTACTCAATCGGCCGGAATCATGTCAGCAGTGGAGGAACTTTTTTTGGCGCCTCCAAAGGAAGCGCATAAGTCGCTTGGATCTCAATATTTTTCTATGAAAAAATTATGTAATATAGGTCAAATATAGCCAAATATATTTTTAATTTTCCGTAACATTTAATTGAGTACTTTTCTTCCGGCAAACTCCCGAAAATCACCCTAATTTTCAGCGTTTACACTGGTATAGCCCCTTAAATAAAATATTTAGTTATTGGGCGATATTGAATATATTTTTATTCGAATAAATAAATGCATTTGAAGTAAATAATTTCAATAATGAAAAGCAATAAGAAAAATTTGATGCCACAAAAAATCTAGTTAGTTCAAATAAACAAAAATCAAATAGACGCGATTAGTTCATATCAATAGAATTTTCCTGTCAATGTAGGGATGAAATTTAGAAAAAATCTTATATCTTAAATTCTGCAGCACCGAATCGGCTGTTGATCTGTCGATGTATGCAATTTTTAGCGCCGTGATATCATTTCTCCTATACTCCCATCCACCGTTAAGGGGCTGGTCCACTTTGAAAATTAAAAAAAAATCGATTTTTTTCACTGTTTTCGAAAGTACATACATTCAGAAATATTGTGTCAAAATTCTATGAAAATCCGAGCTCTCTAAGTATTTTTTTTTTACCTGAACGTCAGGACCTCATTTCGTCTACCTGAGCGTATAGCGCGCTCGGCCGACCCATAACCCAGGTAAGAGTTTTTCATAGTATAAACTTCAAACGCGTTTATCTCGAAACAACGTTTTCAAAATCAGCTCCATCGTATCTCTAAAACTAATAAACCGATTCTCTTGAAACTTGAACCACATATTGTAAACATGATTTGCAACAAGATGACCCTCGATGGTTTAACATTTTTTATTATTACTCTTTTTTTTGCGAAAAACTGCGAAAAACGCGTTTTTTTTACTTTTTTCGTTTTTCATCTGCCATTTTTTTATTTTTTGATGAAGATCTATATCGGAGGTTCATTTTATAGCTGGTGTCATACTGACTCTAATGGACTTTGATTTTTTTGTTTCAGACAAGCCGTTGCCGAGTTGTGATGGAGCTACCTAGCCCACCTATTTTTGAGACGTTACGTTAAAGGGTTACCCCCACTTGCGATTTTGAAAAAATCGATTTTTTTTATTGCATTTTTTTGAAGTATAAGTATCTGAGAATATGTCCTGAAAATTTCAAGTCGATCCGAACAAAATTGACTGACATATGAGCGTTGAAAGAGAAGAATCCGTTGTGTAAACGACCGGCTAGTCTGCCGTCTGGCGCGCTCGACCCTCCCTCCGACCTTCAATGCATTGTTCGATGAAAAGGGTCGTATACCTGGCATTCACAACGTTCATATAATAGACTGGAATTTATAAAAACGGGCCCGGAATAGATGACTCTATGTAAGTTTCCAAAAAAAACATATTTTCTTCGTGTAAACTGAAATTGAAACTTTAAACGCGTTTTTCTCAAAATGTCATTTCTGAAGTCGGTGACCAAGATTACTCGAACACTAATGAACCGATCTTCTTTAAATTTTGCAGGCTTATTTAATACATAAAAATGTAGTCTTTAATCGTTCGATTTTTTTTTCGAAAAAAATAGCCGTTTTATAGCCAAAAAACGGCCGTTTTTTTCGTTAAAATCGAACCATTAACTTTGACTGTCCGCCATTTTGTGAAAAATGAATATTTTTTAAAATCCTTCGATTAAAGACTAGTTTATACTTATATTTGACTAAATCCATCCGCATTTTTTTTTCAGATGATCCACTTTGCCGCAATGTTGGTCACCGCAAACCGTGCATATAAGCACATTATTTCATTGACGGCCATTTGCCACTAAACAATGTAATATTTTTCAATAAAAAAATTACTGAAAGTTCTTCAAGATGTGTTCTTTAAGATGGTATATTGATCGATTAAAAAAGTTTTGTAGTTTTCTTTAAAAACATTCATGAAAAAGGCCTTTTTTTTCTACAAGTGGGGGGCAATGCCTTAAACTATAGTTTTTGTACTTAAAAATGAATAAGAATGAATTAAATTTTTTTCAAAATGTATTTCAAGACTTTATTTATCAAGCCCAACAACTTTTATATGCATATCTTTTATAAAATCCTTAAAAAAGTCGCGAAAATAGCCTTTTTTTCGTGGCTCCGAAGTGGACTGGCCCCTTAAGCAAATTCAGAGTTTTTCTACGACTGAGGCCTCCACCCGGATGTTGTCAAATCCAAAGCAGGAAAGGGATTCTCACCTGTGCGACGATACGTGTGAGGGCACCGTCAAGATAGATTGCGACAGAGGAGACCGCATTGAGATAGGAAGGCGTTCTCACCTGTTGACGATATTTTTGAGGACGCCGTTGAGATAGTAGCCGTCGTTGACGTGACAGCAGCAGGGAGCCGGTGGTTTGTGAGGATTAGGTGGTAAGCAGCATGGACAAGAGCAACTTCCCTCGGCCTGGCCCCGATTTTTGCTCACGGCGTGACGCAATTCTCGCATCAATTGGTCAAGGTCACCGCCGCCGGGTCCGGTCAATCTGACAACGATAACGCTGATGTTGTCCTCGGCCCCGTAAGCCTGCGCCAAGTCTTGGAGTCTCTTGGCCGCTAAAACCGGACTGGCCTCAGCCCTGGCCTCTCTGACGGCCTCCTCGACGCTCAAAACTTCCCACAGCCTTCGATTCGCAATTATAACGAACTCGTCGTCGTCCTCGAGATTGACCTCCTCGACAGTCGGGTCGGGCACGACCAGAGGGAACATGGCGGCGTTGCCGAGTTGATTTTTGATCGTGAGACTTTTTCTCGAGGATGCCAAGACCAGAGGACCCGCAGCGCGACACAAAACTGCCTTCGCTTCACCCGAAGCTGCCACCTTCAGACTGTACTTTCGCGAAGTCCTCGGGTAGCCCTGGGATGACGGTATTCTCGTTATGTGCGCCAGGGTCGCGTCGATCCCGTACTTCTGGCCGTTCTCCTTGAGCTCACGATGCGCCGACAGCAACGTGTACTTGAGGTAATCCTTCGCGGTCTCTCGCACCGTTCGTTCCTCCAGCAGCAGACGCGGTATCAGGTCTTGCAACGCACGCGGCGCTTCTTGATTCGTACCGCCGTCGAATATACCGAAAAGGCCCTCCACGTTGCAAAAGGTCGGTACACGCAACTGAGACACGAACAAGCTGCGGAATAAAGGCATTTGTTGATTACATTTTCGTTGTTTTTCTGGTTTTATTGGGTTTTCGAGCATTTGGTGGATTTCGTCATTTTACTTGTTTGAGTGTTGCGCTTGTTTCGTCGTTTCGTTGATTAGATTATTTTATCTATTTGCTTGCTTGAGGGGTTACGCTGCTGTGAGAATGACGAACGCCCGTTCGTCAGTTGGGAAACTCTCGTTTGATTGGGCTTTCGATCATTTGGTGGATTTTGTTATTTTGCTTATTTGATTGTTCCGCTGATTTGATTATTTGATCATTTTGATTGCTTGAGGGGTTAGGCTGCTGTGACAATGACGAACGCTCGTTCGTCAGTTGGGAGACTCTCGTTTGATTGGGCTTTCGATTATTCGGTGGATTTTGTTATTTTGCTTATTTGATTGTGCCGCTTATTTGCTTATTTGCTTATTTTGCTTGCTTGAGGGGTTAGGCTGCCGTGACAATGACGAATGCTCGTTCGTCAGTTGGGAAACTCTCGTTTGATTGGGTTTTCGATCATTTGGTGGATTTTGTCGTTTTGCTTGTTTGATTGTTCCGCTGATTTGATTATTTGATCATTTTGCTTGCTTGAGGGGTTACGCTGCTGTGACAATGACGAACGCCCGTTCGTCAGTTGGGAGACTCTCGTTTGATTGGGCTTTCGATCATTTGGTGGATTTTGTTATTTTGCTTATTTGATTGTTCCGCTTATTTGCTTATTTGCTTATTTTGCTTGCTTGAGGGGTTAGGCTGCCGTGACAATGACGAATGCTCGTTCGTCAGTTGGGAAACTCTCGTTTGATTGGGTTTTCGGTCATTTGGTGGATTTTGTCGTTTTGCTTGTTTGATTGTCTCGTTTGTTTCGTCATTTCGCTGATTTGATTATTTGATCATTTTGCTTGTTTGGGGGGATAGGCTACTGTGAAAATGACGAACGTTCGTTCGTCAGTTAGGAAGCTCTCGTTTGATTGGGTTTTCGATCATTTGGTGGATTTTGTCGTTTTGCTTGTTTGATTGTCTCGCTTGTTTCGTCGTTTCGCTGATTTGATTATTTGATCATTTTGCTTGCTTGAGGGGTTAGGCTGCCGTGACAATGATGAATGCTCGTTCGTCAGTTGGGAAACTCGTTTGATTGGTTTTTCGATCATTTGGTGGATTTTATCGTTTTGCTTGTTTTGCCGTTTTGCTGATTTGATTATTTTGTTTACTTAAGGGGTTAGGGTGCTGTGACAGTGACGAACGCTCGTTTGTCACTTGAGGAAAGTCTCGTTTGGTTGGGTTTTCCATCATTTGGTGGATTTTGACATCATGCTTGTTTGAATGTCACGCTTGTTTTGTCGTTTCGCTGAATTTGATTATTTGATTATTTTGCTTGCTTGAGAGGTTAGGCTACTGTGAAAATGACAAACGCTAGTTCGTTAATTGAGGCAACTCAAGTTGAAGAAGCAGCTCCAACGTATGGTGCAGGAACCGCAGATTGAAGGTTAATTTATTATCACAACTATAGAACTGCTAGGTGAACTTTAAACGATTTTTTCTCGAAAATATGTTTTCCAAAATGGTTCCAAAACGGAAGACGCCATTTTGTTAATTTTCTTAAAGAAAAAAAAAGCTCCGATTAAAGACTAGATTTATTATTAAACTAATGATTTTTTTTGGTTTTTTTTTTTTATTTCAGACGATGAAGTAAAATTTTATGATGGTCACCGCAAAGCACTCCATGCCGAAGGGGGTTCGACAAAGATGGCGATATTTTTTATAAATAATCAATATTTTTCTTCGAACATTTGTACAAGTCAAGTTGAAATATAAGATAAAAATTCTGTGTAACCACTTTTGTAAAACAAACTTAATTACCATTTAAAAAAATATTGAAAACGCTAGTTTTTCCACGTCTCTGACTACACGTCACCCCTTAAGGTAGTTCTGTAGGTACACGTATGAGCCAAAAGTTTCGGTCGAAGCGTATAGTAACATCCAATGCCTATACGATGCTGTTGGTTGTACATTTTTGACAGAGCTTGTACCCTCTATATGTCCCACACATTCGCACCTCATGCATAGATATGTCTCATACTCGTATGGAGAGCGGCGCTGTAATCGCGGCAACAGCGCGATTGTCCTGCAGTCATAGCGTTGCGCTTCCTACGATCCGTCTTTCGCGAAATATTTTACATAAATAAAAAAGCGTGAAAATATCAACCCAAATGCGATACAAAGGAAAGTTTACAAGAAAAAAGGCGCTTG
The DNA here is from genome assembly GCA_963210295.1 of Ophion ellenae. Classification (NCBI taxonomy): domain Eukaryota; kingdom Metazoa; phylum Arthropoda; class Insecta; order Hymenoptera; family Ichneumonidae; genus Ophion; species Ophion ellenae. Next base: position 14,783,572 of record OY723393.1, on the reverse strand, counting down.
CTAAAAGACTGAAAGCTGTGGCAGCCAAATGTGTCAAGCAAATGCGGCTTAACGCGACGAGAATAACCATAACCTCAACGATCAGCGACAAAAATTCGCTGTCGAAGGACGTCGGATCGTGGATTTACATCTTGCCGACAGTTTAAATTGTATTCGCTGTAGCAAAGACAAATACATGCATAAACACATGCATAAATTGAAGAAATTAAATTTGTTTGCAGAATAAATTTATTTCTCATCCGTCTCAGAATTACTAGAACTCGGGAAAAAAAGTCAGTTTGTCATTTTTTTAAAATCAATCCCACAATAGTATTGTCTACACGTGTGTGTGTGTGATTTCGAAATCCTAAGATCCGTTTAGAACGTATATCGAGAAATGCGAGCAAACTCCTATCGGTTTACGTGTTAGGTATAGGGATCGCGTACAAAAATACCCATATTCAATTGCAATTATCTCATGAACTAAACGGTGAATCGAATTGAACTTTTGGGCATCAGTCCACGCAGGTCATATCTACACCATACTTAGATTTCAGCCAATTCCTAAGATTTCACCAAAACTACAGAACCACCTTAAACTGTAAGATTACGCGATCCAAACTGAAATTTTCGCATTATTTACCTTTCTCTAGTGCCCGCGGTTTCGGAAAAGCCAAGTCGCCACGGTTGATCGGGTCCCTTTTCCGATCTGACGATGTCCTGCTGATGTGGATGGGACGGCAGACTCGCCCTGTTCTGGCCGGACACGTCGACCAGCGATACCGGCCTCTGCGAGCGATACACTTGAAATTGTCGCGGATCCACGTGCAGTCGCGTATTGCAGGAAATATCGAGAAATTGCAGCTGAGGTGGCACCAGACTAGCCAGATTTATTCGGTCCAGTTGATTGTGAGCCAGATCTAGAACCTTTTCCATTTGAATATTATCATTGGGTGATCTTTTGATTTTTTTCCAGCTTCCTTTGCCTTCTCTGCTAAATCATTCTTACCATCAATGCCTTGGATTTGTTGAAGGTGGGACAGGTCAAGAGTCGATTCGAATGGACTCGCAGAACTCTAAGATGCTGCAAATTAGCGACATTGTCGGGAAGATATTGGAGACGATTTCCCGACATGACTAATTCCTCGAGGTCCGGCCACGAGGCGATGCAACTGCAAGAACAAAAAAGACGAATAATTGAGGGTGTGTGAGGCTTTGAGTTGAAAGTAGTTCGCTTAATCGAGCTGTGGATTTATCTTGTGAAATGATACGAGGATGAGGGAATCAGAATGACTTACGATGTCACAATAGTTATCGATGTTTGTCGAATTCTTTATCTCTTTGATATTTTTCATGGTCGAATATCAAGTACACGGTGTGTTAGATATTTTGTTGTAATTTTTTTCATTAATTCGACTCATACTCTCAGATTTCACGACGGGTAAGATTCGTTGAACTAATATGCACTAGTGGAATTCGAGCTGAACGCTTTCAAGGTGGGATGTATGTTTAGGCGAGGAAAAAATTTGCTGATATTTATGATTTTTTTTCAAGGGGTCTTCTCACTTTAGACGCTAAAAAGGTTATTTTCATGATTTTTTAAATAGGTTTATATTATAGATATTGATGTAAAAGTGGTTACACTTAATAAATACACTTTCGAAATACATTTAAACACTGTTTTGAATGCATTTATGTAACCCAAACAAACTTTAAGGAAAGGTCCTGTCTTGTTGGGCCAAAAAAGGTTCGATTTTTCACCAATTTTTTATGCGAAAGGTATTAAATATAGAATGTTGATGTTTAGTATGTTGACTAAGCGGTCTTTATTGAACAACGAAATATTTTTTAAAGTTTGATAAAACATGGTGGTGGGAGTGGGAGGAGCCACGTATGTCGGTGCGCGGGCGATGACATTCTTCGCTTGTGGAAGTCCTAAGTCCCGGACAGGTGATCTGAAGCAAAAAAATCAAACATATTTTTACTTTGTACAATATTGTGTATAAGTTGACTTAGAATCAAGAAGACAAATTGAAAAATAAACAAATAGTGAGCGATTGGAAGGAAGTTTGTTTTTTTCCTAAACATTTTCGCAGTTTTTTGCTCACTATTTTTTTATTTTGAAATTTTTCTTCTTGATTCTAAGTCAACTTATACACAATATTGTACAAAGTAAAAATATGTTTGATTTGTTTTGCTTCAGATCACCTGTCCGGGACTTAGGACTTCCGCAAGCGAAGAATGTCATCGCCCGCGCACTGACATACGCGGCTCCTCCCACTCCCACCACTATGTTTCGTCAAACTTAAAAAAATATTTTATATGTTCAATAAAGACCGCTTAGTCAACATACCAAATATCAACATTCTATATTTAATACTTTTCGCATAAAAAATTGGTGAAAAATCGAAAATTTTTTGGCCCAACAAGGCAGAATCGTCCCTTAAACGCGTTTTTCTCGAAACAATGTTTTTCGACGGCTTGTTGATAAAATCTTAGAAACTACTGAACCGATCCTTATTAAATTTTAACCACATGTTCGTTACAACTATAGCTATGGCGCATATCAAGAATTGTTTTAAATTTTGATGATTACTATTTTTTTTTGTTGAAAACGGTGAAGAAAAACACTTTTCTAAAAATGTCCGCCATTTTGTTATTTTTGCATATATCAAAAATCGTATGATATGCGCTATATCCATTAACATACTGAATCTAGAACCGTTTGATTTTTTCGTTTCGGATGATCCATCTCCGAGATTTCATCAACAGCGTAGACCTACAATTTTTTAAGGACATTTGTATAGCTACCATTTTCGTCTATAAATAACGACTTGAGTAAATCATTAAAAAAAATGTATTTCGAAAGTGTATTTATTGAGTGTAACAACTTTTATATCAATGTCTATAATATAAACCTATCAAAAAAATCATGGAAATAGCCTTTTTTAGCGTCTAAAGTGAGAAGACCCCTTGAAGCACAGATTTTGTCACAATTTTTGAGACTTGGGGTATGTTTTATTACTACTTTTGGCTGTTATATGGTATTTGTTTTTTATGAATCTTTGGAAACTGCGGGGTTATGGCACTAACTAATGCTGATTAATAATAGTATTGGTATTAATAAGACTACTAATAATACTAAACTAATCGACTGATTTTGATGAAATTTGGTATAAATCTTTTTAATCTTATTGTCTAAAACATGATCCTAAATGTTTAAAATTTAGGATCATGTTTATATCAGTTATATACTTTATTATACAGGGTGTGAGGAAGGTCGATGCAAAGCCTTCAGGGGGTGATAGGTTGCGTCGTTAGGAACATATCTAACCTAGGTTACCTTAGTCCAAAGTCTAAGGATTTCGAGTGATCATGGTAAGTATGATTTTTGGCGACTTTCCCAAAATTAGGTACTAACTCGTTCATAATGTTCAAACAGACAATAATTGGTACCTAAAAACTTATTCGCATATTAGGTTAATGACTATTCAATCGACAAACACCAATCCAATCATCTGTATCCACACCACTAACTAAATGGGACGTGTTGAATAATCAAAAACTTGTCAAAAAATGAAAATACCTCTTATGTAAATGCTATTAAAAAAAATAGAATTAACATGAAAGGTAAACGAGTTAGTACCTAATTTTGGAAAATTTTCCAAAAATCATACTTACCATGATGACTTGAAAACCTTAAGACTTTGGACTAAGGTAACCCAGGTTAGGTATGTTCCTAACGGCGTAACCTATCACCCCCTTAAGGCTTTGCATCGAACTTCCTCACACCCTATATAACTTTAAATTATATAAGTTTATATTTTTTTAAAGTATTGATGTTTTTTTTTATTGCAAAATGTAGCCATTTTTTTTCGGAAAGTTCAATCTTTTTGTTTTAACGCGTACCATTTCATCGATTTTCTACATTTTTCACTATTTTTTGGTTCATAATTTGCGTATGAGTGTCAATGAAAGAAAAATCTTCGTGGTTTTTTTTTCCAGATTAATCCCGCCGACGCTACGTGTCACGCGGTCTGACAACATCCACCGCAACCCGTTTGGAAGACCGTGCAATACCTCCGCCATTTTTAAAGGTTAATAAAAAAATACCACGTAACAGCTAAAAGTAGTAATAAAACATACCCTAAGTCTCAAAAATGGTGAAAAAAGATTTCCTTTTAAAAAAAATCATGAAAATGAACAATTTTTTTCCTCCTCCAATGGTATCTGCCCCCTTAATGGAAATTAGCTTTTCATGATATTTACGTACAAGATGTATCTTCATCTACGTCGAAATGATATTGTAATTAAAACATTTTTAATCTTTAATGTTTCTATTTCATATTTGCCTTAATAAGCGTACTTAGATGAGAGTATAGAATATAAATGATCAATAATTGCGAAATAAAAAAAAATGAAAAGTGTCCATAATTAGTTCCATTCTATTTTTTCGTCGTGTCTTGGGATTCTTTTTTCAATGAGTTTTTTCCTTCACGGTATCCATCGAGAAGTTAGGAAAGGATTTGGAGCTCTAGTTTTTCGAATTAATAACGACATGTAGTGTCTTACCTTTCCGGCAGCGTATCCAAAACATTGTAAGCCAAATGCAATACCCTGAGGGCCGATAATTTCGCGAGGGCGTCGAGGGCCGTGTCGGTTAGGCAATTTCCGGTCAGATAGAGCTTCTCGAGCGTGTGACAACTCGGACGATTTTTGGAACTCTCGTCACCGTATGGAAGCTCCGACAACCGATTATTGGAGAGATTCAACACTTTCATTCTGAAGCAAGAGAAACAAGAACCATGGTTTAATTAATGTAAGAGATTAATAGAAAATATTGACCAGGTTTATCAGTGACAATGCTGGTAATATTACACAAGTGGAAAAAAAAGTAAATTCTTGGTGCCGGTAAAATTCGAATGATTTTTGTCAAGAGACTACAGGTGAGATCTATACCAACCTATATTTTAATGTACTACCCAGGGGTTGCAAATGAATTTTAATTTCATAGCCAGTGTCGTTAACAGTTCTGCAAAGATTTTTTGCCTTACCTTTTTATTATTTGCTATTGAAAATTAATTCAGTTAGATTCCGATAGCCGCAAAGCGAAGACGAGCTTCTGCGAACTATCCTAATACGTTTGTTATTTATGCATCATTTTTATAAAAAAAATAATATTCTATTCATTATACATGGAATTAAATGAAAGACAACGATTTTTTACAATCAAATTGTCATACTTTTCTAAGGCGGTAGCCTGAATTGGAAGGTCCGAAAAATCGTTTTTTTTTCTTAATTGCTTAAATCGATAGACTATCCAAGAATATATTTACAAAGTTACAGAGGCCATCTGTAAATATTTTCGTAAATATTTTCGAACCCAAACAAGGCCCAAAGTAGAGAAGCGATTGATATTTGATATTGATATTTCCCCCGATTGAAAACTTCAAATCGCGTTTTCTCCAGTTTTTATTTTCACGATTTTACCAAATTGGGGGGCGTGATAGCAAAAAAAAACTAAACGACCTATTGAATCAAACCAAAGGTTATTTTCTTCAGTATGAGAATCTATTCTAAGCGAATTAAAAAGTCGTTGAAAAAGTCTTTTTGAATAATTTTTAAAGCACGTTAAAGTGTATTTTAACAATTTTTGTTAAACCTGAGAAAAGTTATAATTTGAAGATTTGTTCAGCTTTTTCTTAGTTCACCCAGGAGAAAAATATACGACAATTTAAAATTTCATTGGTTTATTTGGTTCAGTCAAGAATTACGGGCGGTATCTTTCCCGCCGATTGGCGGCGGCAGTAGCAAGGCGCACATGGAACAGGCCGATAAATCTGCAGTCATTTATTGTTTCATAGAATTTTTTAAAAATACATTTCAAATATACATGAAAAAATACCTCAACGTTACTGGACGTACTTGGTTTTTTACTTTCTATGAAGATTCCCGAAAAAACATTTTTTTGACCTTCTGATTCAGGCTCCCGCCTTAAGGAAACATTTTACACAAACATATCAAGTACGTGAGGTATTATTAAAGGCACTTAAGGGGTCTCCTCACTTTAAACGCTAAAAAAGGCTATTTTCATGAATTTTTATGGTAGGTTTATATTATAGATTTGATATGAAAGTTGTCATACTTAATAAATACACTTTCGGAATACATTTAATTTTTTTTAAATTCATTTCAGTTACTATTGATAGACGAAAATGGTAATTGAAAAAATGTTCTTAAAACATAGTAGGTCTGCGCTGTTGACGAAATCTCAGAGATGGATCATCCGAAACAAAACAATCAAATGGTTTTTAGATTCAGTATGTTAATGGCTATAGCGCATATCATACGATTTTAGATATATGCAAAAATAACAAAATGGCGGGCATTTTTCGAAAAAACGTGTTTTTTCACCGTTTTCAGCAAAAAAAGTAAATATCAAAATTAAAAAAAATCGGATCGGTTCAGTAGTTTCGAAGATGTTATCAACAAGTCGACGGAAAACATTGTTTCGAGAAAAACGCGTTTGAAGTTTGTTTGGGTTACATAAATATATATAACAACTTTTTAAATGTATTTCGAAAGTGTATTTATCAAGTGTAACAACTTTTATATCAATATCTGTAATATAAACCTATTAAAAAAATGCATGAAAATGGCCCTTTTTTTACATCTAAAGTGAGAAGACCCCTTAATCCGTCTTATAATTATCATTGAGATAAAAATCGACTTGAGCAATATTACAATCAACTTTAGCAACATTATAATAAACTTGGACAACAAATTGAAACACATTCAAGTGCGCACACATTTAAACCGTATTTTGGCGCTCTGTTTAAGTAGCCCCAAAAACGGTCAAAGTTACTCTTAATGTCAATTTAACCCCATTTGCGGTAGGTACGAAGGAAAATGGGACACACACACATGATGGCTGATTATGCTTGGAGTTTAATGCGTGACTGCCTCGACAAGTCTCACATAAGAAAATAATGAAAAAGGAGCCTACTCAAAATCAAAATATTCAATAAAACTTGAATTTGTCAATGAAATTATATTTTGTTGAAAAAAATTATATTTTCGTGTTCTTCCGTAGAATGCCAATATTAAGTGTTGAAATGCGATCGGTATAGAGATGAAATTTAGAAAAAATATACAGTTTCGCGACGCCGAATCGGTTGCTGAACTGTGATATTGATAAACGTTAGCCATGAGTACTAAATCTAAGTAAAATCGCAAAAAAAATGATACCGATATTTTTCCACATAACAAAATCAGACTAAATCAGTATTTTCCTATTTAAAAAAATCGCGAATATTAGATATGTTTTTACTCGTTACACTGTGAAGATCCCTTAAGGGGTAAGGCCACAGTAGAATTTTCAAAAAATCGATTTTTTTCGCTAAAACGGTGCTCAATAATCATAAGAATAAGTTACTGTTCGATTTATAGCAAGACATTTTTTTTTCACCGACTTTGAGCGTATAACGTTAGCTCACCTCTGGCACGGCCAGAGGCATAAGTACAACTTTAAACGCGTTTTTCTCGAAACAGCTTTTTTCCAATTGGCGTGACAAATAACTTCAACAAATTTCACTCGATTTACTTCAAATTGAAAAGTTATGTTCCTAATTGCATTTCGCATTTCCGTACGTACGGAATTTCGGATTAATCGAAAACTTTTCATTTTATGAGCAGTTTTATACGAAATTTTTCACTGAAAATTCAAGTTCAATTCAAATTCAAGTTCAAACACCTACAACTTTTAAATGAAACAAAATTTTTTCAAATTCCGTACGTACTTCTGTAGGTATTCTAATGTAGATTGACGAGAATTTTGGTTTTTTGTTCTAGGTAAAAAATTGTGGATGCTAAACGTCACGCCGCGGAGCGCCTAAAAAAAAGACGACAAAAGAAAATATTAGTCGTCAGCCATTTTGTACATCAAAAAAATATATATTTTCCAACAGCTTGATATTCATACTAAATAGATGTGTCATTAATTTTATGAGTGAATCACTTTTTCATACGAAAAAAATTGTTAAATTCGCACATGATTTTATACCCGTTACTGTGGCCTAACCCCTTAACGACCAAACGCTTATTTATTATTCAATAATAGCAAGCCCAATTAAAGAACCGAGCAAGAGTCGAAACAATTATCGAAAATAATATTAAAAATGGATATAAACATAAGAAACCAAAGTGTATTTTCCAATAGGACATGGATGAAAAAAAGGTTCCGGATTGAGAAATAATGAATGATCACTGACGTGAAAAACCAACGACTCACCGTTCCGTATTGGGAAAGAAGCTCATCGGTAATGCAGTCAGGGCGTTACCCTGGAGAGTGAGATGAACGATGTTGAGCGGGCTCCGCGGGGGTGGTAGCGCCTGTAGCCTATTGTGGGGAAGGTGGAGGACCTCGAGCCTCGACGGTTGGGACAGCAGTCTGTCCGGAAGTGCCGTGAGGGCGTTGTGAGATGCGAAAAGGGCTCGGAGTACCGGTAAGTCAGGTATCCATTCCGGCAGAGCGTCCAGACAATTACTGAAACAATATTTGCGTCGATAACTTATCGATTGCTTTCACTTGCCGATTGAAAATACCCAAACTCACTAGGAAACGTCGAGATGTTCGAGATTCGTCGGTGCTGGCTCGATGATCAATTTTCGCAATTCTGCAAAGAATAAAATCATTTCTATCATTGCAGTACGTCGAATATTGCAAATATAAGATCGAATATTCATTCTACGTTGCATGGGGAACTTTTATCGTCTGTCGGACGTGTCACTCACTGTTGTTGCCGGCTATGAGGGAAACGAGGTTTCGACCGCACAGCGTCAACTCCGTCAAAGAATTTCGAGCACAGCGCGCACTCTGCAATTGCTGCAACGCACTTATGTCCAACTTCTCGATACTGTTTTCGCTCAGGTCGAGATGAGTGAGATTCTGCATCGGACACGAAGTAACAATTCATCATCATATTCGATTTTAATCGTTCAGTAAAAAAAACAATGTTTTACGAAGCTTGTCTAGGAGGGAAGAAAAAGCTCGGGTACATTGAGGAAAAAAAACCAATTGAATAAAAAAAAATATATTGGTTGATCCAAATAAATGTGCTGCTGATTATTTTATTTGAAAAAGCTCTTCTGTTCTCTGAATATCTACATTATCCTTCAAATAAAATAATATTCTACTGAAATCATTCTATATGCAATCCGTAGATGTATGGATGAAATAATTAAGCGGTTGCTACAACATTTTTTATTTCGTACAAAAATATAATCAAAAGAATGAATTATTTCTTTACTACATCGAAACGAATATGCCATGAGACGTAAGTTTTTCAATTTGTTTTAAATCTTAAATAAAAAGTGTGCATTAGAATCATTATCCATGATAATAGTGGAGAGAATATCAGCTATCCAATGGAATACCCATGGAGAGAATATCAGATATTCAACTGATCAGAACAGATGCTACACTTTAATCTTAGCCACAGGCCAAGAAGCGATATTCTTTAGAGTTTCTCCGGCGCTTAAGTAGATTTTCGATTCGCGCTACGCTTACGAGAAACGAGCGCGCGTGCGGCTTTTAGCGGTAACTCCGAGAACTACGGGTTTCCTCACACCTATAATTTCGGTGGCGCTCGGTCATGATTTGGTTGAATTTTTTCAACCAAATGTGCAAGAAACAAATTTTATTTTCGCATCATTTTTTAACCAATTCAGACTTGCTTAATATTTTTCAATAAAAATAAATATTAATATTTTAACGAATAATGTACTTGGAAATCAATATCGGATATGGTGAAAAAATAACATATTTACTCAATAGAAATTTTATCTGAATAAAACGGGCGAAATTCAATTTTTCTTGTGTACTCGAATCAACAATATTCATGTTATGAATTGAAACACTGTTTTTGTTCGTTGCAGAAAATGCATTCAAAACTATATAATTTGTTCGCGATAATTTTTTAGATAGTTTCAATAATATATTGTTCTCGGCTAACAATATATCTTTTGAATGAAAAAAACTTTAAATTTTATCATGTTATTAAAGTCAACAGCGTTTTGTTTGGACTAATAAATCCGATTATATACACCAACAATTTTACAATTGAATCAACGGAATTTCATTCAATAACACCAACGATATTGGATCAATTATTTTTTTCTCAGTGTACGTTTTGGAAAACTTACGCCGTAATTGCCGAGTATTATGCTCCCCTTTAGCTGATTATTCCTCAGATTGACCTTGTGCAACGTGTTCTGTGTGTTTTTGTCGTCTTTGAAGCTCTTCCCGAGATCGACTTTCGAGAGAACATCCTGAAAGTTCAAAAAATGAACATAACCAATTTCTCCCAAACAATCAAAAAATGATATATATATATATATATATAAATTTTGGGATGAAGTTGCAACTATTCGATTCAACGTAATGCATAAAACGGAAATAACAGACTGCCGTTTGAGAACTTGAAAGAAAATAACAGAATCACCACAAAAACGATATTCGCAAGAATACTGAATGTTATAAAAAAATGGGATAGAATTTCGAATCGCTGTTACCGTGGAAAAGGCTGAAATTTTGGCCAGAGCTTCTTTTTAATAATATAAGACTATCTACATGGATTTCTGGCGTTTCGCAATAGTTTTTGAAATATCGAATTTTGAAAATTGATAAATCAACGCATGTGTCTATATTTACCATAGCGCGCTCCTGCTATCCACGTACACCAAGCCCGAACAAATACAACCAAGTCCAATGGGACCATTCATAAAAAACGTGACGCAAATTTTATAAATATTCGACCCCCCCCCCCCCCCCCCTCTGTGACATTTCGTGACGGGTGCCGATGCCCCCCTACCGCTTCTGGAAATTACGTGACATGGAGCCCGCCCCCTTTCTGCACTCGTTTTTTTCAACAATAAGAAGCAAGTAAAACACTAAAACCATTTAAATAAATTATTTCAGAACGAACAATTTATATTGTTTACTTTAAGTAAACATATATGTATTATAATATATAAAAACGTACAATTCATCCATAGTAAGAAATATATTCTTTATGTTATGTAACATCAGTAATAAATAATTTGATAATCTTTTATCACGATGCACCCCGAATGCAATGTGTTCCCAAGGATGCTTCAGCTGAGTCTCCATCGATATCAGAGAAGTTACGACTTCCTCGTAGTCGGAACTTTGGGTGGGCAGAACAGAACATTTTCAGCGTCTCAGTATCACCCTTTTCCAGATTTAATATGCTTATAGCGTCTCGTGACTTTTGTTCGACCCCCCACCCACTCCCCTGTGACAAAGTGTCATGATTCTCCTAACCCACCCACTGCGTCACGTGTTTTATGAATGGTCTTAATACAACAAACCCAAACAAACACAATTGAGGGGAATTTTTTGCAGACAGGTATGAATGGAGAGTGTGTCTTCGTGATAGAACCGTGGGGTGTGTGTCATACTGGTGTGGGCGCGGTTGATTTCAGATGTGCGTGTGGAATCGTCGGGTACGCGTAAAACTGGTGTGGGCGCGGGGCAACTCGGGTGTGCATGTGGAATCGTGGAGTGCGTGTTATACTGGTGTGGGCCCAGGGCACGTCGGATCTGCGTGGAATACTGGTGGGGGCGCGCCCACCTCGGAAATGCGTGGGAAATCGTGGGCTGCGGGTGTTCGTGGTGTGGGCGCGAGGCACCTCGGATGTGCGTGGACTAGTGGTGGGGGCGCGCCCACCTCGGAAGTGCGTGGGGAATCGTGGGCTGTGCGTATTCCGGGTGTGGGCGCGCGGCACCTCGGATGTACGTGGACTATTGGTGGGGGCGCGCCCACCTCCGAAGTGTGTGGGGAATCCTGGGGTGCGCGTGTTCCTTGTGTGGGCGCGGGGCACATTGTATGTGCGTGTCGAATCGTAAGTTGCGCGTAATATTGGTGTGGGCGCGGACCACCTCGGATGTGCGTGTGGATTAGTGGGAATAGTGGGGCACCTCGGGTATGCGTGGGGAATTTTGGGGTGCGCGTAAAACTACCGTCGACGCAGGTCACCCCGCTGGTGGGTGTGGAACGCGACAAACGCACCCGATCGTGTCGATGAAGCAGGGATAGTGGTAGAGCCATATGCTAGATATATATATACACGCGCGTTAAGGGGTTAACCCCACTTGCGATTTTGAAAAAATCCATTTTTTTTTGCATTTTTCTGAAGTATAAGTATCTGAGAATATGTCCTGAAAATGTCAAGTCGATCCGAACAAAATTGACTGAGATATGAGCGTTGAAAGAGAAGAATCCGCGTTGAAAGAGCGTTGAAAGAGAAACTTTAAACGCGTTTTTCTCAAAATGGCATTTCTGAAGTCGGTGACCAAGATTACTCGAACACTAATGAACCGATCTTGAAATTTTGCAGGCTTATTTAATACATAAAAATGTAGTCTTGAATCGTTCGATTTTTTTTTTCGAAAAAAAAAATGGCCGTTTTATAGCCAAAAAACGGCCGTTTTTTTCGTCAAAATCGAACCATTAACTTTGACTGTCCGCCATTTTGTGAAAAATGAATATTTTTTAAAATCCTTCGATTAAAGACTAGTTTATACTTATATTTGACTAAATCCATCCGCATTTTTTTTTTCAGATGATCCACTTCGCCGCAATGTTGGTCACCGCAAACCGTGTATATAAAAACATTATTTCATTGACGGCCATTTGCCACTAAACAATGTAATATTTTTCAATAAAAAAATTACTGAAAGTTCTTCAAGATGTGTTCTTTAAGATGGTATATTGATCGATTAAAAAAGTTTTGTAGTTTTCTTTAAAACAGTTCATGAAAAAGGCCTTTTTTTGTGCTACAAGTGGGGGTAACGCCTTAATTTATCAGCTTTCAGAATTCGAAGTTTTGAAAATATTACGGTGCGCCAAAAATCCATTTCGCATTGTCTTGTAATGTCAAAAAAGGGTCCGTTCCAAAATTGCAGCCACCGAGGGTAACAGCTATTCGGCACTGCAGCCAAAATATATTTACACCGTCGTTTTCGCAGTGGCGCGACCGATGCAGGTTTGGACGAAAAACAAGCCTTCCGAAAGAATGCAACGTTTTTTTTACAATGCGTCATGACAAACATCAACGTCTGGCAACCTGTCCACTATTTTTCACAGCCGTGGTTGGCAGTCGGTGAAAGAGTACAATTTCGTGTTTCCTATCGATCAATTATCCACAGGTTGATACAGGTGTCACTTTAAATGTCCAGCGAGATAACTAGCTCACAATAGCAATAGCGTCCGGTGGCCATTACTTTTATCTGGTGACCGAATGCGATGTTAACATAGGACTCTGCACTGGACATTAAATATTGTCAACGTATCCTCATTTTTTAGCAAAAATAAAATTTCTAAAAGCAAACTGGCTTTCTTGAGGTATTTGTAGCTGAATAAAACATGTGGGGCGCCGAAAAAATCTTCGAAGTTCGTAAAATTGTATAATGTAAAAAAATACAAAATTTTTCAAAACTAATAATTTATTGCTATCTTTTTAAATGATGATCAATCGAAGGTAGAATATATGTCTTATAATCAACTTCGACAAAAAACATTTAATGATCGCTAACCTAATTTAAATGTATCGAAGCTCAATATCGAAAGCATTTAAATGAAGTATTTAGTCTACGCTCATTTATGGAATAGAGAAAATTTTGTTTGAATTCAATATTTGACCCGACTTTTATGCCGGGTACGTCAAAAATTGCCTAGGCTCGTTGAATGTTCCCCTCCACGGAAATCTTTAGTAAAAGGCGAAAGATTTATACGTGTGTTGAAGAGAAACCCGAGCATGCTTCAACGGGCACTGTTGCACGTATATATAATGTATCAGAGATCGTATCAATTTCGAGTTCGTCGGCGACACACCGCCATCTGACGGATCTCCTGAGAACCAGTGCAGCCACAGTTGAGCCGGCGAACATACGACAGTATAGCACTTCACGAGCAACAAGAAGCAGCAGTATTTCACTCATTGGAAGGTTATACAGACATAAGGCATGTCAGGTTAGTGACTGACATGCTATTGGTCTGGCTCTAGTATCATCTAGGAAGTTACTGAACCGCTACTGTTTTTCTCCATCCTTGCAAACTTGCTTGGTCAGGACGTTTGTCAACGCAGAACTACGTGCGCACGTTGTACGTATATAAATTCATCACCGTATATATAAGTATATGTGCATGCCAAGTTTACGCAAATGATTCACATTTTTTTCAGTACCTGACGCTTGAGGCAACTCAAATTGGAGAGCAAAGCCCAACATATGGTGCAGGAATCACACATTGAATGTAAACTTGTGATTATAACGATATAGCTGCTAGTCAAACTTTAAACGCGTTTTTCTTGAAACTATGTTTTTCCAAACGGCGTACACGATTTCTCGACATCTAATAAACGGATTGACTTGAAATTTGATACACTTGGTCAGCGTAGTAGTAGTTTAGTCTTAGCAGACGTTTTTCTTCATAACGTTTATTTTTCATTAGTTATTAACCAAAATGGAGGCATTTTTTCTATAAAAATCCAAAAACTGTTTAATTTTTTTCAATGATTGTAACACGATGACAACAAAAATCGGTCATGTATCAGCCAGTATTATTTCTTTGAATGAAAAATCCGTTTTTTTCCCTTTTAGTTCAACCGGGTGGCAAAATCCAGTACACCGTTGAGTCCCTTACGTTCAAAGGTCCTTCAGGAGATTGTCTACAATTTCTTTAATCATTTATATTATTTTATGACACTTGGTATTCGATTTTGTTAATCTACATACAAATAAATGTCCAAACGATTTTTTGAATCGTTACTCATTCTTACTTATTCCACAAAAAATAATTTTTTTAATAACCCTGATTTTCGTGACCTCGTAATAATTTAAAATTCGAACACCGAGCTCGTGCCGATCAATTAGTGATAGAAGTCTGACAGTGCTTATTATCTAACTGTTAAAAAGTAAATTTACGCGTAATGATAAGTGTTTTGAATAGACTCGGGTGATACTTCAGAAACTTCAAATTGATCGCATTTTTTTTATTACGCAAAAGGTAAGAATCATAATTGCCGATAAAAAAAGAGGACATTTCCGCTCCATTCGATAGACAAATGAACTGGAAGAATTTTGTTCAGTCAATGTGCGTATTGCGTGGAAAACAATATGGCGGACTTACCGTAAGGGCGAGAGCCCTCATATTTAGGAAGCACGGCAGCGCCGTTATCAAGTTGTCGGCCAGTGACAGAATTTTCAAATTTCGCAAAAGTCCGACCACTTCCGGTATCCTCTCGACGACATTACGGTCCAGTATCAATTCCTCGAGGCTGCAAAAGAAGTGAAGATTTTCGATCGTCAGCTATTTTTCGACTTGTACTGAAGGTTTTTTCGTTTAGTGTCACGAAATTATTTATCGCTTGGTAAAATTTTGGTTTGGGCGCGTAAAAAAGTCCACAAGAGCGCGAACATGATTGATTATGATGGTGGTTCATTCGAGGTTGTGATTGCGACGTTGCATATTGGCAAATTTTTTTTTCATGCGAGTATACGGACGCGTATAACCTTATTCGGAGCCATCAAAGTAAACAACCGATTTGCTGCGTGCATAATTTCGGCAAGATTCTAATAAAAGTAATATGGCGTTCGCGCGGACGCCGTCATCATCAAATCAAGATACAAAGAACGAATGAAAATAAATTTGAAGTTTACATCGTGGGAATACAGCGCTTTTTTCTTCACTTTTCATTCGTTTATGTTTATCATCATCAAAAGGTAGTCAATGAAATCAATAAAATTAAGTTATATTGGCACAACACATTTTTTCTACAACATCATCAGGAGCCTTTTTTGCAAATTGCGGTCGTAATACTCTAAAAAGTATATCTAAAAACTTGGGAGGTAGTTACACAGCCAAAATAGGCAAAGAAAATCCGGTAAAAAAACGGTAAATATTTACAAGTGGAGCTCCAGCACTAATCCGGTCCAAAAAAATTTTCACGTGTCTCGGGCTATTCTGCAATATGAAAATATGTTTTTTCATGATGGGGGAGGGGTATTTTATTAGGAAAAAAATATATTTCAGGAAAATATTTGATTTTTGAAATACGTTTGTTTGGGTTTGTTTGGTGAAATCAAGTGGGTCAAATGCCAATCCCAAGACATTTGACCCACTTAATGTCACCAAACCCGTTTCCTCCATACCTTTAAAAAAGTTTTGAAAAAGCGTTTGCGGGTTGAAATAAGGGTTGAAATTGTCTTCCCCCGACTTAAATATTATAAACAATGTGCCCTGAAATACATCAACCTGGTACAAAATTTCGAAACCCCTTTTCGAGCTGGAGCCCCACTTGTAAATATGTACCAAAAAAACAATTATTGTTGCATTGCATCGATGCAAATTTCAACGTCATGAATAAAATTATTGACATTCTTTAGAATAGAATTAGAATGATAAAAATATGCAAAGAAAAGAAAAGTTTACACAAGTATTAGAATGGCTAAATAGGTAGTGCGCTTAGCTCTTGAATTAGAAGACGTGGGTTTAAGGGGAGATATACACCTAGATGGTCGAAAAGATCGATTTAGAAGCTTTGAACATTCCGCCGACCGTAGAAGACCTACACTATGGGCCTGGTATCGATGATGCCATGTAAGTTGACAAATTTCATGATTTATTCATTCCCAAATTTTCAAACGTTTTTTTTTCTCAAAACCACGTTTTTCAGATCGGTACCCAAAATTTCTCGAAAACCAATGAACCGATTGCCTTGAGGTTTTTTGTGGTTATTCTATATACCATTATCTAGTACTTGTCATAGGGCTTTTTTTCCGTTACTTAGTTTTTGTTTTATAGGCAAAATAATAACTAATTTTTGGCCCAAAAATCACTATTTATGTTCAAACGTCCGCCATTTTGTCATAAATCGATATTTTCAAAATCGGCTATGACAAGTACTAGATTATAGTATCTAATTTAATAATCTTTTTGGTTTTTTTTTTCAGATGATTTTTGAAGAAACGCCAGTGGGTACCGTATACGCAGATTTTTTTACGACGCTCCAAGGATCATACAATATCTTTGTATATTTTTGATATTTTTAAATAAAGAAAATTAAACATATTTTTGAATGTATATACTTTTAGATAATTAAAACCCCGATCCGAAATTTCAAATAGTTTTCCTTGAAAAAATTCACAAAAATTACCCTTTTTCGGCTCCTAGGTGTATATCTCCCCTTAATCCCGAGTGTAGGTAAAAACTTTAACGAGGCACGATACGTTTTAATCCAATTATCATATAGGCAGGATCACAAATAAAGCATATGGAAACAAAAAATACTACCAGCATTTTTTATTCGTAATTTTTTGATTTTTTAATTTTTCATGTCAGGCATAGATACGGTAACCGGATCAGGGCCTGAAAAGTATACTGATCAGTTACGTTACCGGCATCCGCGTCATGGCCGGTGCAAAAAAGCGTTTCTCGCCCGGTAAAGCCCTGATCCGGCGGCCTGTACCGTGCCGTGGTACGGAATACGGTATGCCGGATACAGCCCTAGTCTGCCCCGTAGCAACATTTCTAGTCGGGTATGTGCGAAAACCAGTGAGGTCGGGATGATTTGGAAAGGCATGGTGAGGCTCACACCCACCGGATGTACGGACGCCGTGAAAGCTTCATATTAAAGTGAAAATCGCGATTCGACGTTGCCTTCGTACAATTACGTTTTCGATTCGAGTTTTGATAAAATTACTAGCAGTTATTAGCAACAGCTGTATCGCAATTGATTGCGAAATCGCTACACATCCGTTCGCCTGTCGCGTGCTCATTTTTTTGGCCACCTGAGCGTCAAGAATTCATTTATAAACGACGATCTTTCATGTTTCGCTGCAAAGAAATAGGAATCATTCGTCTTTTGAGGAGTCTTCTCACTTTAGGCGCTAAAAAAGGCTACTTTCATGAATTTTTTTGATAGGTTTATATTATAGATATTGATATAAAAGTTGTTACACTTAAGGCCTTAGGCCACAGTAACGGGAATAAAATCATGTGCGAATTTAACAATTTTTTTTTCGCATTAAAAAGTTATTCACTCATAAAATTAATTACACATCTATTTAGTATGAATATCAAGCCGTTAGAAAAAATATATATATTTTTTTTCGATGTACAAAATGGCCGACTACTCGAAACTTCTCGAAACAGCTTTTTTTCCAATTGGCGTGACAAATAACTTCAACAATTTTCACTCGATGTCCTTCAAATTTAAAAGTTATGTTCCTAATTGCATTTCGCAGCGAAGTACGTACGGAATTTCTGATTAATCGAAAACTTTTCACTTTACCAGCAGTTATAACGAAATTTTTCACTGAAAATTCATTTCTTAAGTTCAAATATCCACACATTTTCAATAAAACAATATTTTTTAAATTCCGTACGTACTTTTTTAGGTATTCTAATGTAGATCGACGAGAATTTTTGGTTTTTGTTCTAGGTAAAAAATTGTGGATGCTAAACGTTACGCCGCGGAGCGCTTAAAAAAAAGATAAAAAAAGAAAATATTAGTAGTCGGCCATTTTGTACATCGAAAAACAAAAATATATATTTTCCAACAGCTTGATATTCATACTAAATAGATGTGTAATTAATTTTATGATTGAATCACTTTTTCATACGAAAAAAAAAAATTTAATTCGCACATGATTTTATACCCGTTACTGTGGCCTAAAGCCATAATAAATACACTTTCGAAAAACATTAAAACGAATTTTTAATGTATTTAACGTCGTTTCAGCGAACATTTTTTAGAGGCCCATGTTTTAAGGGCTTTGCGTACATTGTGCGTGGGAGTGTAAGGTAAAAATGATTTAAATTTCGACAGCATTCGCATGGATCACCCTATTCCTAGCTATAGAGGGACTTGGAACAAAGATATCGGGCTTTATATTTGGCCACAGCGTTGATTTTTTGCCAATAAAAAAAGTCAATTTTGCCAATAAAAATCTAAGAAATGCGCGTTTGTTTTTGAGAAGATACGATCATTAAGAAGTACCCCACTATTGGACTTGAAATTTTTATATGATGTTGACGAATACGTTATGCACTCTTTGGCAAAATTCGAGCTATGTTGACAGTTCGGTTTTTTTGTAATAAATTTGCAAAGTCAAGCACTTTGAGGTAATGAAGCACCTCGTCTTATAAAGACGGTCAACCGGAAGTGCGGTGATCGCGGTTTTCCTGCTCGCGGATCCAACCAAGGTCGTTGGAAAACTGACATTTGATAAATTAGACATAATATGATTTGTAAAAGTAAATATCGAAAATTCGTTCTACACCGTGCAGTTCAAGCAGTAGATGCTAAAAGGATTTCAATTTCCGCTTGAAAATCATCACAACGACGAAATATTGAAACACCCATGAACTTGGAAACATCGTGCGTAACACCTGATGCGTTTGGCGACCATAACCTAGCTCTGCTTGGACACCGTCTTGAAGACGAATCGCCACGAAACGCAAATAACAATAAGTAAAACCCAAACAATGAACGAATTAATAATAAAAAAAAGGTTTTCCTTCGAGTCGAACACGATTTAATTGAAATTATGAAAAAAATGCCTTTTTTCCGTACAAACGGTACTGTAGGAGAATAGTTTAGGGAAATTACATATCTATTAGACCTCTTTATTGTCAATCAACAAATAACGTCATATCCGTTTGTTAGTTGCAACCTTTTCTGGCCACTCTATTTTGATTTTTCTCCCTGAAATTTTAAACCGGCTTTTTTTTCCCGCGCTTTCAGTGATGACGTCACGAGCACACTTCACATCAATGAGTCACGGGTGCCAACTTTGAGCATCGCAAACGCGATGTTGTCAGGTGTTTTTTCAAAATTCCATTACATTGTCCATGGAGTTTTATAATTGATCGCGTATCAATAACATGTTCAATTACAATTTCACCTACAGTATCAATTCCGCTGAAGTAATTCAGGGCTGTTTAGATAAGATTCCGAAAGCTTTGGTGCAACGTTTTTTAGTCC
Source organism: Ophion ellenae (assembly GCA_963210295.1). Taxonomy (NCBI): domain Eukaryota; kingdom Metazoa; phylum Arthropoda; class Insecta; order Hymenoptera; family Ichneumonidae; genus Ophion; species Ophion ellenae. Next base: position 14,763,523 of record OY723393.1, on the reverse strand, counting down.
GTTTTTATGGTAAAACTGTTACTGCAAATATGACGGAGACTGCTCCAGAGTCGTTTAGGATCTAATTTTTGAGTTTTCATTAGTAAATATGCAATAAATAGAACATTAACCACAAATTTGGTACATTAGAATCGATAATACAAATATTCAACACAAGTCAACATAAATCAGAACGCTCGTGGGTAACATAAATTTAGTTTCTTTGTTGACCCCGAAGAACTAGTTGTACCTCCTTAAACCAAATTCGTCTTTTTTTAATCGATCAGAAACTATTATTGGCTACGGTTGCTTATCGGCTATTCAACATATAAACTTTACTTAAGGTCAAATTTAGAAAATTGAATAAAAAGGTTGTAAAAATACCTATTCGAATCTGATCAATTTCACAATTCGATTAAACTCATTTTCCCCACAACAAATCAATTAAAATTGGCTTCAATTCGAGTGAAGTTCCGTAATCGGAAAAAAAAATTGTGAAAAGGGAAAATCGAATTTTAGAAGAAAACAAATTATTATTTTTTTCCTCATACGAAGCTCAACAACTTTTTAAATATTCACCATTCATTAGACGATTATCATCCAACCGAAATTCCACTGTGTGAAAATGGACAGTCTCAAGAATTTTTAACGGAGCTCAAACTCGTCACTCGCGTTTTTTAAAATAATATTTTTATTTATTTCTCATTACAAGGCCCAGGGACGTTGGTCTCGATATATCCTTTCAGGTCGACCGGAAGCCGCGATAAAAGTCTTTCTTTTTTTTTCGTTACGTACTGGAACAAGAAGAGTTATACAGGGGAGTCGAGAAAGTCGCGGAAGCGTGGCCGCGCGGCCAAGTCCGCGCATACGGTGCACTCGTCGAGATTCACGCCGAAGAACTGAGAGTCCGCGAGTATGGGCTCGAAGGAAACCTCCGAATATTACGAGACTCTATGGTACGAGTGAGAGAAATGAGTCTCATGGTGTATCCCTTCCACGCGTATATATCAGAGCCAGCCAACTATCGCGGATGGCTCGACTGACCATCCTGACGTAACACAAAAGAAATTACACCGTCTAGTCCGTACATACAGCCGCGCCGAGACTTCTACCGCGAGACTGCGAAATAAATGATAAATAATGTACGCTGCGCTAAGTAGAAAACGTTGTTTTTTCCACAATACAGTTTGGTTAGCCAAATGAAAAATTGGCTGAATTACGTACCGTAAAACGGGGTTAAATTGACATTAAGGGTAACTTTGACAGTTTTTGGAAAAGTCAAAAATTTTCATTTTTTTTTTAATTTTTGATTCCATTAGCCTGAACGGTTAGGAATATTTTAAGCTTTACAGAATTAAAAAATTCTGTAAAAACCATTTTTCCACGATTCACTTTTTTGAACCTTGTGAAAGTTCTAACTCTTGAACGAAGGTTCAGATCGCATTGAAATTTTTACAATATATTCTTAGTATAATCACCTATCGTGTGAACTACAGAAACAAAAATTTCAATGATACAAAAAATATAAAAAATAAAATACCGACAGAAAATTGAGTAAAAAATTTTAAGTTTCGAATTTTCATAATAATTATAGTAAACAAATAATATTATTGGTTCACACTGAAAATACATTCATTATGCAACTATAGAATATTTTCATTTTTTTCAGACATTCACATCGATGCCGAGAACTGGGAAACCAGGTCCCACCCCCTGAATTTCCCAAATTTTTGGATGACATTTAAAAAAAATATTGTTAAAATGTTGCTCTTTTATGTGCTTAACATTTTTTATGAAATAATTTGTATATTATATTTTAAAAAATGGAGAAAATGTGCTTTTTTTGGTTTCGAACCCCACGTAACCCCTTAAACAGCAAATACTGAAAACGCCGATTCATAATGCAGTATATAAAATATATAATAATTTATTATATACCTAAAACAAACGCCAATTTATAATGTAGTACATATAAAAATTTATTGTATACACAACACAATCAATTTATAAGGTAAATATATAAAATTATTGTTATTTAAATATTTGCAATATCAAATGATTTATTTTTGGAGTCAGTGCCAGCCAAGAATGAGAGATTGACGTCACGGAAGAAACGAGATTGCAAATTAAAAAAGACGGTGGGTCATATATTTCATTTTTTTTTCGCCTCCTCGTTTTCTGCGAAACATCTGACGATATTGGCAATTTGCTGGTATCGACTCGTGAAATAAGTCTTTTGGTATTGTAAATATTTAAATAACAATAATTTTATATATTTTCATTATTAACTTACAGCAGGAGTTTACAAAGCTTTCTTTAGCTATCATCACCCCATATGGTATCAGTTTAGTACGACCTAAGTACTAAGTAAGACAGAAAAAAGCGTCACCTAATTAAATATCGAGTTAAAAAAAAGTTAATTGGTCATATGTACGGAACCCTAAAAAGCGAGGCCCGACTCACACATGGCCGAGTTTTGTTTTTTCTCTTGTCGCTGAAATTTGTTATTCAAATTTATTATAATGTTGCTTAAGTTGACTGTAATGTTGCTCAAGTTGATTTTGATCTCAATGATAATTATAAGACTGATTGAGTGCCTATAATAGTACCCTAGGTACTTGATATTTTGATATAAAACGTTTCTTTGATGAAGATGCCATGTTGATTATGAAAAATCGTTGTTTTTCATTTAATTCCATGTATAATGCATAAAAGATTACATTTTTTTTTATCAAAATGATACCAAAGTAACCCTTAATCTTTGACATAAGTTGCATGGCAAAGAAACCCCACACTCAAGTTTACTTTGACACTTCAAAAAATATATATATATATAAAATTGTGAGGGGGTGGTGGGGCTTGACTTTCTGATACATTTGATAGCCAAAGGACACATTGTTCTATTGAAGCAAAGGAAGTTGGAATTTGGAATGTTAAAAAAAAGTTACCTACAAAAAACTTCCAAAACCTGTTCAAAGTAAGCCCATTTTACGGTATGTACCAAAAGGTTCATATGGACCCACGCTTCACAGAGAGGCGATAGAAATTTCGCTATTCGTGCATCGATGTAGTGACGGAATTATAGATACTCGCTAGGTGCCAGTATCGAGTAACATTTTTCTAAACCGATACAAAAGTAGGTGAAGTCATGTCCGCTGGGGACTTTGTTTTTTTTTCATTTCCCGCGATCCAACGTACACCCTTGAGGGTTTTTACATATTACCCTGCTCAATTGAATCCTTTCTCATCACTCCCTATCCACACTTCCCTAATCTAACCTAATTTTCGTTGCTTCCACAGCCATTGGCGTAGTCATCTATTTTGCGCGGATTGCATTAAAACACTATAGAATGGTTTGTAGCCGTCATGTGGCATTGATTTAAGGAGGTTGGAGCGGTCCAGTTCAGTCAAATTTCAGTTTTTTTTTCAATGAATTTAAAAAAAACATACGAGCTATATATTTATTCTTTATTGTTTATGACTATATATTTATTCTTACTCATTTATTACTATACTTGTTCTTTATTACATATAACTTATTTATTTATTAGCAGCTGCTAATTTTTCATAAAATTAGCAGGAAATTGGAGGAAAATTATGCATTTTTATATTTTCATTACGTGAATAAGAACTTCTGTGTTACTATCAACATGAAAATGTATAACATTATCGATGATTATTATGAAAAAACTGCGTCAGTAAATGTTTTATACAATTCAGAGTGATCTACATTGAATTTTGCATTATTTACTCAATTCGATCGAACAAGATTGTAATCGATGCAAAATCCTCCTCGGCTCACGACATTTCCTATCCTAACCTATAATAGCAGCAATACTTCATGTCCGACGCCGATTTTTCGCCAAAAATTGTTTCCCTTGCTCGAAAAATGGACTGCCAATGATGGGAGTAGAAAACCGTGACTACCAAAAGATTTTGCATCGAAAAAGTCCGTGCTTAATGCATTTGAGCGAAAAATAAAAAATGTTTAGCTGGACAACTGTGTACCGAGGCTTAAGCATGGATACCCGTTTTCGGTAATATTGAAAAATTGGAATATCGGACCAAATATCCGATACTAAAAAACCGACGTTGGACTCGAAAAATACCGATATTTCGATATCAGAGTTTAACAAATAATAATATCATTATAATTGTTATTATTTCGATTCAAGTTACTTTTACTTGTTTTTTACGACGTTTAACAGCCTCAAAATATTATTACCTACATTAAATATTTCCAAAGTGTCAACTTATTTATCCACGAGTGTAGAATCAGAAAGAGTCTTTTCTTCCGCGGCTTATACCGGCAATAACGTAATGTCATCTCTGACAGATGAAACTTCAGATGCCCTCTGTTTTTTGCCGTCATTGTTTCAACAACCTCAATCTCGTTAATTAAAGTGACCACGCTGCTGCCTGCCTGCCACAAGCTATGTCATTAGTTTGCATTCTGGTAGCTACTACCGCACTGACTTGCATAAAACTTCCTCATTTTAATTTTGCTTGTCCCCTACTCATTTCATCTGCATGAAAGTGCCTATTTTCTGTTTTTTTTTTGTTAATTTATTTTTTGGTGGATTGGTTTTGTTATTTTATTAAATTAAAATTAATTTGTTAAATTAAAACATTAAACAAAATAAAAATAATCCACATATATTTAACAACATAGCAGAGTATGTTTAGAAATGTATAATAAATGAAGATCTCAATTAAAGAAGGTCATTTTCATTAAATGCTGTGGTTTCACTTGCTATACGATATTATTTCGGAAATTTCCATTTTCACTTTCTAGCTTCTAACTTTTTTATTCAGGATTTCCCATGAATATCGGAAAATATCGAAATACCGGTATTCCGATTTTACAACTCGTTGATATCAAAATAATGCCGGTAATAGAAAAAGCTTAGATAGTCCAAGCTCTAACCGAGGCGGAAGAATCTTGATGCTTCATTGCATAGGTTGGGACCAATTTCCATTCCCGAATTTGACACGATTCTTGTTGGGTTCGTTGGGCTCAATAATAATAATAATAATAATAAATTCAATAATATAATAATAATAATTGAAATATTATAATTGAATTGTAATATTCTAATAATTCAAATATTATATTGAATTGTAATATTCAATTGAATTCAATAATTCAATAATAATAATAATGGGGGTATTGGGATATCTGTGGCCCCTAATTCTGACCACGCAGTGTTTATATTTGACCCGAAATAAGACTTTTTTCAAGAGTAGTAAAAATCGAAATTCGACGCTTAAGGGGGTGAAACGAGGGTTTTTACAAATAAGTAAACTCCAATACAAATAAGTAAACGTGTATTTGTTTGGGTTCATTTGGTATATTTATGCCCATCCAAACAAACCCAAACAAACACGGTTAAGGGGCTGGAAGTACTATTTGATTGTCTACACTCACTGAACAGCGAGGAAAACATATGGTGTTATACATAAAACGAATTTGGTAAGTTACGAGTAAATCTGGTCAAAAAATATGTTTCCTCATACAAACGTTAACACTCCCGTTTAACCCCCTTAAACGTTAAATTTAGGATATTGCTGAAATACATATTTAATTATTTGTATTTTAGTGTATTTATGCCAAATTTCAAGTAAATCTGACAAAAAATATGTTGTCTCATACAAACTTTAACACGCCCGTTTAACCCCCTTAAGGGTCGAATTTTAGGAAATGCTGAAATATGTGTTCAATTATTTGCATTGTAGAGTATTTACGCCAAGCTTCGAGCAAATCTGACAAAAAATATGTTGCCTCATACAAACTTTAAAACCCCTGTTTCATCCCCTTAAGGGTAGAATTTCGATTTCTACCACTTGAAAAAAGTCTTATTTTGGGCCAAATATGAAGGCTGCGTGGTCATAATTAGGTACCACAGATATCGTAATATCCCTATAACAACAACAACAATATTAGCAATAATGATAACATTCTCCGATAACGAATTTTCCCGCCCAAATTTTTAAATAATCAAACCGTTCGAATTCCCAATATTTGCTTTCGCTCCTTTCGAAAAACTCCTGGGGATGAAAATATCGCCGAAGTGGTAAAAATACGGTGCATTGGCAAAGTCCGCAAGGATACGAAAGGTCCCCTTCGTGTGTTAGGTTCAAGTCCGCTGATCCCAAACTCTGTTCTCTTCTACGCTCCGGTAAGCGTTGTACAGCCGCGAGAGGTGAGATGTACTTCTTTGGACTGCGAACCAACAACGATACTCTCCCGTCGTTCTTTGCCGAACGCAAAACTTTAACGGCCGTTCCCGCACGAATACTTCGGTGCTTGGATCTTTATTATTCTCACAAATAACAACGTTGCGAGCGAGTGATCGCCAGCGTCGAACAGAAATTGATACGATATGGCTTTAGTTGTACCGAGAGAACTTCTCGATACAACACCGGAAGCGAATTATTACCCGTGACGTTGAATACACCCGCGCGCGCGCGGTCCCGCCGAGTTATTGCAATAAGAGAAAACTCGGTATTAACGAGAGAGTTCATTGCAATGCACCGTGTCTCATTGCTGGAGACCCCTATTCAATGAACATCGAGACCGAGGCTTGAATTTTTTGAGTTCCTCCGCTCGGATCACGTCTATAACTGGGTGCTTTGCAGTACTCGCGATCTCTTCACGCTGCTAGCCTGCATTCTCAAGAATGTGCTTCACAATTCTCAAGAATGTCAAAATTCTCAAGAATTTTTTTTAAACAACCAAGAATCTTCTTTAATAATATTTTTATTTCCTGAGATCCAACGTAAACCTATGCTTGGGGATTTTTTGTATTACCCTTCCCAATTGAACCCTTTCCACACTGAAAAAAAAATACCAATTAGGTCAAAAAAATATATTGGTTGATTCAAATAAATGTCTGATCGAGGAGTGCCACCGATATATGAGATTGTTACGATACTCTTACGATATATACGATTAGCGATACTCTTTAGAGTTTCTCCGGCGTTCAAGTAGATTTTCGGTTGGCGCTACGCTTACGAGAAACGAGCGCGCGTGCAGCTTCTAGCGGTTACTCCGAGAACTACGGGTTTCCTCACACCTATAATTTCGGTGGCGCTTGGCGATGATTCGGTTGAAATTTTTCACCCAAATGCGCAAGGAACAAATTTTATTTTCGCATAATTTTTTAACAAATTCAGACATTTGCTTAATATTTTTCAATCAAAATACAATATTAATATTTTAACGAATAATGCACTTGAAAATCAATATCGGATATGGTGAAAAAAATAACGTATTTACTCAATAGAAATTTTATCTGAATCAAACGAGCGGAATTCAAGTTTTCTTGTGCACTCGAATCAACAATATTCATGTTATGAATTGAAATGCTGTTTTTGTTCGTTGCAGAAAGTGCATTCAAAACTATATAATTCGTTCGCGATAATTTTTTAGATATTTTCAATAATATATTGTTCTCGGCTAACAATATATCTTTTGAATGAAAAAAAAACTTTAAATTTTATCATGTTGTTAAAGTTAATAGCGTTTTGTTTGGACTAATAAATCCGATTATTTACACCAACAATTTTGCAATTGAATCAACGAAATTTCATTCAATCACAATGATACTGGATCAATTATTCTTTGTTCTCAGTGCAATCCCTCGCTACCCGCACTTCGCGAAATTTAACCTAACTTCCGTTGCGTCCACAGCCGTCTTCAGAAGTGAGGCTACTGTGGAAATAAAGAACACTCGTTCGTCGCTTGACGCAATTCAAATTGAAAGGGAAGGTCGAACATATCTCGTGAAGAAATTTGAGTTGGGAAAACGTACTGCCCCTGATCTGCCTTCCCTAGATAATATCAGGCTGTGGTCGGGCCTTCCACCCTGGAATAGGTTCGCAATGTAACGGGTCTAAGACTAGGTCCCGATCCGCCGTTCGCTTTTTGGGGAACTGATCAGGCACGGGCCGGAGAACAAGCGGTAAATTTCCAGGAAAGTTGTAGGAAATAGATCGGGAAATAACCAGGAACAAACGAGAAAGTTAAAAGTGACGTTTCAGCGTTTTTCGAATCCTTGAGGAGGTAAAATCGGGAGGGTATTCAATTTAGTATTTCGACAACATGTTGTTTGTTGGTTATCTACTTGCTAAGGTAGTATATGAGTGTATACATACGCTTGCTCGCATTTCCTGATCGGCAAAGAGACAGAAAAACGTATACAGATCACTATCCGAGCGAAAAAGGCCTAGAGTGCAAAGGGTTTAACTGCACGTTGTGTTACTTCACAAAATTTATTTGATTAATAATTGTAATATATGCGAAATGTATGCCATATATTGAAAATATATGTTGCATATATGTGCCAAATTCTAATTTTCGTAATGTTTTTATATATGAGATGTATATGCGTGGTATTACTGTATATCAATGTATCATATATCAATAATATATGTAGCATTTACCCTGCATATATACCACATATATTTAGCATATATGTTGCATACACACTGCATACATTCCACATATATACTGCATAAATGGTACATATATGCCACATGTGCTTGTATGTAATAGTGTACTTTAACTGTAAATTAAGTTTTTTTAAGTTTAAGTTTTAAGTTTTGTTAAGTTTAACTGTAATAGTGTTTATACACAGCATATATTTCTTGTGAAGAATATGTATCAAAAATGTATGCGTCATATATGATGTATAAATGACACATATATGAGTCATATATGACGTATACATTTTTGATATATTTTTCTGACAAAAAAATAGATTGATAATATATCGAAAATATATGCGTCGTATATGCCTCATATATGCATCATATATAGTGTTTATACGTAGCATATATGTTTTGGTCAGAAAAATATATCGAAAATATATGGGTCATATATGCGTCACACATTTGGTGCATATATACTGAATATATACGTATTATTCTATTTTTCGTCACTATATATGCGACCGATATATATATATATATATATATATATATATATATATATATATATATATATATATATATATATATATATATATATATATATATATATATATATATGTAGCATATATTTTCTACATATATTTTACATACATAAATTTCCATGGGGGAAGTATCGGAAAATAATAAGCGTAGGTGCAGGCTGTAAGCATAGTACACTTCCGTACGAGGTACAACTCACATTTATCCTCGTACGTTGGTACCTTGCTTTCGCGAAGCTCTTCGCTTGTAGCCACCTGGCGGATTGTTGGCGAACTACATTCAGGTAATGTCTTTCCGGCCAGAACATTGATATTTCCCAACATGGCGACAAGGCGTTCAAAAACCACGAATGACCTGCTTTACTTTTTTGCTTCATAAAATAATTTGCCTATTCTTTATGCTTAAATCATTAGTTATCGTAATCCCGGTATTTATGATAAGCATTGTTATTCTCGTCGATTATCATTGATGAAACGAATGCTTTTGATGGTGAATAGAATTACAAAAGATGTATTGTTTCATCCCAATTTTAAATATCTTTGATGAGGTGAAAAACAAAGTAGCTTTTTTTAGTTCTTAAAGACAGGATCCACTTTTCACAATATGTCTAGAAGATATGGCTAGAAGATTTTTATTTTCAAACATAGAGAGTGAGCTGTAAAAAACGATTTTGCGATCTTCCCGGTTTGTTCTATGGGAGGGCGCAGTCAGGTAAATCAGACAATAAGCCTTGCCTTGTGAGGGCCTTTGCAGGCCTTGTGAGGGCCGGGCACAAAGTAGAGAATGCCCGATCACATTTATAAATAGTAACTTAACGATAGAACTGCTGGTAAAACATTAAACGCGTTTTTTCTCGAAACTATGTTGTTCAAAACGGTGTAGGACGATTTCTTGACATCCTATAAACGAATTGCCTTGAAATTTGGTACACTTATTTAATGTAATAGTAGTTTAGTTTTGACCGATGTTTTTTTCCGTAACACTTTTTTAAAAAATTACCTATTAACAATAATGTCATTTTTCCTTGATGCATTGAAAAAAGGCCAACATTCTTTTGTTTTTGATTAAAACTCGATTTAGAAAAGCTCCGTCAAGTCTTATCCAAGTTTATTTATTATTAAGTTATAATATTTATTACGCCAATATTATCAATTTTAAGAGAAAAAAAACTCGTTTTTTTTCAGATAAACTAGGTGGCCAAAATCGTGTACACCGTTGGGGCCTTACGTTCAAAGGTCCTTCACGAGATTGATTATAACTTCTACAATTATTAATGTTTTGGAATGAAATTTGGTACATAACGGTGTTAATGTACATGCTAATAAATTTGAAAACGATTTTTCAATGATCTAACTTATTCTTTTGAAATTAATTTGTTTCAATAGCCCTTATCTTTGGGTTCGTTATAGTAGCCTAACGCCTTAAAGGGGGAGATACCTTTAGGCGAGGAAGAAATTTGCTGATTTCCATGATTTTTTTAAAAGGAAAAATATTTTCACCATTTTCGAGCCTTAGGGTATGTTTTATTACTAGTTTTGGCTGTTAAATGTTATTCTTTAAACTTAATCTTTAAAAATGGCGGAGGTATGAGACGGTCTTCCAAATGGCATATTCAAAACTGGTGTGACGTGTAGGTAAAAAAAATTTGGGATAAATCTTTCTAATCTTATTGTGAGAAACATGACCCTAAATGGTTATGAAATCTAAAAAAAGTATTTTTTAAATTGCAAAGCAGCCTCTTTTTCCCGCAAAATTTAATCTTTTCGTTGCAAAGCATACCGTTTCGTCGATTTTAAGCATTTCTTTCTTTTTCTTCCGCGCCATATCTCCGCCATTTTTAAAGAGTAATCATGTTTTGAATACCATGTAAGAGCCAAAAGTAGTCATAAAACATACCCTAACTCTAAAAAATGGTGAAGAAATCTCCCCTTAAAAAAAATCATGAAAATCAGCAATGTTTTCCTCGCCTGAAGCTGTTCCCCCCACCCCGCCTAAGCTAAACTATATCGCATTCGCCGGGGGTACGGGGAAACCGTGGAAAACCCGTACCGGTATGCCCGGCGTTGCTTAACTCGAAGTACCGCCGGAGCCGAACCCCAACCGCCCATCCATCAGTGACGGCTTTTTTTCAATAGTAATATAACAGTATCCCATTATTAGACGGGGAAATATTACCTCCAATGGCTTTCAAATATCAACTCATGGCCTCCGTAAAACGGCTGTCGAATACAAGAAACCGAAAAAAAATTAATTTCCGTAAAAAAGTTGGCCAACTCTTCATCGTGATCTTTATTTTATGTTTGTAGCGTTCGACCCGGACACGGTAAGAAAATATTTATGAATTCGTGATGCTTGAGCGCGATACGGAATGTCCGAACGTTGAAACGAATACAATCACACAGGTACACCTGTGCGTGTATATAAACGGATGTAGATTACTCACATATTATATGCAACCTCACAGATAAATAAGAGGCCCAAGAGCTAACATACGCTAAAGTGTAAATAAACGTAGGTTACGCCTTTTTGCTTTTCAGAAGTTGATGGATAAGTGCTCATATGGGAGGTTAGTGTGCGTTCAACCCGCGATAATGTGCACTAGTCCGTGTATTCCGGTGGCCTTTGTATGCTGTAGTATGTACAGTAGAATTTCCTTTGTGTGCTATACTTACATGCAAGTGTATATATATACAGGGTGCGGCACATAAAGTGTTACAGAGCAATAGCACTCAAACTACTGATCATATCCAGAAATGTTTCAGACAAAAGTTTCAGTGTTCGAGAAGGCCGTCATACTGGACCACTCTATTTTTTTTATCGGTGGAGGCGATGTAGCTACGTCAAGGTCAACTCCGCTTTTAAAAATGGAACCATGTATTTTTGTTCGTTGACATTATAACCGATTCTTAGACGAATTCAGCAACCTACAACACAAGGCCATTCTCGTAACGCAAAGTATGAAAATAGTCGAAAAATATCGGAATAATCATTTTCAAAGGATCCACTAACCTTGGTTTGGGTCTACCTACAGAAGATGCTCGAAGTGATGACCCTCGACTTGTAAACACTTGTTTGGTCGCTGTTTTCATGTCTTACGATACCAATGTTTCTTATCGGCAGAAAGTACGCATTTTCTGTTGACATATCAGTTAGTCACGCATTACCTTCTAATGTGAGTACATCGGATCGCGAAAATGAACGTTTTTCAAGAATTTTTTGATATGTTGATGGTGCTGGGGGAATGTCGTAAACATTACAGAAACGCCCAAGATTTGTATGCGCCTCGTTATCCGGATGGGCAACAAAAATCACACATGGCTTTTAAGCGATTAGCTGACCGTTTCTGTCGCTTCGGTACAGTGAAATAAACACGAGTCAAACGTCGACCGATTGTTAATGAAAATAATGCGGCTGCTATCTTAGCTTTTGCTGCACTAAATCCACATGCGAGCAGCAGGCAAATGGAAAGAGAGAGTGGAATTAGTCAGCGATCTGTATTAAGAATCTCACATCAACACAAGTTCCATCCGTATCGTATGTCATTACATCAGGATTTGTACGGCAATGATTGCCTAAATCGCGTCAATTTCCGTAACTGGATTCGTAGAAAAATACGCACAGATGTCTCATTTTTGAGTCATGTGCTTTTTTCTGACGAATCTAACTTCACAAATACGGGAAATGTGAATAGGCGTAACATGCATTATTGGGCAAATGAGAATCCTCGATGGATGAGAACTGTACCATTTCAACATCCGCGGTCCGTTAATTGTTGGCGCGGCATTGTCGGCGATCACGTCACTGGTCCCTATTTTTTTGAAGGACGCTTGACTGGGCAAGTTTACGCAAACTTTCTGCAAAATGTACTGCCCCAATTACTGGAAGCAGGCCCTTGCATGTTCGCATGAACATGTGGATGCAACACGACGGTGCACCACCCCGCTATACTCTGCGTTCAAAACGAGTGATGAATGAGATTTTTGGTGAAAAGTGGATAGGACGAGGCGACCCTGTAGCTTAGCCACCTCGTTCGCCAGATCTAACATCACCAGACTACTTTTTATGGGGTTTTGCCAAAGAACGCGTAATGGCGGTAGCACCTACCACGCCTGACGACATGAAAGAAAGAATACGCCGAGCGTGTACGGAAATTACACCACAAATGTTGGCTGAAGTTAGACGGTCTTTCATCAGCGAATCAACAAGTGCTTACATGTCGAGGGTCATCACTTCGAGCATCTTCTGTAGGTAGACCCAAACCAAGGTTAGAATTCGTTTCGATACCGGCTAGAATGTGCAAGAGGAAAAAAGTATGCCATTCTATTTTGAAAAAACTGATAGCCTTGAGAAAACCGAAAAAAATTAAATTGGAAAAAAGATATTACGATAGCCATCCGCGTCATTTTAAACCATTTAAATTCCGATATGTACATACTTCGTATTTTCAAATCTAACAGAAATATTCAGGTGCTCTGTTTCTCGTGACTCACCCTGCACACACACACACACACACACACACACACACACACACACACACACACACATATATATATATATATCTAGCACGCCACAAAAGTTGTACTGTACATACATATATATCTCCAAAATTAACATAAATGTTATAATAATGACAATAATAATATCAGCTGCAATAAGGATACAAATTCAGTTTTATTAATATTGGAGTGCTAACATTTTTTAAGTTAAAAACATTTGATTATTCTTGATTGTTTCTAAACGCTCATCGCCAGGCTTCGGTCGAATACTTGGAAAAACAAACGACACTGGTGGCGATGAGGTTGGTTGGAGCCCAGATTTGATCGATTTAGCTTCGGCGAATAATCGGGATCGATTGTGCGTTCGTGAATTAAATTGATGTCAAGCCAATGCATAACTAACCATTGTTGTGGTTCATAAGGAGGGATATTTGGTGGTCATTTGGCATAGCTAGGGGGGGAAAGCGGTGGGCACCCCCCCCCCCCCAATGATGGTTCTCTCGCAGGAAAAATCGAACCAAATAAATTAAATTCAACTCCGCGCCCTATACAATAATCACTTTTAATTGATAGTTTTTAATCAAGTGCATTAAAAAGATTGAAAATTGATTAGTTTTTAATTGTGGAAAGTCGCGATTAACAATTGGTTGATTGTTAGTTGCTACTACAGCAATTAACAATCAATTAATTATTCATCTTTAGTTACCCTAGCAATTAAATTTTGCCCAATACTGAGAGTACTGCCCTAACTCATATCAACTTTCCCAAGCAGCAATAGTACTCCCAGTAAACTCTGCCGGCTGTGAGAAGAGTTTTTCTGCCCCAAGGTGGATAAAAACGAGGCTCGGAAGCACAATGTTTAGGAACGATCCTCTCATATGTCACTGCTGAATATAAGGAATGACATTGTTAAAAAAAATTCCAACTAAAAAAGTGTTGGGCCGATATGCTGATGGAAATAGGAAACGAAGACTTATTTAATGGAGTAAAGTAAAGTTTAAAGACTGCAAGCAACTGGATTAAAGAATGATGAAAAATTCGTCCATTATTTTTAAGGTTTTGCAAGAGTTTGATATTAATTTTAACAGGAAGGTGTGATTAAAGCTTCATAGTTTAAGTGCGTTTCATGATTATTGACTAGTATGCAAATTTAATTTAAAAAAAAGATGATTGTGAACGAAACCACTTTTTTTGTCGCACCGGCTCTCCATGCCCTTCATCCCCCCTTAAAAAATTGCTACGTCACTGGTAGTCATATGTGTAGACGGAGTGGTTGACGTGACATGTTTTATATATTAAATACTATCTAGAGTACCGGTCAAAAGTTGTCGAGCAGTGTGGATAATTGCAAAATTATATTAGAATAATATAATTCATTTTATAGAGCTACATAGGATGTTTGTTACAATTTTGTTGTTCTAAATACGGCTTTTTCGAGATAAAAATCTACTGCTTACGATTAAATCATACAGTTTGTGTCTTTTAAGACATCATCACAGTGGAACTTTTTCAAAAAACCTATTGTTTTTGCGTTATCCGATACTATAGATGGTTATAAACGTGGACCTAGCATCGCCGATTGATCGTAAGTAGACAATTTATATGAAAATTCCGCACTCGAACATTGAAACCCGTTTTTTTCGAAATGTTTTTCAAAACGGTGTACACTCTCAAAGGAAAAGTTTTTCCAACCTATCAGTCTCAAATTTTAACACAACATTCTTCACGCTATCTTTTATCTTGCTATGGAAGATTTTTTTGTTTTTGAAATCTTCATATTTTTTATAATCAGAAACTGTCTAAAAAATGGGCTAAATTCGATACTTTTCTTTCAATCTGTCGCCGTTTTGTTAATTTTGATTTAAAAAAACTTCCATAGCAAGATAGCGCCTTTCGTGCTGATTAATAATCTGTTTACAAATTTTGTTTCGGATAATATTTACGGCCACAACCGTGTACACCGTGAGGACTCCTTTTTTAAGACATTTTCAACCGTTAAAAAAATATAAAAAAACAAAAATTTATTTTCTTTTCTTCATGAGTGCTTTGATTTGACATAAAAAAGTCAGAATGATTAGCGTATTTTAACCATTAAAAAATCGCGAAAATCAGCTATTTCTCGACCCGATACACTGTGATGATCCCTTAATAAAATTTTAATTCAAACAAATATACTAGAGCTGAGCAATGAGCTATATTCGAATATTTCTGTTCATCGCTAGTAGTATATAAATCGGAGACTCGCACTCTCGGTGCTCATACCGTAGTTCCTCTTTCAAGACTTTGGCATATATGTACTATTTATGTGTGCCGAAGTCGGGAAGGAACTTTGCGTGTTTAAATTAATATATATATATATATATATATATATATATATATATATATATATATATATATATATATATATATATATATATGTATGTGTATATACAGGGTGTCTCTCTTATCTCTGCTACCCGAAAAAACTCGGTAATTATCGACGTCATAAAAAAAGTTCCAGACAAAAGTTGTACGGTGTGAAGGGGGCCATGAAATGCGACCAATTTTTTTTTATTTTGGTGGAGGCGTTGACGCACAGTGAAGGTCATCTCCACTTTTTTAAATGGAATGGTACATTTTTTTTCACCCATCTTGTGGAGCACCTCAAGCCGCATCAAAACATTAGGGGGTCAAAGTCGTTCAAGGTTATTCAAGGTCAGTATCGACTATCCAAATCTAAATATCTCGGATCACTACCAAATATTTGGTAGTGATCCGAGATATTTAAATTTGTATTTCATTTTAATAGGTGTTCGAAATGATCTTTTATTTATTAGATTTTTATTTATTTTATTTATTAGATTTGTATTTTATTTTAATAGGTGTTCGTAATGACCTTGAAAGACTTTGACCCCCTGATGTTTTTTATGCGGCTTGAGGTGCTCCACAAGATGGTTGAAAAAAAACTCACCATTTCATTTGAAGGAGTGGAGGTGACCTTCACTGTGCGACAGCGCCTCCACCGAAATAAAAAAAATTAGTCGCATTTGATGGCCCCCGTCACACCGTACAACTTTTGTCTGGGACATTTTTTTGTGAAGCCGATAATCACCGAGTTATTTCGGGTGGCAGAGATAAGAAGGACACCCGGTATATATATATATATATATATATATATATATATATATATATATATATGTAGCACGCACTGACTACTCGGAGAAGATTTCGAAACTCAAGTAATTCCTGGTTCGCAGTGTCTCCTCAATTACGTCGAGACCCTCTGAGGATGAAGAGACCTCCAGGGGGACGGGTTTCACGTAGCGATGGATCATGAACAACGATTGTATAGAGTACATTTATAGTACCTCCAGAGGGAACGTCTTCGCGGATCCTTTTTATCGCACAAAGCTCCCAATATACTTGTCCCAAGTTCCGGTTACAGTTGCTAAATCCACTAGTCGACGCGTTCGCACAAAATATGTAAATACTTGGAGATGTGCAGCTTTATTTGGGTCGCGATAAGCCATGAGACACGTGATGGTTCCTATCGCTGGTTTAACGCCGAGGGCATTGATCTCTGGTTCTATTTTTTGATTTCGTTTATCATTACTTTCGGGTTGTGATACCGTGCTTTTTAATAGCGTGCGGTAAGGATGAATTCTTTGATGCAAATGATTATTTTAAGGGGGGAGATACCTTCGGGCGAGGAAAAAATGGCTGATTTCCATGATTTTGTTTTCTAGAGGAAGGATTTCTTCACTATTTTTGAGACTTCAGGTATGTTTTATTACTACATTTGATTGTTACATGGTATTTTTAAAAAATTAATCTTCAAAAGTGGCTAAAGTAGGGCGCGGTGTTCTAAACTACATTTTCAAAACTGGCGTGACGTATAGCTCAAAAACTAATCGACCGATTCTGGTGAAATTTGGTAAAAATCCTATAAATACTTTTTTTTTAAATTTAGACATTAAGGTCATGGTATAAGGTTGGAACCTCATTGTCTAAAATATGACATTAATGTTTTCAAAAATTAAAAAAAAGTATTTTTTTATCGCTACATTTTACAATTCTAAAATACTTTTATTTTTATTTTTTAACAACATTAAGGTCATATTTTAGACAGTAAGGTTCTAACCTTATTGGCTTTCACTACTTTTAAAATACCTTTTTTTTTAAATTTGAAAACATTAAGATCATGTTTTAGTCAATAAGGTTTGGAACCTTATTGTCTAAAACACGACGTTAATGTTTTTAAAAATGAAGAAAAACGTATTTTCGCATTGTAAGACGTAGCCATAAAAAAACTTTAATTTTTAAGTATTTTTTTTATAGCTACATTTTACTATTCGAAAATGCTTTTTTTTTCTTCAATTTTTAAAAACATTAAGGTCATGTTTTAGTCAATAAGGTTGGAACCTTATTGAACATGACCTTAATGTTTTGAAAAATTTAAAGAAAAAGTATTTTCGAATTGTAAAATGTAGCCATGAAAAAATATTTTATTTTTATTTTTTAGAAACATTAAGGTCATGTTCTAGACAATGCGGTCCCATCCTTATTGACTAAAACATGACGTTGATGTTTAAAGTAAAAATTCAAAGTATTTATAGGATTTATACCAAATTTCATCAGAATCGGTCGATTAGTTTTTTTAGCTATACGTCACGCTAGTTTTGAAAATGCAGTTTAGAATACCGTGCCATGTTTTCGCCATTTTTGAAGATTAATCTTTTAAAAAATACCATGTAACAGTCAAAAGTCGTAATAAAACATACCCCAGGTGTCAAAAGTGGTGAAAACATCTTTCCTTAAAAAAAAAAAATAATGCAAATCCGCATATCTTTTCCTCGCCTAAAGGCATCTCCCCCCTTAAGGAGTTTCGGGACAATTGGTAAAGTGTTACCATTTGATTGAAATTTATACAGTAAATCCTTGGTCACCCATGAGTGCACCGTCCAAATCAAGATTTTCGATGTATTTCTGTTTTATTTTGAGAAGATATCTCTCTTCCGTTCTCTCTTACTTCTTCAGCTCCTGATTGCCGCCTCTACACGTGTCCAATTTCTCAATCTTTATAGATTGAAGATTTCGAGCAGTGCATACGTGTACGCATGAGTCTGAGTTTCGATATCTTTTAGTGGATCGGCGCACGTTCGTTACAAGGCTTCAAGATTTTCAATGTGTTTTTGTTTTATTTTGAGAAGATATTGCTCTCTTCCGTTCTATCTTACTTCGTCTGCTCCTTCTTATGGTCGCCTTTACACGTATCCAACGTCTTAAGGCGGGATATACATTTAGACAGGAAAAAAATAAGCAATATTGAGGTATTTTTTAAACTAAGGAATAATTGTTATATAATTATCAAACTTTAGGTATACTTTGATAGTATATTTAAGTATTCGAAGCAATTTTTTTAAATTAATTCATCATCAAAATGGCGGAGTTGTGGCAGAGTGTTACAGCAAGGTCACCGCGGGAGTTGCGAATTGGCGTGCAGTCAGCTTTCGGTAGACTTTCATTTGAAAAAAAGTTTAAACATTTTTCCAGTTAGAAAAATCACATGTATAGTTTCTATGTGACGGTAATTAAAATAAAGAAAAAGCAAATTTGAGAAAATGGCACGCATTTACAACAAAAAAAATCAATATTTCTGTAAAATGTGCACAAAAAAGTTGTTTATTTTTCCAATTTTCAGAAACAATTTTCGTCAAGTAGAAGGTACCAATATTATCAATATTTCTACCAAGTTCCAACTCAATCGGCTTAATAGTTTTTGAGTAATCCTGCACGCCAATTTCGATAATGCAGTTTTGAGAAAAACGCGTTTGAAGTTCCCGCCCGGTCCGAATCCGAGTGGTGAGGCACAGCGTTGACGGTCTGAAAAGTTCGAAGTTTTTTGAATTTCGCTTTGAAACTTTGGGAAAATATTCTAAATCGTTTAAAATATTCTACATCGTTTTATTCTACATCGTTTAAAATATTAAATTAATAAATATTCAAATTAATAAATATTCAAATTTGAATTAAATAAACATTCACATTAATAAATATTCAAATATTAAATTAATAAATATTTAAAATATTCAAATATTCTACATCTACAAAATATTCGACATCGTTTAAAGAAAAAAAAGAATTCGATTTTTTGATCCTTGTAAATGTATATCCCGCCTTGATCTTTATAGATTAATATTTTCGAGCAGTGCATATGCATCGGATTTTTTATATCTTTTGGTGGATCGGCGCACGTTCGTAAGAAAGCATGAAGATTTTCCATGTATGTTTGTTTTTTTTTGTTTTGCGAAGATACAACGCTACGAATCTTCCGTTCTCTCATGCTTTTTTTGCCCGTCTCATTGTCGCCTTGACACGTGTCCAATTTATCAAACTTTATGGGTTGAAATTCATGAGTACTGCATATGTGTAGGTATGCAACTGATTTTCGATATCTTTTAATGGATTGGCGCACGTTCGTGACAAGGAATTTTGAATGTGTTTTTGTTTTTTTCTTCTGAGAAGATCACAAAGAATTTCACGGTAAAACTCACGTCGAAGATATGGGATCTTATTAACAACACAATTTGAAGCAATCATTCGGGGGTAATCGGCGTATATATAGCGCTTTTTTTCGTAAAAATAATTAGTAACGATTTCGGCTGCAGTGTGCACGTTTCGTCCCGGACATTCAGAGCACGGTGAGTAAACACACGCTAATATGGCGATATTAAAGGATCACGCAAATTTTCTAAACAAATGTTTAAAGTTATTTTTAAATTGCAAATTTCTTCCCAGTCATTTCTTCACTACTTATAGTGGGTCATAGTTGAAAGTGTGGTTTTTGCTTTGATCACTAATAACTCGGTCATTGGCGCAGGCAGCGGTACCCCTCCCCCCCCGTTCGAAAACCAAGCGCCCCCCTCTCAGAAAAAATCGATCCAAAATAATTACATTCAAATAATCGATTCATTTTATTAAAAGGAAGGTTCTGCCTTGTTGGGTCAAAAAATGTTCGATTTTTCACCAATTTTTTTATGCAAAAAGTATCAAATATAGAATTTTGATATTTGGTACGTTGACTAAGCGGTCTTTGTTGAACATCAAAATATTTTTTTAACTTTGACAAAACATGGCGGTGGGAGTGGGTGGAGCTACGTATGTCGGTGCGCGGGCGATGATATTCTTCGCTTGCGGAAGTCCTAAGTCCCGGACAGGTGATCTGAAGTAAAAAAATCAAACATATTTTTACTTTGTACAATATTGTGTATAAGTTGACCTAGAATCAAGAAGAAAAATTAAAATATTAAAAAATGGTGAGCGATCGGAAGGACGTTTGCTTTTTTTTCCAAAAAATTTCGCAGTTTTTTGCTCACAATTTTTTTTTTCAATTTTTTATCTTGATTCTAGGTCAACTTATACACAATATTGTACAAAGTAAAAAAATGTTTGATTTGTTTTGCTTCAGATCACCTGTCCGGGACTTAGGACTGCCGCAAGCGAAGAATGTCATCGCCCGTGCACCGACATACGTGGCTCCTCCCACTCTCACTAATATGTTTTGTCGAACTTTAAAAAATATTTTGATGTTCAGTAAAGACCGCTTAGTCGACATACCAAAAATCAACATTCTATATTTAATACTTTTCGCATGAAAAATTGGTGAAAAATGGAACATTATTTGGCCCAACAAGTCAGAACCTTCCCGTAAGTTTCACCCAAGCAACCATAAGGAAATAACTTAATAAAACTTGAAATATTGCCTTCGTCATAATTTCGTAATTTCTATAAAAAGTAGCTATTTCATTCCGTAAATTAAATAGATATTAAAATTTCATAATTAAGTCAACCGTAAGCACAGGCAATAAATTAGATTTTCCGACCAATACACCACCAGTAGAAAACTGAAAAATCAACGTTTATAATATCATTGTAAATATCAAATGCCGATTTGAGAATCTACCATTAGCTCATGCAGTCGACGCATTTTCGAAATTGGATACGAAAAACGAAGAGGATTCCATTAATGAGGATTCCATTAATTTTAAATCTTAATAATTGATACATTAGCCTCAGAATCTGAAGCGATGGACATGAAAAACATACTTTAATTTTGAAATAATGAAATAAATGCTAAAAACTGAGTACAGCCTATTAAAATGGAGTAACTGCCCGATAAGAACGATTCTTTCATATGTCACTGCGGAACATAGAGAATGACATTGTTAAAAGAAATCGCAACTGGAATAGTGTTGGGCTAATTTACAGAAAAAAAAAGAAAACTAAGACTTATGTAATTGAGTTCCTACTGAATGTAAATTTTTAAGACTGTAACTGAATTGGAGAATGATGAAAAACTAGTCGATTATTTTTTAAGGTATTCCAAGAGTTTGATATTTATTTCAATATGAACGTCTAATTAAGGCGAGTTTTATATTTTTCGAGTTACGTGATTTTAGACTATTATGTGAATTTTATTAAAAAAAAAATGATTGTGAACAAATTCAGTTTTTTGTCAGGCCGACCCCGTCCAACCCCCCAAAGAAAAATTCTGGCTACGGTAATGAACTCGATTAAAAATGCATTGACAGAAATGTAAGATCGTATCAACCATATTTGAACGAAATTTTATATTTCTCTGTGGGGACAATGAAACAGGGTTTCATACAACGGATATTCCCTGTCACTAAACAAAATCAACGCCCCTAATATCCTAATA
This sequence comes from Ophion ellenae, assembly GCA_963210295.1. Classification (NCBI taxonomy): domain Eukaryota; kingdom Metazoa; phylum Arthropoda; class Insecta; order Hymenoptera; family Ichneumonidae; genus Ophion; species Ophion ellenae. Next base: position 14,741,377 of record OY723393.1, on the reverse strand, counting down.
GTGAACAGGACTACAAATATATAAATTGACTAAAAATGTTGCTTGTGATTTGCAACGAGGTTTATAGTGATTAGTATTTATTATAAGATACGACTTGCTACATGGGTATTTGGCGTCTTATTCGATCATTTTATTTGACAATTGCATAGGATAATTTATAAATCGAAAATAAAATAAAATACTCAACTAAGAGTTCTGACTCAATGATTTTTCATTATAATTCGTCAGTTCCTGACCTCCTGTAATGATTTACTTTGAAGAAAATATTTTTCTCACTAATGGATTCGAACCTACAACCTACCTGCCTATACTACACACGCTGCCACTTACGTTATCAAGTGTTTGTGGCATCTTGATCACAGAATATGCCATAAAAAACAAAAGTAATTCCGGCTGTACTTCCGAATAGCCGTTACCTCCGATTTAGGTGAAATTTTCCACAGATCTTTTTTTTCTTATAATATAAGTCACTGCATAAAATGATTTTTGGCGACTCGCAATATTTCTTTTGAGATATCGAATTTTGCTAGTTATTTATTTTACTGTGCTCCAACTCAATGTATACCTTATAGGCTCAGTTCTGGCTACGCCTATATAGGGGAAGTCGGGGCAAGATGATAACGCCATGGTCATGTCCAAACAAAACAAAACATATATGAGTCAGTCAACATTAATTTTTTTTAAACTAATCAACATTTATTAATCTTGTAATTTTGGAAGCAAAAAAATCAGGCTTTCTGATTTGTACCACACAATGTATATTTTAAATTAAATCTTTATTTTTCCCGTCTTACCCCGTATGCGAGGCAAGATGAAACAGCGCTGGGATAATGATGGGACACGAATTATTGGCATCTTTCGGATATAAAAGTGGTTTCATTCTCAATACCATCAATTTGATAAGCCAATCGTCTGAGTTCTGTAGGAATAGTCTGAATAATCTTGCTTCCATATAATTTTGATCATTTGTAAGTTCTTTTTCTTTCCTTGGTAGAAACATCGGTTGAAGAGCAACCAAATGCTTTACTAGTTTCATTTCATCCTTTCTAACGTAAATAGTGGGACGTTTCAAAATATTCCGGGTTTGCGATAGCTAGTATTCATCTTGCCCCATTACACTTAGAAAAAAAATCATTGATCCAATATCATTGGTGTTGTTGAATGAAATTTCGTTGATTCAATTGTAAAATTGTTGGTGTAAATAATCGGATTTATTAGTCCAAACAAAACGCTATTGACTTTAATAACATGATAAAATTAAAAGTTTTTTTTTCATTCAAAAGATATATTGTTAGCCGAGAACAATATATTATTGAAACTATCTAAAAAATTATCGCGATCAAATTATATAGTTTTGGATGCATTTTCAGCAACGAACAAAAAAAGCTTTTTAATTCATAACCTGAATATTGTTGATTCGAGTACACAAGAAAAATTGAATTTCGCTCCTTTGATTCAAATAAAATTTCTATTGAGTAAATATATTATTTTATTTTTTCACCATATCTGATATTGATTTCCAAGTACATTATTCGTTAAAATATTAATATTTCATTTTTATTGAAAAATATGAAGCAATTGTCTGAAATCGTTAAAAAATTATGCGAAAATGAAATTTGTCTCTTGCGCATTTGGTTGGAAAAATTCAACCAAATCATGGCCGAGCGCCACCGAAATTATAGGTGTGAGGAAACCCGTAGTTCTCGGAGTAACCGCTAAAAGCCGCACGCGCGCTCGTTTCTCGTAAGCGTAGCGCGAACCGAAAATCTACTTAAGGCGTTACCCCCACTTGTAGCGCAAAAAAAAGGCCTTTTTCATGATCTTTTTTAAAGAAAACTACAAAACTTTTTTAATCAATCAATATACCATCTTAAAGAACACATCTTGAAGAACTTTCAGTAATTTTTTTATTGAAAAATATTACATTGTTTAGTGGCAAATGGCCGTCAATGAAATAATGTTTTTATATACACGGTTTGCGGTGACCAACATTGCGGCGAAGTGGATCATCTGAAAAAAAAAATGCGGATGGATTTAGTCAAATATAAGTATAAACTAGTCTTTAATCGAAGGATTTTAAAAAATATCCATTTTTCACAAAATGGCGGACAGTCAAAGTTAATGGTTCGATTTTAACGAAAAAAACGGCCGTTTTTTGGCTATAAAACGGCCATTTTTTTTTTTCGAAAAAAAAAATCGAACGATTAAAGAGTACATTTTTATGTATTAAATAAGCCTGCAAAATTTCAAGAAGATCGGTTCATTAGTGTTCGAGTAATCTTGGTCACCGACTTCAGAAATGCCATTTTGAGAAAAACGCGTTTAAAGTTTCTCTTCAACGCTCTTTCAACGCGGATTCTTCTCTTTCAACGCTCATATCTCAGTCAATTTTGTTCGAATCGACTTGAAAGTTTCAGGGCATATTCTCAGATACTTATACTTCAAAAAAATCGATTTTTTCAAAATCGCAAGTGGGGGTAACCCCTTAACAAAAAATCACACAAAAACCTTGAAAATTTCTGACAAACCGTTCCTATTATATTAATAATTAGTACTTTCATTGTGTTTACCTACCTGTCTCTAATCAATATCAGCAACTCAAATAAACTGAAAAGATGGTGAACTTTACCAAAAATTACATCGTTTTGTCAAAAAATTGATATTGTTTTCTCACTCGAGATGCGTGCTTCCGACACAGTTGATACTTCCACACTCATTCACCTCACCGCCGCCCCTTCAAACTCCAACGGGAGCACTATGCTCGCGCGCACTGTTTAGTGGCCAGGCTTATGATTCAGCTTACCCCGCGTATCGCTGTCGGTGCAACGCTGACTTTTTGTGTTGATATTAGATGGATTACATATATATTAGATGGATATTTTTATATTGGATAATTTATTTTTGTATGGAGGGTGTGTCATGCGATGGATCCACGTGGTGGGTGGAAAACTGGCGAGAGCGCGAGGCATCTCATATGTGCGTATGGAGTCGTGGGGTGCGTGGAATATTGAGATAGACAAAGAGTATCGTGGGTTCGTTTTTTTCATAGTTAATTTTTTTTAACTTTGGATTTTTTATAACGTTGTATACTTTATTTGTTAGTTTTCAACCTTTTTTGCGGGTTTTTACAGCGTTTTGTCGTTTTTTAAAATGGTTTTTAATTTAGTGGGTAGAGGGGGGGGGGGGGGGCTATCGCATAAGTTAGACGAAAATTAGACGATCCGCACATAATGGAGAGCGCGATCATAAATATATGTATAGTATTGCCGGAACTGAATCTATTAGGTATACAGGTTTCGTAGGAGCACTGTAAAATAAATAACTTTCAAGAATCGATATCCCGAAAAATATTGGGAGATGTCAAAAATCGAAAATTGGGGAATTTGGCGTTACGTAATTTGTGTACGTCCCCTAAACTCTTTAGAACTTCTTTACCGTCTGTTTTTGCGGAGAAACAGCCATTTGATAAAGGCTAAAAAAATTAGGCAAATTTTTGTGATTTTTTAGATTTGAACACCAGCGTATGCTATATATATTTACATATATATGAATCACCATTGATTATTAGTAACATTAAGGACAAGAATGATTGATGAATTGGTTAAAGAAGAAAAAAAGGGTTTCATGTTCGATTAAAATTCACAAGAAAAAATGTAAATGTTTCATTATGATATCGATCAGTGAAGATGCGCGGGATTTTTTCATAGGCTGCAACGATGGCGAAAACGATTTCGTTCTTCATCATTGGCATCTTCATCCTGGAATCGAAAATATGTTGGGGCCTCGATGATTCCAAAAAACCAGAATGGTGGGAAAGTGCGCTGATTTACGAAATAACATTCGCGAATACCGGAGAGCTCCAATTCCACAATTTCAGAGGTTCGTAAAATCGGTGACCAGTCATGAGATTGAAATTTGTATCGTTAAAAAGCAATGAAAATAATTTTCTTGTTGCTCGCTGAAATTTCGGTTTACCAGATTTTGGCTTCGAAAATCGCTCAGGCATTTTTTTAAATCCGTATTTGGATATCTGCAATCGTAACCCCTACAAATCTATGTGGTATAATAATAAAAATATGAAAAAAGCATTTTCGTTGAACTACCAAGACGCAAACTTCATAACCATAATTAGTCATATATCTTCATAATTTGACAAAACTAAAAATTAATATTATACGTAAATATATATATTATACATAAAAAATGTACACATAAATCTAAAGTAAAACTTGCTGATTATCGACACAATGGAGTTCACTTATCGTTCATTGAAAATACCCGGCTAGAGATGATTCGCGATCTCTTCGCAATTAAGGGGTCTTCTCACTTTAGACGCCAAAAAGGCCATTTTCATGATTTTTTTCGATAGGCTTGAATTATAGATATTGATAGAAAACTGGTTACACTTAATAAATGAACTTTCGAAATACAACAACAACAAAAATTGTTTGTTTAAGTCACTATTTATAGACGGAAATGGTAGTTAAAAAAATGTCCTGAAAAAATTGTAGGTTTGCGATGTTGATGAAATCTCGGAGATGTATCATCCGAAACAAAAAAATCAAACCGTTTTAGGTTCAGTATGTTAATGGCTATAGCGCATGTCATACGATTGTATATGCAAAATATGTTATATGCAAATATGTTATATATCCAAAAATAACAAAATGGCGGACATACGTCGAAAAAAACGTGTTTTTCACCGTTTTTGGCAAAAAAAATAGTAAACATCAAAATTTAAAAAAATCCTAGTCATGCGCTATAGCTATGGTTGTAATGAATATGTGGTTAAAATTTCAGAAGGATCGGTTCAGTAGTTTCGAAGATTTCTTCAAAGAGCCGTCGAAAAACGTTTCGAGGAAAACGCGTTTGAAGTTTGTTTGGGTTACATAAATGCAAAAAAAAATTTTTTAATGTATTTTGAAAGTGTATTCATTAGGTGTAACAACTTTCATATCAATATCTATAATATAAACCTATAAAAAATTCATGAAAAAAGCTCTTTTTTTAGCGTCTAAAGTGAGAAGACCCCTTAACGCGCATAAAGCTTCTTCTTTCACTTACATTTATTTATTCTGACCTTTCACAATTGCCTTTGATAGCGATTCTTTTGAGCTGTCAAATACTTTCTCATTTTTATTTCGTATGGTCTTGCGGTCTTTCATAATCGCCGTACATAAACACGTACCACGTACGGGTGTCTATATTCGGTTGTGTTACGGTCGGAGAAATTAAGGGTTTACACCACTGTAATCGTCGAAAATGAAGTGATTTTTCGGGATTTAGTAGGGAATTTGTAAAATATGATTTTTTGTGTAATTGGCAAGCATTTAAAGTAAAAACTCAATTTTCGACAGAAAAAAAGGACAATCATTTGTTAATAACTAATGTTATAATTAACTCATGGAAAATCTCGTACGTATTTCTCTTCGGGATGTTATTTTAAAGATGTCTTCAAAAGTTGGCGTGAAAAAAATGAAAATTGTTGGAGTTAGGCTGCGTGGCATTTTGAAAAATTGTGTTCCGCGAAAAACGGTCGACGTCTCGCACACGGGCCTGCGGACCTTTGCTTTACAGGTACCAAACTTTTTTTCCTCTTATTCTAGATGGTTGACACCACCTCTTGAGCCAATGAAAAAAAATCAATTTTTTTGAAAATTCTACTGTGGTGTTACCCCTTAAGTAAGACTGCTGCCCTCGCGCGGTACAGCGCTAAGTGGTCAAGCTGATGCGGGGACATTGGCGGTCTTCCGCCCGTCAAATTATTTTTTTAATAACTTTTCTCATCTCCATCCAGCCAACTACGCTCTCTGGTCATTTTGACAATCAATTCCCGTTCCAGATATAATCGAGCATCTCGACTATTTAAAATACATGGGTATGGATGCAATTTGTCTTCCCCCTATTTTTCCCATGGACCAAGGCGGCATTAACAATTTCATCGCTGTGAATTTGAGTTACGGCAGTATGCGAGATTATGGCCGACTGATCGAAAAAGCACATGACATAGGTAATCAATGAGACTGCCCGAAAAAATTGTTAGGACAACTCGAACGATTGTCGTGATAATTTTCATTTCGTTTTTCGCAAACAGGGATCAAAGTTATTTTGGAAGTTAAGCCATATTTTACGAGCACGAAACACGCATGGTTCCTGGAATGGACAAAAAACACGCCCGCGTACAATAATTATTATATCGCGGTGAGTAATTTACCGGATGAAATATTTTTTATCTTAAGGTAATGTTGCATTGAAACGCAAAAAATGTCGACCAATCATAAGAGATAATAATGTTTTGAATTCAATTATTTCAGGCCAACGAACAACCGAGACAATTAATCTATTATGCGTGGAGCGAAAAGAAGCGGACGTGGTATTCCCGTAGATATCCCAATAAGCCTGATCTGCAACTTGCGGACTCAAGCGTGCGCAATGCCGTAAATGAAGTAAACATTTAGCTTAGCCTTTTATTGACTTTAATAACATGATAAACTAAAGTTTGTTTTTTCATTCAAAAGATATATTGTTAGCTGAGAACAATAGATTATTGAAACTATCTAAAAAATTATTGCGAACAAATTATATAGTTTTGAATGCATTTTCTGCAACGAACAAAAAAAGCGTTTCAATTCGTAACCTGAATATAGTTGATTTGAGAATACAAGAAAAATTGAATTTCGCTCGTTTGAGTCCGATAAAATTTCTAATGGGTAAATATGTTATTTTATTTTTTTCACCATATCCGATATGATTTCCAAGTAAATTATTCGTTAAAATATTAATATTTTATTTTGATTGAAAAATATTAAGGAAATGTCCGAATTCGTTAAAAAATTGTGCGAAAATAAAATTTGTCTCTTGCGCATTTGGTTGAGAAAATTCAACCAAATAATGGCCGAGCGCCACGGAAATTATAGGTGTGAGGTAACCCGTAGTTCTCGGAGTAGCCGCTAGAAGCCGCACGCGCGCTCGTTTCTCGTAAGCGAAGCGCGAACCGAAAATCTACTTAAACACCAGAGAAACTCTAAAGAGTATCGCTTCTTGGCCTGTGGCTGAGATCAAAGTGTAGTATCTGTTCTTATCAGTTGAATATCTGATATTCTCTCCATGGATATTCCATTGGATATCTGATATTCTCTCCCTATTATCGTGGACGATCATTCTAAAGCTCCCTTTTTAGTTAAGATTTAAAGCAAACTTACGTCTCATGGCATATTCGTTGTCACGTAGCAGAGAAAGAAATGCATTCTATTGATTATATTTTTGTACGAAATAAAAAACGTTGTAGCAACCGCTTAATTATTTCATCCATACATCTACGGATTGTATATAGAATGATTTCAATAGAATATTATTTTATTTAAAGGATAATATAGATATTCAGAGAACAGAAGAGATTTTCAAATAAAATAATATGTTATTTGAATCAATCACATTGTCCAATATTTTATAGTATTGCAACAATATCATATATCGGTGGCACTCCGCGATCAGACACTTATTTGAATCAACCAATATATTTTTTTGATTCAATTGGTTTTTTTCTCAGTGCGAGAAAGAACGAGTGAGAGAGAGAGAGAGAGATTTTATTTTCACTTCCAGGACATCTTCAGATTTTGGTTAAGCAGAGGCGTGGATGGTTTTCGCATCACAGGACTTAGCGAGTACAATCCTCCGGACGAGAACACTCCGGAAATTCAAAGAACGATCGAGAAAAATAATAAGGAATATTTGCACGACATCCGCACATTTGTCGATCAATGGACAGCAAGCAGTGATTACGAATCCAAGTACGCAACGCAACGATGAATATGACTGTACTTTTTGGGATGCAAGCAAACACATAGTTGTATCGCTTTTATCTCTACCCCATCTTTGAAAAAACGCGAAAAATGAAGAAGTTGTCAGGGCTAACCTAGGGTAAGCCGACCAGCGAATGGACGGGAACCAGTGAATGGACAGAAGGTGATTTATATTCAAAATCAGTAAAGAATATGAAGTGTCGATAAAAACTCGAATGACGATAATTTTGCAAAAAAATCACAGCTATTGCTACAACCACACTGCAAAAACAAGGCGTGTTTGACGTGTGTTCAAAGTGTGTAGAAATAACACAACATAAAGTCTAAACACGCGTTGCCATGTTGATTCTACACACTTATGCATTCGGTATCACGTAATGCGTTATAATTACACACGTAATGCGTTAAAATTACACACGTGAGTGTGTCATTTTTACGCATTAAATAATTACACACCTTCGTAGCGTCCCCATCAATAACACGCTTATGCGAACACACATAAAACGTGTAGAAACAACATACAAGACGCATATTTACACACATTGGACTAAACAACACGCGTTGATAGCAACACACGAGCAAAAATAACACGGAAAAAAGCAACACAGTTTACGTGTGTTAATTGCCAGTTATGGATCCTATTTTAAAAATCACCATGGTTACGGGATCACGTCAAACTCGTTAGTTGGTTTGACGTTAATTGATTGGCAGGTTAACAAAACTACATTTGGTCTGCAATTAACCGATTAACCCGTTCAATTAACCCGATCAGATTATCGCATTTTTCGGCCCCTTGTCAGGTTATCGTGGGTCACTGAAGGACCGCGACATGTTAGAACACGTAATTTGCAATGAAAAATTCTGATAAAATTCCTGAACACTCCTGAATACTTCTACTTCAAGGGTACACCATGAATATTGCAAAACAATTTAAACAAATATTTTATTTTTCGTCATAAACACACCCACCTCCCAAAAATAGAGACATTAACTAAAAATGGCTCGGGTCTCCAGCGACTCACGATAACCGAATCGGGTTAAGATCTTAGTACACACACACACACACCCTCTATAATAAATATACTCAATATATATTTCTGACTGTTGATTCTGAATTTATTTACTTACTTATATGGAGGATATACATTTTATTTACATGGAGGATATACACTTTATTTACATGGAGGATATACATTTTATTGACATGGGGGATGCATATATGTAAATAGTATTGTAAAAATGCGATTGACAACTTTCTATTTTATCCGGAAAATTCATCTCGTCCGTGGTTAACTAAACTCACGTACGTTGCGTCTTTCAGCTTGACACAAAAAACAGGGTTAGGACAAATCAAATAGCTGTAGACCCTTTTTACACGTTTTAACGTGTGCAAGAAAATAACACACGTCAATGTGTTGTTTGAACACATCTATCCGTGTTATTTTAACACGGTTATTTTTTACACACGTTAAAACGTGTAAACAGTGCCTAGAGCCATTACACACCTAAAATGTGTAAAAACAACACACTTGTTTTTGCAGTGCAATTTCTCAGTTTAATATCGAATTTTGACGGTACACGAAATGTTTCTAGTTTGTGGTGCCCGCACACAGCGCAATTTAGTTACGATACGGCTGTGCACAGCAGGTCTTTAAAACGCGAAAGCCATAGTTTTTATAAGTTTTGAGGGTGGGCATTACTTTCATTACTTCAGAAAGTATCAATCTTCGATTTTTTGCAAAATTTTGAAATAAATTGATAATAATGTCGCAGAATTAGACATGTTTGTTCACTGGTGCTGTATTGTAACCCCTTTCCAGTCAATGTACATACGGACTCCGTTCTGATAATTCTCAAAGCAGAGTAAAACCTTTAACTTATCTACTGAAAATTGCGAAATTAATTCTTTTAAAAATATGACAATGTACATTTAATTGAATTTTGTCATAAAATCAATTGGTTCGTTTTTTTTTTAATTTTGGCAAAATTTAATTTTCTATTTCGTTGTCAAACGGACTTTGGTAGTTTTTTTGAGAATTAAGATGCAAAAAAGCTTTGTGTGTTTTCTACGAAATTGTAATAACGAATGTAAAAATCATATATATAAGAATGTTACAATTATTGTGCAACACGGTGATCACTGAATCTAGCATTTAATAAAAATAAATCCCTTTGCTTGACAGCGTTCGTTTACACTGAACGTCCATTTACTGGTAATTTCGTTCATTCGTTGGCGATTTAGTCATCTCGGTACTTATCTATCAATTCCTTCAATATTATTTGTTGCAATTACTTCGAATATTTTTTTCTACTATCAGAATAATACCTTTTGGTAGCCATAGCCATTGAAAAATTTGGTTTGATAATATTTCCATTTTACAGCCCATTTGAGTCCTACAGTGTCGTTATTCGTCCGTACACTGGTCGGTTTACCCTAGTTTCGCACTCGGTGAAATATACCCCAGCCGTTTTTTGACCTGGAATACCTTTCAGAAAATTCGGGAAAATGGGACATATTTTTTACATATTTAACATCACACTTTTTGAAAATAATCGGTATGGTCGTGTAGAAAAGAGTTGAAAGTACATCGCAGTATTTTTTTTTCGTTATATCACATTGCAAAATGATTGGGGTGAATTCCACCCACAATGTCTTTTACGTAACCGTTTCGAGGTGTGACTGGCATGGCTAGCGTAGTCAGTTTCTGCTCATCGGCTACGAAATGGCTCTCGCAGGTTTGATGGCTTGCATTTTTTAAATCTTCTTGCACGGTGGTTCTTGCGTCCAGAAGGCAGAATGCATGTTGAGCCTTAGCTGGAAATAGGGCAAGGATATCTTGAAGAACATTTGCAAATAACAGCTGATAGTGCCTTCGTGTTATTTGATTGCAGATATTTAATCGCCGAAACCCTTTCGAATGAGCGACAAACTTGGCCAGATTATTACGGTACGGCGAGCTCGCCTGGTGTAACGCCGCAGAATCTGGTGCTGGCGGGACTGCGCGGTACAAGCAAAGAATGTAGAAATGCCACTAAACTGAAGGATCTCATAAAAAGCCAGCTCGATGAAGTCCCCTCGAATGCCAGTACCAATTGGATCGTAAGTCGAGAAAATTTTAAGGCCTTTCAACCATTTTTTTTCGTATGGGAAAGTGATTCACTCAGAAAATTAATTACACATCTATTTAGTATGAATATCAAGCTGTTAGAAAATATGTTTTTTTTTTCGATGTACCAAATGGCCGACTACTCGAAATTCCTCGAAACATTTTTTGTCCAATTGGCGTGACAAATAACTTCAACAATTTTCACTCAATTTACTTCAAATTTTGAAGTTATGTTCCTAATTGCATTTCGCAGAGAAGTACGTACGGAATTTCTGATTAGTCGAAAACTTTTCATTTTATGAACAGTTTATGAGCAGTTTTAACGAAATTTTTCACTGAAAATTCATATCTTAAGTTCAAATACTTACAACTGTTGAATAAAACATGTTTTTCAAATTCCGTACGTACTTCTCCAGGTATTCTAATGTAGATTGACGAGAATTTTCGTTTTTTGTTCTAGATAAAAAATTGTGGATGCTGAATGTCACGCCGGGGAGTGCCTAAAAAAATGATAACAAAAGAAAATATTAGTCGCGACCGTTTTGTACATCGGAAAAAAAAATATTTATATATTTTCTAACAGCTTGCTATTCATGCTAAATAGATGTGTAATTGATGAGTGAATCACTTTTTCATACGAAAAAAAAGTTAAATTGGCACATGATTTTGTACCCGTTACTGTAGCCTAAGGCCTTAAACGGGCCGAGTTTTCAATACTTTGTCCCGATCATTGCTGTCATTTCAATCATTCCTGACCGCATTTCTATTGACGTGCTTATAGCTCTCAGTGCGAGAAGAAAGGAGCCTAATAGACAGAATGGGATTCCAAAGGGCTCGGGCTTTTACCGTATTGAGTATGCTGTTGCCCGGTCAGGCGTTCACGTTGATGAGCGACGAGGTGAACTTAGACGATGACCGGAACAACTCTAAGCCCGATTTATTTAGCATTGACGAAGGTCGTAACCGTATTTTCCGCCAACTCGCCAATCTTAGGAAAACGCCCGTCTTCACACGCAAGAGAAGGTCCTTCGGAGCTCTAAATGACGATGCTGTTTTCGTATCGCGAAGGTAAAAATTGACCAACATTGGATGCATTGCTTTTCTTTTCTTTCATTAAGTTCCAATGTGCCTACGTTTGCACTTAAGGGTTTACACAATCCTGTCCCATTTGATTCTACGCTCGGCTAATTCGAGTCGCTGCGGAATCCCACTGGCGTGCCCATATGGGGTCGCCTGTCATAACAAAAATGCCAGCATTCAGCCATTAAACGGTTTGCTGATAATAGGCCAATAATTCGTTCGACCAGCATTGGGGTACTGTAGGCGGAAGAACGGCTTGCCGGATCTATGCCAGCCATCGGTGGTTTGTTTTTGAGCATTTTGCAAATGCAGGTCGTTAAACTGTAATAATAATACGTAAAGACGAGGGAAAATGTTTCGAAAAGCACATCCCACTGATGAAGCTGAAATTTTACACAGACCTTCTTTTTACTATTTTAAAGGGACCCTTTAAAAGCATATTGGCGACTAGCAATAGTTTTTGATATATCGTATATTGAAAGTTATTCATTGTACTGCGCTCCTGCTGTACTAAATAAACCCGATCAAACACAAAAGCACCCAAACAAACCTATTCCAACAAACAAACAAGCAAACCCCAACAAACCCATCCCACATGGCAAGTGATATGCACGTACGGGCGGGCACTGTTCGCCAGGAACCAGCGAGGCCGAAGGAGTCGGGGGGGGGGGGGGGGGGGGGGGGGGGGATCTATCAGATATATAGTAAACTTTACAATGCGATATATATACTCCACCCAAAACGAGCGAGTTATTTTCACAGCCTAAACGGACCAAAAAAATTGTCGGTAAACTTTAAGGGGTTACCGCCACTAGCGATTTTGAAAAAATCGATTTTTTTTATTGTATTTTTTTGAAGTATAAGTATCTGAGAATATGTCCTGAAAATTTCAAGTCGATCCGAACAAAATTGACTGAGATATGAGCGTTGAAAGAGAAGAATCCGCGTTGAAAGAGCGTTGAAAGAGAAACTTTAAGGTAGTTCCTCCGCGAAAATCTCAACCAAAAGTTTACATACCATGTTCATGTTTAAAAGATTGATAATTGGTTTAATCAGTAATGAATTAAATCAAGAACTACGCAATATTGACTCGGTACTAGTAGATAATACGATGGATATCATTTATTGCCGTAAAATATATTTTGTATTGTGTTTTTGTTCGACCATTGCCAGTAAACTTTTTGCCGGGACTGTCCAGGCTTTGCCCCAACTGTTTTTTTTTCCAGGCTTTGCCAGGCTTTGCACCAAAATTGTGAAGGCTTCTCATGGTCATATCTTGGAAACTAGATGGTGAATCATTCTCATTTTTTTCCACATTATTCGTGATATCTTACTGGGGCTTATCCTCGTTTTTTTATCAATTTCTTAATTTTAGTTTTGACGGTAGAATTAATGATGCTCTGTTTGCCCATCATAACGCATTTGTTACGTGTAAACCGAGCCAACTTTAAGTGTAAATATCTCAGGTTTGGGGTGGTCAAACTTATTCAAATTGCACAGATGTTTGGATAATGTATTAAATAACGTATATGTCAAATTCCAACCATTTCTTAATTCAACTCTTCTGTGGAGGTACTACCTTAAACGCGTTTTTCTCAAAATGGCATTTCTGAAGTCGGTGACCAAGATTACTCGAACACTAATTAACCGATCTTCTTGAAATTTTGCAGGCTTATTTAATACATAAAAATGTAGTCTTTAATCGTTCGATTTTTTTTTCGAAAAAAAATGGCCGTTTATAGCCAAAAAACGGCCGTTTTTTTTTCGTTAAAATCGAACCATTAACTTTGGCTGTCCGCCATTTTGTGAAAAATGAATATTTTTTAAAATCCTTCGATTTAAGACTAGTTTATACTTATATTTGACTAAATCCATCCGCATTTTTTTCTTCAGATGATCCACTTCGCCGCAATGTTGGTCACCGCAAACCGTGTATATAAAAACATTATCTCATTGACGGGCATTTGCCACTAAACAATGTAATATTTTTCAATAAAAAAATTACTTTAAGTTCTTTAAGATGTGTTCTTTAAGATGGTATATTGATCGATTAAAAAAGTTTTGTAGTTTTCTTTAAAAAAAATCATGAAAAAGGCCTTGTTTTTGCGCTACAAGTGGGGGTAACGCCTTAAATCAATAGAGTTCTTTTTCCACTCGTAGTTCATCGTTCGATGGTTCAGTATCATGACAAAAAAGAATGGTTATTTTTTTCGCGGACGATCAGAATAGAAAATTGTTTTGGCCAGGCGGAAGAATAATGATGATTGTTCCTACAGATGACACGGAGTGGCGAAACAAAGAGTTTTGTTGATTTGTTTGTGGAAAGTAATTTGCCCATATGTATAGATAATTATAGACCTGTTCGCCCGTGCTAAATGCCGGACCGTTCGTTTTTGTTTTTAGCGAATTGCCTGGTAATAGTGCTGTTTACCTGGTCGTCTTAAATTTGAGGGAAACGCAGCAAAATGTAAATCTAACGGATTTGTACCGGGACTTGGAGGATTCCGTTCATATTCTCCTCACTACTGACACAAATAAGAGCCTGAGGTTCGTTTTTGAACGATGTTTTTTTATTGATCAACGCGCCGGCACTGTAAGGCATATTCAAATATTGCTCAAAGAAAACTTTTTCTTTTCCCGTATCCAGAGCTTTGGACGTTACCGGTCGAGATTCCATTTCCATGTCGGGTAACGCCGGAATAGTGCTGAAAGCGCATCTGAAAAAAAGGGAAACCGGGACGGCAGAATGTGCAGGCAGAAAGAAGAGTTGTGATGGAAACGTCAAAGCAGAAGGCGAAGGAGGAGGCAACAATACCAACAAAAGCGGCAAGGATGAACCAAGTGAAAAGGACAATACTGATAAAAGGGTCAAAATAGGCGGCGAAGGAGGAAGCGGAAAAACCAGCGAAAACGGAAAGGATGGATCGAGCAAAAAGGACAATGATGATAAAAGCCTCAAAGCAGGAGGCGAAGAAGGTGGCAACAAGACCAGCAAAAGCGGCAAGAATCACCCAAGTGAAAAGGACAATGATGATAAAAGCCTCAAAACAGGAGGCGAAGAAGGTGGCAACAAGACCAGCAAAAGCGGCAAGAATCACCCAAGTGAAAAGGACAATGATGATAAAAGCCTCAAAACAGGAGGCGAAGAAGGAGGCGACAATACCAGCAAAAGCGGCAAGGATGATCCAAGTGAAAAGGACAATGATGATAAAAGCCTTAAAACAGGAGGCGAAGAAGGAGGCGACAAGACCACCAAAAGCGACAAGGGTGAGCCAGGCAAAAAGGACAATGATGATGAAAGCGTCAAAATAGGAGGCGGAAGAACTGGCGAAAGCGGAAAGGATGGATCGGGCAAAAAGGACAATGATGATAAAAGCCTCAAAGCAGGAGGCGAAGAAGGTGGCAACAAGACCAGCAAAAGCGGCAAGAATGACCCAAGTGAAAAGGACAATGATGATAAAAGCCTCAAAACAGGAGGCGAAGAAGGTCGCAACAAGACCAACAAAAGCGGCAAGGATGATCCAAGTGAAAAGGGCAATGATGATAAAAGCCTTAAAACAGGAGGCGAAGAAGGAGGCGACAAGACCACCAAAAGCGGCAAGGGTGAGCCAGGCAAAAAGGACAATGATGATGAAAGCGTCAAAATAGGAGGCGGAAGAACTGGCGAAAGCGGAAAGGATGGATCGGGCAAAAAGGACAATAATGATAAAAGGGTCAAAATAGGAGGCGAAGGAGAAAGCGGAAAAACCAGCGAAAACGGAAAGGATGGATCGAGCAAAAAGGACAATGATGATAAAAGCGTCAAAACAGGAGGCGGAAAGACTGGCGAAAGCGGAAAGGATGGATCAGGCAAAAAGGAAAATGAGGATAAAAGCGTCGGAATAGGAGGGAAGGAACCGGGCAAAAGCGGAGACGACGTAGCAGGTAGAGGCAACGAGGATAGAAAAGTCAACGAAAGAGTAGATGGTTCGAAAGGAAATTCAAGAGAAGAAGAGAAAAGCAAATGGGGAAAACGTAAGAACGTTGGCCTATTCGGGAGGATTATTGCGCAGCTATACAAAATATATATTTGAGCAAAAAGGAATATAATCGGTATCCCTTCCGAAAACATATCGGTAGAATTGGCCGTAACCGTCAATAATAATAATAATAAAATATTGATAATTCCAACCCGCGACCGGCGCAGCAAGTGTATTTGGTTTCCACGGTACGTCGTGCTTTCGAAACGCGTTTCGAACACGGTAATAATAATAATGGTAAAACAATTCAGAAAAAAAAAACATATCCGTACGTCAGAACATAACCCACTAGGTATAGATATAGGAGAAGCGCAGCAAGATAAATGACATTCAAAATTCAACTACTTAAAAACTATTGTAAGTCGATAAGAATAAAAATGCTTTTTGTCGTTCTCTAAGAGTATCAAAATGAAGGTATGTGCATAGTTTAAGAAGTTAACCCCACTTGCGATTTTGAAAAAATCGATTTTTTTTTATTGCATTTTTTTGAAGTATAAGTATCTGAGAATATGTCCTGAAAATTTCAAGTCGATCCGAACAAAATTGACTGAGATATGAGCGTTGAAAGAGAAGAATCCGTTGTGTAAACGACCGGCTAGTCTGCCGTCTGGCGCGCTCGACCCTCCCTCCGACCTTCAATGCATTGTTCGATGAAAAGGGTCGTATACCTGGCATTCACAACGTTCATATAATAGACTGGAATTTATAAAAACGGGCCCGGAATAGATGACTCTATGTAAGTTTACAAAAAAAAATATTTTCTTCGTGTAAACTGAAATTGAAACTTTAAACGCGTTTTTCTCAAAATGGCATTTCTGAAGTCGGTGACCAAGATTACTCGAACACTAATGAACCGATCTTCTTGAAATTTTGCAGGCTTATTTAATACATAAAAATGTAGTCTTTAATCGTTCGATTTTTTTTTCGAAAAAAATGGCCGTTTTAGCCAAAAAACGGCCGTTTTTTTTTTCGTTAAAATCGAACCATTAACTTTGACTGTCCGCCATTTTGTGAAAAATGGATATTTTTTAAAATTCTTCGATTAAAGACTAGTTTATACTTATATTTGACTAAATCCATCCGAATTTTTTTTTGCCGATGATCCACTTCGCCGCAATGTTGGTCACCGTAAACCGTGTATATAAAAACATTATTTCATTGACGGCCATTTGCCACTAAACAATGTAATATTTTTCAATAAAAAAGTTACCGAAAGTTCTTCAGGATGTGTTCTGTAAGATGGTATATTGATCGATTAAAAAAGTTTTGTAGTTTTCTTTTAAAAAATTCATGAAAAAGGCCTTTTTTTTGCGCTACAAGTGGGGGTAACGCCTTAAGGTCGATCAGCGGTTTACCCTTTGCGGAATTTAATTCCGATTGATAAATCGCGTTTCCAATTTTAATAGCAGACGACACCAACGCAAATTCCGCTGAGGATCCGTGGGCCTGAATACGTTAAAAGTCTATAACACACTCCGTTGAAGCCGGGGCAAGGCCACAACGCAATCACGTCATTGATGTGAGAGTTTTTTTTTACGTCAACTTTTCCCATTTCCATCCGTACGTTTGAATATTCAATTATTTTTCAAATCTTTCGAAGCTCGAAAATTGCATGCTTCGTGTATTAGTTTGTTCAAGGAATATTGCAGGTGCGTGCCGTTGTGACGATAAATGAAAAGTTTCGAAAGTTATTTGCATATACGACTGCCGAGAACGTGAGTAAGGACAATCTCGAAGTTTACGGGCGAAAGTATCGATACGAACGTTGGAGGACAATATAATATTGCAATTGAGAAATATACACATGTATGGGCATACAGCACATGCACATACACATGTTTATATCCATATATATATATATATATATATATATATATATATATATATATATATATATATATATATATATATCTGTGTGTGTGTGTGTGTGTGTGTGTGTATGTATATGTATATGATATATGCATATATGTATATGTGTGTACATAACGAATGTCGTCACGTTCACAGAACTAGAACGACATGGTTGGAGCGTTTGAATATGAGAAAAGTTTCTTTCCTTTACTTGCATCGTGAACAAGAAATCAAGTTATCAAAAATGTTCACCGGCCATAAATATGATACAGTAGGGAATGAAAAATAGCGACCGTATCTGATATACGATAGTGACACATGTACTACGAATATACGATCACGAAGAGTTGGACGAGAAATCAGAATTGATAGGAATCTGTCAATGTCTCCATGCTCCCTTTGCACAAGATTTATTTTCCATTGCGAAGAGAGTAATGATGAAGTGTATGGCGATCAATCGTGCCAGATAAAAACAATCGTACGAGGAAATAAACGAGACCAGATTTTTGTTTTTCACGTTGAAGATCGAGAAATCGTCAATCTTTTCGATAGAAGGAATGGAGTAGTGTAAATCTCGTGAATGGGGTTGAGGGATGGCAATGATTTCATTTTGGTTGATACCGAATTGTTGGTGAAAAAATGTGGAGAAATCTTGAGACTTATAGCATGGAAAATGTTTAAGCTAAAGAATAAAAAAAATCTTTTTATCCTTTAACATCAACAATCTATTTTTTTAATTGTTTTTGCCGAGCGAAATTTGACCTCGAGCTGCGATGAATGGGTTTTCCATTTCCAAGACTTTCGCATCCGAGAAGCGGAATAATTGGCAGGACATCACGCAGTCATCCCCGTTCTCACCATTTTCCGTACTCCGTAAATTAAAAAACAACGGGTATCCATTAATTTTCTCGAAAACGGATAATGAAAGGGTAACTTTTCATGATCATACAACGCTTCTCGGCTACGAGCTTTGATTTATCGACGGGGTTAGCTCTACAGGATGTACAGCTGCGTGCAAAAGTTTTGGGCCATCGTATTTTTCAGGCATATTGCACTGAAATCCGACGATGGGGAAAAAATTAACGAGTTATGACAACATGTATTCACTTATATTTGAAAACAATTAATTATATACATAGATATTGTTCTTTAATATTGAATTGTCCATCACTTATTATTTAACGAGTGTGTTGGGGCACCTACTATTGCGTGTGAAAAAAATTACAAAACCAGATTCGACCTTTTTCACTTGACTCGGTGGTTTGTTGCCATGCCCTTAGCAGCGATAACTGCGGCACATCGACGAGGCATGGGCGCTTTTAAGGGTTCTTCTCACTTTAGACCCTACAAAAAGGCTATTTTAATGATTTTTTTGACAGGTTTATAATATAGATATTGATATAAAAGTTGTTACACTTAGTAAATACACTTTCGAAATACATTAAAAAAATTTATTTATTTATTTAAGTCACTATTTATAGACAAAAATGGTAGGTAAAAAAATTGTAGGTCTACGTATGTCAATGGCTATGCCGCATATCATACGATTTTTGGTATATGCAAAAGTAACAAAATGTCGGACATTTTTCGAAAGAACAGAAAAAAATGTGGTTTTTTCACTGTTTTTGGCAAAAAAAAATAGTAAATATCGAAATTTGAAAAGTCTTGATATGGGGCCGTCCATATATTACGTCATCGATTTTGGCTGATTTTACCCCCCCCCCCCCCCCCCCCCCCGAAATCATCCTATCCTTCCTATCGTCATAATCCAATTATCGTTACCGCCATCCAACGACCAGACCCCCCCCCCCCCCCTATTTTAAAATGACGTAATTTATGGACGGTCCCTATGCGTTGTGAAGAATACGTGGTTGAAATTTCATAAGGATCGGCTCAGTAGTTTCGAAGATTTTATCGACAAGCCGTCGAAAAACGTTGTTTCGAGAAAAACGGGTTTAAAGTTTGTTTGGGTTACATAAATACATAAAAACATTTTTTTAATGTATTTCCACAGTGTATTTATTAAGTGTAAAAACTTTTATATCAATATCTATAATATAAACCTGTCAAAAAAATTCATGAAAATAGCTTTTTTTAAGCGTCTAAAGTGAGAAGACCCCCTAATTGTGAGATCCGTTCTTGTCCGTTCTTGATTCCCCACTCATGTCACAAATGATTCCAAAATTCCGCCTTGTTAGAGTGATTCCAACACGATCTTTTAGGTCTTGCCACAAACGCTCAATTGGATTTAAGGGGTTACCCCCACCTGCGATTTTGAAAAAATCGATTTTTTTTATTGCATTTTTTTGAAGTATAAGTATCTGAGAATATGTCCTGAAAATTTCAAGTCGATCCGAACAAAATTGACTGAGATATGAGCGTTGAAAGAGAAGAATCCGCGTTGAAAGAGCGTTGAAAGAGAAACTTTAAACGCGTTTTTTCTCAAAATGGCATTTCTGAAGTCGGTGACCAAGATTACTCGAACACTAATGAACCGATCTTCTTGAAATTTTGCAGGCTTATTTAATACATAAAAATGTAATCTTTAATCGTTCGATTTTTTTTTGAAAAAAATGGCCGTTTTATAGCCAAAAAACGGCCGTTTTTTTCGTTAAAATCGAACCATTAACTTTGACTGTCCGCCATTTTGTGAAAAATGAATATTTTTTAAAATCCTTCGATTAAAGACTAGTTTATACTTATATTTGACTAAATCCATCCGCATTTTTTTTTCAGATGAGCCACTTCGCCGCAATGTTGGTCACCGCAAACCGTGTATATAAAAACATTATTTCATTGACGGCCATTTGCCACTAAACAATGTAATATTTTTCAATAAAAAAATTACTGAAAGTTCTTCAAGATGTGTTCTTTAAGATGGTATATTGATCGATTAAAAAAGTTTTGTAGTTTTCTTTAAAAAAATTCATGAAAAAGGCCTTTTTTTGCGCTACAAGTGGGGGTAACGCCTTAAGTCCGGTGATTGTGATGGCCAGTCAAGAAGGCATACTTTTTGTATTCGAAGAAAATCTTTTACAAGATGTGACGTATGTTTGGGGTCGTTATCGTCTCGAAAAACCCAACCATGCGGCATCTTCTTCATTGCAAATGGGAGCATATGGTCTTGCAATATATTTCTGTAGATTGTATCGTCCATATTGCCTTGAATTTGTACTAGCGGACCAACGCCGTCGTCAGAAAATGCTCCCCAAGCTTTAATGTTCCCGCCACCGTGATTTACGGTAGGAATTCGATACCTTACGTTGAATCTGGTACCTGTTAAACGTCTCACGTACTTCCGACCATCACTTCCGAATAATTGAAATTTGGATTCATTGGCAAAAAGCACTCTTTCCGCCAATGTGGTGCTGTCCAATATCGATATTTTTTTGTTAAATTTAATCTGGCCTTTTGATTTTTTCTACTGATGAGTGGCCTTTTTACATCAATTCGTCCAATCAGTCCTACAGACTTCAGACTTTAGACATCGGGATACTGTACTTCGACTAATGTCGGCACGATTTTCACCACGTAATTCTCTCGAAATATCTACTGCAGTGTTTCGTGAATTTACAACGCATTTCTTTTTTACAACCATTTATTTAAGGGGTTACGTGGGTTTGATAATTTCAAAAAATCCACTAAAAAATGTATCTAATAATACAATATGTCTAGAATATTCAATCACGAGCTATACTTATCTACAACAGAAGAAATTTGGTCTTTTAATTTCAGATAAAGCTATCATGAGTTATCCTGACCACCACGGGGACACTTTTTTTTAGGGATCTCCGGAAATCAGGTCCAACCGGCTGAATTCCCCGAATGTTTGAATTAACATTTTTTAAAATATTGTTGAAATGTTGCTCTTTTATGTGCTTAACATTTTCAATAAAATAATTTGGATATTACAGATTTTGGAAAATAGAGAAAATATGCTGTTTTGGCACAAAACCGATTTGAAAATTCGGGGTCGACGCGTATGCGAGCAGAGTAGACATATCGCTGCGTCCTTGTCTGGGTCAGAGGTGCTCTCGTGTTTTTGTGCCGTTATTTTCAAAGATAGGGGATTGGGCATCAGATAACTTTATACGTATTTTATTATTCCAAACAAATTTTGTTTGAAACATTTTTTCGTCGTGCTATTAATTATCGAGATACGGCGATTTTTAAGTTTTCAACCCCTATTTCTTAGGGTTGGGGCGAGTTAAGGGGCAACATTTTATTGGGGTTACTTTCAGTATGCAACCATCTACCTTCAGTCAAAAATTCATATTCTACCGTAAAAAGTGCCGGGTTTCCGTCTCTTTTACCGGACTAGGGTAAAATTTTGCACACCGACGAAACTCGTTCGACGCTGTACACAAATAATCGGCCATAAAAAAATATATCACGGTATTAGCCATATCATGGGTCTCTCAAAATGTTGAGATGATTAACGAGTTCAGGAATTAAATATTTTGTCACTTTACTAAAAAAAATCGGGTGGCCCGAAACTTTTGCACGCCACTGTATATTCCCTGGCTGATAATACACACATTATGTATATGTAGGTAAGTACCGTATACAGGTACGTGGACGATCTATGGATAGCGCAAACCACGTGCATACGGGATAACTGGGTGATTTTATCCTCCGTGTGGCACGGCAATGTGGATGAGCGAATGCTATCGCCGCTATTATTCATCGTCTGCCTTATTCCTACTAATCACGCCTGCTCCGAATTAACGTTTCGCGTCTCTCGTATGTTTGACGTCGCAACTCGATGCCCAAATGGGTTGATTCTTTTTATTTTCTTTATTTTTGGGTACTAATCTATTCAAACAATATTATTATTTGTATCGCCATCTCCATCTCAAATCACTGGACCGGGCACCCGCGAACAAGATTCTCGATTTTTTCGTATTCTAATTTTCCTTCGGGTTAATAGGTTGCTTGGTCGCAGAACACATTTCGTTATCGACGAAAATATAACGATTGGAAACGTGCGTGTATCTATATATGTATGGGACATTCCTGAATTTAACGAAATAAAAAAAAATTATAAATATTTTGTTGTGTTAAATTCCGCACAAATAAAAAAAAACACACAAAAGTTAATCACAAAATCATTAATAGTATTATTGGAGATTAAAATGATAAAAATCTTCTTAAAAAAATATGATTAAGTCGAAAAAAATAGAAGGAAAAATGGGTCCACGATGAGACTAGTGTTAAAAGTCACAGAATGGGTCACTCTATTTTGAGAATTTTTGGCACAAAATAAAAAAGGCAATCGTTTTTTTAAAATTGTTTTCACTTTAGGAGCAAAAAAACGTTGACATTGATAATCGATATTTTTGTTCAGGTTTTTTAACAAACGTATGCTTCAAAATAAAAAATATATGCATAGTGACATTTGTCGATATTTTAATGAGTTCAGGAGTTATCAGCATTTGAACGTTTTCAAAACTTCCAAAATCGACATCTTTTGGAAAATTATAACTCCTCTAACAGAAGAGATAAAAATCTAAAAATTGGTATGGATATTCCTTTTATGGGGTACACTTTTACAAAAAAATCAGGAAAACCAAAACTATTTCAGTTGCCCCATATATATATATATATATATATATATATATATATATATATATATATATATATATATATATATATATATATATATATTGCCCCAGTTGCCCCATATATATATATATATATATGGGGCAACTGGTTGTTGGTCACGATCCCGTGAAAGGGTTGTAGGACATGTTTTCCGCTATCAAATCACCCAGTAATGCTTTGTGCAAAAGTCAAGCACTTTCGAGATATTATGATTTTTTTAAGGGAGGGATAGGAAACTTAAGAATTAATTTAAAACAAAACTGCTGTATGGAATCAAACTTCTTTATTATTTGCAGTTTGAGGACACAGTAAGAACGTATTATCAACAATAAAATAAAAATAATTTTAGACTTGCAGAGTTTTGGACCCCTAATTCAGAAATGTTCGCAGTTTATTCTTGTTTATTGTTGATAATCCTTTGTTACTGTGTCCTCAAATTTCAAATAATGAAAAAGTTTAATTTCATACAACTGCTTTTTAAAATTAATTTTTAAAGTTACCTACCCCTCACTTAAAAAAAATAATAATATCTCGGGAATCATTCACTTGTGCACAAAGCATTACTGGGTTATTTGATAGCGGAAAACATGTCCTAAAACCCTATGACGGGATCGTGACCAATAACCAGCAGCCCTGTCAGTTGTGTGGTGGTCATGTATTGTTAACGGGTCTGGCGCGAAGATTTTGCAACCGAGAGGAATATGGTATTTAATGGTTTTTCAACTCCTCTTCGAAAAATAACCTATTTTTGTCGTGAGTAGTATTCGCCAGCAAAAATTGAGCATTCTCGAAAAAACTCTAAATTTTATTTTCAGTTCACCAGAATGAAGATAATTAAATTCCGAATATGAAACACTCCTAAAGTAGCTCTTTTAAATGGTATTAAATGCCATTTACCTATTTTTGAATGCATCTTGGATAATTTTTTTCCCGATGACGGGATGCGCAAAAAAAGTTTTCAGGTGTCTTTCGAATTCGGAATTTGATTATTTTCATTCTGCTGTGCTCATATAATAGAACATTAATTTTTTTCCAGAATGCTTATTTTTTTCTCATCATAAAAACACGCCATATTTTCTTTTCAAACCCTTAAAAAACACATGTCCACCTTATGATTGTCACCGTGCATATGCGTAATAGTCGTTTGCGATAGGAGAAATGTCAAACATTTGCTATTTTCGTAGACCCGTATAAGCGTTGGTCAAATTGGTTAACATAGCACGAGAGGTATCCCGCAAAAATTCGTTTAACTACTTACCGTATCGTGTTATTGGGTCGTATAATGACTATCAATTAATTTACAATCACGTAAACGTACGCGGACCCCCCCTTCGCGTTCCGAACCAACATACGAATTCGATTTTCCACGGCAAATAATTGCTCCATGCTCACTCGAATTCTGCACATTCTAGTGTGCCATCTATCAATAACAATTGGTTCAACAACGCACGCAGGCGGTTTGTTCGCTCGAAAGTTTATCACCGTTTCCATATGGGTCGTCGATTCATCAGCCGGGTTTTGTTGCTCCCTTTCCGCCGAGTCGTAACCGTGCATTCGGAATGAGTGTCATTTTCATCAGTAACACTAAAAATTATCGATGCGTTTTGGGAAATTTTTTTTCTTGCTTATTTGCTTTATATCGAACAATATATTTCGTGTTCCTTTCATAATGAGTTTTCCGATAGTGATGAATGACTATCATTTTAAAAAAATATCGAGAAATAATATGAACTACTTCAGATTGACAGTTTTTCGTTCATTATTTTAATTCATTTGAATTTATGTGAATTCATTTTACATTCATTTAATTTATTTCTTTAATTACAAATATAAATTCGTTCAAATTTGATTAATGGAATCCTCAATTTTTCAAAAAATGAATTTCAAATTCAATTATGCTCATGGCAAACAAATTGTTCCGTCTTTTTTCGGAAAAGTCCTCAAACTACAGAATTACCCAACTTTTATTTATTCATTCAATGCATTGAATTAATTTCAATTAATCATTTGTATTAATTAATGTTTATTATTTTAATTAAAATTCGATAATAATAGGCTCAACAGAAATATTTGATTTTACTTCAAGCATGACTGCGCAAATTTTAAGCACGTAAAGAAGCAGCTTCGTTCTTTTGAAATTCGTTTGTAACTTTTGTTTGATCGTAAACGTGCAAATATGCAAGTTTGACGAGAGATCCTAGGCCGTATCCTACATACGATATGCAGTTCACCCGGAAATCTTGACTTCCGCTAGAGGTTATACGAAATTCGAAAAAAGGAAACTTTCGTGAAACTTTTAATGGGAATGACCCGGGGCGAGAAAACTTGGCTGAAACACACATGTACACACATAGCCGGGGGAGGATGGCCGACACGATTGACTGTATACGTACTTGCTCATTCGATGGATCTCAGGAGGCAGTTCCGCGATTTTGTTGTCCGACAAGTCCAGCGTGGTCAGGGACACGAGTTCAAGAAATTCTCCGGGGACGGATTTCAGACCGTTGCCTTCCATGCGTACCGTTCGTAGATGTGGAAACCTTTTTGGGGAGAAATTCAACGGAGCCTTTTGAGAAGTTTATCAAATTTAATTTGAAGGCTTACACCTAGATGAAAGTTTTGAACATATCGAATTTTGGATTTTGACGGATTCTCAAAATATAACGTTTCAAAAATATTCTCTAAGAATTTCGAGTTCATCCGTTCAAAATTGAGTCATGGGCGTTTATAGGTAGGTCTCGCGAACCGGCGAACTTTGAAAGCGTTTTTCTCAAAATCACTTTTTCAAAATCGATGACCACGACACGTCAAAAATTACTGCACCCATCAACTTCAAATTTTGGAAGCTCCTCTTACATATAAAAAACAATGCTTGAACGAAGAATTTTTCTTGTCAATGGGCAGTTTAAAAAAAATTAACAACAATATAGCATTCACCGAGAGTTTACATATCAAAAATAAATGCTGGAACGAAGGAATTATTTTTTCGATGCATAGGTTTTTTTAATTAACGCGAATAGAGCGTTTTTTCATCGAGAGTTGATACTTCCACTTTGGACTGCGGCCCTTTTTTAAAACTCAAAATTTTATTAAATTAGGTTAAATTTTATTAAATTACAAGCACTAGGTAATTTCACGAAAAAACTAAATGCATTTGTTTTTTATGTTGGATGATTTGTTTCCGAGTAGTAGTGCTCAGCCGTCTGCACGAACCCTTGTATCCACCACATTTATAAATATCTATCAATGAAAAATTGTAAAAGATACTTAAAATCATACTCGTTAATGTAAAAAACAATTAAAAATCTGCACACGTATTCCCAAAAACATTTCACGAAAATTCGTCTTCCAGCCATGAGCTAGGCGTGACCAGTTAATGTGCATTCAAAAAATGTTATATTGTATTTGTCGACGATTTCTTTCTCCTTCATCTTCTATGTGTACACATATACAGGGTGTCCCAGAACTGAATGCGTTCCCTGAAATGGGGGGTTGGGGGTGAAATTCTGGGTCGATTGATATAAGCATGTGTTGGTCTCAGATCAACCGTTGAATTATTATTAATATTTTAAGGCGGGCCAATCAGGTGCGCCCGATGAGCCGGCGTACGTCGGTGAGCTGGCTCAGCGGGCGCACCTGATTGGCCCGCCTTAAAATATTAATAATAATTCAACGGTTGATCTGAGACCCACACATGCTTATATCAATCGACTCAGAATTTCACCCCCGAACCCCCCATCCCAGCGAACACATTCAGTTCTTGGACACCCTGTATATGTACAGGGTGGTTCACAATTATTAGGGATCCCTTTGCGAGCACATATTCGAATCCACCTTCAGACAAATGAATTTTTTGTTCTTAACATTTTTGTCGCTCAAAAATAATAAACCCGGGACTTTGCGAATCAATAATACTCTTTAATATTTTTCGTTTATTATTTAATACTTAAAGGAAGAAAAAAAATCACGCGTGTACAACTATTGTGCCATTGTTTACTCTGCGTCGGACATTAAAGGCGAATATCTCGGTAACTTTTTAGCGCACGACATTTAAAAACAAGAGTTTTCTTCGTACTGACACCCTATATGCTCATCAAGAAAACCCTAATTGTTGTGAATCACCCTGTCTATACAGGGTATGTGGCACATGGACCGACACCATTTTTTGGGAGATTGGGGGGGTTCATTTGCTATTTTTTTCACCCTTAAACCCTATGGCCTAAGTGTCACGGTAGTTAAGATATGACTTCTTCATTACCTTAAATTTCGCCTTTAAATCGTCATAACTTGAACTATTCTGCACTGCATGTTTATTATAAATAAATCATTATTTGATACAATTGGTTTCGAGAACATGACTTTTGAGCTTCCAAAGTCTTAAAAATGTGTAAATGTATGAAACATTTTAACATCTCAATTCATTATTAAACAAACTTATTCTCTAAATTTTGAGCACGCAATGGATGGTTTCTATGACATGTAGCGTACCGTTGAAAAGGGTATAAATTAGAGAACTTTTCAAAACGAAGTCAAGTTCAAAATAGCATTTAGTTTTTTTTCACAATGCATTTAGAAGTGGACATTTTTCATACATTTACGCAATTTTAAGACTTTGGAAGTTCATAAGTCATTTTATTGAAACCAATTGTATCAAATAATGATTTATTTATAATAAACATACATTGCAGAATACAACAAATTTATTTCGTGCTATTACAACCACAAGCAGAAAAGTTATGAAGATTCTAAGGCGAAATTTCGGGTAATTAAAAAAAAGTCATATGTCAAATACCGTGACACTTAGGTCAGAGGGTCTAAGGGTGAAAATACTGGCAAATACCCCCCCCCAATGGCCCAAAAAATTGCGTCCATCCATGCACAATTAATTATTTACATATAAAGATTAACTGCCATTTGCATACATGGATAATTGGAACGTTTGTTTTTTTAGGCAAGTAATTGAATGACGTACGAACCCTTCTAGCATGCTCAAGTTACTATCCGGATTGTTGAGTTGATTTTGGCCTAGGAGTATTTCCTCGATAGAGGGAAAGGCCAGTGTGCTGTCCGGAATCCTCATTATTCCCGTCCTCCTCAGATCGAGTTGCTTCGGACCCGTCGACGTTTGTGTTGCCTGAAAAATAAAAATAAATCCTTTTGATAATTTCGATATATTGGAAATATAAATAGATTTTTAGAAATAACCATCATTCTGCTTAATGCAACAAAAATTTGGCGAACACGTGGCAATTGCATCAAATTGCGTATGGAGAATTATCTTCACCTCATTTTCCAGCGAGTCAGTGTCCATGACGTCCTTGCTGATATTACATTCCTCCATTATTGCAATTAAAGTTCCAAGACACACCATTTTCCATGGAAAATCCAACTTTCCGATGGTTTTGTCGATGCACAATCACGTCTGTCGCCAGCACGAGTTTAAAATTATTCTTCGTCACTGTATTTGAGTCCTATCTGCTTTTTGAAAAATGGACATGATCGTCGCTTCCGTTCACAATTGCAATAACGTCGAATTCTCAGTTTTCTAATATTTTTACGGGGACTCGTTCTATGTCGAAAATGCCCCGAATTAATGAAATATTTCGAGCGAAGTACACGATCAATGAAAGCAGAATATGCCTCGGTAAAGTGGAGCTTTCCGAATGAATGGCCACCTCGTCATGTTTTATTCAACAAAGCCTCTACGGAGAAACAACATTTTGCCTTTTCCAACGATATTTCATTTTTTTTCCATACGCCTCTCAAAATAGAAACAACTAAATAAAAAATGGGGCTGCTTCGATTCCGATATTGGAAATTAAAAGTTCCAATTAGAGTGTATTGGAAAAAAATATCATCGAAGAGATTGAAAAGCGCGTTTCCATAGAACGACGCTGTCGATTTGTTGGACACAAGCTTAGCGTGTTTTCAGTGATGTCATGTGACGTAGTATTGGGCAGGGAAGAGAAAAGGTAGTTCGAAAACTTGGGATCGTAACGCTCCGGAACGACGTCTACTGGGTTAGGTATCCTACATACATTTATATATATACACACACGTCCACACAGATATATGTATACATATATCTATTTAAACGCACAAAGGTGAGCTAGAAAACTCAGGAACCGTGGCTAGTGTGCAAGGGGACCTCTCAACCCAGATATACGAGCAACAATAAATTGTATCACCGTCTCCGAAACTTTTCAGGAGGCCAAGAGAAGTAACACTTCCTATTTCTTTCTTTTTCTTTCTATGTGTTCGTGTTTTCGTGAGATAGTAGAAGACCAATACTGTGGTATAGAAGTGTGTGTGTGTAAATATGTATATCTATATATATTTGTGTGTGCGTGTGTGTATATATTAGGGTGGCACAAATTTGTGCTCTATTTTTTTCCCCGTTTTCTTGCCATCCAATTAACTGCTTTAAAGAAAAGAAAATTGTCGCGGAAACTGCGAGCGGTAAAAAAATATTTAAAGGTCGCTCAAGCCTTCCAAAAATTTTCATTAAAAAATCGAAATTTTTTTCGTTCACTTCTCACCCATGAATTTTACGATTTATAATTTTTTAATTAAGCTCGCGAAAGCTCCAACCGGCCAATGAATATTTAGTGGTCGCCCAAGAGCTTCGAAATTTCCAATCGTGGCGATTTTTTTTCTCTTCTCACTCATCAATTTAACACTTCGTAACATTTCCAAAACACAATCCTTTTTTTCTTTGAAACGGATTTTTCAAATTTACCTCACTTCTAATCCGATAAAACTGGGGACCTATAATTTTGTTTACGGACAAGAGCTTTAAATAATTATTATATGAAAACTAAGATTATAATTTTTGGGTTAGTAGTGTGAGGTAAATTTCAAAAATCTGTTTCTAAAGAAAAACGATTAATTGTTTTGCAAACTTTACAAAGCGTCAAATTTATGAGTGAGAAGAATAAAAAAAACTGGCGAAAATTGGAAATTTCGAAGCTCTTGAGCGACGACTAAATATTCATTGACCGGAAACAGCTTTCGCGGGCTTAATTAAAAAATTTTAAAGCGTAACATTCATGGGCGAGAAGTGAACGGAAAAAAAATCAATTTTTCAATGAAAATTTGAATTCTTGAGAGGTTTGAGCAACCTCTAAATATTTTTTGAACACTCGCAGCTTTCGCGAACATTTTTCTTCTTTTGTAAATTTGATAATTGGATGGTGCGAAAACGGAAAAAAATAGAGCTCAAATTTGTACCACCTTAATATATATATTTATGTATAGAACAGTTAATAGTTAATAAAGAGACTCGACAATGTAACAACAAACCAATAAACTAAAATATAGGTACGTGAAAGAAAAAAAAAAAATATATATATATATATATATATATATATATATATATATAAATATATATATATATATATATATATATATATATATATATATATATATATATATGAGGCGTTCCATACCATTTCGAATGGTCAAAAAGTTGTCCACTCTCAACAAAATTGAAATTTTGTCAAATTATTTAATTATATGAAAAAGAAGAGTGTAAATTTTTTCAAAATTTTTGGATCGCATTTTCTCGAGTTTATCAAAATTTCAAAATTTTCACAATACCGTAATATCTCGTGAGCATTTGATATAACAGAAAAATGTTTAAGACAAAAAAGTAGCAATTGTACATGAACTTTATGAAAAAATTTTGTTTTGAATTTTTCGAGTTAAAAAAATGCCCATTTTCACCAAAATTATACAAACATATTTTTTTTCGGTCGGTATGTCACTTTTGATTTTTCTCAAAAAATTGCAGAATATACTCTGAAGTGTGTACAGTAACACCTATTTTTTTCAGAGTGGCTTGATTCGTTGTTCCATAGCTGTACTTTGTTTTATTATTATGAGATATTTTTTTAACTCTTTGTAAAAATCAGTTTGTAATAAGGCACTCGAGAAACCACCAAGAAAATTCAAAGGAAGCACATGACTTCTCTGCTTGGCTCACACTGTGCAACCTGGTGTAAAAAAATCAAAACACACTGAGAACTTCGATAGTATTTTGGCATGGAGGGGGAATGTTGACAAACTGAAGGATGTAGAAGGCATTTGACGGCGCACATTACTTTGTATGACAATGTTTATATTGGGCGGTCAAGGATACTTTGTATCACATTTTCATGTTGGACGACGAACGTTACTTTGTATGGCAAGGTTAACTTTGTATACCTTACCGATAATTTATGATTAAGCTAAAAAAAATTATTACTGTTATGGATGTTCATTACCTGAAAAATGTGAGAAAAATTTGGGAGAGAATAATTTTTAATAATAATTGATTTGTCTAAAAAAAATATCTCATAATAATAAAACAAAGCACATCTTTGGAACAACGAATCGAGCCACTCTGAAAAAAATAGGTGTTACTGTACACACTTCAGAGTATTTTCTGGAATTTTTTGAGAAAAATCAAAAGTGACATACCGACCGAAAAAAAATATTTTTGTATAATTTTGGTGAAAATGGGCATTTTTTTAAACTCGAAAAATTCAAAACAATTTTTTTTCATAAAGTTCATGTAAAATTGCAACTTTTTTGTCTTTAGCATTTTTCTGTTAAATCAAATACTCACGAGATATAACAGTATTGTGAAATTTTTGAAATTTTGATAAACTCGAGAAAATGCAATCCAAAAATTTTGAAAAAATTTACACTGTTTTTTTTCATATAATTAAATAATTTGACAAAATTTCAATTTTGTTGAGAGTGGACAACTTTTTGACCGTTCGAAATGGTATGGAACGCCTCATATATATATATATATATATATATATATATATATATATTGTATAGTTATTTTTTTTCTTTATGAGTGCAGTTACTGTCCATTCAGTCCAGTCCATTTGCCAACTGCAGTAGAATGAAAAGAATTAATATCGGAGTCGGCCTTTGTCATCGTTGTGACAGTATTATACCATGCTCTGCATTCACGCGATACCTGCTTTCCTCGATGAGTGCGCAGCTGATTGTTCGTTCCTCTTGTACCAACGATACCGCTGAATTTTACGAGATACATCGATCACTTTTTTTTCCATCGGGTCAGTTTGTTATTACTTCGTATGATTGCAGAGCTCTGGCAACTTTAACTCTCAATTAAATTTGGGCAGTATCAAACTTGCTACACGGACTCATTTGTTGGCTAGTGAAAAAATTGACAATTAGTTGGAAACAAAATGTTTCCCTTCCGAGTAAAAGCAACACGGTGGATGAGAATTTTTTCGGAATTCTTTTGGCGAACTGCAGGGTTGTCATTTATCGTCTTGGTTTGCAGACGCCATTGCGTATCTTCGTGAGGGAAGGAAGAAGGAAAAACTGGAAGTGACGAGAATCCTAAACATTTTTGCAGGAGTCTTGTAAGGCGATATAGTCCAGTAAAAGAGACTAAAACCCAGCACTTTTTAGCGTAGAATATGGATTTTTGACTGAAGGTAGATGGCTGCATACTGAAAGTAACCCCACTAAAATGTTGCCATTCAACTCGCCCCAACCCTACGAAATAGGGGTTGAAAACATAAAAATCGCCGTATCTTGACAATTAATAGCCCGATCAAAAAAGGATTCAAACAAGAGTTGTTTGGAATAATAAAATTCGTATAAAGTTATCTGACGTCCGATCCCCTATCTTTGAAAATAGCGGCACAAAAACGATTCCAAAATTCGGGGTTGATGCGTGTGCAGTGCAAAAACAAATGTGTCGTTTTTACACACTTTGGGTGTGTAGACACTTTTTACACGTTTTAACGGGTGTGAAAAATAACGGTGTAAAAATAACACGGATAGATGCGTTCAAACAACACACTTACGTGTGTTATTTTCTTACACGCGTTAAAACGTGTAAAAAGTGTCTACAGCCATTTACAAACTCAAAGAGTGTAAAAACAATACACTTATTTTTGTAGTCCTGTATATACATGGGATGCGTCGGAATAATAAATTGAATAACAAAAGCTTTTTATCGTCAAAATGTATGCATTTATCGAACTGAACTCAACAGAACAAAACTATATATTACGTTGTAGTATTACTTTATTATTCCACACAATTTTTGTTTGAAATATTTTTTCATCGGGCTATTAATTATCGAGATACAGCGATTTTTAAGTTTACAACCCCTATTTCTTAGGGTTGGGGCGAGTTGAGGGGTAACATTTTATTGGGGTTGCTTTCAGTATGCAACCGTCTATTATACGCTAAAAAGTGCTGGGTTTTCTTCTCTTTTACGGGACTAATATTCGCCTGGGAAGAGGCATGTATGCGAGAGGGGATACTCGGGAGGAAGTAAATGGAAAACATTGCAAAACTGATAAGTTTCTATGTTACCGAACGATCGGTATCTCTTCAGTCGAATGTTCGTCTAAGGCAGGAAGTGAAAATACCAAGTCTTTGGTCTTCTCGCCCACAGCAACTGTCACACGCTTCGCTAACGAAACTTCAATTCAAAATGTATATGTGTAGGTGGACGTATGTGTGTATGTTTGGCTCGTACATCCACAATGGGATACTGATAAGGATAAGGAAATACGCCGGAGGGAATGAGTGATGCTGGATTCGAGTTTAATGGGGACAATCTAACGATCTTTCCAGGACGTTGGTAGATCGGACTGTGTGTGCAGGAAACAAATGAGTTTTCGGTACATACAGCGACGGAGGAAGCACAGTGAAAGCATACGGATTCACAGAGATCTTATCCAATCGTCTCGCCTGGGCGAGACAACGAATCTCTGGTATTTGCCTTATTGTTCTGTCCAATTAGGAATAAGGGAGCTTCTGGAAATCGAATGTGAGGCATATTTTGTATCGACCAAGCGGATGACCATTCCTACCCATCTATTGTGACAGCTTAGCCGAGTACTGGCTTGTGGACCGAATGAAAGGCTGTGTGCAGCACTCGAAAGTGAGGTCCCTCAGGCACTCGAATTTAATGAGGGAGTTTACTTTTGGGCATTAAAGGGAAAACATACCTGTGTAATTTATTGTATGAGAAGTGTTGATGAGTACCGTAAAATGGGGTTACTTCAAACAGGTTTTGGAAGTTTTTTGCTCCGATAGAACGACGTGTCCTTTGGCTATCAAATGTATAAGAAAGTTAAGCCCCACCATTCCCCCCACAATTTTATATGTTTTTTTAAAGTGTCAAAGTAACCTCGAGTGTGGGGTTTCTTTAGCGAGGCTTTGAAATGCAACTTATGTCGAAGATTAAGGGATACCTTGACATAATTTTGATTAAAAAAATTAATATTTTATGCGTTATACGTGGAATTAAATTTAAAATAAAGATTTTCTACAATTTGATTGTCCTCTTCAATAAAAAAACAATTTACATAAAAATATCAAGTACCTAGGGTACTATTATAGGCACTTAATCAGTCTTACATTGAGACCAAATCAACTTGAGCAGCATTACAATCAACTTTAACAACATTATAATAGACTTGAACAACAAATTTGAGCAACAATAGAAAAAATTTTGGCGCTCTCTTACAGCAGCCCCAAAAACTGTCAAAGTTGCCTGTAATGTCAATTTAACCACGTTTTACGGTAAGTATGTGTGTTCTTTCGCAGCGCTATTTAGTATTTTATTTTGGTCGATGTCCCATAGTAGTACAGTCGTGCTGTATATTGGAATCGGAAAGAATTAGAAGAAGACTAGTTTTTTGATAGGTGATTTTGTAGGTAAAAGTCGGGGTGTAGGGTTTTTTTTAGGAGATAAAGGGGGTTGAAGGTGGATTAATGCCAAACTACAACTTCCACGAGGTCGGCGCCGGGAGACAAAATGTTCAGAAAAATCCGGGCTCTATTTTTGGCCACAGCGCCGAAGTCGTGGAACTTCATTTTGGGGGTGAAAAAGTGCGGGGAAGTTTTGAAAAATCAGTTTTAATTTGATAACTCTTTAGGGAAAATTCATACAATTTTTATTCAAATGGGAACGTTGTAGCCCTTGAAAAGACGCCTCGATCGTTTATTTGATCATCCCTCTCCAATAATATCGGCACCCAAAAAAAATAGTTGAAGTATAAAAAAATGGTTTATTGAATAACTCAAAAACAATCGATTTTTCGAGTATGGTATTCGATATTTCGTTTCTATGGACCACCCTTGAATTTTGATTTTCCAGCCCCTCTCGGGAGTTGAAAATTCAAAATGAAATTTTGGGAAAACTATTGACCGAAAATAAAGAGATACGAGTTTGGCGCTGTGGACAAAAATGTAGCTGAGGGTTCGAGCTACAAATTGTTCCACGGCGGCGAATTCGTGCGGTCAATAGTTTCGCAGAATTTCATTTTCAATTTTCATCTCCCGAGAGGGGCTGGAAAATCAAAATTCAAGGGTGGTCCATAAAAATGAAAATATAGAGAAAATTAATCTCTTCATTTGGTACATTTAAACTATACCCGAAAAATCGAATGTTTTTGAGTTCTTCAATAAACCATTTTTTGGCGATTCAACAATTTTTTTGGGGGTGAAGATATTATCGGAGAGTGATGATCAAATACTCAATCGACGCGTCTTTTCAAGGGCTACAACGTTCCCCATTTGAATAAAAAGTGTACGATTTTTTCCTAAAGAGTTATTGAATTAAAACTGATTTTTCTAAATTTCATCACACTTTTTCACCCCCAAAATGAACTTCCACGACTTCGGCGCTGCGGACAAAACTGAAGCCCGGGTTTTTCTGGACATTTTGCCTCACGGCGCCGACCCCGTAGGGGTTGTACTTTGGCATCAATCCACCCCCATCCCCTAAAAAATCCTGCACCCCGATTTTTAGGCAAACTTGGATTTAGCACCTGCGGCACCTACAGCATCACCTGTCAATAAACTGGCCGTCTTCTAATTTTTTCCGATTACCCGATTTTTCAGCGACAGCACGGCTGCACTATAGGGTCTTGAGGATTCATTCTTGAGTTTCGATAGATCACTGTGATCGAGATGCAGCTCTCGATTATTTCCTCTCCAGAGGAAGTATGAGTTTAGAATTATCACGAGAGATAAGAGGTTGTTGAAGCGGTTATGGACGAAGGATCTTTCCGTTTGATAATTTATCGGTTTTTAGAGGAGCTTTTCGAGAAGAGAATTTATGAGAGACAGTCTTAGCTACGAAACTTTTTCTGCAGTCGACTTTTTTCAGAGTTCAACTCTCTCTTTCTTTCTCTCCTGGGCTTATGCTCGACGAATATTTTCAGCAAGATGTGCGTCGTCTGCTCTACTCTTTTCTTAAACTTTCGATACCCTTTCGAGACCGATCTCCGCACCCCGCCGCTTCCTCTTTCCTGAAGAGAAGTTTTAACTCTATCCAGGATTTCGACAGGACGAAAGTTATTTCAGTCTTTTGCGAAAACGTTTCGCGTACTATTGAGACCCTTTCTGATCAATTGGGGAGGTGGAGGGACCTATGGTCATCGTCAGGGGACAACTTCGAATTGATCACTTCTAAAATGAGCATTTTTGTATCCTCGTCGACAAAATGATGATTGGTCATTTTTCTTGATATACAGGGTATCGGGAAGGTCGATGCAAAGTCTTAAGGGGGTGATAGGTCACCTCGTTAGGAACATGTCTAACCTAAGTTACCTGAGTCCAAAGTCTAAGGATTTCGAGTTATCATGGTAAGTATGATTTTTGGAAAATTTCCCAAAATTAGGTACTAAGTCATTTACCTCTTATGTTAATGGTATTTGTTTTTTAAATAGCATTAACTTAGAGGTATTTTTTTGACAAGTTTTTCATTATTCAACACGTCCCATTTTGTTGGTTGTGTGGCTACAGATGATTGGATTGGTGTTTTTCGATTGAATACATATTAAGCTAGGACGCGAATAAGTTTTTAGTTACCAATTATTATCTGTTTGAACATTATGAACGAGTTAGTACCTAATTATGGGAAAATTTCCAAAAATCATACTTACCATGATAACTCGAAATCCTTAGACCTTGGACTAAGGTAACCTAGGTTAGATATGTTCCTAAGGAGGTGACCTATCACCCTCTTAAGGCTTTCCATCGACCTTCCTAACACCCTGTATATTTGTCAACAGGGTTCCAAATAATGCATTACTTTTTGTAATGCATTACCGTTTTCATTACCCATTACTTTACATTGTGTAATGTAAAAAATTTCCATTACTCATTACATTGGATTTTGTACAGTAAAAAATTTCCATTACCCATTACTTTACATTTTGTAATGTAAAAAAAATCCATTACTCATTACATTGGATTTTGTAATGTAAATATTTCCATTACCCATTACTTTACATTTTGTAATGTAAAAAAAATCCATTACTCATTACATTGGATTTTGTAATGTAAAAAAATTCCATTACTCATTACATTGGATTTTGTAATGTAAAAAAATGTCATTACCCATTACATTGGATTTTGTAATGTAAAAAATTCCATTCCTCATTACATTATATTTTGTAATGTGAAACATTTTCATTGCCCAATACAATGTAATGGGCAATGAAATTTCTTTACATTACAAAATCCAATGTAATGAGTAATGGAATTTTTTTACATTACAAAATGTAATGTAATGAGTAATGAAATTTTTTTACATTACGAAATATAAAGTAATGAGTAATGGAATTTTTACATTACTTTTTCGCGTTGACAAGGAGAGAGGGAGAGAGAGATTGAGAGAAAGAGAAAGAGAGAAAGAGAGATCTTTATGAGAGAAAGAGAGAGAGAAAGAGAGAGGTGGATGGATGAATGGATGGATGGATGGATGGACGGATGGACGGATGGACGGATGGACGGATGGACGGATGGACGGATGGACGGATGGACGGATGGACGGATGGACGGATGGACGGATGGACGGATGGATGGATGGATGGATGGACGGATGGATGGATGGATGGATGGATGGATGGATGGATGGATAGATGGATCGATCGATCGATCGATCGATTGATGGATTGATGGATGGATGCATACATTGGATTTTGTAATGGAAAAAAATTCCATTACCCATTACATCGTAATGGGCTATAAAAATGTTTTACATTACAAAATCCAATGTAATGAGTAATGGGTAATGGAAATTTTTTACATCACAAAATCCAATGTAATGGGTAATGGAAATTTTTTACATTACAAAATCCAATGTAATGAGAAATGGAAATTTTTTACATTACTAAATGTAATGTAATGGGTAATGAAATATTTTTTCATTGCCCATTAAGAAAGTAATGATTAATGCATTACATTTTCATTACAAATTTTGCAACCTTGTTTGTAAGTCGTGCACAGACGAACACATTATTTTGAAGAACGTATGCATGGGGCCGGGTTGAAATTCCGAACTTTGAATTATCAGAATACTCAAAATTCCGAAAAAGTACTACCCCCAAAGATCAAAACTCTGAAAGAATTTTACCCGAAAGACCAAAACGCCGAAAATCTGAACACCGTCAAAGTAATTCGGCTATGGAAATTTATAATAGTTTCAAAATTTTCAATAAATCGACGAATTATTTCAAGAATTTGTTTTCATAAAGAAGTGATTTTATGTTAATTTTGAAATTTGTCTAGACAATTTTATACGTTCGGCATCATTTACAGTCAACTGTGCAGACTTTCGCTGGCGTGATCTTGACGAACCTTGTGATTTCGGAACATTAAAATTAGAAATTTTAAACCGCCCCAAACAAATCCGTATGCATCTATTAGTACAGCTTACAAGGCACGTCACTTTTTTTTTCTTGAAATTTATCGATTTACTCGATTTTGTTGAAATGTATGTATATGCTAGAGCATTAGGGCATTAGATACACCTGAGTAGAAAAAAAATTGTTGATCTTTTTTTATTTGCTTAAATTATGTATAAACATCTCAAGAATGATATACAAAAGGCTTTTTACATCATTGCCCCGAATCATACGCGAAAAAATGGGGAAAAAAATGTTTAGAGCTCATTTTCCGAAACGCACGAAACAGCCTAGGCGGGGAAAGCAGCAATTTGGGGTCGTTTAGTCTATTCGATGTACTAAAAATACAGAATAACATAACAACTGAAGGAATACTATCGAAATGCCTCCGTGGGTACAGACAGAATTCAAATGAGAGCTTCAATTCCGTCATGTGGGTGATAGCTCTTAAATTAGTTTTAAAACATTAAACGCGTTTTTCTCAAAACACCGTTTCTGAAATCGGGAGTTGACTTGAATTTGTAACTGTACCTTCTTAGATAGATTTTCTAAAGAAGTACACACGATTTTTCACAATTCATCAACAATTCTCGGTTGTATAAACAATTTAACCCTTTGAGTGGCATTGACGCCATATGGTGCACATTTTTGTGGTGCCCTAAGTGGCATTGACGCCATACGGCGCACATTGATTATTTTGTGATTGGCTCGAACGATTTTCGCGAAATTTGGCACTCGGGGGTTTTCGAGGTCGCGGGTTACGAAATTGCCCTCAAAATTCGGAAATTCAAAATGGCGGATCCAATTTGGCGGACCGCAATACTACAAAGGGTTATACACAAATTACGTAACGGGGGGGGGGGGGGCGGTCGGCTAGGCGTTACGGTATACGTACGTGGGGGGGGGGGGGGGGGGGGTCAAGGTTTGCGTTACGTCACGATTTAAGAACTACCAGAAATAGGAATATTTCTGCATGTTCAAGTTTTTCATTAAAAACTCGCGTGCAATTTTACCGCGGACAGCTCGCAGCTTTCCATACACAATGTCAGCTAAGGGGAAAGTCACTGTGCAAGAACTGGCACAGTAGCTTTATCACATCCCTCAAGCGAAGTTTGAAGAAAAAAATGTTCTTTTTTATAATTGTTGAAAGTACATGTATTGAAAAATATGTTGGGAACATTTTTATTCACAAGTTCGAAAATTGACGAAGTTATAGTCACTTTAGTGAGAACAGGTAGCGCGACCCGGTTAGTGCCCTCAGTCCCTACAGGTGTGGCATCGTTTACAATAGATAAAGTACAGGCTCTTATTATTTTGTGAACTATGATGAAGATGAAGAACCGTCATATCGCCCGCGAATAGATACTTCATCGTACGTACCAATATTCTAGAAAAAACACAACTTTATGTCAAGAAACACGGAACGAAAACTTTGAACGCGTTTTTCTCGAAACTAGTTTTTTCGACCTTGTCCGATGCGAATACTTAAAAACTTATCAACCGATTTTCAATTAAAAAAAAAATATTTTTGTAATCGCAGAGACTATGGTTGTACGTAACCGCGTTTTTAAGTTTTGATAATTACTGTTTTTAAGGACTGCTTGAACACAAAAAAGGGCCCTGAAAATAGAAAAAAATGTCCAATCTGTCAGCATTTTGTAAAAAAAAAAACAAAATAAAAAAACGGCTACGCATAACGATAGCTATATTTGTATAGATATCTATAAATTGTTGACTTTTAATTTACAGATAACCTTTCATAAAGATATCGATAGGACACAAAGAGAATTTTTTTAGCGTCATCTAATCACGGCGTATATCTCGGTTAATTTTTAAAGATTTTTTCATAAAAAATGTTATAAAACTAGGTGAATATATACTTCATAAAATAAGTATAAACCGGATCCTTTCATAATTAGTTATGTCTATGAGAACAAATCGCAATTATTGACGACAATGCACCCGTTACGTAACGGAATAGGGGGGGGGGGGGGTTCTGGTCAAGCGGTATGGTCCCGTTACGTGGGGGGGGGGGGGGGGGGGTGGCAAATTTTGTATTAAGTAATTTGTGTACGCCCCCCAATTTATTTGATTCGCATGAAAATTGGTGTTGTGGGGTTATCGAGGTCGCTGATTACGAAACTGCCTTCAAAATTCAGAAGTTGAAAATGGCGGATCCAATATGACGGACCAATATACAATAATTCACTCGATTCGCATGATGGTTCGTATTACGAGGTTTTCAAGGTCGTTGATTGCGAATCTGCACTTAAAATTCAGAAATTCAGAAATGTCGGGTCCAATATGGCGGAACAAAATGCAAAAATTGATTTGGAACGAATGAAACTCGATACCCGGGCGTTTTTATGGCCGCTGATTACGAATCCGAACTCACAATATATAAATTCAAAATGGCGGATCCAACATGGCGGACGAAAGTTTAAAACTTGAAATGATTGTGATAAACGGTGATAGGAGTCGGCCAAGACGACTAAAAACAAAAGTTAGGTAATATTTCAGAGGATTCACGTCATGTTTCTTCAGCTGTCCTCATTTGAAAAGTCAAATGTTTTATCGTTACTTATCGCCCTTATCACTCATCCAAATTGAATCAGTTTTGCATTTTGGTCCACCACATTTTATCCAATAATTTGAACTCCCAAATTTTTAGTGGAGGTTCGTAACCACCGGCCTCGAAAGCCCTTAAATACCAATTTCCATGCGAATCAAGTACATTTTTGCATTTTCGTCCGCCATTTTGAATTTATGAATTTCGGGGACAGATTCGTAATCGGGGACCTCGAAAACCCCCGGATGCCGATTTTTATTCGAATTAAATCAATTTTGAATGTCCATCCGCCATTTCAAATTTCTGAATTTTGTCCTCAAATTCGTAATCAGTAACCAAAAACCCTTGGGAGCAATGTTCCATCAAAATCGGAGTACTTTATTTTTCCGCGTTTGTGGCACGAACAGTACAATTTTTCTTGCCGCCAAGGGGTTAATACCGATTTTGTGGAGGAAAAAAAATAATTCATAATAATGCCATGTTGCGAAAAAAACCCGATTTAAAAAAAATAATTATGTGTCCTTCTCTAGTAAAACTAATGTAAATGACGACATTTTTGTTGTTCTAGGTGCTAATCCATAAAAGTTCCGCCTCCTTCTTGACGAACCTTGTATTTTCGGAACATTAGGAATTTGAAACCGCCCCCATGTCAAGATCATGCCAGCGAAAGTCTACACAGTTGACTGTAAATGAGATAGAATGTATAACATTGTTGGACAAATTTCAAAATTGACCCAAAAACACTTCTCAACAAAAAAAAATTCTCGAAATAATTCGTCGATTTATTGAAAATTTTGAAACTTTTAAAACTTCCAAAGCCGCATGATTTTGACGGTGTTGAGATCCTCGGAGTTTTGGTCTTTCGTGTAAAATTATTTCAGAGTTTTGATCTCTCGGGGTAGTATTCTTTCGGAGTTTTGAGCGTTCTGATCATTCAAAGTTCGGAATTTCAACCCGGCACCATCTTGAATTTCGGAACATTAAAATTCGGAATTTTAAACCGTCGGAGCATTTAAGGGAGACTTTGTCCTTGAAATCGGCGGGAGATGTTAGCGGCTCAACATGAGCAGCTAGAAGAAGAGGAGGGATGCCTCTATGGACCAGGCATTGCTGATTAGCGGTAATTATAAACACATTTGTGTAAACACATTACAAAACTTTAAACGCATTTTTCTCGAAAACACGTTTTTAAAAATGGCTGACATTCTCCTGACCGCTGTAATTAACATATCGACCTGAAATTTGGAGAGCATACTCAGAAAATATGTCTTCACGGAATGACGGATCGTTTTTTCGATAGATACATT
This sequence comes from Ophion ellenae, assembly GCA_963210295.1. Taxonomy (NCBI): domain Eukaryota; kingdom Metazoa; phylum Arthropoda; class Insecta; order Hymenoptera; family Ichneumonidae; genus Ophion; species Ophion ellenae. Next base: position 14,698,349 of record OY723393.1, on the reverse strand, counting down.
TTTGCATTTATTATTCATCTTTTTATGCGAAAAAAAAACGCGAAAATTCGATTTTTTTTTAAATTGCCGCCATTTTCCGAAATTTGTACTAAACGAAAAACCCATCCGTCATTCCATGACCAAAGGGTCACAGATTGATAATATGCTTTGAATTTGTGTTTCAGATCAACAAAGAGGGGGCAGTGATGTCAGCCGTTTACCTCCCGCGATTTGAGGACCTGTTTTCGCGGAGCTGCAACGGCCGCCATTTTGGTTTAAAAAATAAAAAAAAATTTAACGTTCTGTATATCATGAACAAAAGCAAGAAAAAAACCGCACTCAAAAAGCTTTACTCGTTTCCTTTAAAAAAAATAAAATGTAAACACCCGAAATATGGCACTCCAAGGACAAAGTCTCCGTTAAAGTTCGGAATTTCAACCCGGCCCCCGAATCTTTACTATGTTTATGTATTATTATTTTTAGTATACATGAATAGAGTTGGTTTGAATAAAAAATATTATAACGCTGTACGATCACAATTATACAAAATTATGTCATCAGTGACATAATTATCGCGATGAAATCGATTGCATTGAATGATGTGAAATAATATTTTTCCCCCGCCAAAACCAGCTCTCATTTTGCCCACTATCTTTTTAATGGTTTGTCAAAGATATTTTCATTTCGGGACGCATAGTCGGTAAACATTATTTATTGTGGTTGAAAAAAAAAAGTTTTACGATTAACGTTAATTCTACACTAATTCACCACTCGATGATTTTCGGTATTTCGAAGTCGATGTTTTGTCAATTAACGCGATTGATTTATCACGGCAGGATGAACTCGGGGAGGCACTATTTTATTTATTTATTTTTCACGAGTTTTATTTCCGTTTCTGGGTTCGCGTGGAAAAAAAATACGGACGCGTCTAGCCTTGTACCGAGGATCGCGCAAGATCATACTGTGCGCTCCTGTGCATCAACCGCAAAAGATTCAAGGAAAATGTGAGCATCGTACCAAACGGGGGGAGTCTGTCGCGTGCCCAAGTCGTGGAACGTATACCGGAAGACACGCTTCGCGTCCTTACCATTGCGCAATTTTTTCCATTTTTTTCCAATCTCCCTCTTTCTCTCAAACGCACGCACAGGGGGCCATTTTCAGGCCTGTCACGATCGTTGCCACGGGATTTTGTCACTTTGAACTTTCTCACCGCTTTGAGGATGCGTGCCACACGTACATTCCTGATAAAAAGTTTTATTCGATCGGATTGTCGGTACTTTGCGATACGACGAAGTTGAATGAAAAATGATCACGTAAAGAATATTGTTTTTGGGTTATAAAAACACCAAAATTGTCAATGTGCTCAAGAAACAATGAGGGAACATAACAAATATTAATATAATCAGAAAAATTTAATTAAATTAATTCGTCGCGATAAATGAATATTTGACTTTTTCCCATGATATTGACGAGACATTTTCAAACACGATTTTTTTGGATACTTGATAAATTGATTTTAAACGCCGAGGTCTGAGATGGTTTTCGTTGAAACGTTTCACAGTCTTTGGTACCCAAATTATTCGATGAACAATGGAAAAGGCAGCTTTAAGGCCGGAGCCTGAATTTGAAGGTCCAAAAAAGCGTTTTTTCGAGATTTTTTTTAGATGGGAAAAAACAAGCGAGCCCTGTGAACATTGAGGTATCTTTTCATGTATATTTGAAATGTATAAAAAAATATGTTTCAGCAATGAATGGCTGCAGATTTATCGGCCTATTCCATGTGCGTCTTGCCACTGCGCCCCCAATCGGCGGGAAAGATACAGCTCGTAATTCTTGACTAAACCAAATAAACCGATAAAATTTTTAATTGTGATATATTTTTCTTCTGGATGAATTAAGAAAAAGCTGGAAAAACCGTGACAATGTAACTTTTCTTAGGTTTGAAAAAAAATGTGTTAAAAAAACCCTTTAACGTGCTATAAAAATTATTGTAAAAGACTTTTTCAATTCACCTCGAAGAGATTTTCATACTGAAGAAAACAAACTTTGGTTTGATTCAGTGGGTCGTTTAGTTTGTTTTTGCTATCACGCCCACCAATTTGGAAATGTCGTGAAAATCAAAACTGGATAAAACGCGCTTCAAAGTTTTCAATGGGAGGAAATATCAATCGCTTTTCTGCTTTTGGCATTGAATCTCCGAAAATATTTGCAATTGGCCTCTGTAACTTTGTAAATATATTCTTGAATACTTTATTGAATTGTCGGAAACCAAGTTTTTTAGGAATAAAAAATAATAATAATAAAGCAATCTAAATGAGGTTTCGAGGGTTAAATTGACATTTCTGGAGGTACTTATATCAGTTTTTTATTTTACAAAAAAAAAACAAAAAAAGGCGGCCCAGTGGCTGGCAGAAAGCGAACGCCTTTTTTTAAACCCTCCACAGACGTGGAAACAATTTTTTTTCGTAATCTACGTGAGTTTTACTAGCGAAGTACACAAAACTATTACAGAATATTTATTTTCGGAAATTTGGGACCATTTTTAAAAAAGGTAGCATTTTTATTTAAAAAACAGCTTTCATTTGTTCATAAAAACCGTAATTGTTAATCGACCATAAAAATCGTGTGTAATTCGATAGAAAATCTATCTAAGAAGCTAAAGTCGAAATTTGAGGTTAATCAGTTGAGCATTGTAGGAGTTACGAGACCCCCCGATTTTGAAAATATGGTTTCAAGAAAAACGCGTTTAGAGTTTCATAACTATTTTTCTTCGGACCATATTATTTTTGAGATGGGTATACATGTTTTAAGTAATTTAAAAAAATGAAACAGTTTTTTCCCCAAGGTATACAAGGGCTTAAACCCACTTCAGAAACAAGACTTTTTACAAATATAGAAAGCCGCATAAACGTACGATTGTTTTTTTTTCGAAATAGAAGATTAAATTCTCCATAAAGAATAAAAAGTTCACTTCCAATTTACTTTACAACTTCGTCCAGTATTTTTCTAACAACGCATTCGCATAATAATCATAATAATAACAAATTACTTTTTAAATATCAAGTAATAACTGATTGTTTTTCGAAATTCTTATTACACAGCTACTAATTGATGAATTATTATAAATGATAAGTAATTTAGTATCATTGATCATTTATGCGCCTTGCAACCTTCATTTTTCGTGGTAAAAATGAAAATCTATTATTTGAAATTGATGTTCTCGGCACCATATATTTATTTCGTTTTTTCAAATTTCCATTTTACTGTGCAACTGGTAAAAGCCCTCGAATTTCGTTGGCCTCGAATTGCCACAAATCAAGCTATTTTCAGGAAAGATTAGCAATTTGTGAGTGCTTTTGAATAAAAAAAACATTGTGAGACTCCACGGGACGCGGCAATGGGACGGGATTCGGTCCCTTTATGAAAACGCTTACCGCGATAAAGACACGATCCGAGATAATTGCCACGTTGCTGCAAGCTTTTAAATTAACGACCTCAGCGAATGGAAGAGAGTGGAGACCGCTAATATTAGCTAACGGTTTCAATAGTTTAAACGGTCGAACTCGAGCGACTCTCTGCGCGTACGAAGATAGCAGTACTTATAGCCAACACGAAACGGCAGGCAATTTATTTATCAACTATTATTATCGTGATTATTTTTTGATCCGCAAAGACGACTTTCATAATGGCCAATTTGCGAATCAATTTAGCGTACACCGTTAGACCATATCGCGTGTGCGTGAGAGGGAGTCAGAGCCGCTCCTAACGAATGGCTCAATATTCATCTACGTATACGTATTCTATGGTAAATGATACGTATATTATATATGCTCGTTTTTTTCTTGCTCTATATTTTTCTTCTCTTCGTAATATGTTGATTATCGTATAAATGAATGAACGTGCAAATGAATACGATTAACTCGGAAATGTTGCAATAAAAAATTAGGTTACAATTAACGCGAAGATGAAATCCAGTAAGCGGACCAAATCGTTTAAAAATAATTCTACCCTACATTGCAATTTTGACAGTATTGAGGAAATCGAGATTTTTTCGACCAATATTTTTAGTGATTTCGTGGTTAAGCGCGTACACTGAGAAAAAAACAGCTGAGTCAAAGAAATATATTGGTTGATTCGAATAAATGTTTGATCGCGGAGTGCTACCGATATATGAGATTGTTACAATACTATAAAATATTACTACTACTATAGATTGTTACTATACTATAAAATATTGGAAAATGTGATTGATTCAAATAACATCTTATTTTATTGTAAAATGTCTTCTGTTCTCTGAATATCTACATTATCCTTCAAATAAAATTATATTCTATTGAAATCATTCTATATACAATCCGTAGATGTATGGATGAAATATTTAAGGGGTTACCCCCACTTGCGATTTTGAAGAAATCGATTTTTTTTGCTGCATTTTTTTGAAGTATAAGTATCTGAGAATATGTCCTGAAAATGTCAAGTCGATCCGAACAAAATTGACTAAGATATGAGCGTTGAAAGAGAAGAATCAGCGTTGAAAGAGAAACTTTAAACGCGTTTTTCTCAAAATGGCATTTCTGAAGTCGGTGACCAAGATTACTCGAACACTAATGAACCGATCTTCTTGAAATTTTGCAGGCTTATTTAATACATAAAAATATAGTCTTTAATCGTTCGATTTTTTTTTCGAAAAAAATGGCCGTTTTATAGCCAAAAAACGGCCGTTTTTTTTCGTTAAAATCGAACCATTAACTTTGACTGTCCGCCATTTTGTGAAAAATGAACATTTTTCAAAATCCTTCGATTGAAGACTAGTTTATACTTATATTTGGCTAAATCCATCCGCATTTTTTTCTTCAGATGATCCACTTCGCCGCAATGTTGGTCACCGCAAACCGTGTATATAAAAACATTATTTCATTGACGGCCATTTGCCACTAAACAATGTAATATTTTTCAATAAAAAAATTACTGAAAGTTCTTCAAGATGTGTTCTTTAAGATGGTATATTGATCGATTAAAAAAGTTTTGTAGTTTTCTTTAAAAAAATTCATGAAAAAGGCCTTTTTTTGTGCTACAAGTGGGGGTAACGCCTTAAGCGGTTGCTACAACGTTTTTTTTATTTCGTACAAAAATATAATCAAAAGAATGAATTATTTCTTTACTACATCGAAACGAATATGCCATGAGACGTAAGTTTTTCAATTTGTTTTAAATCTTAAATAAAAAGTGAGCATTAGAATCATCATCCATGATAATAGTGGAGAGAATATCAGATATCCAATGGAATACCCATGGAGAGAATATCAGATATTCAACTGATCAGAACAGATACTACACTTTAATCTTAGCCACAGGCCAAGAAGCGATATTCTTCAGAGTTTCTCCGGCGTTTAAGTAGATTTTCGATTCGCGCTACGCTTACGAGAAATGAGTGCGCGTGCGGCTTCTAGCGGTTACTCCGAGAACTACGGGTTTCCTTACACCTATAATTTCGGTGGCCCTCGGCCATGATTTGGTTGAATTTTTTCAACCAAACGCGTTTTTCTCGAAAAACGCGTTTGCGTTTGTGTATTTATTAAGTGTAACAACTTTTATATCAATATCTATAATGTAAACCTATAAAAAATAATGAAAATGGCCTTTTTTTAGCATCTAAAGTGAAAAGACCCCTTAAGCAACAAAAATCGTTTTTGAAACTAGAATTATGTAATGAAAAGTACCTATGATCCTGAAAAGATATTCATACCTTACATATACATACTTTACGCACCAAAAAAAAATCGTGAAAATCGACTAATATTTGGCGTTTAAATGCGTTTTTCTCGAAACACTGTGTTCAGAGTCGGTGGACATGATATCTCGAGAACGACTTGATGGATTTTTTCCGAATTTACAGGAGATACGATGAGAAATATTCAACAGTCGTTGACGATCGCACGTTTCAAAAATCGATCTCCATTTTTTAATAGTTACGTAAAAATGACGACTTCTTTCATAGGTTTTGTATGGTCGAGTTTTAATTCGTCGTCACGATGTTAAAAAAGATGATTTTCAAAATCGACGATCGTCAATGACTCGTATTTATTGTTAACTTCAATAACCCGTTTGGCTTTTAGATTTCGGATGGACCGTTTAAACTGGAGAGCGTCCACCGCCAAACGTCGTGAAAAAAATGTCAACATCTGCCGTTTTATGTTTTTGTTGTTTTTCTGTATTTTTTAAAGGCTCTCAATACCTCTGTGTTAAAAAGAATGCGTTTCTTTTTGGCATTTTTTTGTGCCTTTTGGTATGTAGCCGCTTAAGCGTTTCGAAATGTAAAAATCTATAGTTATAATTCTGATGAATCTAAAAATCGACGACGACCACATAAATTGACGTCATCGCACGAAACTGTATATCTGCGATGGGAAAATGTTCGCAGATATTCTCTATATTCCGAGTTTATCCAGTGGGAAGTTTCAATTCATTGAGATCGTATTTAAAAAAATTCTTTTGAGCTGTGCAGTGCAAGAAATTCATTACCGAGTCTTTCCTCATGACTGAAAGGAGCGCGAAGAGACACGCGGTTGAAATACGGCATAATCGAAAAGCACATTGGGACGACGACAGGCGATATATATGAGCGATAAGATCGCCTGGTACCAAGTTGGATCTTCCAGGGTTGAATTTGCATCGCAAAATAGAGGCTGCATTGCATGGGACTGTAAGGGTGCAAGATGGGTTAAGGGAGAGAACCCTTTGCCTATATCTGCTCGTTCGCCTGCCCGAATTCTCTTCATTCGCCAAAAGTCGCGGCACGCTCTCATAGTTCACCAAGAGACTCTCTTGCAATAGTCATCTACTCGTGGAATTCACAGTTTTATCGAATACAGGCTACGCCGAGCAAAGGGATGAATAAATTTCGAGTGAAAGAAACGTTTCGGCAAGTATAATTTAACGATAAGAATAAATATTTCAAAGACTAACAATAATTACTATAGGGTCAAAACAATTTCATCTTACCAATAATTCTATTTGGCACTGGTATTGTTCATTGATTTTTCGCATTGTCGTTAAGGGGGAAGGTACCTTTGGGGGAAGAAAAAATGTGCTGTTTTTCATGATTTTAATATTGAAAATGCTTTTAAAATTGTATATGTTTGTTGAGGTAGGCTGGGTATAGGGGTCTGAGTTAAGGGGTTAGGCCACAGTAACGGGTATAAAATCATGTGCGAATTTAACAATTTTTTTTGCATGACAAAGTGATTCACTCATAAAATTAATTACACATCTATTTAGTATGAATATCAAGCTGATAGAAAGTATGTTTTTTTTTCGATCTACAAAATGGCCGACTATGAATATTTTCTTTTGCTATCTTTTTTTAGATGCTCCGCGGCGTGGCATTTGGCATTCACAATTTTTGACATCAAACAAAAAATGAAAAATCTCGTCAATCTACATTGGAATACCTAGAGAAGTGCGAATGGAATTTAAAAAATATTGTTTTATTCAAAAGTTGTAGGTATTTGAACTGACGAAATGAATTTTCAGTGAACAAATTTCGTTATAACTGCTCATAAACTGCTCATAAAATGAAAAGTTTTCGATTAATCAGAAATTCCGTACGTAAATGCGAAATGCAATTAGGAACATGACTTTTAAATTTGAAGTAAATGGAGTGAAAATTGTTGAAGTTATTTGTCACTCCCATTGGAAAAAAGCTGTTTCGAGAAGTTTCGAATAGTCGGCTATTTTGTACATCGAAAAAAAATATATATATTTTCTTACAGCTTGATATTTATACTAAATAGATGTGTAATTAATTTTATCAGTGAATCACTTTTTCATGCGATTTATTTTTTAATTCGCACATGATTTTATACCCCTTACTGTGGCCTCACCCCTTAATAGGATCTCACAGGAAACTAACGCTACTCTACTCCATTGCCATTGTGTTGTAGTAGAGCGGGGGGAGCTGCGACATGCTAAATGCCTGTGATTGGTTGAAAAATGCCCTCTGTCCACCCAATGCTAATCTTGTTATTAATTTGAAAATGATATTACAACTTATATTACAAATATACTACTAAAGTTATATAACAATTATTATACAAACAAACCCAAAGTTAACCCAAACAAATATGTTCATTCGTTCGGTTTTTTTGTATAATTAATTAATTAGCTATTAATTAACTAAGCCAAACAAACCCAAACGAACCTAAACAAAACCAAAACAAGCCCAATTATATACCCTAATGGATCAATATTTATTTAAAAATAATAAAAACCAACTCATATTATTCACATGTACCTGTTTTTTATTACCCGAAAAGTCTGACCACATTTTCAATGCCATGAAATAGTTGAATTTTGTGTAATATCTGTAAATTTTTTTCTAAAAGGAAACATCTCTCTACCAGTTTTAAGGCTTGGGGTCATTTTCTTCCTGCTTTTTGGCTATTACATGGTATTTTTTTAAATGAATTTTTGTAAATGGCGAAGGTGTAACACGGTCTTCCAACCTGCATTTTCAAAAATGGCGTGAATCATAGCCAAGAATCTCATCGACCGATATTGATTAAATTTTAGATATTTTTTTTACAAGCTTTTATTTTACTTGACTTGGTGTGAGATGACTTTGTTGTGAAATGCAAAATGGAAAATCGATATTTTACCCACTTCCCGACTACTTAGAGCTAAAATCAATTGAAGACTAAAGTACAGGGAAAAAAATTAATATGTAACATTTTTTTTCCAAACAATCTTTTATTCAATTTACTAAAAAGTAGGAAATAATTTTTTCACCAAGTCGCCTATATGTGGCTATAATAAAAAGCTTCAGGTGCTCAAAATTTAGACATATGATCGTTAATTTACGTAAATCCGTTAACATATCAACTGTATTTAATTCACTGTGAAACAACTTTAGATTTCTTAAATAAAAATCATGAATCTGAGTATAAACGTGTGATGGTATTACAAGTTTCTCTAATTACTATTGTGCCGAATTAAATATCGTTAATTAAACTGAATTGATTAAATTTATTAAACACTTGATAAGTTGAGCGGACAAAGATTTTATTCATCGTCACATGTAGGCGACTTGGTAAAGAAAATTACTTTCTACTTCTGATTACTTTGAATAAAAGCATGTTAAAAAAATGTTAACCTTCTTATCTAAAACATGACCCTAAATGTTTTTGGAAAATTTGAAAGAAGTATTCTTTTATTGCAAAATGTAGCAATTTTTTTCGGAAAATTCAATCTTTTTGTTTCAAAGCGTACCATTCCATCGATTTTCAACATTTCTCACTTTTTCGTAGTTCATATTCTGCGTAAGAGTGTCAATAAAAGAAAAATCTTCGTTGGTTTTTTTTCAGATGAATTCCGCCGACGGTACGTATCACACAGTCTGACAACATCCGCGGCAACCCCTTTAGAAGACCGTGCCATACCTCTGTCATTTAAAAAGATAATGGTTTTTTATGATTTTTTTTTCTTATCATAGCATTAGACACACAACAAAAAGAAAGAGACTAGTAACTACGAATTACCAAAGAAGAAGATCATATAATAATCGAAAATAATAATTTTTTTTTTATAAAGAATGCAATCTGGTAAGACGCGTCGCAAAACGACAAACCTAACAACCAAATATTAGCGAGTAAGTTGGATAAGGACGTTTATTACTTACAGAAGTATAACGATAAAACAACGAAATAAACTACCTTTTTGAAACCAAAAAACCACTTTGAAAGATTTTTTTTATAATACCACGTAACAGTCAAAGGTGATAATAAAACATAACTTAAGTCTCAAAAACGGGGAATACTTTTTTCCTATTAAAAAAAATCATGAAAATGAGCAATTTTTTCCTCACCTAAAGATAACTTTATTATTGAAATTCGAAGTAGATTATAATGGTCATTGAGAAAAGATGACTAGTCATTCGAAAAATTATGGTTTTTTTATAACTATTCATATAAGTCTTTATTCAATTGATTTGAGACTCAGTAAAACGCCATGCCCTTTGGTAGTCGGCACGCTGAGCGGTCATCCATCCAAGTATTGGCCCAGTCGAACACTGCTCGACACGTAAAAAATATTCAATTCCTTCTTTTTGGGAGCCTTATTCACAATTCGATGGGTAGGCTGAATTCATCGAAATGATTTATTTTTCAACTAGCTCTACGCTATATTTTCGTATCGATAAAAATATTGTGCGAGGAAAACATGAAGGGTTGCTGTATAAATGTTTGAAGTTGCCTCGATTTTCTCCGTCGTGTTATATACCCGAGGTAGACATTTCCAGATGCGCAGTAAAGCCTCTATCTCTATTTTGTACACAATGGAAGGTGTACATTGCAGAGAACGAAGAACCGGTCCATATCTCCCATCCTGAGGCTCAGTGAAAATTCAGCGTTTTGGTAGTTTGCTGCACTTGCGCGTCACGAACGAGGGAATATCCGTTGCTGCTTTCCAGCCCCGGGCGTGGTATTAAAGGTGTTAAATTTCGCGTGAAGTCAGAATTCGATTATTTTGGGCAATAGAAAATCTACCAATTTCTTAACTTTCAAATATAACTTTTTCGAATACACAGGGTGTTTGGCACAGGGACCGACACCATTTTTTGGGGGATTGGTGGGGAGGTCTTTTTCTACTTTTTTCACCCTTAGACCATCCTAAGTGTCACGGTAATTAAGATATGATTTTTTTTCTCGTTTTTTCAATTACCAGAAATTACGCCTTTAAATCGTCATAACTTTTTCGTTTGTGGTTGTAATGGCATGGAATAATTTTTGTTCTATTCTGCAATGTATGTTTATTATAACTAAATAATTTTGTGATACAATTGTTTTTAAGAAAGTGACTCTTGAGCTTCCAATCTTAAAAATGTGTAAATGTATGAAAAATTTTAACTCCTAAGTTCATTATTAACAAGACGTTGACCACATAATCATTTATTTCTACGATATGTAACATGCAGTTGGAAAAGGTATAAACTAGAGAACTTTTTGAAAAAAAACCTAAGTTCAAAATAGCTTTTAGTTTTTTTTTTATAATGAATTTAGAAGTTGACATTTTTCTTACATTTATGCATTTTTAAGACTTTGGAAGCTCATGTAGCATTTTCTTGGAATCAATTGTATCAAATAATTATTTATTTATAATAAACATACACTGCAGAATACAGCAAAAGTTATTCCGTGCTATTACAACCGCAAACAAAGAAGTTATGACGATTTGACTGCGAAATTTTGGAGAATTAAAAAAAATATATATATATCTTAATTACCGTGATACTTAGAACATAGGGTCTGGGTCCCCAATCCCCCCAAAAATGTGTGAGTCCATGCGCCAAACACCCTGTATAGCGACCACTATAGATGCTATCAATATGATGATTAAAAAACCAGTTAAATTATATAATTAGTTTGGTAAATTATTCAATTATGAAAAATCCGATTAAATTCAATAGTTGACTTTATATTATGATTTTAAAAGACCGCACGCTTGGGGCAATTGGGCGGGTGACATTTAATGATCAAACCTGATAAATTGAACTACTTTAACAATTTATTCTCGTCCTTTGGTGAAAACGAGGGGAAAGCCTCGGTTTCGCGGCTCTTGGTTTCCCACAATGAACAGAGAATAAACGGTCGGAAAATTACGTCAGGACAATTGTTTCGTATCCACGCAGCTATACATGATTAACTTTGAATACATTATTCTAACCAAATGTTAAACGGAAAAGCTAAGTACAAATGTTTATTAAAAACATTCCTATAAACAAAACACATACAAGAGTAAAAATAGATCGCTGGCGTTGCAAACTGTTCCGAAAAAAAATTCCATCGCTTCTGCCTTTGAAAAAAGTGTTTCCAACTGCATTTGTAAAAAACTGCATGACAAAACATACTATCACCCGAGTGGAAAACGTAACTCATCACCACCTAGCCACAAGCTAGTAAAGGTATGTTTCGAATCGCCAATAGCTAGCCGTTTTAGCTATTGACTACTCAGCCTTGTAATGCTTTGGTCCTCTGGTGACTGAATGCAAAAAATTAGATGGTAACTACACAAACAGAAATATCTCATGCCTGTATAATATTTCTGACCTAGCCATGACCAAGTTTTTCAGCTAATAACAAAAAATTCGGTCACGAGTAGATAAACAAAAAATTGCGACTATTTATATAATTTGTCGTAATTTTTCTGCACATTATTTACATCATTGCACCCGTTTACGATATTCTTCGTTGTTAATTAATTACGGTTATGATATTTGCGCTCTAAATATATTAATGGTTCAATTTTAAATTATATCAGACAAGCGCTTACGCCGTAACGTGGTTTCGATCCCGGGACTGCTGGGCGATGAGTTGCGACGTTGTCCACTGAGCCAGTTCTAATTGTTTAATTTCTGAATTTTCGTATCATCTACATATGTTACAATCCACAATGTGAGATTAGTGAAAAATGGGTGAATTAACAAATGTAAATAACATAATCGAATCAATGACTTAACTGCGTTCGCATTGAGAGCGATAATCGCATAGAATTACATAACCTCAAATTGTGTATGTTGATCATTCCGTTTGTTGATATTCCGGCTAGTGGGGCCGCAGTTGGGAAGTGTTGGCTAGATCATCGCGAGATACCGACTTGAGGATTTTATTCATTCGCAACGTCATCTGTAACTCAAGTTGGTTAACCAACCATGAGCCAGTCGCTCGATGGAACTACACGTATTCACATAAACACACTTTGTCATTTGTGACCAAGATCGACTGGGCAGTGACTAGCCAAGGGGTGCACAGCCGCAGTTTAGCATTCACAACGCCATCTGTAACTGAAGTTGCTTAGCCAGCCATGAGCAAATCGCTCGATAGAACTACACGTAGTCACATAACCACACTTCATCATTCGCGACCAGGCTCGGCTGGGCAGTGACTAGCCAAGGGCAGGATAACAAAACATTCAGAATGTGACTAGCTCATAGCAAGGCAACCATTGGTTAGTTCGTATGAGCTCAATTGGGCGAGCCATTTACTAGGTCGTAACAGTGCACAGCCGCATAGCTCGCTAGTTCATGGCGAGATACCTACTTGAGAATGCTTGCATTCGCAACGCCATCTGTAACTCAAATTGCTTAGCCAGCCATGAGCCATCGCTCGATGGAACTACATGTAGTCACATAACCACACTTTGTACTTCGTGACCAAGATCAGCTCGGCAGTGACTAGCCAAGCGGCGCGTAGCTGCAGTTAGCTAGTGTTGGCTAGTTCATGGCGTCATGCCCGCTTGAGAATTTTCTTAGCCATGAGTCATTCACTCGATGGAAGTACACGTAGTCATATAACCTCACTTTGTCATTTGTGGCCAAGATCAGTTGGGCAGTGACTAGACAAGAACTGGATAACAAAACATTTCCAATATTACTAGCTCATAGCGAGCCAACCATTGGTCAGTTCGTATGAGCTCAATTGGGCGAGTCAATTACTAGGTCGTAACTCAGACAGGCTAGAACAATTTCTACTCGGGTAACCACACTTTGTCATCTGCGACCAAGTTCTGCTGGGCAGTGACTAGTCAAGGGTTGCATAGCCGCAGTTAAGGGGTTACCCCCACTTGCGATTTTAAAAAAATCGATTTTTTTCATTGCATTTTTTTGAAGTATAAGTATCTGAGAATATGTCCTGAAAATTTCAAGTCGATCCGAACAAAATTGACTGAGATATGAGCGTTGAAAGAGAAGAATCCGCGTTGAAAGAGCGTTGAAAGAGAAACTTTAAACGCGTTTTTCTCAAAATGGCATTTCTGAAGTCGGTGACCAAGATTACTCGAACACTAATGAACCGATCTTCTTGAAATTTTGCAGGCTTATTTAATACATAAAAATGTAGTCTTTAATCGTTCGATTTTTTTTTTCGAAAAAAAAATGGCCGTTTTATAGCCAAAAAACGGCCGTTTTTTTTCGTTAAAATCGAACCATTAACTTTGACTGTCCGCCATTTTGTGAAAAATGAATATTTTTTAAAATCCTTCGATTAAAGACTAGTTTATACTTATATTTGACTAAATCTATCCGCATTTTTTTTTCAGATGATCCATTTCGCCGCAATGTTGGTCACCGCAAACCGTGTATATAAAAACATTTTTTCATTGACGGCCATTTGCCACTAAACAATGTAATATTTTTCAATAAGAAAATTACTGAAAGTTCTTCAAGATGTGTTCTTGAGGATGGTATATTGATCGATTAAAAAAGTTTTGTAGTTTTCTTTTAAAAAATTCACGAAAAAGGCTTTTTTTTGCGCTAAAAGTAGGGGTAACGCGTTAACTAGTGTTGGCTAGGTCATGGCAACATACCAACTTGAGCATTTTTTTTCTTTTGCAAACCCATCTGCAACTCAAGTTGGCCAGCCAACCATGAGTCATTCGCTCGACGGGACTACACCTAGTAACATAACCTCACTTTGTCATTTGGGACCAAGATCGGCTGGGCAGTGACTAGACAAGGGCTGGATAACACAACATTCACAATATTACTAGCTCATAGCGAGCCAACCATTGGTCAGTTCGTATGAGCTCAATTGGGCGAGTCAATTACTAGGTCGTAACTCAGACAAGCTGGCAAAATTTCTACTCGGGCAGTTGCGCTTTACATTTTCGTTGATTGGAATTGCGCAAAAGCAATCGAAAAATATTCACGAAGACTTGCGAAAAAAATAACGATAAATAATTGAGCAACATTCATTGCATATTTTTGGCCATTGACGTAATCCGTGCAAAAGTAATTTATCAATCGTATCGATCGCTTTTGATCTCATCAATTTACTGCCTGCGATGAAAATATATGAAATGTATATCGATGTGTCGAGGTCCTCCTATACTTACTCATAAACTTTTCGTATTATCGACTTCCGCGAGGATTGTAATACGATAGACGGTTAATGTCGATCGAATGGATACCCATTAAGCGATAACAAAAAACAGAGACAGATAGGCGTGAGAATGGGCGGGAGATAGGAGTGTGTGGAACGGTCCGGGGTTGAATCAGCCCTCGGATAGCAAGGGGAAGAGAAGATTATCCGATAAGAATCAAACACGCGGGAGAAACTCCCGATTGAGCTTTATTTGAGATTCAACGTGAACCGAGCGGGTTCAACGGCTCTTTGTGCGTGGGTGCCAGTGTGTACGTCAGTATGCGTATGTGTGAACCAGCGCGTACTATAGGCAAGTAGTATATGTTAATCAACTGCATGGTAGTTCGGATCATATCTGCCGTACACGCTTTGATAGCCAACTCCTATCACGGGAAACCCTTTTAACGCAAATTTCACCAAACACAAATGTTTGCCGATCAATTGGAATCTCTTTGCCATTCGAAATTCAAATCGAAAATAATTTTTGTTCACGCGTACGTGAGTGATTCGGGACACGGTCTCTAATACACGTCTTCAACCGAGAAGATCGACCTGGTGGATATCTATATTTGAGGAAATAAGTTGATAAAACAATTATTCCATCGATTTTAACCCTTACTTGCCACACTTCTGTAGAACATACATGAATGCATTTTCGCGTAAGGAAAAAACTGCGTCAGTGAATGTTTTATACAACTCAGAATGAAATTTTCAGTAATTTTTAATTATGCCTATTGATATTTATGTCGCGAGATTTTTTATTAGTACCATTAATTAATATTAAGTGTTGCCGAAATCCGGCAACTTCGCGGACATTGAGGTTCGCAGTAATGCCCTCCTTTCGCCAGCCAAGATTCGTAAGGGTTCAAAAAAATTCATTGAGGAAAATAAAAAAATATATGAGGGAAAACATTTTGATAAATAAAAAATTGAAAGAATAAACGGGATAAATAAAAGAAAAATATCCCTATTTTGTCGACTTTTTATTTTTCCATTTTTTAAATAGGATAATTGATTTGGTCAAATGAAATTGAATCTTGAGGAGTTGAATCAAAATTTCGAGAAACGGTGAGTAAATGCGTGCGAAAAAAATGTTGAAGAAAAGAAACGAGAAGAGAGGAACATAGGTGCGACGAAATAAACGTGGAGAGAAAAAATGCACAAAATCGCAAATGATAGAATGAAACTGTGGAGCAATGGAAATGGAGAAGCAAAAGTTAGAAAAAATCGGAATAGAGAAAAAAAATGTCGGGAAAAACACTAGAAATATTAGGGTAAAAATATAAAAAGAAAAATAATAGAACCAATAACTGGAAAAATAAAAAACGCCAATAAAAATTCAAAGAAACTCACATGGGTTAAAAACTCGAAGGAACGAAAAAGTTGGCAGCAGAAGATGAAGGAAAAAACATTTGGAAAAAAAGAATACGATGCGACACAAAAATATTGCGGCAGGAAAATAAAAAACAGAATGGAAGTACAGAAACAAGAAATCTACAGGAACCGAAATAGACGAACGAAAAAAAAAATATCTAGAAATTCCTTCTAGATTTTTTTAGAAAATCTAGAAATTTCTTCTAGATTTAGAAAATTTATCGATTTAGAAAATCTATAAATGGTTCCTACATTTTTCTAGAAAATCTAGAAATGTTTTCTAGATTTTTCTAGAAGATTCTAAAAATCTAGGAATCTTCCATCATACCTTGTCGGTTCAATGTTAAATATATATGGTTTACGATGGGCAAGGTGGGTTTTTTTCTTCTTAATATTTCCAAAATGATAGATTGCGTTAATTCATTGTTATAAATGGTTTATATTGGTACCGAATAGCCGAAAAATTACATCACCCGTGGCGCGAACGTTTTGACCATCTAATCGCACGTAAAGTTACATACACTGAACTATTTTTTATCTCGGGTGTTTTGCAATGAAAATATTTTTGAAAAATCGTAAAGACAATATAGTCTAGACAATAATATAGTTTTTTTAAATTTAATCTTGCATTGTGGCTAACGCTCCAACCTCCTTAATGTCGCAAGAAACTCGAGGCCAAGTAATTTTTATTTTTCTTTTTCCAATTCTTTTCGCGCAGCTTTTTGTGCTCATCTGTGAAATTCCTGTAAACTAAATTCTTGCAAATTCCCCGGAGGCACCGAGAGAGTGTTAAAGTTTTCTCCGGAGAAAACGAGTGTGGCCGAGATGTTTGATATATTGAATAGAACGACGAATGTCATTTGAATAATACGATGAGGGTGACGTGGCGAGGAATAAGCCCTCCTTCCTTAGGGCACTTTTGTATTTTTACCATCGGGTTTGCACTCCCCGATCTCTGCGATGTGTAAAAGCCTCGAGCTACGAATAAAATCCGGGAATAACCGACGTATGTGTACAGTGGATTTACAATTTTTATGACGTTGCGAAGAATGCTCGGGTTATTCGAACATCTCTTTGCGCTCGTGTCGACAAAAATTTTTACCGGCTCCGAAGCGGTATCCTGTTTCGATAAAATATGAATTTAAATGGAATTCGTGCATCAATACGAATTAAATGCAGTTTAATTGAGTGAGATTGACATTTGCTGGCCAGCCTGCTTGTACAGCTCACGTCTTTTTTTTTCTTTCTAATCTTTTGGGCGAATAATTTATTTTCTGATTTGCATGATTAAAAAAAAGATTTATTCGCTATTTTTGGGACTTAGGGTATGTTTCATTACTACATTTGGCTGTTACATGTTATTTTTTCGATTCTGATGAAATTTGGCATGAATCATTCCAATTTCATTGTCTACAACATGATCCTAAATGTTTATGAAAATTAAAAAACAGTATTTTTTTATTGTAAAATGTAGACATTTTTTCGGAAAATTCAATGTTTTTGTTTCAAAGCGTACCATTTAATCGATTTTCAACATTTTTCATTTTTTCTTGGTTCATATTCTGTATATGAGTGTTAATGAAAAAAACTTCGTTGGCTTTTTTTCAGATCAGTCCCGCCGACGCTGCGTGTCACGCCGTCTGACAACATCCGCTGTAACCCGTTTAGAACACAGTGCCATACCTCTCCCATTTTTTGAGATTAATGAAAAAAACCATGTAACAGCCAAAAATAGTGATAGAACATATCTTAAGTCTCAAAAATAGTGAAGAAATATTTCCTTTTAACGGGGTATCCCTCTCTGCAAGCCCAATTTGAAGGGTCAGAATGATGATTTCTTTTCTAGTAACCCATTGGTTGGAATAAATTGATTTTTTCTCAGCATGTTGTACACAAGTTTGTGATTACAATGTAATTTTTTTGGAAGAAAATATTTCAAAGTATTGGTGGTGGTGCAGTTGGCGTTGCAGTCCTCCAGCGGCGCGGCCCGAAACGGCGGGATCTCTATCAGACTTAAATGTAATGTGAAACGAAAACAAAAAATGTTTTATTCAAATATATCCAACTGGCTCTGATACACTTTTCGCAATTTCGAAAAATACGAAAAATCACAGCTTCTCCAAAGAAAACCTCATTTTTCTCTTGAAAAACAGCATGCTGAAGTCATTAGTATTAACAAATGGATCATCCAATTAAAAAATGCGATCGTGAACCGAAAATTACTACTGTTTGGAACTTCATCAATTTTTAGAATTTCACGGTCTGGTTGGTCTTAAAATATTCTTGAAAGTTCTCACTATAACAATATGCAAAAAAGAAACGATTTTTTTAAGTTTTGCCGAGACGGATACCCCCCCCAAAAAAGCATGAAAATCAGCCATTTTTTTCTCGTCTAAAGGTATCTTAATCTCCTTAAGTAAAAGACAATGTAATAAAAAAAAGGAATTATGATATAAAATGTGCATGCGGGGTGGGTTCTGCAGCCATTTTTCCAAATGCAGGGATATTCGTCTTCAAAATTGATCATTTGCGGCCCATCATGAAATACATTTTTTTTCAATCGTCACTTACAATTACGACATTTTTTGACACAACGTTTCTGTACCAATTCATTGCACTTTCAAAGCCAAAGCCCGGATGGAATGCCGATGACTTTGAGGAAAAACGAAAAAGAAACGACGAATTGTGTCACCGAGGCACTGAGCTCATACGTGGCCCCTCCGACGTGGATGAGCTTTTCATATTTAACAAGCTCAATTTGAATATCCGTAGCACGGAAGTTGAGAAATATAAAGGAAGAGTCTTTACGAGGACACGTACGTTCATATCCTATAAGACGCTCGCACCAGTTGCATAATAAAGTTTGCTAAACTTTGACACTCGTGGAAAACCTCTTTACCGGCCACCTACACTCGTACATCAACATTTCCACCACCTTTTTCTTCATGTACTCCGCCAAGTGCGCGCCCGACGCTTTGAGCTATCGCCGTTCGGGGTCTCCACTCGACGCATCTTGTCGAGTTGTATGTCTCACGAGGAAAGGTTGCGAGGTTGATCTCTCCGACTTCGATGAAATTTGGCATGCTTGTAGAATGGGTAAAAATAGGCGACACGTATTTTTTTATATCTGGGGTACCCGATTTTTTAGGGGTGAAACGCACCTTCGAAAATAGGGGTGGTTTTTTGTTTTTAGTCGATAACGTTATCGTTATCATCTCAAATGTATAGTACACGAGAGAGAAAAAACTTTGTTGCAATTGGAAATTTTTTTCATATCTCGTACCGTTAAAACGTTATCGACGAAAAACGAAAAACACCCCAATTTTCGAGGGAGCGTTTTAACCTTTAAGAATTGGGTTCCGCAGATATAAAAAAATACGAGTCGCCTATTTTTACCCATTCTACAAGCATGCCAAATTTAATCGAAATCGGAGAGATCGACCTCCCAACCTTTCCTTGCCAGCGATAGCAAGGTAGATGCCGTTCAGGGGGGGATACCTTCAGGCGAGGAAAAAATTGCCGATTTTCATGATTTTTTTTTAAGGCAAGATTTCTTCATCATCTTTGAGACTTAGGGTATGTTTTATTACTGCTTTTGGCTGTTACATGGGATATTCAAAAATTAATTTTAAAAAATGGCGGAGATAGGGCTCAGTGTTCTAAACGGGTTGCGGCGGATGTTGTCAGACGGCGTGACACGTAGCGTCGGCGGGATTAATCTTAAGGCGAGAAATCCCTTTAGAATTTTCAAAAAATCGATTTTTTAAACATATTTTGAAAGTATGATACCCAAAGAATATACTGACCAAAGGGAAACTCGAAATATTGAATATTTGCGGAGTTATGGCATATAGTCTAGAGCGCGGGGACAGGTCTCCCTTAGACCTGAGAGGATGCGGTCAGGTAGCGACTAAACTTTAAACGCGATTATCTCGAAAGTACTTTTTCAAAAACTGTTCGTGTTGTAGCTCAAAAAGTTATCCACCGATTTGGATGTAATTTTAGGAGGTTACTCTCAGTAATATTATCGGAAGGATATACCTAAAGTTTGAAAGGTAGCGTGTAAATGAATAATTTTTTTGGGGTCAAATATGTCGAAAAAATGGTCGAAAATTCGAACTTTGGAGTAAAAAGGCTCCCAAATTTTCAATTTCGCACTTTTTCATCATTTTTTAGGTATATCCTTCCCCTTAATATGTCAGCAAACGAATGACACTTATTAAACATTTTTCAGATCAACAGAAAAATAGTGACAACTGCAGCACTTTTCGATGTCGCGGAAAACCGGCGTCCGAAGACCCTTAATAACGCCGTCATTTTGTTGGTCATCCGAATTTTTTTTTATAACTTGACAGTTATAATAAACTCATGTCCAAATTTGAAAATGATCAGATTATTCGATGAACTGGTACGCTTTAAAACAAAAAGATGGAATTTTCCCAAAAAAATGCATACATTCTGCAATCAAAAATACTTTCTTTTTTTCATATTCAATAACATTTAGGCTTATGTTTTAGACAATACGGTTAGACAGATTTATACTAAATCTCATCAGAATCGGTCAATAAGTTTTTTAGCCATACGTCACGCCAGTTTTTAAATGCATTTCAGAAGACCGTGCCATACCTCCGCCATTTTTGAAGATCAATAAAAAATACCATGTAACAGCCGAAAGTAGTAATAAACCATACCATAAGTCTCAAAAATAGCGAAGAAATCTTTTCTTAAAGAAAATCATAAAAATCAGCAAACGATTTCCTTTTCAGAGATCTTATCACTAAATGGTGAGATTACTACTTTTTCTAAGTCCAGCATGCGATTCTGCACAGTGCGAAAATCGTGAAAAACCGCCATTTTGACAAGAACGTACAGGGTACAAAAAAAATCGCAAAAATAAAAATAAAAGAGCACAATGAAGCTGGTTTTATCCTTTTCAATACGTCGTTTGGTAAATTGGGTTACGATTTTTTTTGCCGAGATATTCGATTTGTTGTCCGGATAGAAAAATTACCGGGTGCTTTATACTTTTGACCAAGGGTGTATATGAACTTCAACACAATCGAAGGATCGACTTAAGTGATGTTGCTTGTAAGTAATAAAGGGAAATTGGAAATTTCGAATTTCATAAAATTGCGGTTTTTCGAGAAAACAAATCAGAAAAAGCCATGCAAAACTTCGTAATTGAGTCGTTCAAATTATAAAATGTTTGGTAATACCAACTATGTATATTTAGCTGAAGCAATTTTGCTTGAAGCAACCTAATTTTACTCGCTTGAAATACAATTCGATTCAAGTGACAAAGCCAGTTTAGTTGAAACAACCAAATTATCATGTAAAAATAGCAATATCCTCCTGGCCATATAATGAGTTAGATTAACTACATCGGAATTCATACAAGTAATCCGCGTTTTATTTGAACTTTATATTTGGTCGTTATATTGGCCAATAAACTACATTTTCCAACTGAATTAATTATTACGCATAAAGCGAATGATGGTTGGTTCTACAATTGAATAAGTTGATTGAAACAAATGATTTAATTAAAGTTACTTCGAGGTAAGACCGTATTTTTTTTCCACAATGTGCATATTTTTCAGCTATTGCGTGTTCACCAAGCGCATAAGCTTTGAAGGATCGCTAAGAGAATCGTGATTGAGATTTTTTTGCGGGCACGAGCCTTTGTTTTCCCGCAATTTCAGATATCGAATAAATTCCGTAAATCCAACCACGTGGACACTCGGTTTAAGCCGCTAATAGTTCGCCGCAACCACGCTGTAGTCTGTGACATTAATACTTTGAGGCGGTCCTCTAGTTTCTCAGGTCGAAAAATCGATTTTTTTTCTTCATAAGTCACATCTACAACATGTGTAGAAAATGTGTGCCAAAGGATTTTTCGATATTCGAAGTGGTTCACAAGTTACGGCCCTGGAACGGAGCAGGTATACGGAGCGCGCGCCGGGAGCGCGAACTTTCAAACGCGTTTTTCTCGAAACACCATTTTTCGAAACGGTAACCACGATATTTCAGAAACTACTGCACCGATCTTGTTCAAATTTATACAGCATCTTTAATATGTTATAAGCCAGCGATTGAACTAGGATTATCATGATTGCTTCGATAGTTTTTTTTGTACGAGCGAAAAACTTAAGAAAAAATGAGTAAAAAATAGAATGTAATTTTCAAAAGTGTATAAAAAAGTCAATTTTTGTAATTTAGAATTCACTCTAGTTCAATCGCTAGTCTTAAATATGAAGATTAAAATGCCGTTTGGTTTTTTTTATTTTAGATAAGCAGAACAGCCGCAATCTTGCTCACCGTCAAGCACCTCTTTTACTTGATGTCTTCCTGTCGGCCACTATAACGTTTATTCTATTATATATTTTGACTTAAAAAAATTTGTAAAGCTTGTTTAAATGTTAATAAAGATTATGCAAAAACAATGAGATTGATTATTTCGATGCTTTGCCCGTAAAAAATTATTCAAAAAGCCGTAAGAAAACAGCCGAGAAACTAGAGGACCGCGTTACGTCGGCGCTGCGTTTGCACTTCCGCTTTCGTTCTTCTCACATTTTCGGGTCGAGCAGTCTCGCAGTTAGCGCACCTCACAAATAATTACTAGAGGAGATTAGCTGTAATAATAAAAAGTGTAAAAAAATAAACAATAAGTTCAAGGGAATTGCCATAATACAATGTACGAAGCGAGAAATATTTTGAGGTACATGATCGTAATTTCTTTCATTGTTTCGTAATCGTTCATTGTTGTCACGCCGTGTGCTATTTGCCATTAGAAATATTATACTGCGTCGTCGTTTGCATCTGCGTCATTATATATCATAACATTCATAAAAAAAAAATTTCGAAGTGCAATCGTCCTACAGTACAATACAATTTGATTATAATTTTTAGCGTACCGGCAATTTGAGCTTGTATTGTTTTTGAGCTTTGTATTTATAATTCATCATAGGGAGAATACTTTCTTCGATGATTTATATTCAATTGATTTTTTACCAATTCAATGTATACGTTGCATATGCTCAGATCGAAATTTTATTAGAGTGACTCGATGTTTATTTGGTTCATATTGAGCTGATGCTCTATCTGTCATTTATTCGATTGGTGTAAAACCAATTTTGATTGAATTTACTGTATGCAGCTTCAACTATGTTATAATATCAGTTGTAAGAACCTACTCCATCATTCAGGGCGAACCAACATATAGTTGGGTCGAC